>JAVKLA010000027.1:31686388-31701837 GCA_034782735.1 Sagittarius serpentarius | reverse complement strand
CCGGGGCTGGTCTCGTCTCCCGCCCCCGTTGGCCAGGGCCCCTTAAAAAGGTGCATCTTCCCCATAACTCCAGCTGCATGGAGACGCGGCTTCCAGAAACGCTGCTTTTCCACCCACATCATCTCATTGCGGGGCGGGTGGGGTGGGGTGAGGAATTCGCCAGCAGCGGCGGACACCATCCCTCAGAAACCGAAAGCCGTGTTACGGGTAGTGGTGGAACATACAGCTTAGGAGGCTTTCTGCGTGGGCTGGTTCCGTATGGTGATCGGTCAGACAGTGAATATACATATATATATTTTAGTTCTCCAAGTTGGTGATTTTCCTTGCGTGGATGTGTGTGTGAAACAGACCTTTTGAGTATTTTCTGGCACATTTTTGGTAGCTAATACCTATTGAAGAAAAGGTGTATCAGTCCCAATACAGTCCTTTCTCATGCCTCAAAGTAAGCACGATACTGAGGGCTGTGTTTAAAGCAAAAATGGAAGGAGGGTCAGATGGTGAAGGAAGTTTTGTTTTCTTTTCGGTGAAGATTTTTGTTAAGCTTTCAGACGCAACACTTGCAATACAGAATAACTTAAACTGTTGCTTAAGATTTGGGGGGAGTTTTTTTGTCTCAAGAAAATACATAAACCTCTCCAGATGGCCAGATTTCCCCACTGACAACTTCATAAAAATATTATATAAATAAGAAAGGTGGCAGAAAAACACAGGGATACCCCCCACATGACCAAGCATATTTATCTTGCGCAGTTTGCTTTGTTTGGTTTTTACGATGGCTTCGTATAAGTAACTGCAAAATATTCAAACTTAGCATCAAGTTTAAAGTTTCCTTTTTACCTCTAGCTGAAACAGGAGGAAGAAATGGAGATGATGACCGAGAAACAGAGAGATACTAGGTATTTCTGGAACAATACTCCTGAAAAAAGCGATTATGAGGCTGTAGAAGCCCTTATTTCTATGAGTTGCAACTGGAAATCAGAGTTCAAAAAACATGCGGAAATGAGACCTATAACTCCAGCATCTGATATGTCAGAAGACAGTGACGAGACTTTGCTTCCTGGAGCAGCGGACTTTAATGCGATACCAGCGTTTGTAAGTTTTTTTGAATTTCTACGTGTGCATGCTTGTCTTTAACAGTGTGGTGACGTGTTGGTAACGTGCCCCCTCCCTTACCGTGTCTCTCTCCCCCACATAGTGCCTGACCCCCCCCTACAGCCCTTCTGACTTCGAGATGTCACAGGTGGTCCATCCCGGGACACCGGCACTTGCTGCAGCGCTCGGCAAGTCGTTGGCCGAGGCTGCCAAGCCTCCTTTGGCCGCACCTCGGAGAGAGGCGGAGAGGCCTCCAGCAGCTGGGCCTCTGAAAGCCCAAGCCACGAGTGTTATCCGCCACACGGCTGATGCCCAGCTTTGTAACCGCAAAACCTGCCCGGTGAGAACAGCCAGTGTGCTGAAATACCAGGATAGTGTTTCAAGGAAAACAAACGGTAAACAAAATGCCGAAGCAGAACATTTGGTGTCTTCCGCTGTGGTGCCGAGCAGAGCCAGTGATGAGCGCGGTGAACTGCCGGTGGCAGAAGGAAAAAACACAGAACCAGCTGTCGATCCGGCGCCCTTGGCGAAACCCTCAGTCAGCAGGCATCAGCCCGTCCCTGGATCGGCACGGCAGTCGGCAGCGGTGGCACCCCCGTGCCCCGCCCAAGGCGGTGGAGCCCCCCCTGTGCCAGTGATTTGCCAGATGGTCCCGCTGCCCGCAAACAACAACGTTGTCACGGCCGTAGTGCCCAGCGCCACGCCAAGCCAGCAGCCGGCTCTCTGTCAGCCCATGGTCTTCATGGGCACCCAAGTTCCCAAAGGTGCTGTTATGTTTGTTGTGCCCCAGCCAGTTGTGCAGAGCGCAAAGGCTCCCATTATCAGTCCAAATGGCACGAGACTCTCCCCCATTGCCCCTGCTCCTGGCTTCGTACCTTCTGCAGCAAAAACCGCTCCTCCGGTTGATTCTTCAAGAATAAGAAGTCACATTTGCAGCTACCCAGGGTGTGGGAAGACGTACTTCAAGAGCTCCCATTTGAAGGCTCATGTCAGAACACACACAGGTTGGTCACTGTTGCTGGATGTTAAAAATTAATGTAGAAAATTGCGGCTATATACACAACTTGTTAAAGTTCTAGCGATTCCCGGATTTGTTCATGGAACAAATTGTGGGGCAGCAATGAAATACTTTTTTTTGCAAGCGTGCGTTATAGTGCTGCCTGGTTTCCAACAGGAAATCTCCCGGAGGGGAATTTGACTCAGCAGTTTGTTTGTGCTGGACTCGCTTTGTGTCAGAAGGCGTTCAGTAATGGTTCTTATGAGTGCGGAAGCAAGGCCTTGCCCAATGTCGAGTATGCTTTTCCAGAGTTAAAGATGCCTTATTAGGCTTCTCCACAAGAATGGCTTTGTCAGGAGTGGGTAAAACTTAAAGGGATTCTTTTATGAAAGAATACAAGGATCCACCCCAAACTATTCTTACCGTGGTTATTTTAGAGTAACTTCTCCACGCCTCAGCTCTTAATCACAGTAGCAAAAAGAGTCGCGTGTGTTTTCACATAGGGTCACAGTGCCCTACCTGAGAGAGTAGTTTCAGGCATGCTAAGTCGTCACTGTCTGCAGTTCAGGTGGAGCTGAGAGTTAAAATCAGCTGTCTTGAGATGCAAAGTATTTGGTTCCAGAGAACTGTTAACCCTTTGTACTACTTAGCCTTGAGGATAGTGAGTCTGCATGTTTAAATATTGGTATATAAACAATTTTTCACATTTCATATACAGAAAAGTAATTAATATTTATGTAGACTTTGGCTCAACTGTCATAGTAGAAACTTTTCTTTAAAAAAGTCAAATGCTGCCAGTCAAGGCAGTAGTGTTTGTTGCTGAGTTAGTACTTACGGGTTTTTTTTCCTTGTCCTTTTTTTTTTCTTTTAGGAGAAAAGCCGTTTAGTTGTAGTTGGAAAGGCTGTGAGAGAAGGTTTGCACGGTCTGATGAACTGTCTCGCCATCGCAGAACGCACACCGGGGAGAAGAAGTTTGCCTGCCCGATGTGTGAGCGGCGGTTCATGAGGAGTGACCACTTAACGAAGCACGCGCGTCGCCACTTATCTGCTAAGAAGTTACCAAACTGGCAAATGGAAGTGAGCAAGTTAAACGATATTGCCGTGCCACCAACATCTGCGACCACGCAGTGAAAGGTCTTATTCTGAAGACAGTGGAATTAACTGTTGTTGCTGGGATACACCAGCTGAAAAAAGGCTTTTGCTCCCGGTCTGTGGCTCTCCTGCGCCGGTTTCTGATGGCAGCGCAGCAGAGAGGCAAAGGTAGTCTGCGCTCGGTCACAAAACGCGTTGCTGGGAGAACCAGTGGCTGACTGGAATAGCGGATGTCTTTTGCACTGGTAAGGAGAGAGCGAAAGGGAAGGTTCTAGAGCAGAGCAGCACACATTGTGCCAGTTTTGAGTTTTGCAAATTACCGGTATATGCTCTAGATCAGTCACATGTAAGAGTTCCTGAAGGTTTGCTGCTGATGCTTGAGACCAACTCCGATTTTAACTTTCACTTGTCAGCCTTCAGGTTGGCACAGACTAGGAAGACAGCAGTGTACGGGCGCAGGCTTGAAAGCCCAGAACGCACCTGCCTAAGATGATCTAAATCGGTTTTCCTACTTCTGCCAACTTTTCTTGGTAGGAATCTTTTCCTCCTATCCATTCTCCGGCCCTGTCGTAAGTGATGATTTGGTGCCAGACTCCCAGAGATTCTGGACCTACCCTCCAGGGCGGGGCATTTCACACACCCCACCAGCCATATGCTGCTGCCCGGAGGGGCTCCGCCTGGGTGTTCAGGGGCACCACGAGGGCAGCTGGAGGGTGGGAACCTTTCTGAATCCTCTCTAGCTTTGTAATATTTTCCCAGCTTCTTTGGCAAGCTTTGTGATTATTACAATTGGACATACCTGGGCGTCGTACAATGCTTCTGCTTTTGTGTTGCTTATGGTTTCCTTTATACCTTCTCACAGTTGCGTACCACTGCGTTTTTTCGTAAGCCAATACAGTGCACTTTTAAGAGAGACATTTTAACTGTAAACTACTCGGGTTGATTAAGGAAGAAAACCAAGGATCTTAGGCTTCTTGATCATGTTATTCTTTGAAAGATGGTTTATAATAAAAAATGAAATGGATATATTATGTATTGTATTAAATTAGAAAGTTGTGATTCGAAAAGAAAAACGAGGCAGTGAAGACACCGGCCTAGAATTTAAACTGTAGGTTTTGTGACAAGTAAATGCATCAACTTTCACTATCTCTATTTTATCATATTATGTTGAGGACGCATATCAGAAAGTGAACAGTTTGAATATAGTGTATTAGATACGCTTTTTGTGACTACTCTAAAGATTTGCACATTTCTTATGTTGTACTTTATACTTTGTTTACAATAAACCCAATTTTCTTTAATATAGACCTTTTTTTTTTTTTTTTTTAATTCACAGCAGATCTTATCCCTTTGCAAGGAAAATAACCTCAGAACAAAATACAGCGTTCGTCATTATGTGTCCTGAGTAATGAAACACTCTCTCTTAACTTTTGATATTTTGTTAAGCTCTATAAAGCCCACGGGAGTGGAATTTCAAGTCTGCACTTACTACTCTGAGTCTCTCTTTTGTTGTGTGGGTTTGGGGTTTTTTTATTTGTTTTTTCCTCCTCATTCTTCACCACCCCCCTCCTTTTCTTCAGGCACCCAAAAATATGTGTGCTTACGTGGGCCGTTATAACACTGGTGAAAAATACCTCCTTTTTGCGGGTGATGGAACCGTGCTGTCACCCGCAGGGTGGAACCCAGCCCCTGTCCTCGATGGCCAGGCCACCTGCTGGAGGGGGTGGCTGCAGCCCCCGCGGTGTGGGAGCCAGGTCCCCCTGCCGTGCCACCCGGGGCCGGTTAAGACGGGTGATCCCCAGATTTCACAATGGCGTGGCTGTGTTGACTCGCTGCCCTGCCCTGCGGGCAGTTTGGGGCAAGGGCACTCCTTACCTTACCCTGTTTGACGCAGTGCCCTGCGTAGGGAAAATGTGAGTCACTGCCCTTTCTTCTTGTTCCAGGGGGAATACGCCATCATAGCCCAATGCAGAAGAGACACTTCCTCAGGAGCGTGAGTCCCACTCCACCACCTTGCTTCAGGGTACTTGTGGGCATAAGATAAAAAAGCCCCGTTGTAACAGCTTTGGGTCTGAAACCCTTCCATATCTGCAACTAGCCATTGGGCTAGGAAGCTGGGTCCCCTCGCCAGCTCTGCCTGGCAGACGGAACCTTGAATCCAGTTCTGTGCCGCGGCCTCGCCTAAGGAGGGCATAAAGAAAGTGTCACCCCCCTGTCGTTATCCTGCCCCGGCTGAGCTGGCCGTGGCTCTCCCCAGCAGTGCGCATGGCGGGATTTGACCCCTCTGCAGCTCAGCCTGGAGCTGAATTTAAATCTGACTTCCCAGGCGAGCGCTCTCATACTGCCATGCAATGAAAGGGGAAGAAAGGGAGTTTCCATGCTGTGGCTGTTGCCGCTGCCTGTGTTTTCTGAAGAAAAAGCAGCTGCTGGTGTTTTTTATGTGGCATCCAGCCCTGGAGGTGTGCGTGGGGCGTGCCCCGAGAGCACGCGGGGGTGGCACCGCTGGGGAGACTGCAGAGGGAAGCCTGTTCCTGGCGTTGCTGGGAGCTGAATAAAACACTGGTTCTCTCTCTAAATACGGAATTCAACAGCGAGAAGTGCACTTCTGACTGGTTCCAGCCGAAGGCAGAGCCATAATTGTGAATTTACCTCACATGCCATTTTTTAAAGCTTAACCATAGAAGCGAAATGGAAATTAAACCAGCTACTTGGGGGTGTAATCCAAGTCTAACCTGAAAACGTAGTTGAAAGGGCATTATCAGACACCTCTTCAATGCTGGCTTCATT
Source organism: Sagittarius serpentarius (assembly GCA_034782735.1). NCBI lineage: Eukaryota > Metazoa > Chordata > Aves > Accipitriformes > Sagittariidae > Sagittarius > Sagittarius serpentarius. The sequence goes on along the minus strand of JAVKLA010000027.1, from coordinate 31,695,869 downwards.
GTGCAGTCAAATTTGGTTGCATAGTAGGAAGCTTAATTTTTATGAATTTTCTGCAGATTTCTGTGAATAGTTAGAATTTCCTTACTTACGCCTGTAAACCAAAAGCACACCTCGTATTTTGCCCTCCTACTTGGGTTTAACGATGAAGCCAAACAGAAGCGCAAACCAAAACGCTCTCAGCAGACCCCCGCGGTTAGGACTTGGATGCCAGCCCTGGTGGGCGCTGGCTGCGGCAGGGGCCTGCTGGGGCGGCCGCTGCTGTCGTTTGCTGTGCAGGCACCCGGCTCCCGGCAGCCCATCCGAAGGCATCCAGGAGATCAGCATATATTCTTGGAAGCAGATTTCAGAAGTATCTATAAACCCTTCATCTTGCTGCTTAGCGCTGATCTCCAAAGTGATGCGTGCACGTAAAAACCGACGCTGCAGTGGTGGCATCGATTATGCGAGTTGGAGTGAGAGATGATCCCTGTCCCAGCGGGCAGGGAAGAGCAGCTGGGGTCTCGCAACGGGTTGTCCTGGGAAAAGAGGGGGCGAGCCGCCGTGTCCAAACCAAAGCGATGTAAGCCCACGCTTGGTACGCCTGCCTTGCCGATGGGCCCTGGGGGAGCCGGGGAACAGTTTTGGGCGGCAGAGGGTGCCTGCCCGCCCTGGGGGTAACGCAGGCAGCTCGCTCCTGCCGTAGGAGGAGCAGCAGGGCTGAGCAGGACGTTTTGGGGGGCTCAGGGTCTGGTTATCCCACCCCCTCCCTAAACCAGGACGGATCAGCGATAGGGGACTGCGGTGCTGGGGCACCCTGCCCCTGCCTTTGCCAGGGCTTTTAGTCTCTTCAGAGAGGATGGAGAGAAGGCTGGAAAAAGCAAGCATTTTCCCTTGTGGTTTAGAGAAGAATAATTTCCATTACAGCAGGAGTATTTGTGGGAGGCTTAGATGCTCTATGAGTGAACTAATACGCATTTTAAAAGAAGAGGGGTCCTGAGCTGGGGCAGCTTGTCTGGAGCCACAGATGCAGCTGAGACAAGAACCAGGGCAGTCTGTCTACCCGTCCTGCCTGGAGAGCTTGGCTTGCTGAGGGTTTTTCTCCCGAGATTTACCATCCAGCGGTGCTATTTCAAGACACCCGTAACCAACCAGTCCTGTGATCCTGGCAGAGGGTCCGTACAGCCTCGGTGCCAGGGTGGGTGCCACAATGCAGATGTGGCACATGCCCAGAGAGCCAGGAGGAAGGGCTGTATTGTCAGCTGGCCCAAGACTTGCCCACCGCATGCAGAGGCATCAGGTATTCCCCTGGCAGCTCCCCACTTTTACTGTAAATAGATGATTCATTTGTCTGCTTTGGCAACAAACTTAGATCACCAAGGAAACACTCACAAGCTGTCAGAAAAGTTAGAGCACAAAATCAGGTCAAGAGAAATGATGAATGAATGAGTATGTGCACTACAGGCTCAAGCACCCAGTTCTGTGTCACAGATTTTCTGCAGAAATCTTTGCTTCTCCTGGAGCATGTGGTCGGGGGGTAATATTCAGCGAGCAAAAATGTTTTTGGAATACGTCTTACCATGTAATTGAGCGTGTCACATGGATCTTCCATGTCTTTCCTAGGGATATGGGGGTCTGGAACGCTTTCTGTTGCCACTGAAAGAAAATGTGATACTTAGCAATAAGAAAACAAGAGCAAAACACTGCTTTAGCCATCTCATTATACTAACGAGGAGACAGGGGCTAAACTTGCTAATGCACTCAGTGTTGTGATATAAATGAGGTAATAATCATATAAAATGCATTAAATAATTCAGAAGCTTTGTTAGGATACCACAGTTTTGATGACGCTTCATACTTGCTTGTGTATTCTACTCTGAAAGTCAAAGTAATTGTCTGGTGAAAAAAATTCTGCTGTTACCGCTACTTCAGCTACTCGGAAGGTTTCGGTAGATGTCAAGGTACTCGCATGGCAACAACTTCCCAAACAAACGGATGCAGCAGTCGCAGGGACTGCCCATGCTCTAACAGCTGCGGCGAGGCAGGAGCACACCCCGCCTCGGCTAAATGTTCCCCAGGGCCTTGGCAAAACTTAAATGGCTTTGAATAGCTGCGGCATACAGCGTCTCCGCTCTGCCCAGCTCATCTCCTGTCTGCTTCCACCACATGCAGAAGGAACCGACGTTTGTCAAGTCTATTTTTTAATTTTTTTTTAAACCTTCACAAACTTCTCATTTCATTAATGCCATCTGGGCTGACTTCCATACAGTTTTCATCGTTTAATTGCGAGGGCTGGGATCTTCACAGAGATAGCTAGGGGACTGGCACGGGGTACTTGCTGTGAACAGCAGCCTCAGGCAGTTTAAACACTTCTGCTTGGGAAACAGAGCTTTTAATGTTTAATTGCCTAGCAGGCAGCTGGAAAGTACAACCCCCACCTCCCCAAAATGAAAAGAGAGTTTCACATGCAGCCTGAGTGGAACTAAAGAAAATATAGAGGACAGTGAGTACGTTAATGGCCTAAAATGCAGGGTAGTCAAAATGTTAATGAAACCCTCATCAAGCAAACAATAAATCAACTCCCCTGACCACCCGTCAGCTGCGATGTAACGTCGCCAGTCCCTGCACGCCAGAGGAGCAGTCGCTAAATAAAAAGGCAGTGAGAAGCCGCCGCGTGGCAAGAGAACAGAGCAGCCATCTTCAAACAAGCTATGCAATCAGCTTAATGAAGACGTAATTCTTGATCAGCTGTCATCAGTATTCCTCGGGTAATCCTGGCTGAGGGGGGAGGGAGTGCGAAGCCAGAAGCGAGGGCCAGGTTAGCCAAAGGGATTCCCCCATCCGCAGCTGCAGCGCGGAGCGCTGGCCTGAGGAGCGCAGCAGGGGTGGCCACGAGAGCTCCTCCGGCCCCTGGTGCCTGCGAGCACGTGTGGGTTGTGCTGCTGCTGGCGCCTGACTGCTGCGCAGGGTTAGGGGCCAGTGGCCTTCAGTGCTCTCGGCTGAGCGTAAGCGGTTCTATCTCCTTTCCTTCTCCCCACCAACATTACCTGGCTTCACGGTGCCACGCAGGTGCTCTGGGGCTCTTTTGGGCCCCCCCCCGAGCTGTCAGGCTCCCTGCCCTCCTGGGGACGAGAGCACCCGTTCCTGCTGGCAAGCGGCTGCGTGCTGCCCTCAGGAGTGGGGCTCCCCCGCACCCCTGGGCTGTGGGGTGGGTTACGGGGAGCTCCCACCACCAGGAATTAGGCCACGTGCTTCCCACCAGCACCACAGCCCTTCCACCTGCCAGGTGACAGTCACCCTGTCACCCCATACACCCCATCTCCCCGGCACCCCATTGCTCCTGGCTCTGCACCGGCTTCCGCAGCCCAGAGCAGAGCTTGGGAAACAGGAAAGCAGAAGTAGCCCCGCTGCGTGGGAGCCTTTGCGGGGGGCACTGGAGCAGTTGAACCCCACGTTGGAGCCGTGCCGCTGCCCGGCCGCATCCCTTGCTGACCCTGACCTACAGGCTCGCCTTCCCCGCCAGCATCAGCACTCACCGAGCCCGCAGCCCGGCTCAGCAGCGGCCCAAAATTGAGATCTCTTCTTCTCATAAAGCCTGGGAGATGTTAGTGTCTCTGGGAGCTCACCTCCCCACTCGGCTGCGGCCAAGGCGACCCGTGAGCTTCCCACGCTGCCAGCAAAGCTGGCGGCTGCTCAGCAGGGTGGTGTGATCACCTGCACCTCCTTTTGCTGGGAAGCCATGCTGGCAAGAGTCTTGCCATTTTCTGAAATAAAGGGGAAACTGTGGCATCCCTGTGAAATTCTCCGTGCAGTACATGGGTGAAAAATACCCGTCCTTGAACTAGAGGAGAAAGAAATTGTTACCGTCTGGAAGTACCCAGAGGGAAGCAGAGTGAGGGGAAAGGATGAGTACTTTCAGATTAGCTGGCCCAGATAGCATCGCTTGTGTCTCGCAATGATTCATCCTAACAATAACCCTCCAAGCCATGGGTCAGCAGGAATTATTTCAGGTCTTTCCATAGGAAAACATCCTAGGTGGTTAGCTGCTAATCTGCGGCTGGGGGGGATCGTTTTATTATTTTTTTTTCCATTTATGCAAGAGATTTTTTTCAATTCTCTATTTAAGTGAAGCAACAAGTATTATGAATTGATGATGAGTCACCAGGCCAGGAAAAAAGCTGCAGGAAGGCTGGACTATTTATAAAATGTAAAAGAAAGAGAGGAAATATATTCTAGATGCAGACAGATCTGGAAGGCGTCTCCAGCTTCTCTTGTGGGACCACGTATTCCCAGGTGCTGGACAGCAAACCTCCCAGGAGGGAGTTGGGAAGAGCTGGCGGGGCGTACACGCTTTTTCGGAAAGGAGTTGGCATTGCACAGAGCAGCACGAGCCGCAGAGCCTGCTGGCCGCTCGCCCCTGACGCGGGAGAGCTTTGCAGCTCTCCTCTGAGGGGCACGGCCACGCAGCCAGGCTCCCCCTCATTTACCATCTTTGCACCGGCTCCGCGTGCCGGGAGGGGAGGTAAACCCACCCGAGCTCTCCGCCGCCACGGCACAAGTGTCGGCTGCGTGTGCCGAGGCAGCTCGTCGCGAGTAAGGTCAGGCGCTGCCGTGTGAGTCACGCAGCAGGTGATCACGCACCTCCCTGGGTTTTGATGGTTGAATTCTGGATAATTGCAGCTGGTCTGGGATGTGGCTGGGCGGGGGTGGAGGGAAGGACCCATTGCCAAGAAGGCAAAGAGCACCTGAGGTCTTGAAAGTCCCACCCGCAAAACACAATTGATGTCTGTGGCATGGGGTTAGACTGCACCGGTACCTGATGCTTTTGCTGCAGAGGGGTCTGCAGCCTGGGACGTTTGGGTGGCCGACACAGCTTTGCCCTCACGTCCCTGCCCCATGCTCACATCGTCCGTACTTCCGACGCTGGGTCAAAATCCAAAAGCCTGTCGCAAAACCGTGTCATGGCACGGTTAAACAGGGGCTTAAACAGGACACATGGACTGGAAGATGATGAGCTTGCTTTATCGCTTTAGACACAGATTACATGCTGGTGGCTTGATTCAGTGCTCACAGTTCTTATCCAAGACACGGTTTGGCGCTGACGCTCAGCGCCCGTCCCAGTTTGTGGGATACCTGCACACCTAATGAGATTTAACATGTTTAGGAGTTTATTTAGGCTTTAGTTTCATAAAGCACTGGATCTGGGGAAAGTGGACAGATCTTCAGCGTTTAGGTGATGGTCTCTCTTGACTAAGTACGCACAAGGTGAAAAAATTGTCAGTACTATTTGCACACTGTTTCAGGCTTTGAATGGACATCAGTGCAGTGAGCAAATAGCGTGAGCTGGGTGACAGGGCCTCAACTAGTGCTCCTTTAAAGAAATCACCCAAATCAGCTTGTTTCTGGGGGGAAATCAAAGTGATGCCTTGCTTGAGGAAAGTTAGTTTTGTTTGCTGAAGTTAAGAGACTTGTCTGCCTTTGTTACCCACAGCCTCTAAGGAAAAGAAAAGGGGGTACCCAGTCTGTATGTGCTTAAAGTATTGTTGGTTGGTGTTAGTAGGTAACAAGAAAACAAAAAGAAACGCGTTCCTGCAAGGGTATTTCAGTAGCTTTTACCACCACCACCAATGGAAACTTTGCAACCAAGTATTAACGGATTTAGTTTTGCAACACTGCTGGTGGGGTGGAGGAGAATTCCTCCGCAGCACAACGCGGTGCTGTCTTGGCTTCATCACGTCATATGTAAGAAATACGGGCCCTGCACCCTGAAAGTACTTAACCCTCTGTTGAAATCCATTCCAACACTAAGGCAAACTTTTAATTGTACTGAAAGGTGTTGTTTTCCTGAATCACTTAAATAAAAATCATCCCTGCAATAATGAATTGATCCGCTTTATTTCTGTGCGTTGCTAATGTCATCGGTTGGCTTAAACAGGCTACAACATAAACCATTTCTTTTGCTTGGAGTAGTGGTGTTGGGGTACGCAGTCTGTGACGGCTGGGAGCTCTTGGGAAGGCGCTGCCTTACTCCACAGAGACTTAGCGGGGCTTGCCGGGTCTGGCAGCTTCACGCTAGGTTTCAGAAGTCACGGTACCCGCTGCTTCACTTTGGTGCCAGGCAGGACAGCCTGCGGTGGTTGAGTCTGCAGCTTGGAGACAACCCGCAGTGTTGGTGGCTGGCTGGCAATGATTTAGGGTTTCTTTCTGCCGGACCCTCACCTGCCGGTCTCGAGCTCTGAGCCTTTGGCATATAGTTACTCCGTGAAAGCTTTGGTTCTTGTCTTATTGAAAGCTACGCTAGACTTGCTTGGCGGAGCCGATTACCCGTGCCGTTTTGGAGGACAGTCAGGAGGACCAAGCACCACTTGGGCTTAAGGGCGCGGGGCGGTTTTCACTTCCCCCCATTCTTCCTCTTCTGGGTGTTGATGGGCTGGGGAGGAGGGAGCCGCGCTTTGTCCTCCCCACGCTGAGCCTCTGCACTGACGCACCTCGGAAGCGGGGCTGGGGGAGGAGGAGAAAAACCAGGCAGGAAGAGCGGAGGTAGGGGGCCACCCCCCCCCCCACCTGCGCCGGGAACCACGGCCAAAGCACGGCCTTGCCGCTAATTGCTGTAATTAATACCCGTGTAACAGGAACTCTTTACAACCCTGAGCACCGATTGCAATGTAATTTCAGTGCTGCGTTTGAAGCCACAGGACTCTCTCTTAGTGTCACTGAAGTCAAATAAACGGTTGCCGTTAATTAACTCTTTTGCCTTTTGGCCTGTTTTTACCTGGTACTTCTTGTTTACGCGCTGATACTCTCCTTTCTGTTTTCCTTGCTGCTGCCTGTTTCTTCCTCTCTTCAGTATTTATGGAGCAAATTTAATTCCCCATCCTCTCCGCAGTGGCTTTGCCACCGTTTTAATTTCTCCCCAGCTTTGTAGGTGCGCTGCACGAGAGGAAGCAGGATGCTTTGATACGCTGGGTTGGATTTTAAAGTTTTGACAAACACCGATATTTCCCATGGCAACAAGCCCCATATGATACAGCACCCAGCACAAACCTTGCTCTTGCAGAAACAAATGCAGCTCTGCAGTGTTGCCTGCTTTCTAAGCAGATGTTGAATTGCAGATGAGATCTGAAATGGGGTCCCGGGGCCTGAGCAAGGTTGGGGGAGCCCCGTGGGTACATTGGATACAACAAAATTAACTGCCTGGATTTACTGGATGTGGCCTGAAACTCTGCAAAATAAGAGTTTATGGCTTTTGCTAGGACGGCAGCTGGTGCAAAAACCTCCTCCAGAAAGTCCGCTTGCTCCGGCACCCTTCTGGGTCCCACCAGGCAGCAGGCACCCCTGCCTCCCAAAAAGCATGCCAGCGGGTTTCAGATGTGGGCACTAGCTTCCTGAGACATGGGTGCATTAAACAGAACAGTCGTCCAAAGCTGAGATTTTCAAGGCAGCCCAGGACATGCCACCAAGGGAGCCGGCTGGGCTCGCCCAGCTGCAGCCCAGCTCTCTGGCCTTGGTTTGCCCCCTAGCTGGCCAGGGTCAGAAATTCGACCACACCATGCCATTTTCATTGCATCAAATTTCTAAGGAGATCTTGGAAAACCCTCCTGATACTAAGGCCACAGGAAGAAGATTAAGTCCATTTTCTTCTTCCCCCTCACCACTTCCTTCAGACAAAGGGTGGTGTTCTCTTAAGCTCTACCTTCTTGTACTACCGGCACACCAGAGCCAGGACTGACGGAGCCAGCTTGTATTTCAGTGCTCAGTAAAAAACCTATAGTAGTCCCCTGCCCCCCCCCCTTTTTTTTTAAAGAATGTCCAAAATAGTTTATTCCTGATATTTTGTTCTGAACAAGCACTTACACAGCTGCTTGCTGAGAGGTTCCTGAAAGGGACAGCTTTTCTGCATGACAGTGTAGGACGCATGAAGTGTCTTCTGAGGCCTCACAAACCTGCCTTTGCAGCCTTAGCGTCAGGCAATTCGCTATTTTTAATGCAGGGTTAAAAGAGACCATGCTTGTCTTAACCACTGCTGTGAATGTGGGGATCGGAGCCTGAACTCTTTGCCCTGGGAGACACCGATGAGTTCACGGCTGCGGCTGCGGCTCCTTGCCAGCGGCGGTAACACGGGGCAGCAGATCTTAGGTGCCCTCCCTTCCTGCTGGCCTTTGTCCCCGGCGTCGCCCCCGTGCTTTGGGTCACGCAGCCTGCCGTGGGGACTGCCGAGGGCCGTGCCGCAGCGGAGGAAGGAAGCAGCAGCCAGGGAAAGTGCTGCAGAAGGAACCCTTCAAGACTGTGTCCCCTCGGACAACACCTCTGGCGCGTGTGGTGGGCGCTGGGTGGTGGTGGCTCGGCACAGCAGCTCCTGTCCCCGGCTCAGCGGCTGCTCCGGCCACCGCGGTGCGGCAAACAGTTACACAAGGAGGAGGTCCATGGGGAGCTGCTGGGGATGGGGAGGCTGCGTGGGTGCCGGGGGTCTAATCATGGCGCAGGAGGCTTGCTGCCCCAAAGAAGGGGGCTGGAGGAAGGCAAGAGTGCAAGGCGGAGGGGCAGGGATTGCAGCGGGTCCCCGAGGAGTGCAGGGTACGGTGTAGGAGGGGATGTCTCCAGGCATGCCGATATTTTGGAGTGGTGGCTCACAGGGTTCGAAAATGTGGTTCCCTAAGACTATGCAAAGCATAAAAAGTGTACAAATGATGAATTTAGCTGTAACTCTGCTTCCCTCTCTAATGACAGCATTTTAAGTGAGCTTCCTGCAAGAAAAAAACCCAAATAATGTTTTCCTTTTGCTGTTTTCTTCCTCTGCTCTACTTCATCGTGTTGGCATTCCCCACACATTCCTCTAGTTGACTCAGACCCCAGGGAGCAAGAGCCCGAGAGGGACGGGCCAGGGCGAGAGCTGCACCGTCCGCAGCCCGGCAGCACCGAGGTCTCAGCTGCCATGCCGTCCATGTTCCGCAGAGGCGAAGGCCGACGCCGCGATGCAGGGCTGCGGTTCAGTGCCACCCCTGCTCCTGTCCATCACGCACTCTGGAAAGGAGCTTAGGGAGGAACTGTTGCTCAGAGATTGTTTTTCTTGTAGCTGCTCTTCCTTTTTCCCCTTTCAGTGTTATGAAATCAAGGGCATGAACTCTTTCAGCGGGGATCTAAGACCTTTTGATGGGAACATCTGCATGTGCTCAGCGTAGGGAGCGATGGAGAAGAAGGGCTGAAGATGCCTGTCGGGAAGGAAGCAGAGAACAGAGAAGGCAGGAGAAGCAGCTTCTCTTCGGCTGTCGCTGAGCTAGGAAAGCTGCTGCCTGTGGCTTCGCTAACATCACGTGCAACCTCCTGCCTCCCAGCTTTGAGGCAGGTCCTGCCGAACCCGCAGCTGGGAGTTGCATCTTAGCAATGTCTTCGATTTTCTTCTTTTATTTCTTCCCCCCCGCCAGGTAATCCCAATTTATTCCGCCCCCCCCCCCCCGGTGTCATGGTTTAACCCCAGCCAGCAACTAAGCACCACGCAGCCGCTCAC
>JAVKLA010000027.1:31667399-31686288 GCA_034782735.1 Sagittarius serpentarius | reverse complement strand
CATGGTTTAACCCCAGCCAGCAACTAAGCACCACGCAGCCGCTCACTCACTCCTCCCTTCCCCCTGGTGGGATGGGGAGGAGAATCAGGAAAAAAAGTAAACCCTGTTGTTTTAGGTAAGAACAATTTAATTGAAATAAAATATAAAGATGATGATGATTATGATAATAATAACAACAATAATAATAGTAACAATAACAATAGTAATAGTAACGAAAAGGAAGATAACAAAAAGAGAGTGAAATATAACCCAAGAAAGACAAGTGATGCACAAGGCAATTGCTCACCACCTGCTGACCGATGCCGACCCAGTCCCTGAGCAGCGATCTGGGCCTCCCGGCCAACTCCCCCCCATTTCTATACTGAGCATTACATTCCATGGTATGAATATCCCTTTTGCTAGTTCCGGTCAGCTGTCCTGGCCGTGCTCCCTCCCAGCTTCTTGTACACCTCCTCACTGGCAGAACACGGGAAAATGAAAAAACCTTAATTTAGGATAAGCGCTACTTAGCAACAGCTAAAACATCAGGGTGTTATCAACATTCTTTCTCATACTAAATTCAAAACACAGCACTGTACCAGCTACTAGGAAGAAAATTAGCTCTATCCCAGCCAAAACCAGGACACCAGGTAATCCTAAAATTAAGCAAAAAGGGGCTGAGAGGGACTTCTGTAACACACAGCGTCTGTGCAAAGCAGGTAAGCGGCTGTGCTGCCAAGGCTTCGCTCCCCATCCTTGCTGCAACTGCTTCTGCCTGCGTGTTAGTCCTCATGAGCTGCTGTGGTGAGACAAAACAGCGTTTGTCACGTTTTGCTGAGAAAGGGCCTCCCCGCAGCGCTCAGACCTCCTCCTGCAGCTCTGAGCGTGATGCCTGGATGCGAGGCAGCCTCCCTCCTCCCCTCCGGTTTGCCACGTGACGGCACATTTTGCAATTCAGAGGAAAATCAGAGAAAAACTGCTTGTATTAATTTTTATTTTGGCATTAGAAAGGCAAATTGCAATTCTCAGCAGATTGGACTGATCTGATTAAATTCTGAGTTGTTCCTGTGCTGATGGCTGTACTTGAGGTAACGCAGCGGCAAGCCAGAAAGATACTGCTTTACTGAGAAATCTGGGAGGTCTATTTTTCAGTCCTTGTAGCTGCTCTGAGACTTTCTTCTTTTAAAAAAAACACACCACCACTTTTCTGAGTATGAATATACTGATTTGAAAACAAAGCCATAAACTATGAACTCACCCATCCTTAGACCTTGGTGTCTGGGACACAGCCGTGGTATTTTGGAAAGAAGGTCACTCCATTTCATGAAGTGGGTTTTTCATTAGTCAAAGTTGACAAAAAGCCTCCGGCCTGATTCTTATCATTCTGCTGGAGTTTCCAAGGGCATTTAGGGGATCATAAATACAACAAAAGCCTTTAGGAAAGTTTGTTACAGAGGAAGTTTTTAAGCTATGGTTGACCCCAAAAGGCATGAAGAGCATTGATAATTATATGGATGCCTGAGTTTATGGAGCTAATTCTCTATTAAAGCCTGTGCTAGTAAAAGATGAAAAGGCAGACCTTCACACACCCCGACGACACCAATTTCCCTGCCGTTGCACTGCTGGAACAAATTTAAGCCAGCAGATAAGCAGCAGGAGGGTTGTTCAGCGAGCGGTGCAGGCCGTGGGGGAGGTGGGTACCCCCAGGGCACTCCAGAGCCCCACAGCAAGGGCTGCACCTCTCTCGGTGTGCAACCCAGGTCACCCCACTTGCTGTTTGCAGCTCCTGATGCTGAGCATGGGGATGGTGAGGCACTGGAACAGGTTGCCCAGAGAGTCTGCGGATGCCCCATCCCTGGAGGTGTTCCAGGCCAGGCTGGATGGGGCTTTGAGCAACCTGGTCTAGTGGAAGGTGTCCCTGCCCATGGCAGGGGGGTTGGAACTAGGTGATCTTTGAGGTCCCTTCCAACCCAAACCATTCTATCGTTCTATGATGTCTTCAGCAAAAACTGGTGTGGGGACAGGTTGGCCCCAGCATCAGGCGCTTGGGATTTGAGATGGCTGGGCTGGGTCAGCGTTGAGCAGCGTCGGGGACAGCTGCAGCCTGCCCAGGGACAGAGCCTGGGGTGTTCCTCTGTGCAAGCCTGGACCCCAGCCCACAGGCTGCATTGCCTGGGTAAACAGCGGAGCCGCTGGAGCGGCAGCGAGGAAGACACGCTTGCTCTCTCCCATTCGCACTGGTCACCGCATACCTGGAAAGGGCAGCTCTGGAGCGTGGGAGTGAGCCTGACTCGTCAGCCAGGACACCCTCCTGATGACAACTGTGCATCCGCTGTAGATGGTCCTAAATGGCAAACACAGGAGGGATCCTCACCCCAAGGCTGCAGTCAGGAGCACTTTGTCCGTTCCCTGCTGCGGGGCTTTGCTTGCCCAGCTCTGCCCTTCCTGCCATGGAGAAGAATTGCTCTAGGCTTGTCCGCCGCCAGCTATGGCCTGGTGGGCTTGCCTGAGAAACACGGGCTGCAAGGCTCATCCTTTTGGGGCAGAAGGTGGCCTAGGACCAAATCTGCAACCTCCTCTGTGTGTTAAATGAGGCATTGCTGTGGGAAAAGCCCTGCCAGCGCCTACAGCAGAGCTTTGCAGAGAAAATGACTTTAGCTGGCTGTGGTCAGCGCTTGGCAGAGCCTGGCTGAAGCAGCCTCTCCAGGAATTCCAGCCCTGTCCCAGCCATCTTCAAATCCCGGGAGAGCTGAGCTGGGAGCGGAGCACCAGAAAACACGGCGCTTCTTAGCAAACACCAGAGTTCGTGATGAAGCTCCTGGTGAACTTGGAGCTCCCTGACACGTGGATGCCCACAGTGTGCTGACCGAGCGCTTCCCTGCGTCGTGGACAGCCGCGTTCAGCCTGCTGCAAAATCCGACTCTCTTCAATGCAGAAATTGGAGCCAGGTGGAAGAGTGGTGCAGGCAGAGGACAATTATTTTTTCCTTTTAGGCCCATAGACTAAGCAGAAAACCATCTTGTGCTGCAGGTGTTTTTGCATGCTCCTTCTCTGCAAATCTACCTGTATCCAACATCCGAGCTGCAGCTTCTCTGTGCCAAGAGTAGTCCACAAACAGCACCTGCTGCTCTTCTGTACCAGGAGCGAATGCCCTAAAATAAACAAGTGAAAAATAGGGGAAGGGAAAAAGAAGCTTGACCAGAGGGAATGTCAGCTGATAGAGGAACAAATCCATTTGCTAACATAACTTTTACAACCCCTGAGAACCTCAGCCAAAAATTAAGCAATTCCCATGCTTCGCACTGGTGCCAAGTGACTCACGACCAGTCTGCACCATCTATATCGGCTCGTACGAAACTCTCTTTCTACTGCTTCATTCATAGAAGAATTTTAAAGCCCAACTATCTTGGTGTTTCAAATTTTAATTACTGTGGCACTTACTGGTGTGGCTGGCAGAAAGCACGAGCCTATGCAGCTTGCTTTTGGTCTTTGTTTTTCTTTATATGGATATTTTAAGATTATTTCTTTGCCCAGTCAGTGACACTGGTGATGGCCACCTTTATTTCAGCTGAAATGCGCGTGTCTTAAAACCTACTGGAGAGCCTGCTGACAGGCGGAGTCGCTTCTCCCCTTGGGTCCTCTGTGTGCCACCCGCCACAGCCCGGTGCCACTGCCCCAGCGGGAGGTGACGTGGGTCAAGGCTTCTCACGTGGTCAGCATGGATGGCTTTGTAACCATGAGCTTTCAGTCCTCAGCACTTAACAGAGCTAAAATGTCTCACTGCAGCTGATGCGAAAGCTGGTGTGGCCCACTGCATCCCCCTGGAGACTCTTCTAGCTGGCTCTGGCTCTTCTGTATGGTGCTGGGCACATCTTTGCAAGCATTCATGTGCCGTTCATAAACATCATGTAGGAATGAAAGAACAGGTAGGGTATGTGCAAAAGGATATACCAGCACTTCCTATAAAAATGCTGATGCTGCTTCAGGCCTCTTGAGGGTGTTCAGTGATGTGCAATAAATTACTTTTATATGGCTTTGTGAGCAGTTGTGAATTTAACACTGTTTTCAAGGAGCAAGAAGTGTCTCTATAATCACAGTCAAGGAGATGGAATAAAAACTGTTTCAGCCAGCAAGCGTAAAAATATCTGGCCTTTACCTTTTGAGTCTTCCTGATGATGTTTGAAATCCAGTTAAACCTCTATACCCGGGAGAAAACTAACACAAATAATGTCAGAGAGATTGATGCTAATGCTAGGCAAGGCAGAGTCTCTTCAAACACATTTAGTTAGCCTTCCTTCTGTAATAAAGGAATATTCTAAAAGTGTTAGATTATTAGAGGTAAGCTAGGTAAGCTCACCTCCCTACTTGTTATTTGTGATACCCTGCTCCAGCATAATGAATATAAGTGATGAGCTGCTCTTTCTGCCAGATCTCATCGGTCTACCCACATGAAGCGTTGGAAGCAAACTGCTCTTCATTTGTAAATTAGAAGTGGAAGAGGTCGATGGGTAGAAAGCTATTAATAGGTCAGAAAGAATAAGATGAGGTCTAGAAAGCCACCTGAATTTAAGTGGAAAGCCTGGGTCCCCCTGAAGGGGAACAAAGTGGACGAGAAGGAAAGGTGCTGCAGAGTGTTTTGCTTCCAAGCTGGTGCCCACGATGGGATGGATGAAGTCAGGTCTCTGGGGTGTCATCAGGAGACACTCCCGCACAGATCCCGAGCCTCAGATTTACATCTCTCCAAAACACGGGTGCCCCAGGACTGACCCAATATCGCTGGAAGAAAAGAGCTCAAGGACTGGAATTCAAGTCCTAGAGAAACCAGAGGCTTTCGCAGGGGGCTACAAGATGCATTGAGGTGATTTAGGAATTAAGAACCGATTCTTTCTTGTGTGGAGATCTCTGTTGTGCAAGAAGGTAAGTGTTTAACTAGTAATTTTGTTTATTTCTGATTTGAAAGTCAAAAATACCCTTATAGAAAGTGAACAGTGCTGGGATTTGACCTACCGCTGTCACTGGCAGGGAAGGGACGGGAGCTCCTTCCTAGGCCCTGCGGCGGGACTGTCCCAGGGTGGATGTATGCTCAGGAGAAGCTAATGAGCCTTTCAGCCTAGCAGGCACCATCAGGTCATCCCGTTCGATACACTGTGTTTCAGACCATTACGTCCCAGCTGGTTATCATAGAATCATAGAATGGCTTGGGTTGGAAGGGACCATCAAAGGCCATCTAGTCCAGCCCCTTCAACTGACCTAAATCTTGTGCTCGACTCCCATACGTGGTGAGAGGCGTCCGCTACCGCCCGGACTCACTGTCGGCAGTGGGGAAATCCCACCAACGCTGTGGGTAGCATGTTCCAGTCATTGCCTGCCTTCACATCACTCCGTGGTCTGGGTTTGGGCCACTGACTTTTCTACCGGGGTCTGAAGAGGCCCCATGGACCTATTTTTACCTTGGATGTGGGTGGCTGACCGAAAATGTGGGATCTTGCCGTGCTCTAGTGAGGAGAGATTGCCGAAGGAGTGAAGTATTTCTGGCGCAGCCTGGGTTTGTTTACAGATATATCCCAAAGCCTGTGCCTATCCCTGTTTTGTGCCAGGCTCTTTGTGCAGTCCTTGCTGGGACCTCCCTGCACGTTCTTTTCCTGTTTGCATTGCTCCAAAGTCAGCTCCCCTCCTAACATACAATTTAATGTTCCTGCTTTAAATTTGTCCCTCACTACGATTCCTTCTGAAGTTGTTTGGAACCTCTGCTCTTTACTCCTTTAATATTTTGTTCATAGTTTTTCCTCCTCAGATGAAATATAGAGTTGAGCACTCTCTGTACCATGCCATGCTAGGTCTCAGACATATAAGCCTTCTGCCAAAACAATTAGGTACTGAATGCGGTCCTCGGGCAGTCTGAGGATGCAGCATCTCGCAACACGAGGACTCCAATATCCTCGAGCCCGTGCGTGGCTTTTCTATGGGAATTCCGATCTGAAACTGTTGTGGGTTTTTTTTCTGACACGGTTGGTCAACCTTACCTTTGTTTTGTCATTAAAATATTCCCAAAGAGATGGTCAGAAAAACAGAAATGTCCCAGCGCTGTCCTGTGTTTGTGCACAGCCCAGGTGTCACCGCTCCTTGTCCTGGGTGACTCCTGCCTCCAGCTGCCAGCGTGGCATGGCCTCCGGCCCAGGGTGCTACCTGGCATGAAGCACGGGGCCATGACAGTCTGGCTGCAGATCAGGTGCAGCTTTCGTCTCAGGGTCGCCAGCACCCTGGGGACAGGCTGTGACCGATAAATTCCTTTCACATAGGCTGTTAGAGGGCAAGTTTTGGTTGTGCTGCCTGCAGAGCTGCCTGCTGCTAACTGACACACTGGCAGGCAATCCATCCCTCTGCTCCCCGGCTACACAGTCCTCTGCGAGTTCATTTTTAGACCTCTTTTAAACCAGATTTTACCTCGCACGTAAATCTCACCAGAGTGAGCCTCTGGCTGAAGCCAAGCTCTGCGGCTTTGGCCTTTCTGCTCCCTGACAGCACATGGCACCCGAGGGCGCAGGGCCAGGGCTGGGCAGTGGAAGTGCAGTCCTGGCGAGCCGCGGGTGTATGTTTTCTCCCAGACCTCCCGTACAACTCAAGGGTTTAGGCAAAATGAAGTGAGTGCAACCAAACCTCTGGTTGCATCCCATGCGCAGCGCTCCCTGCGCTGTGGTTCCCAGAAGCACGTGCTTGCAGCCAGGACTGCGCTGGCTTCTGGCTCAGCCCCCTCCGTTTGCGGTCAGGGTGATGGAGCACCTCTTTAAGGATTTGCCTGTGGTTTGGAAAATTGCCCCCCAACACGGGGATCACGTTTGCCCTCGCTAGCTCCTCCGTGCAAGGGCTCTGGACTGAGGTAGTTTATCCCACTTCCACAGCAGGCTGCAGGCACCCCGGGAAGAGAGGCTAAGTGGGCTCCCGGTGTGGTACCCGACCCCGCAGCCGCACAAAGAGGGTACCCAGGAGCAGGAAACTTGCTCTGCTCATCACTAACGTCCCTGGGGGGGCCAACGCCGAAGAAGCGCGGCAACGCTGAGGATGCAAAGCCTGGAAAGTGCTGGATGAGCTTCCCTGCACTGTCCCTGCCTGGGAGGACGAGTGCCAGTTTCCAGGAGCTCCCGGGAAGGCAGGGCGCGAGCTGCAGGCAGCAGGACCCCTGCCTCCGCGGACCACGGGCAGCCTGTGCAAAGCTCGGTTAGGAGCCAGTGGGGTGCCCAGCCCGGCCAGTGCTTACCGAAGTATTTACTGCTTCTCCCTTTGCGTGTGCAGTAATCCTCCGCCATGTCGTGGCTTGCTTTACGTCTGTTTTCCAGGGGAAGTATGCACATGTAAATGGTTGAATAATACTACAGTGCAGGCATTGCTCCTACTCCTTTAGTAGCTGCTCTGGGGAGTAAACAGTGAGTGCTTCCTCCAGTTTTGTTTTGGTGCTTTAATCTAATGCGAAGGGTCACTCTTTGTGAACATTTTGCATACCCCTCCTTGAAGAAACCCGCCATATTATCATGAAGTCAGCTGCACCACGTTTAAAATTTCATCTTGCTAACGGGGCACCCAATCTAGACTGGAAGGCTTGGAGTTTATGTGGGCCAGTCCCTTGGGCTATTTTTAAATATTGGGGTGAGGATCACATTACACTGGTGCATTAACATCCATAAATCTCTGCAGGTGACAGCCCTGTATTTCAAGCTAAAAGTGCCTCGCTCTCTAGGCACACCGAGCAGCCAAGGAGGGCTGGGGACCTGGTCGGGGAAGGTGGTTTTTTGACACTTTGCCCAGGACGGTAGAGTTTTCTGCATGCTTTGCTATTCCCTGCGGCACCTGAGAGCACGGTGAAGGAGTCTGCATCACGAGTTGTGATGGATCACACATGGAGTGGTTGTGAGCGTGCCACGGCCAAAACACCTGGCCCTGCCCCGCAGACGCCGACGCTCGCAGCCCTGCCGGCACAGGCCTCTCTGTACGCAGCGTGCCTTGGCTCTGAGCGGTAGCACTCACTCCTGGGTGTATAAATATCTCTCCATTTCTCCAAGGGGATTAACTTTGCAGGTGTTCACAGTAACAGTGCGGTTCTGCCGTGTGCAGTTATTGTCCAGGGAATACAGCGGGAATAGAAAGTGCTCAGGGCCTGCCATGAGTGGACCTCAAGTGCTGACATTTTCATTTATTCCTCTCTTTTTAATGTCCTGCAGCCTTACTGTATTTTGCAGTCAGTAAAACCTCAGCAAGGCTGCACAACTGGTAGCTGCTACATTCTGCTTTTATTGCCTGCTACATAGCATGCTGTTTTCAATCGTTCTCTTCTGCTGCCTCTCCACCGAAGGATGCCCTTTGATTTTAATGATTTATCTGCGTGTGCTCCTTATTCCCCACTCGCTCTCAAAACTTCACATCTCTTACACCAGCCACCTCAACTGCATCCTGCAGATTCTGCTTATATGTAAACACTTCTAGCAGGTAACCGAAAGAGAAGGAGAAGTCAAGACGCACACACACACAGAGCACCGGGAGTCGCTGCTCGGCGTGGATGTCGCTGCTGGCCTGAGCAGGAGGCAACGGGCTCTGCAGCACCTTGGGGATGCTCTGACCGGGGCTGTGCTCAGGCTCGACCGTCTCCAGTACACCTGCCTGGCCCCAATCCCTCCTCTTCTCCGTCTCTTTTCTGTTCCCTGCAGGAGCACGGAGCCTTCCCTCCCTGCTCGCAAGTGCTGGGCTCTGGCGGGGGTCTGTCCTGGCGGCAGCCGGGAGCACTGGGTCCCGCAGGGCTGGAGCGCTTTGCCCGGTGTGACGCTGCTCGTCGCTGGGCTGTGAGCATGCTGGCAACCTCCCCCGGTCTCTCTGCCTTCCCACTGACATAACTTTTGGCTCAAATTCTCCTTGAAATGCCTATCAGGCCGCAGCCAGATGCTCTGGGTGGTGTTCCAGGTTCTGTGCCCGCAGGCACACAACCCTACGCCCCAGAAACAGAGGGCACGTGGCGGCTGGTGACCCCCCAGACAACAACCCCAGGGCAGGGGGGGACGCGAGGGGAGGGGGCGAGCGCCGTCACCACCCCGTCGTGTGCTCCGGCTGCTGCGGGCCCCTCTCGGCTCAGTCCGGATCCGGGACCCACCTGGGCTTTGGGCCCCACGCCTCAGCGGGAGGGGATTTTGTTTTCTCTTTTCATACGTTTTAAAGTGCCACATCCACTTGCGTGACCGTGAGGCAGAGCCCTGGCAGCTATCCCTTTTGCAGGCTTTTCTGAACATGAAGACATAGATGCACAAAGCTACGTCAAAAAAAAAAAACAAAATAAAAAAGAGGTTGCATTTTATTTTTCTGGCAAGTTAAAATCTGTTCTAGTGAGGTGCAGGGGTGATGATTTTCCCTGTAAGTTGATTAATGGTTTACAGTTTTTTTAATTATAGCACTGTTTTCACTTGCAGGCCTTTAAAGACTACATGCAACACCACAAGTTAGGGACCAGCACAAGGGACCAAAGAGCTGAGAGACCTTCTATTATTTGTAATTAATGTTGAAATCGAGAAGAACAATTACATGGGTATGATTTCACAGCACCTACACGTAATAGAGCAATCGAGAGGGTAACCTCATGGACAGCCGAGCTTTTTTCACCTACATTGGGATTTCAGCCCTAGCGAAGGGCTCCATCTTTCAAGAGAAGAAGACAACCCCATACATCACTTGCCAAAGGAAAGGCCCAACCTACAGCAATTGGAAAGGGACAAATGGGATGGCAGAGGGAATTAGAAGATCGACAGGGATGGAAGAATAACTTTTTATTCAAGGGACCAGGGAAGGGACCCGCAGGGTGAGAGCGGAGGAGCAAGGGCCAGTGCCCCACGCTCGTGGAGGTGGCAGCTTCTCGATGGTCACACCGAGCGTGCTGGAAGGATCAGCTTACTCCTAACCTAAATTCAGTGCAGGGTGATTAACGAGGTGACAAGTGCAGGGCCCAGAATGACAACAAACCCACCAACTCTTTGGTACAGAGACAGGCTTGAATCCATGGGTCCTGCTCTGCCTTCTAAACTCACTGCTTTCTCCAGGGGAGATGGCAGAAAACAAGCTTGGAAAGCTTATCGAAGAGACGGAGGTGCCAAACAGCTTAGCAGGATCAGTGGTTAAATTTAACTTTAAGCACAAATAAAATGGACGGATGAAGTTTCTCACCTCGTGTGGAGGTGCGGTGGGGGGCAGCCGCGCCAGCCCCATGCGGCTGGCGTGATCCCAACAGCCTTGCCCTGCCGCTGCTCGGAGGACGAGGAACGGAGGCGTGAAGAGCGGGGCTGGCCCCTGCGACAGGCAACGACTTGCTCCTTTGCAGGAACAGCCCTCCCGCGCTGGCACTGCCCACAGAGAGAGCGGCAGCCGCCTGCCCGCGCCAGTGCCGTCCTCTCGGCCGCGGCAGCGGCGCACCGGCACACCGGGAGAGGAAAGCTGGGATCGCTTTGCACCTTCCCACGGAGGTACCGCTCCCCCCGGTTGCAATAGGAGAGCGACAACATTTCTACACAACTGAAGTCCACAGAGCACTGCCTGGCTGTAGGAAAACCCCTAGAAATCCATGACCAAATTGAGTCTGGAGCTAGCATCCTCAGACGACCTCCCGTTACAAATTCCTAGGGCTCTGGCTATTTATAAATGGCCCGATAAGGCTAGAGTTCAAGAATGCACTAATGTTTATAACTACAGAGCCAAGTCGCCCTCTCAGGCATCTTCCTCGTGCCAGGGAATTCGGAGAGGGTATTTGCTATATGAGGATGGTCAAAATCGGCCTCCAAAATAATGTTGGGCAATAATACGCTGAAGAATACGTTAACTCCTGGAAGTCCCTATTTAGGCTAATAGCTGGGGTAGAGCCGGGCTGCTGAAGCAAATGAAACTGGCCTTATCCAGGAGCTGTGCTCTGGGGGGAAGATCCGCAGGATCGAAGGTCAATATAATCCAGTGCAGAGACATAACGCGATGGTGGTCTGTCTCAAGGGCTCCTGCACGCCCAGGATCACAAACCGTGGCTCTGCCTCTTGCCCTCCTCTTCATTTGCTATCAGCGTTGCAAATAAAAATGCCAGCTGCAGTGCGTGCCAACCTTACTGCTTGGTAGCACCGCCTTCATCGGGTTTGCTTTTAAAAAAGAGCTGCACAGCGGTAAATTTGAAAAATAAAGAAATAAATAAATCTGCCACCTAGTGGCAAAGAAATTTCTTTTAGGGAGATGCTGATTTGAGCACAGCCTTGCTGTGTTTTCCAAAGGTATTTTCATTTAACAAACTCTCAGCTAAGCAGTCTGTGGAGGGCATGGATTTTGAGAATGCTTTTGGCTATGTCCCAAGGTATTTACAGCATGTAGGTACTCACAAAACAAGTGACACATTTGCCTTTTACAGACCTTACAGAAAAGGTCTTAAAGGTGCTCCTACCAGCCCAGACTAGCATTTCACGGGATATAAAATGAATTAGGAATTAGGAAGACAAGCCTCCCAGCCTGCAAGTCCTCTTTGAATTTAAATGCTAGGAGTCCTAATCAGCAGGGAAAAAATGGCTATTCGTGGCTCATTTCTGTAAGAAAAAATGTAAACCAAGCAATTTTTTCCTAAATCTTCGTTTAATAACTGAAGTGTGCTTCCCCTCGAATGTTTCTTCATGTCTCCTGGGCTGCCATACCAACCTTCTCCGTGCCTGCGGCGTGAGGAGAAGCAGCACAGGCCACCCCCCACCCCGGGCTGCAGCCGGCAAAGCGGGGGGGCCTTCTGCGAGCTGTAGGGCTGAGAGCGAAATGGCCATCTGGCAGGAGAACCTTGTGCAATGGAGCATCAGAAAGATGCAGAGACCTTTCTGTCTTGGGAAGACCATAAAAGAGCCAACACTCTGTTTCTACCTCTTTAGGCTATATTGGTGGTGGAGAGGGAATTACTGCAGCCAGTCCTGGTGGCCACCTTGCCGAGGGCACTGAAAACTTGCAAAAAAAGGGCAAGAACGAGCTAAAAATATTAAAGAGTTGGACACCAGGTCTTGCAATGAGAAACGTCAGAATTTCAAGATTGAAAAGTGACTTGCTTACAATGCAGGAGAAGTTCATAGCTGCTACCGAGTTACTACAAAAAGTCAGCTTCTGAGGGGTTTTGTCATCCGGCAGAGAAGAAAAAAAGAACCGATGATGCCAGACGATCTTCTGTTAGTAACAAGGCGTGACATTTAATTACAAGGAAGTCATCAACTGGAGCAAAATACAAAGAGAGGTGTTGGAGTTTGTCTCCTGAAGTCTTCAAAAAAAAAGACTAGATACCTTCCTGGAAGTTAGGCTTCAGGCCGTTTATTTGTGGTATAAGATAATAGGAGATTAGGCCAGATGATCTGACGGTGCCTTCTAGTCTTGAAATCTGGGAATGAAGTCATACCTGTCAATAAAGTCTTGCTGCTCCGGAGTGTAATTTGGTGTTAGGAGCCTAATTTTAGGAAAAAAATGTGAAGAGCACGTGTTAAAGGATGAGCAATAAGGGTAAGAGCCTTATTGTCGTAGCCAGCCCTGTCATCGCTGCGGGACTTGATATATTCTGCAAGTCTGAAGTCACGGGTAGATGGGAGGCGTTGAAATATGTTTCTCCTCTGCACGCTTAGACAGCTTGGGCAGAAATAGTTACAAAGTGAGAAGACTGTATCTCAAAAGGGTTTCAGTTTTATCACTCGGTGGGTTGCTTCAGAAGAAGATGGGCTTCTTTGGGGGTCTGTAGCATCCCCAGTCCCCATCCCTGTCACCTGCTCTCACAGTAGGCTCCCTTGCAGCCTCCTAGTTGAGGTATGGCTTATTTCTTAATGTCCTCGACCAATACCAGCAGAATCAGGCTACCTGTGCGTGGGCGGACTTTCAATTTATCACGGGGGCTTATAAGAAAGATGGAAAGAGACTACTTACCAAGGCTTGTAGCGACAGGACAAGAGGTTTTAAACTGAAAGAGGGCAAATTGAGATTAGGTGTAAGGATGAAGTTCTTCGCTGTGAGGGCGGTGAGGGCCTGGCACAGGTTGCCCAGAGAGGCTGTGGATGCCCCATCCCTGGAGGTGTTCCAGGCCAGGCTGGATGGGGCTCTGAGCAACCTGGTCTAGTGGAAGGTGTCCCTGCCCATGGCAGGGGTGTTGGAACTAGGTGATCGTTGAGGTCCCTTCCAACCCAAACCATTCCACCATTCTACGGTTCTGTGATTTCGCAGCCAGGCTAATGGCAGGGGACGACACCCCACTCTGAGGGGTTTCAAGCGGGCAGCACACCTGCATGGTGCCGGCCCGCCGGCTGTCCCCCCTCTCCCCTGACAGGTCAGTTAACATCAGAGGTCTGTTTCTGTGCCAGCACAATGTAAAGCATTAGGTTCTCTGCCAGGAACATCTGCCGCGGGGGAGTGCACCGCAAAAGAGGTGCCAGCCTTCCTCCCCCCGGCCCCGGGGGCTCATGAAGCCTGAAGCAGGTGGTGCCTGCTGGAGAGGCAGCTTGCTCAGGCAGCCTGCAAATGCAGGTATCGGGTATATTGTCTTGTTATGTGCCTTTCTGCAGCGAAAGCTAATGCTGCTCCCCACAGGAGTGCGTGCCCCAGTGCTGAGGCCAAGGCAGCAAATGCAGTCAATCCCCTTGCAAGGTTGTCTGTCCCTTGGTGTCACCCCCATCCCGCTGACCCTGTGTGCTCAGGCAGAGTGAGGGCTGTGGCCATACGAAGTCCCACTTTGGACCTTAAATTTTTCATTAATATTACCTTGAAGAAAATATATTGACAATTCTTCCCCTCTTCCAACACGAGAAATGTTTTCTTATTCATGTGGAGCAGGAAGTGCCTTAGTCATCCCCTCCTCAGCTGGTAAGCACTCTGCCCTAGTCCCAGCGTCTTCTAAGGAAAAGCTCTATGCTCCTCAACTGCGGCTCTGCCCGGCCAGGCAGCCTCTGCAAGAACCAAACCAAGGGGACAAATGGCACAGCTCGTTTTTTCGGGAGGAGGCTCCTCCCATCGAGGTGTTTATTATCACGGTTCTCTTCCTAGAAGTAGCCTACAGCTCGAAGGGAAGTGGTGGGATTGAGAGAAGTGTCCGTAGAGAAATGTGACTGATCATAAATGGTGCCTTTCAGCCTTTAAAATCCATGAGATTGTACCCAACAGCAATACCAGCCCTGAACCACGCTACCTCCAGCCGTGCCTTCGGTACCCAGCAAGTGACCACAGCCAGGCATGCCCAAAACCATCTTTGCGTTTTCCTGCTGGCAGCCCTTTATTTGCCCACCAAACCCCTTCAAAATGAGGCTCACACACATCTGCTCGGAGTGCTGTCTTTTATTTCGGAGGAGGTCCGAGGAGCTGCTGGCGCACAGTTAGTGGGACAGACCTAAAGCCGATGGGGAGGAGGGACGTGGCAGCGGAACGACTGTGCCCAGGTGCTGCTCCCTGCTGGGGCTCAGCGGCTCAGGACACAAGGGCAGCACTTGCGTGCCATTTCGATCTTCACGAGGCTATTGGGTCCCAGCGAGCAGGTCACCTCGTCCTCGCTCACCCCCGGCGGCAGGCTGATTTCCTTCCTGATGTTTCTGTAGTTATACTCCTTCCCTCTCGCGGTGGTGTGCTCCTCCTCGTGCTCCGCTAACACCTTCACCTTCCCGTCTTTCACCGTAACAGTGACTTCCTTGGGGTCAAAACCCTTCACGTCCATCAAAGCCAAAAGCTTGTGATCGTGGGAAGAGTTCAACAGCCTGTTACGTCTTCTTTGCATGCTGGAATAAGAACAAGAGGACAGCCTTTCAGTCCAACGCACAGAGGAATGGGTGGACCACCTTAGGGACAAGAGAAGTAAATAGGAAGCTATTGGATCCATCCTCATGCTGACACACAGCACGTGGGGTGGTGTCTGCACCGTCGGGAGGAGCTCCCACCTGCACGCCACAGCAGTCAGGAGTATTTCAGTGACTCCTCTTGGGATGGGGCAACCATGGAGCTGAAAAGTCCCTTCACCTAAATACAGAAAAGCCAGTGCTCCTCTCACATGTACATATGTCCACAAAGCCATGTGAGTCCATCTTACGCCTCATCCTACATTTTAAACGGATAGCTACAATAGATCACATTTTCCAGTTAGGAGTTCTGTTTAAAGCAGTCAGGGGATAGGAGACACATCTGGCAAAAAAAAACCCAAATGCTCCTGCAGAGCTGGGCTGGAGGCTCACTGAGCCATTAAAATGATTTCTAATACTGTCAAACAGCGACTCCGCTCAACCAGAAGGCTGGCTTTTATTCAAACCATTTGTAAAGTAGACAATGGAAGGGTCACCTCAGTTATAACAGCTAAACTGGGTGCAAGGCACCAAATTAAAAAGATAATGGGTGTGATGGAAGAGGAAATAGGGCAAGCAAAGAGGGAACGGGCATGACTGCTAAGGTGAAAAACCCCTAACGAGTGGTTCATTAGCAAGGTACACCCCATTTCGGCAATCCTGCTTAAAGCCTGCAGTGATTCAGACTGGTGTGGTGATTTGGGGATGTATTTTCTGTGCTCCGTGACAGCTGCCTTCTCCACCTGCCCCTTTAGCCTTTTTTATATTGCTGGTCGGAGGAGAATAAATGTGCTAAGAAGAGTTGGTCCTTCCCAGTATTTTCTGCGGGAAGTGGACTGCTGAATTCCCCAGCGCGATGGGCTGAAATCCTGCTGTGATGCGGTTTCAGATGGCCGCGGAATGGACTTGTATTCCAACCAACAAGTTGTCCCGAGCGTGGCAGGGCCGGGGAGCCTGGCACTCAGGGAGAGCATGTCCCGGCATCCCGCGGCCCGTCCCGAGACCCCCATCAGCTTCCATTCAGACAGAATTTCCATTCCTTCACTGCGATTTTGGTGTGCAGTAACTCTGCAAGGGGACGCTGCCTCTGCCCAGCTCTGGTACCCAATGCACTGATGAAAGTCTGGATGCAGACACCAGTCCTGTAACACCTGGGATCCGAAACCTGCTACTCAACAGCCCTGCGTGAGCTGCAGCTACTGCATAAGTTTATGCAGTAACCTCACAGCAACTTTTGGTTTTGCAGTGTAAAATTAACTCAGGGGTCAGGCTTTTTTCCTTTTTCCTCTAACTTTATTGCACCCAGTAGATAATGCAGATGGCAGGCTGTGGGATGATACTTGCTGCTTCACAAGTAATGAAAATGTCACATTCTTAATTGCCAAGATGAAGGTCTCATCATCTGCAGGCGTAACGAAAAAGAACTCAAAGAGAAGCCTGAGTTTGGGGAGGAAATACCAATGCCACAAATGTAGCAAGAGATTCCCACTGCTGCTGATGACCAAGGGACTTCTTAGCCCTTGGGGTCTCTCGGTGCTTTGTTGTGCCTTAACCCAGACGGTAAGGTTTTATCATTCAACAACTCCCTTCCTGTAGGGCTGACTTTGGGTTTTATCTCTTCTAGAGTCAATCTTGAACTCCATTAACAAAATAAAATCATCACACCAGTGGTCAAAATGGAGATGTAGAAATCCTGACACTTATTCCTCCTACTGTACAAGGTGGGAGAATATGGACACACATCTGTGATGCGTCAGTGCTGCACCCCACCACCCACAGGCACATTTTGGCTACTGATGAAGATAATTACATGTTTACCAGGCTTAAACTCAATTTGTGTTGAAGATGGACTTTGTTCCACAGCTGAACAGCTTTGGATCTAGTTGTGTACTTTACTTAAGACGCAGTTTGCGAGACGGTTATTGTCACAACGCGATGGTCCAAACCCTTCCCGGCGCAGGCGCTGCCTGCGTGGCTCCTCTCAGGCTGCCTGGCTGCACAAGCTTTGCCTTCCCATTCCCCTTTCAACTAATTTATCCCAAACCGGCTATTTCTCTCCTGCCCTGCTTATCTGTTTCCACCTTTGCTTCTGATACCAATGCCAAACCTCCCTTCACCCTGCCTTAACGGGTGCCGACGCCTGTAGAAAGCAGGCAAATGTCTGTTACCTGCCCAGTTCTCGCTCCACACCCGGCCTTGCGGTGAGGGTCCTTCTCTCCCAGGGGCAGGGGTCGGGCTGGCACAGGCAGCAGGGACACAGGGCTGGGCTGCGCGGGCAGGACGCAGGCAGCTCCTCGCGGAGCTGCTGCAGGTGCAGGTCCAGCAGCCTCATCTGCCTCTGCATCTCTCTTCCCACCCGCCTCAAATCCTGCTCGACGTCTGCCAGAAGGCGATCGTGCAATGGCATCATCACGCTGCAAAGCGCATCAGGGCACGAGTGCAGCCGTGGCAGCCTGCACTCGCGAGAGGGGGAAAAATTGCCTCGCGTTTCGTCTGGAGGTGCGTGTGTGAGCAGAGCCGCAGGTGCTCTTGCAGCCTTCCAGTGGGCACCTTATGACATCATGGGTCTGCTGACAGGTCACAGCTCCACAGTCACCATGGGAAGCGCAGCCCAGGTCCGTGCACAGCCGCGTCCCCCCGCTGCAGCTGTCACCCACGGGCCAGGGGCCTTGTGCAACGGCTGGGCAGCGGAGCCATCGGGAGCACGACTTGGGTGCGGTTTCATGCACAATGTCACTTCAGCACAGCTGCCCGCGCTGTCCCCCTTCTCTCCTGCCCTGGCACACCAGCGCAGAGGGAAGGCAAACTGCCCCTCTCCACTCCCAGGCAGACATCCCCATGGATAAAGCCCAGGTCTCCACTCAGGCTTTTAAGCTTGGTCTCCTCTTGAAACTCGTGGAGATTCCCATTCCCAGGTCCCGACCACCGCTGTCTTGGCAGAAGGGAAACGCGCACCCAGCGGCGGGCTGCTGCCGACCTGCTGCAAAACCACGGCCCCCTCCACCCTTCCCCTCCTCACTGCTTTTGCTGCTGTTTACCACAGCCTTGAAGAAAAGGTGTAAATTAAGGGGAGCTGCGACTGCTCTTCATGTTGTTCCTCTTTTTTGCAAGTGCTTTGCACAAGGTGTTGGACGTGTAATGCCTACATACGTTTTTCGCTGACAACCAGCATGGCCTCCCATGGCGTTAGGCAAAGACGACCAGAAGCCTTGGCCTGAATATGCATCAGGATGATCTGCGGGGTGCTGGCACCCCCGGGAGCACCAGCAGCTCCCCCAGTGAGCGCCAGGGAAAGGCGAGGTGCTCAGGGCAACTCCCGCACAGCTTCTCCCGGGCAGAGCACCCTGCCTCCCCGTCCTGCCGGCTCTCTTCTCCTGGGGTTTTCTCCAGTGGCTACAGGTTTCAGACGTGACTTCAAACCTGCTGCTCCCATCAGGAACTTCTCCCTCTGCCTGTTAGCTCTCTGCCTCTTTTTTTTTAAAATGGGAAAGAAACATCAAATGGTTAAAAATGTCCAGAAATGGGACATCCCTTACTGACAGCTGCAGTTAAGGTACTTCTGGGAACACCTTGAGAACACGCACCTTCAAAAATATTTATGTCCCTGCTCTTACACCGTACTAAGCAAACAAGGGGCTAAGAAAAGCAGACCCAGGTCTTTGCTTCCCACCCTTAGGGATGTTACTCCACAGCTTTCACCTGCCCATGCGTCAGAACCAGGCGCTGCCTGGGCAAGTGTAGGCGACATGAGGGTTTTGGTCGATGAAAGACAGCAAAAAGGATGCTTCATCCCGCAATTATTTTACAGAGAAGGAGTGCCGTGGTTTAACCCCAGCCAACAATTCAGCACCACGCAGCCGCTCACTCACTTCCCCCCGCATCCAGTGGGATGCGCGAGAGAATCGGAGAAAAAAAAAGTAAAACTCTTGGGCTGAGATAAGAACAGACTGATAGGACAGAAAGGAAGAACATGATAATAATAAAATGACAATAATAATAATAAAACGATTGGAATACACAAAACAAGTGATGCACAATGCAATTGCTCACCACTCACCGACCGATGCCCAGTTAGTTCCCAAGCA
>JAVKLA010000027.1:31643286-31667299 GCA_034782735.1 Sagittarius serpentarius | reverse complement strand
GCCTTCTTGCTGGCTGGGCAGGAGAAGCTGAAAAGTCCTTGACTGAGTCTAAACACGACTCAGCAACAACTGAAACCGTCAGGGTGTTACCAGCATTCTTCTCATACTGAACCGAAAACACAGCGCTGTACCAGCTACTAGGGAGACAGTTAACTCTGTCCCAGCTGAAACCAGGACAAGGAGACATGGCACAAGTGCTGCATGCATGCTGGGCGCTGCTGCAGGCACTTACCTGCGTCATCAGCTCCTGCCTTGAGGTCTTCTGAAGCCATCGTGTCCTGTCAGGCTGTTGCATCCATTTTTCTTTGGAATAACCCACACGGGTTTCAGTATCAGCAATGCTTGCAGCATGGATGGATTTGCCCGTCTCCCTGAAAAGTGCCTCTGGTGTACTTTAGTTACAAGCAGCATTGACACCAAAACCTCTTGGGTCTAATACTGCCAGAAGAACTAAGAGAAGACTACAGGAGTGGGGAGTGCTTCATATTTTAGGGAAATCTGGTCTTCAAGGCCTTGCAGTGGATTGAGTGTCAGTGGGAATGCATCGCCCCTGTGTGTCTAAGAGAGTAGGAGAAGACCCCTTGGGAGCCCGGGAGCTGCTCTACCCTGCCGGCACCTTCCCACGGAGGAAGCACCTTCCACAGTTCTTAGCTGTATCCAAAATCCCAAGTAGCCCCAGACAAGGAAAATATCTCCTGCAGCCTCCAAGGAGGCAAAGCCGAGCTGGTCCCGGGGCTGCTCCTGCAGGGCTGCCTGCTGACCGACCGACCGTCTGCCCGGAGGGAGCTGGACCGGCCGGCGGCCAGGCGGGAAGTGTGCAAGGGGGACCCCAAGAACCACTAAGGGGTGCAGGTCACATCTCAGGTTGCACAAAAATATGTGAGGCTTCCTGTTGGACATCTCTCACATTCAAATATTGGCATATCATATGCAAGAATAAATTAAAACATTCAACTAACTTTATATACCTAATTACATTTACACATACCAGCAACGAAAAACCTTTGTTTAAAGCCAAATGCTTACTCCATACTTCCACAGCAAAACTTAACAATCCCCAGTTCCCGCAATGATACTCACCATCAGCTTCCGTCCCATCATCTCTGATAAGAGCTGTAGCCCGAGACATGCACCATATTCCCTCAGACCGGCCTGTGACACAAAAGCTAATCCCAGCCTCAGCAGCACCAACACCCACGTCTCTCAGGCATCTGCAAACTGGTGAGCTGGATGATGTGTTATTTTCCCAAGGCGAAATATGATTTTGGCTTTTCAATAAATCAAGAGCCAGCTTATTTTATATTGAATGGCAGTTTCATCCAGAAAAAAAGAATTGCTTTATGCCTTATTACTCATAAAAGGCATCACTTTTTCTGTCTCAAGACAAATCTTTTATTTAAAAGCTGAATTCAAAGGCTGCCAATGTGTGAAGGGTCCCTCCTGTATGAAGTCTGTATACCTCTCTGACAGCAGTATTTTGTCTTTAAAACTCTGACACTCTCTAGTTTCTTTGGCTCCATATGAAAGAATCTTTCAGGAGGTCTCTCTGGCATGGTAAGAGCCTGAATCCTTTATTTCACAGAGGAAGTTTTGTTTGCCAAGTCCCATCTGAAGAGACGGGATCTGGAGCAGACCACTCGAGCCGAGCATCGAGCTAAACCTTCCTGTCGAGTCCTGGGGGTACGGACCACAGGAGCCATTGCGAAGGAAAGATGACGAACACAAGGCTGTGCGTCAAAATAAAATTCCTGCAGGAAAAGCAACAGCTTGAAAACCACTCAAAGTTAAACCTCCCTGGTGCATGAAATCAGGGGCTTCGGGGATTCACCACGTGCCCTGCAAGAGAGCGGGGAGGCTCTGCAGGCAGGGGTGCCTGTGGGGTGCTGCCTCCTTTGGGATGCATCTTTATGCCAGGGGATGCGATCTTTTCCCCGCAGGCGTGCTCGCCCAGGGAGTTTGTTCCCAGACCTGGAGAGCATCAGCATGGCCCGCGACCCTGAGCACTGAGCAGAGGGACCTGCACGCAGAATAGACTCGGAGGGCAGCACCACACATGCTACGCGGGATAAGTAGGTGGCTGTGGACACAAATCAGCCACGCAGAGATTTGCTAAGCTGCTGATCGCCTCCTCTGCCCCCCTTTCCCCCTCCACCGTGACAGGCTGAAGCGCAGCGGGCGGCAGCCCTGCTTCGGGAACAGCGCGTGCTTTTCCTTGTCTTACCGTGTCCAAAACCTCCCGGGAAATCCTGCAGTAGGATGAGATGCCGTGTCAGGGAGTGCCCTCTGTGGAAGCAATTAACCCAGGGGTGGCAACACGGGCTTACAAAGACTTCCCGAAACACCTGTGTGTGGAGCTGCTCATCCCCAAGGGCACTGTCACACCGACTGCATACCTTCACCTCTACACTCAATCAGTGTTTAAAAATCATAAAAACCTATCTGCAGGCAGGACATTTCTTTTAATGCCCTGAGAACTGGGCTGTAGTTTTTAAACCAAAAGGAAATACCCAGCTCTGAAAGTAATCTGTAGCCTTGTTTCCCTTTACTGCAGCAGCTAGGCAAGAACTGTATGCTAGCAGAGTGCTTTTTTCATGCCTCTATTGGTGTTTTTAGTTAAAACCCCCACACTTTAAACCTTTGGTCTTCCCCATGCAAATCATTCACTTTGCACTTATAAGGGATGGATGGGCAGCTAGACTAGACAGCTTAATAGTTATTTTTCATCTTATGTTTTATGATCTTTCTATAAAGATCTACATGGTGATAACCCTTACTATGGCATCCTAGGGGTTGAGCAGAAGTGTGCACCTGCTTTGGCTGTGACAAGTGACTCTCTTGATCACACGTACTTGAAAACAGTTTTGGAAGGTGGCTGCTTCCTCTTTCCAGCATTTAGCACTGTTTGAAGATTACGGCAGCTGAGTATTGTAAATTTAGTTTCAGCATTCTCAGTCATCCGTGATCATTTCCAGTAGTGCCCCCCTAGAGTTTACTGCCCGTGGATGTCATTTTTAGGAAAGGGACCTCAAAAGCATTCAGAGGAGAAAAACTGATCTGGCTCTCTTGGCAAATGACGGCAGCAGAAGGGTTGCCTGGTATCCCTTTCCAGGCTTTCACTCCCTTTGGGTGCCAGCATTATAGAGAAACCCACGGTCTTAATGGTTCAAAGGAATCAGATCCCACCTCAGCCTGCTACATAAAAACCAGCAAATGTTGACAATAAAAATCCCTGAATTACTGATGTCACCTGCTCCTAGTACAGTGAGAGAAATGGGGGACAGGTTGGGAAGCCAGCAACCTGCCCAGGTGGGTAAACCATAAAGACAAGGTTTGTCACCAACCACCTTTTTGGGAGGAAATGTGTGACTCAATATTGATACCACAATAGTGGCAGACTGGATGGAGCAATATTTTTCCTTACAGGTGCCAAGCCAACAGTCTGGGACCCTGTGATGAACGGAGATGCTAGCGAGTCCTTCTGAGCCTGGGCTTGACGTATCTCAGTAGGCTGGAGAAAGGTACATAGATGGATGACCCATAAACTGACTTCAGTTTTTGGCTAAACACTCCAAACCATCCAGAACGTGGGTCTTGCCTCCCTCTACCTTCTCTCTGCCTTTTCTCCCAGCCTTTTCTCGTGGTCTTGCTTCTCTCTGAAAAGATCACAGTGTAGTTGGCATCTTCTGCAACGTCCCCATGAGCAGGTGTCTGGTGAGGCAGCTAAGGATATCTGAAACAACTCAGCACTTAATCAAAATCCACCAGCCCCGAAAGGCCTGCTGAGCCCACGCGCCAGGCTTGTCATTGAGAGGGCATCAGCTCGCAGGGCCGCAGGGTCTTCCATGAGCCTCCGAGGTGACAATGGGCTATGGGCTACTCCCCTCACCGCGGTGTTTGTTGTGCTAAACTACCCGAACAAAAGAGCCCACGTGGTGCCTTGTGAGAGAAATGGCGGCCACGGACTCCATCAGGAGGGGGTTTCACCTCTTTCCACAGAGCAGGGCTAGAGGCAGGTGAAGGATGATGGTCCCACTCCCCAGCTTCTTCCAGCCTACCCGCGGGCTGGGGTGAGGGTAGCCCCTCAGATGTGTGCTACCACAACGTATCCCCAGACAGGGACAACACACAAGTGCTCTCTCTGCCACGGCTGTGAGGTTGACCCCCTGAAGGCAGGTACTGTGTCTTAAGGCATCACCATAAACAGGCAAGGAAACGTGCCGAGGCTGCTGGGTCTCCACCAGAAACCTGCATCTGCTCCTGCAGAACAACGAGGGAGACTCAAGGCATCTCCAGGTTAGGAGAATGAAGAGTATTGCAGGTGGAGCAGCTAAGAAGGCATCTCTTCAGCAAAGGTGGCATGAGAGATCACCAGCCTTTGCCTTTCACTCCCTTATCAGGGGAGGTTCAGGGTGGGAGGGCACCTCTTCCAGGGCAGCACCACGCTGGATCACCTACAGCTGCTCCACATGTGGAGCTGGTGAGCTGTGGAGGTGGCCAGGAACCAGCCAAGCAAACGGGAAGTGGGGCCACACCAGTGTGAAACAGCTTCTCCAAAATGCCTGATACTTTTTCAGCATTTCTGAAAATACGCAACTCTAATAAAGGGTTGGGCTCCTGACTCACGAGGAGCTGCTTAATTTGCGGAAGGAGCTCAATCCTGAGGCAAGCTCATCTGCTGTGCGTTAAACAAGCATTTCTTGACGGGCTGCTTCCCGCAGCCAGAGCTACGTCCACTCACCCCCTCCCTCCCCAACTCCCCAGCGTCGACATGCCGTCCTGGGCTTGACCAGCCCCAGATGGGAGCCGGCTGGATGGCCGAGCCGGGGTGTGAGAATCACGCTGGGAAACGTCACCCACCGTGAGTAATGCTGCCGGTGCCTCTGAGATGTATCAGGAAGAGCTTTGTGCTGCAGGAAGGTGAGCTGCTCTGTAATTATTTCCTGTGAGCTGCGGGAGAGCTTGCCGGCCCTTCTGGGCATCGGTGGGTAATTACGGGCCGACACCGGAGGAGTAACCAACCACGTGCAGGTGACTTGGCCAACACCACCGCTGCAGAGCTAGTGACTTCTCAGGCACGGGGAAGTGGCACCCACGTTTGTGTGGGTCTGCCTTGCTGGCCCCACTTGAGAGGGGCACCAAACGCGGCTGAGAAGGTATGTGGATGGATGGGAATTGCTTTGAGCACAGGTCAGCTCCACTTTGAAGGTGTGCTGTCTGTCATTTCAAGAACCAGCTCAGCTCCGTTTCCCTGGGGGAAGGGGACACTTCTGCCACATGGTGTGTTGCTCCAGCTGCTGGCGGGGTAGTCCCAGTACTCCCTCTAGCAAAGAAGGTCTTTTAGTGGTTCTCCTTCACTGCAAGTCAGCTGGTGCTGTAAATGTGAAGTGCGAGTCGCTGGCAAACGCTGGTAAGTGGATGCTGCGTGTTACTGGGACATGAAGAATTACCAGGGTAAAACCACTGTGGTATGATGCAGGCTTCTGCTTACTCAGGTGCCTGCCAGTGAAGCCAAGGTGAATTTTGACTCCTGCTAAGATCAGGCAATGAAACATATTTGGGGTTGTCAAGGAAGTGAGTCCACTGTCAAGCCTAACTTGCAAATGCTGTTTTGAAATTGTCTTTTCTTATCAGTGGAATAGGACATCCTCCTGCTTTGAGTCTGCTGCACTCCTGGGGAGCCTGCACAGTCAGATCTAACCCGGCGTGAGGAGGAGGATGAAGGAGTGCCTATACCACAGCATCCGTCTCTGGTCTGGCCCTTGTCAGTCTCACAGACTGTCCTGAACTCCCTCCCACCGTGACCTTAAAGGCAATAACATCCCAACACAGCTAAGTCAAACACAGTATAGATTCGTCGGCTCGTTGTTTCTGAGCCCTTCAGTGTCCCTAGCTGTCAAGATCCTCCTGACACCCATGAAGCTGAGAACCTTTCTTTTAAAATGTAAAAGTAGAGTGGAGGGATGAAAACTGAAAAAATGTCCTTCAAACCACTGCTCACTGCCAGGTGTGACTGCCTCTCCTTGTCAGCGCAGAGCCAGGGACCCCCCCCACTCAGAGCCCACCTTGTCAGGGGAGTCCATGGAGGTGGACTTTAAGATACTCCAAATGACATGAAACTTGCAAAAAAAAAAAAAAAAGCCCCCCCAGAAACCCAACCCCAAGCCCCGAAAACCCCAAAATCTAGCCCTAAGGGCTGGAAGCACTGCTGCCTTCGTTGCCCTTCCAAATATAATGCTTGATTTAGCCTGTTCTGTCACAGCCTGTCTTGGTCTCTTCTGAGCCAGAACAGATCAAGGACAGCAAGTATCGATCAGTTCAAAGAGAGTTTGGTCAATATATTTTCAGACCTAGCAGGTTTTGACAGTGTCTGACATACTGATTTACAGAGATCAGCCAGAATCTCTTAACACCCCAACCACGTTATTAAGTGTGGTGTAAGGATATCACTTTAAGCCCAGTCTGGACTAACCCTCGTACAGAAAGCCAGACGCTGTTTAACTGAGAGTGCAACTGCATACAGAGCACTGCAGCCACACACTGAAATCAGGTAACCATGTGCTCAAATGGATAATAATGATCATTTTCCCCTCTCCTAATTTCCATATGGAATGGAAGTAATTAGCCATGTAACTGTGCACCTATATGTGCAGCCAAGTATTGCTGAAAGGCTTGGAGCAGACCCAGGGCGTCAGGCTCCAGCTCAGCCTCCTGCTCTTTGGAGTGGCACTGACTTCCCATACAAACCTGTAGAATTAACTCCTGGGGATGGCATTTCTGGATTCCCAACACACTGTTTATGTAAATGAGACAATCCCTTGATATCCTCTTGGTTTAACCGACAGATTTAACACTTTAACCTTCATGGGAAAAGATACTCATGTTATATCAATAACTGCTTTTTACGTCTTTCCTCAAGGAATTCTTTCTCCACTTCAAACTCATAATGGAGCAATTGAGTTCCTTCAATTCAAATTTAAATGATTCATTGAACGTTTTACACTTCTCACTCTGCTGCTCAGACACACGCTTAGTCAACTTTAAAAGGGTTTTCTTTTCCTTGTTTTCCTAGTGCTGTCCTAAGGTGTCTTCCTTTCAAATAATGTTTCCTGCATCATCCTGGGCTCTCTTCCACTTCTGCTCTCCCACTGGCACATAGCGGTGAGGGCCTGAGAGCAGGGCCACGCTTTCTTACACCGAAACAAATAAATGTGCTTCTTCCTAACAAGGTCCGGTGGAAGAAAAGGAGTGTTACCCTTCCCTTTTATAGCAAACCAGTTAATTAATTGCTGACCTGCTCATGGTGTTCTTCACTCTGGCTCTTCATGCTTGAATACAATTAAAGCAGTGACAGGTCTTTCCCCAGCACATTTCAGGGCACCACAGTACCCAGCATCATTGCTGAAGGTGCTTTATCCCATGTGTACACAGGATCTTGACTGAAACACCCTGCAGCACCACGCCTTGGAGAGCAAAAGCCCATGGCATGCCTGTCATGGCACGTCAGTTGTGCTCATTCACTAAGCTTGCCCTTTCTAGAGCTTCTTCTAACCCCAAAATATCTCAGCACCTCCCCACTAGCTCTGGCTTGCTGCCTGCACGCTGCTCCTCTCGTGTGACGGCCTCTGCCATCGCCTGGCTGTGCCGCCCCTGCCATCGCTCCTGCGCTGATGGGGCACCGCAGACCGCTTGGAAGATGCACTCACAGCAGCTGCTTGCCATCATGCAGATTCGGAGGGGGTGCTGCTATGGAAGAGCTCCTCTCTCCCTCCATCAAGCCAGTCCGCTCTTCCCAAAGGTGGTATCTGAAAACTGCTGCAATGCTTAAAGAGAACAGCCTGCTGATAAATTGGAATTTCTTCTCTCTGTCACAACTGGAGTCATTTCCAGACGCTCACATCAGCTTTCCGTGGCACAAACAGGAGGACTGCAGTAGTCTTCAGGCCCTAAAGCTGCTCTGAAAATCCCCTTGCTTCAGCTCTTATTTTCAGCCAACATTACTGTATTCCTACTGCTCCCATTTAGTTCAAATAGCTCAGCAAACAGCAAGTCTGGCACCCAGAGAGATGTAAATTGTGGAGCAGCTGAAGACAGTCGCTATCTGTGCTTTCCAGCTCTCAGGTGCATGAATGAGAGAGGTGGGTATTACCCAGCAGCGCACAACTCGCCCCGGGGGTACAAACTCCCATCTGAAAACATGTGCCAAGAGCCATTGGTGCCTGCACAGTTTAGTATGTAGTGTGTTTGCTGGGTCTTGTTCTTCCATTTTAGATGTCTTGTCTACCTAGATGTAAATAAAGAACAAAATGTTACCTGCTATAAAAAAAGTGCATTTCATGTTTTTAGTTAATAGCCTGACATCCGCTTCTGTTCAGGACAGTCCTCAGCTTTGCTGCAGGAGTACAAATGAATACGTGAGTGCAATGTAAGAGAACTCTTTTAATGAGAACTCTCTCCTTTCTACAACATCCAGGTTCACTTCAACAGAAAATAGTTTGTACGTGCCAAGGCCACCTTTTGTTTTCTTCTCTGCAGGATGAAGGTAAGGCCTACCCACTCGTCAGAGATGTGCCCAGGTTACTCGAATGCCAGCGAAGAACTCTGCCTTTCCGTCGGTGTGCTTAAGAAAGTACTTCCCCAAAAGACAGTGTTGGCAATCGGTGCTGCAGCCCTGGAAGATGACCCTGAGCATCCGATAGTATGCGAATGAGAATTCGCTTTGTGGCAGGCGTGCTGGACTGGCTGCAGCATCACTGAGCACGGGAGGAGCCTTGCCTGTCAGCAGGGATCTCTGGGCTTCTTGAAGCTTACGCAAGGATGCTTAGAGCTGCATGAGTCTCAGAAGTCACGTTTTCTTGGGAAAGTCAATTATTTCAAATCTCCTTTCATTCCAAATTGGAACATGGTTTCAAATCTCCTTTCACTCCAAATTGGAACATAATAGAAATATCAAACCCAAGCTTACTGAAGTCCTTTGTTTAGATGCTGGTGTTTTGATATTCTATGGGATTCATAACAAGTTGGATAAGATTTGAAGTGCTTGACAATTCTGTCTTATCTCAGTGAAATCAGTGATTACGTGAAACTTTTCCACTCTCATCTGTTCTGCTAGGAAAAAAAAAATCTGTCAGTTTTAATGAGAAGTGAGTTACCAAATAAATCTATACCACTCACCAGCATTGGCTGGACACTCCAGACTACTAACGATGTCTTTTGCTGGCGGTCAGTTCTCACCACCAGCCTCCCACCATTTCTGTGACACCTTCTCCCTGCACAGATGGAAAAAGGCATGGGCCCTGGCGATGACAAGAAGACCCCAGCTCTAACTTTGTCTTCCTTTTCTCAAGGTTTTCCTCCCTGTTTAGAGAAGGATGAGCAGTTCTTGTTGGCAACAAGGATCTCCCCAGCAAGGTGCAGCAACGGCAGTGGCGCAGAAGGACGAGCTGTGCAGCTGTACAGGTCCTACCTCATGCCACTAAGCACGGGCCACCTTTAGCAGTGGTGAAACGGGAGCTGCGTCAGCCTTACTTTCTCCAGTGAGTCTATCGCAGGGCCTCAGAGGTTTTATCTACAGTATCCTCAAAGCAGATGTAAATAACCCGGTGGTTAAAATCGAAGAGCTTCTGGTAGCTTGTTTCTGCAGTTCTGGCAACAGTGCTGAGCGCAAGGAAGGCTGGTTTAGGGCCGGTCACGGGGATCTGAACCTCTACCTGGAAATACCTCTAGGCATCAGGTACATCCTGACATGCCACTCTATGAGAAAATATTGTGAAATATGAAGTTCCTTAATTTCTGGATTTTTCTTTCATTCTATTTTTTTTCTCTTTTCCATGGCTGGCTTCCAATTTGGGGAACACCTGGACAAAGAAACTGGATCAACCCCAAAAGAAGCCAGTTCTGAAGCTACAAGTAAGCTTCTCCAGGCTACACAAAGCCGCAATGGCTCTTACCAAAGGGAGCAGCGATGGTAGCACAGGTAAACATGTCACTGAACTGCAGCGGCATGCGGAGGAGGAAAAGCGCAAGATGTCTCTGTGAAGTCTTGTTACCAAAGATTTGTTTGAATCGATTTTCATCCTCTATGGGTAATTACCAAATTAAATGGTTTAAGAATGAAAATTGGAAAAAATTCTTTTTTGAGAGGAAAAAAAAGTTAGCCTTGGAGCACGGTGTCCTTTCCCAAGAAACGTGTGAAGTATCTCTCATGATGTGGGAAGAGTAATTTGATTGTATTATAAAACAGACTGGAAGAACGCACAAATCCGACTGACAAGCACTTCCAGCCAATGGTCATTACAAAAACCCCAGCTCAGAGCATGACCCCTCTCTAACCACATCCATGGGGTTGTATTTGTGAAAGGGATCAAAGACTGGACAAAACTGTTTTTCTCATCATCTTCATTTTAGATGGATTCTGAATCCCTCCATATGCCACTGTGTAAAATTTCAATTCTTTCCCTCCTCCTTTGGCAGCACTGTTAGAGTGTGAGACAGGGTCAGACAGTAACTTCTTGTATTACCGAGGAGTTTAAAATTAAGGCTGTGCTTTGATGAACCGTAACGATCACACCCTATTTTAGAAGCACTGATCTCTGAGATGGCCCACATGCTTCAGGCAGAGTGGGAGATGCTCTGCAGCTCCCAGGCTCAGGTCTGTGAGGGCTGCTGCTTTGGAAGAGGCAATTAGCTACGCACATGGATGTTGTGGTGATGAGCAAGGGTTAGGTTTGCTCTGGCACCCTGCCACTAACAGTGTGGCCTGTGTCGGACGCTTTGGAGAAGACCCTTTCTCTTTTCGAGCTGGAGATACGGTGCTGCCGCAGCACGTCCTGATGTGAGGGGTCCAAGGGACACCAGCGGGTTGCGTGGGGCTGTGCCTGCCGCGTACAGCAACTGCTGTTGCTGCTGGCTTGGTGTTACTACCGTCACCTTTTCCTTTGTGTCACACCTGCCTTTGAACTTGCCTTTCCTGTTTCACCTCACTACTCAGCAGCTCTGCATCCGAGTGGGACTTGCCTGGGTACTGCTCTGCTCTGCACCGGCGCTAGGCGCGTGGCCGCGGTGAACGCAGGGATCCAACAGACGTGTCGTGACACATTAACATCTGTGGTTGAGGAGATGATTCATGGGAGGAGCACATCCTCGCTTCAGGACAACCGCGTCCACCAAAGGGGCAGGATGAACGGCTGGAGAGGTGACTGCTTCAGCCGTCCAACACCAAGCGGGACCTGCGAGTCGCCCAGCACCCCATCCGGGGCGGCGCTGCCTTCGGAGCGGGGGCAGGCAGACGGCTCCCTGGCTGCAGTCAGCAGGCACCTTGGTGGGGTTCACCCGCGTCACTTCAAACCTCTACAGCAAACACATCCACTCCCCTCTAAATTTCCTCCATAGCCAAGGGAGAAGAGAGGTGCTCCTAGGACACGGTTAATCCCACCAGCAGCTGTACGGCTGAGTCTGTCGGGTCCCCGTTTCTCCCCACTGGCTGTAAAGAAGGTGCAGGGAACTAGCTCAGGTGTGGGCACCCCCGCTGTAAGAGCAGGTGAGGCCGGTGCTGCTTTCCGAGTCCCTGAGTGTGGAAACTGAGAGTCTTTGGATGTAACCTTACTCCAATAACACCACGGGAAATGCTTTCTGTGCATGTATGTAATCCTTTCTGAAATGCAGAAAACTTGCTCTGAAGCAGGAAAGCTCCAAATGTTGCCATAGCTCTCGCACAGTTTTCCTGCTCCAGAAACTATATTGGAAGAATAGGCTTTTCTTTAAATCAACAACTGAGTTTCTGCCATTACAGAATGTTTTGGAGCCCTTCCTCCCACAGCATCACACAGGGACACAGCTAATGAACACGGCTAGACCATTGAGTGCAGAGCTAGTCTAAACCTGTCAGGAATACCCAGGGCTGGTTCCGTGTGTTAATTATATGTTGTGTAAAAAAGGATCTCCTAACAGCTTTTTTTAAGTTAAACTGAAGATCTGGATCTTTCCTTCTTTATGTGTCAAGGGACTAGATAAACCAGAATGGAAAATCCTGTAACATCCACACTTCACGTATCAGCATCGCATATCAGCGTCACATCTTCTCCAGAGTGCCCCCTTTGCCTTGTAATGAACCCATGTTAAAAAACAAATCTTTCTTCAAAGGAGCAACCTCACGCTTAAGACGTACTCCTGGTTTCTCTTAATTTACTTCTTATCTTTGAAGGAGCGGAGATCCCAGGGTCCACCTTCTGAGTGCTAATAATGGCTTTTAGCCGTGATGGGTCATCTTGACAGGTGGGCAGGGAGGAGTGAGGAATGTGCTGGGCAGGCTTTTACGACGTAATGAGGACGGGTGGTGGCAGGCAGGAATTTGCAGGTGCCGCCCCATCAGGGGGTTCCCACACATAAGGAATTTCCCAGAGACTCTTAAACCATGGCCAGCGAATGGAAAACCTGTCCTTGATGATTCCCCAATCTTTCAGCTACCAGTTTCCTTGTTAAACAGAGGTGTTCGGCTTTGAAGTGGCCATAGGAAAGAAATCGAGTGTTAAGAGGACTAAGATATCATAATTACAACCACCTGGTGCAGAAACGGGGGCTTTAACTTGCGCACGTTGACGTTGTGGACATGCAGCTTTAACATTTTCAGTTGATTCAGCTCAACTTTCTGGAGCATCCCCATACAGAAAAGCCACCTGAGGTGGCAGCATGCCTTCACGACATCTCTGCTGGCAAAACCCACCCTGAGACCAAGCGCAAAAGAGATGAGACTTGGTGGCCCTGCCTCTGGAGGGTTAGTCTGGCTTAAAGTTACCTTATTGAAATCTCAGCATGGGCAAGGTTAGAGCCCACGGAAGCAAAGATCTTTGCTAAGAACCTAATTAAGATGACTGCAGGCATGTGCTAGCAAAGGAGCCTGGTCAGACCTTGCCTGAACACAGAAGTCAGGGCTTCAGCCCTACCGTGGCCAGGACCGTAGTGTTGAGTCTTCAGGGATGGCTCTGGGAATGGCTTACAGTCCCCTGAAGGTGCATTGATTTAAAACGGGCTGTGAGACATTTCCTGATTCTTCATTTATGGAAACGAATGTGGACTACAATTTTGCACGGCAGTTTTTGGGAACTGCCCAGGCTGGCAGGTGGTGACGACTCTCTTACAGGTGCCGGCGCTGCAAAACTTCTCCAGCGCAATGTAGAGGTTTCCTAGCAACTTCCTTCCACGGTCTTTGTGCTCGGAATTTGTTTTGAGATGTGGGCCATCACAAAACAGTATTTCTGCCTATTTAAACTAGTTTAGTTCTTATAAGCCGGCAAGGCAAGCGCAGTACAGCAGCAGTGTCTGATTTATGTCCTTTTCAGCTATTCCCTCCAAAACTAACAAAAACCTGAACCAATGTAGGTGGGTTTCTTGCTTTTTTTTCACTAACCCCATCGCCAGTCCATTGCTCAAACAGCTGAGCAATAGGAAAACTCCAAATCCATCTTTTTTAAAAAAAAAAAGAAAACCCACAGGAGCAATGTTTTCTCTGATCTCTGCATCTATTACATTCTTGCTGAGCTCCTCTGGCATATCTGAAACCAACAGATGTTGATCATGTGCTTTGGATGACTCTTTCCAAATACGTGAGAGACATCATATTTTTGAGCCAAAAATACTCTTAAAACCAAGCAAAACCAAAGTAGCTAAACCATGCTAACTTTTGTGCATGTGCATGTGTATCCAGTTCAAAATTGGCCATAGGTTTTAAGTCTGTAAATTCACTGATAGCATCCAGGTTTGAATACATTGAAGCACTTATTCAATATTTTGTACTGGCTCAGACAGTCAGCTTGAAATGGCACCCTTAACTAGAAAGGAAGTGAGGGAGCAATTTGGTGACTGGAGCAAACTTGAAAGAGTTTGGGTGTAGGGGGATGCAGGAGAAAAACCCAGATTATCCCCATCTCCTAGAGCAGCACTGAGACATTATTTGTTACTGCAGTCATTCACTACACAAATATGTATTTCTTCACAGATAGCAGAGGGGGAAAAACAACTCCCCCGCCTCATTTAGCAACTGGAAACTAAATGCCAAGTGCCTTGGTGTTTTCCTTGGCACCTGCGCTGCTCTGTGAGCTCTCTCATAGCGAGCCATGAGCAACTGAAGTGCAAGAGGAAATGTGGAATCAAGTCCCCTGGTGCTGCAGCCAGACTCCTTCCTGCCCTCAGCAGGATCCGTCCCTGCCTGAACAAACGCTGAACAAACCCCGTATTCACGGGGCTTGGCATCCCACCTGGGCACGGCTGAGGCACAAGCTCAGCCCTTCCAAAACCACCCTACATGAACTTTCTCCCTTTCTCCCCAGGCTTGGCTGCCACCATGACTATTTTAAGCCAGCATCAGTCACCTCCATCAGAGACTAGCTGCACTTACACCCTTGTGTGTGTTGGGGATTTGCCAGCTCCTGCCATTTGCCATACTTTACCGCTATAAACCATTGGGTTTCTTGCTCAGCAGTAGTGTTTGCACCAATGCAGCTATGTCAGCTGTTGGCATTGGCTGCAGAGATCAGGGCAAACTTCCAGAGCGGATCAGGCCTTGGATTTCTTTCAAAACCCATCTGTTCTTGGCTGAGAGTTATTCTCACCACCTTTATAGGTGGGTGGGATAATGAGCTATTGAACCCACAAATTAGCACAACATGGAGCTCTTTTAATAGCCTTCCTCTCCAGAAAGTCAAGGCTGCTACCACATCTTGTGTGCATCAGCCAGCCCAGCGAGCTAGGAGGAATTCTTGCTGACAATGTCAATTGTTTTTAAAGTGTTACTGCACTGCTGACATTTGAAAAACAATTTAATATTTCTCCCATGACAGTCACTTCAAATACTCTGGAAACAACTTGTATGAAACAGCGGATGACAGCCACGATACTTGTCTTTTCTGAGGCGCCCAGGCTGGATTTGGGTACAGCTTGTGCTAGGCAGGACTACGAAGTGAACATCGCACCAAAACCACCTCCTCCATCAACCTAAACCCACTTGGTAAGCAGGCATGTGCAGGAGGGTTAGCCTCACACCTCAGGCCCTGCCACAGGAGCGTTGTAATTAAAGAGCAGAAGGGATGAAAAGAATTGAGGCAGAGCTGCTGCGGCGGCCCTCCCTCTGCAGCGAGCCGAGCCGCGGCACCAAGGGTTAACGCTCTGCTGCCTGCCTCCACAAATCTGCATAATGCCTTGCGTTTGGCAGCTCATTTGCATAATTTTAAATGACTCCTTTGTCTCAAAAATAAAATCTAAAACATAGCTTCAAAAATAAGTGGTAGATATTAACGTTCCATACACTAAGAAGGCTCAGTTAAGTCTATTTGTCTGAACTCGTCAACTGAGGTTGTAAAAATAATTTCAACAGAGCGATGTTGTTTCTTTATTGCAGAGCCTTCAGTGTTCTTTCCCGGTGCCATTTTGACTACCCTAAATAGGGTCTAACGTGCTCACCCGCCCCACACAGAGGGTCTGAAGCCGGCCTACACACGCTCAGACCGTCCGAGGGCTCAGCAGCTCCAGCCTTTGCGAGGGGGGTCCAGCCTGCCCCGCTCTTTAAACTGGAGAAACAATGCCAGCAGCTGGAGCCTGAATCCTCGTCACCATCACGTCCTTATCGGGGATGGGCTTACCTCCAGGCTGTAGATGTGTACCCAGTGGTGTCAACACTCCGGTATGGGCTCCGTGTCCCACCTCCCGCTGCCTGGAGGGATGCAGCTCACCAGAGGATGGATACCTATGTTTCGTCAGCTGGATCACACTCCCAGCTCCATTGACTGCCATGACGAAGTCTCCACTGACTGGAGTGGGAGACTAGACACGTAAATTCCGGGATCTGTTGTGTGGATCTGATTCCCACTCCAAGTTCAGCTGACAGCCTGCGAGTCGGTCTTTGTGGGCTGAGCCCCGTACCTCTCAGCCCTTCTCTCCCTCGTCTTGGGAGACAGATACAAACCACAGTGTCTTCTACGTGCAGTGATGTGTTTCAGTGTAGGAGAAGAGGCTATTAGCCTGAACTGGCACTTCAGCCTGTTTTAAATCGTAGTTATCAGAGCAGCAGAATAAATCCTAGGAAATAGGAAGTCAAATGGATAAGATATGCATTTAACAGTAAACTCACCTGTCATTATGACTGAAG
The DNA here is from genome assembly GCA_034782735.1 of Sagittarius serpentarius. Taxonomy (NCBI): domain Eukaryota; kingdom Metazoa; phylum Chordata; class Aves; order Accipitriformes; family Sagittariidae; genus Sagittarius; species Sagittarius serpentarius. Next base: position 31,651,164 of record JAVKLA010000027.1, on the reverse strand, counting down.
CCTATATGAATTCCCACCCCAGTGCCTTATATACTATAAACTTCTGCACATTCCTCAGGCAAAGAGCTGCAATTTCTGCATGAAAAACTTACAGCATTTCTAAATGGGACACCCCAAAACAATGCACTTTTGCTTTTGACTTCGCAGTCCCAAAAGCTAGGCGACACCAGAAGACGTTTCCCGCTCGGCGCCAGCTCCCGGCCGGCAGCGTGCCCAGCAGGCGCTCTGCCCGGAGGAGCAGCCGAGGGGCGAGGGGCGGGAGGGCTCGCCACCTCCTCCCCTGCCAGCTGGAAGGCACTGCGTCAAGGAAAGCTTTAGGCAAATCTAGCTGGGTCTAGGTAGCTTGTACAAGCTGTACGGGGAAAAGGACAAGTGTAGGTACGTAATCCTGAGTGAACAGACCTGTCAAATGCTAACAAGTTTCTACCTGGCATGTTTAGTTCAGTTTTTCTTTTGCCCAGGGCTTGTAACTCAAATTCAGGTGAACTTTGAAGTTTCCTGCAAGTGATATTATACTGACTGCCCTCCTTCAGACTCTAGTGGCATTACAGTTTTCAATAAAATGTTTCAAAGATGATTTAGGGCCATCTGTTTCTATCTTTGCGTTTTGCAATAGCTAAAGCTTTTACTTGACACTTCTGTGAAAAATTAGACAAAGGCAGATACGCAGTATTAAACATTTCAGCCCAAATAATGAAAGCCTGACAAATTTACAAACAGTCCAGCTCACCTCAGTTTATAGCAGTAGGCAACATTCATTGCAAGTGAAACTACTTGTATGTTCAGTTAGTAGCAAGTAATTCTGTATTTGCAAACCTGCCTGCAGTTTCAGGTTAATTACCTATCTATCTATATCAATACACACACCAACACATATGCAGGCATACACAACAGACAAGTGTTATAATTGCTGTTACTCACAATAAAATGTTCATCCATCAGTTAACTCTGTTCCTTTCCTTTTACACTGCAAAGGAAAAAAATCTTCCAGACTATTTATTCATATTTTCTTTCCTCCATTAGTTTCACTGAAGCTAAATGTTAACCATCGATGCAGTTCCCAACACAAGTCTCTGTGTACTGCATCTCCTATTGACCACTGACCCCAGCGCACTTTTTTTTCTCTCCCTTTCAGCACCTAAGGTCCATCACCATAAAAATCCTAAAACTTTATTTCATGAGTCTTCCATCTGTTAGAACTGCGTCTCTTCACATGAAGTCAACACCTATTTTTTTTGACATTTAATCACTTCCGTGACTGGTTGTGATGACCCACTGCAATTATGTCCTCATCTTGGGAATATGCTACAGGGTCATGGAGGAACAGCTAAAAAACAGTCATCTTGTTCTATGTAAATATCCTTAGTGATTTAAGGGAGGGAAAACAAAGAAGAAAAAAACCTCACAAGATTTTTAGCAGAATGGTGAGATCTTTCCTGAAAGCAAAGCCCATCATTTAAAGGGAATGGGGTGGTCCAAGAGATTAGAATATTTTGACTCCTGGAGAGCCGTGTTTGAAACTGTGCCTGCATGCCCGTGATGGGAGCCTCTGGCTGCTGAAATGTGGAGGAGCTATTTCAGAAGCGATGGTGAATTTGCAGCCTCTGTGTATACTCATTCCGCTCAGGCCAAATTTCTCCTAAACAGCTACTGTTTATCGCTTCTCAAATGACACAGCCTCTGGTTTGCTTAAAATGCCAGCTGTAAACAGAGTCTGCTTCGGAGCTGTTTCACAAGCAGCTCAGTTTTCTCTCTGTGTGCCTGTGTTATCATTCAAATCAGCAGTCTGGGCTCAAAACTTGTCTCCCTCCCACCACCCTCTGGTTCATGTTGCGGAGCAGCCTGAAAGCTAAAAACCTGGCCTCCTTTGGGGTGAAACCAAATGGAAACCTGCGCTCCCGAAGCGCAGCACAGTCTCTGGGGAAGCTGTGGATGTTCAGTCCATGAGGCACACCTAGAGCTGGCCAACACAAACCCCCTCAAAATGCAGCACTGAGGGTGCTTGGGCACTCAGCACCCGCTGCTTTACACTAGAATTGACTCCTCTTGAGTTTTTTTAATTTTAATAATATTTCAGCTGGAATTAAAACCAAATGCAAGAACTATCTACTATTTCATTCTATATTATAAATAGCCATCCATGACAGGTGGCTGTTTGATGGCAGAGCAGCAGTGGCTAAAAAGTAGGCTGCTACACAGAAAGGTAAATCCTGGCCCCATTGAAGTGCATGGAATAATTCACTTGCTTTTGCCCTGGAAGGTCTCCACTCCTTTCCCTGCCAGAAACAAATTTACTCTGCAATGATTTCGGAAGGTAGTACATGAATCAAGGCCATACAGAACTATTGCTGTGAATGCAGTTCACCCTCACAATTTATAAAGGTGATTTTTTTTCAAAACTGCCACTTTTGAAGGTAAATATGGGTAAGGCAAGAGTAACTAACCCAATCAAATGGAACTAACAGGGAAATAAACCCCCTTTTTTGTCCCAGTTAATCATCCGGACTCCCTTGGCAGCCTGCAGACAGATAAGCAGGAGAAGGTAATTCCACAGGGAACCTAGACAACCTGCTAGGGCCACATACCCACCTTTTTGGTTGCTAAAGTTCAAACAAATTCTGTCCTTCCTTACCACGAGCTTACAGGAAGCCACTCTGATGTAAACGAGCACAACTCTGCTTTTCAGCTGCCTGCACAGGAACACCTGCCCAGGTGACACAGCCGACACAAAGCAGTGGAGATACGCCCACCACGTACACTGTGCACGCGAGCTCTGCCCACGCCACCTTCCAGGGACGGTCGCACAAAGCGGCTGTCCACAGCCTCTGTTCCCAGGACATTCAGCTCCGGCACAATGCCCGGGATCCCTGCTGACCTCCTCTTGTCACGCTCAGCCGCACTGGTCAGCAGACGGGTCTGGTCTACACACACAAAGGCCATCACGTAAACTTTGTGGTAGGGCCTGGACAAGAAGAGATGTCCTGGATGCCTAGTCAGAAGGAACAGGTGTTCAGAAGTGTCCCTGGGAGCTGGAAGAGAAGGATGCAAGTAAGGGGTGACAACAAGGCTGAGGAGCAATGTCAAGTGAGGGATCCACCAAAACAACATCTCAGTCTGCCAGATACTGGTGGATCTACAAACTCCACTGAGTACTTGGCAGAGACCTCACCTTGATCCCAGACATACCACGCCAACTCCCCTGAAGAGAAGAAAGTAACCCTGACTGTATACTACAGAAAGGCGAAACAGACGCAGAATCCTAATTTCTAGCCCAGGAGTCCTTCACCGCAGAGCCAGAAATGCCGAGCAGCTCAGACAAGAGAGGGGAAGGGAGATCAAGTACCTGCAGTATTGCCTGATTTTAAACAGATGTATCTCAGTCTGTGTGCGGTAGCAAGTATTATAACAGCAGGCTGCGTGTCAAAGTGTCTAGCTCACCATATTAACTTCTGAACATCTGAGGCTCTGTCGGCCAAATTTAGACATGAGGTTCTGGTCTCAGAGGTCTCTGTTACATTAATTGACCCAAGCACCAGAGAGGGGGCAGGAAAACCAGTTAGTTGCCACAGCTAAGGGAAAGACCGCATACAGCAGAGGTCAACCTTTTTTAGTCACTGGAGAATCCACACACAGGGCAGAGAGAAATGGTGTGTGCACTGTTAGACACCAAAGAACCCACTGTAAGAAAAAAATCCATGGGAAACATCAGTTTTCGTCAGCTCTGAACCTTACCAAGCTACCTGCTCTTTTGTGGCCTTAAACGATATTTCTTAAAGACCAGCATCATTTTGTGCACAAGACAAATGATTTTTCTATTACAGCAACCTCTTCACTTGACAGCCAGGTACAAGTTAGAAAATAAAAGATTATAAACACTTAATACCTGGCATAAAGATGAAGTTTAAGCTGTCATAAATAAGCAAAGTATGAAAAAAATCAGGCTATGACAACCTGGGACACGAGCACGACAAAACGTAGCTCAGGACAGCAGAAAGCAAATGGCTGGCGGTGCAGCCCCCCTCAGCTGGAATTGTCTGATTTCTAGTGTTAACTTGCAAACTATGCAGGTACTTGTGTTGTAAAACACACGGATGTAGTCTAAAAGCCTGATGTTCCCAGCCCCAAACAAACTACTCTCATACTATACCTAGGCAGAGGGAGAACAAGAGGCAGTGAGGGACTTGCTTTGCTTCAGTTTGTGGCACAAGGTGCTGGAAACAAAATTTCTTTCTTTGCAATGTACTTCCTTGCTCACTATAGGAGCTTCTGCTCTGCCTTGGGAATAGTCTAGAAGCTGCAGTTTTCTGCACAGCATTCTTGTTGACGTTTCCAGGAATGCTGGCCTCATTTCTTCCACAGCAAAATACAATCTTATGCTGCCAGCCTGATGTCATCTCTGTTGACATCTGGAGTTAACAGCCTGGAAAGCGCATACTGGGGCTCTCCTTAGCTGCCTGAAGCCTTTACTTCTGCTCAGGACCTCCTTCGCAACTTCAGCACGCTACATCAGCTGCAGGCACTGCTGCCTCTGGTACACCTGCCCAGCACTTGCTTGCGCTGTTTACGGAGCAAAGTCCCTTGCAGTCCTCCTACCCTAATCCTCCCATCTCTAGCAGGTCCTCTCCCTTTAAGACTAACAGACTTCTGTGCAAACCACTAGGCCTGCAGCTGCCGAGTGAGTTTAGCGAGCAGTCGGGAATAAGTCTGTCCCAGTGCACATTATTTGGAAGCTGTCTCCGATGGGAAAGTTCCTGATCTACTGGAATGGGATGTGCGTGGAGCAGGAAGCTGGATGAGATGACCTCCGGAGGTCCCTTCCAACCCATGCGCTTCTACCAGTCCGAAAAATTCAGGAAATGCTGACTCTCATCAAAACTCAATTTCAGACACAACAGCAATGATCCCACAGGAGTTATTTTATATGGTATTTCCAAGCTGGCAAAAACTCTCGCACAGACAAGTATACCAGCAAGGAACTTGTTCTGCTGGTTGGGTGTTGGTGTATTTATAGCTGCACCTTCATAAGGAAGCTGCTGCTTTATCAGTACGCCTGAAAATAGCACCATCTATACACCGAGGAGCTGTGCAACACAGGGAACTAAATTTGTTAGGCCAAGACATAAGTCCTGTCTTAAAGATATATTTTGTAAAGAAAGAAAATCTAGTTCGGTTCCTGATTTTTTTCATGACTTGGTAAATATGAATTTTTAAATACCATTTCAGTGTGGGATCTTGTCATCCAACAAACTTAGACAATCCAGAGGACTTAGGAAAAGTCTTTTATTTTGAAGTTATTAAAAAACAGAAGTTGTAAGAATGAGTGGTTCTACTATCAGAAAGCAATTCTATTTGGAGTAATTTCAGATAATTAAAGGACCATCAAACTCTGTTACCTGTGTGATTATCTTCTAAGAAATGCATCAGTGGACAAGACAGGCATTCAATGTGTTACCACTTACTGGTACCCCAAAAGTCAACCAGTAAGGTGCAGCCTTGCATCCTCATTAGAGAAGTAAGGGTGCCTCCGACAGTGCGCTGGAACTTCCACCGTGTTACAAACTCCTGTCAGAATAACAACATCATCAGCTGAACACCTGGTTTTGCGTCCTCTCATCTACTCGTAGGATTAGTTGCCAGTTTAGACAGCAGTATAAACTCTTAGTGTGAAGAAAAGCTGACATTTGCACTACTCAAGTTTATTCTGGCTCCAAGTGCAAGTTCCAGTGGAATCAATTTTAATTTTTTTTTTTCATTTTTGCTTATGCTGAGTGTTTGCATTGGCACAGCCATAGGCAATGGCTAAAACTGGGGTTCAGTCATCATGTAAATAAAGCTACAGAAAAGGATTATTTGGAAATGCCAGCAGCAGACTGCGGAGCCCTAACAGACATGTACTCCCTTTGGGCTTTTCCACTTCTTTTCCTGTCTTTTATCTAATAGGTTTCCACAACCCATTAACTTTTAAAGCTTGCGTGTGAAGGGTGGAAGGAAGAGAGTAATGGAAATCTCTTCCTTATGCCTAGCCCCTAAGAGAACTCCACTGAACAAGTCATGTTATTTGGAAATGTAAATGCTTTGGAGATCTTGATCCTGAGAGCAAACATACATATGTGGAGCTTCCCAAACACTACCAATAATTCTTAAAGCATTCCCAAGGATGCAACAAGACCTACTGCAGGAGTTCATGTGGCCCATCTTCCTACAGTTCAATGGAAAAGAGGAATGAGTGTCAAAGGCAAATTATTAATTTTTTTGGTCTGGAAAAAAATAATCAAATTGAGATGCAAAGTTTCTCAGGTGATTATCAAAACATACAAGTGATTCTGATAAAATAACTGACGTCAAGACAGCTTAGAAGAATCTCTCAGTGCAGTAAACAATATAAATATTTTCAGGGAAAGCATAAAGACTGATGTTAAAGGGAAAAAAAAAAGAAAAAGCAGAACAAAACTAACAACTTTGGTACAATCAAATGCAGAACTAAACAATCAAAAAACTCTCAGCTCTGTCCTAACAGGAAAAAAAAGGAAATCATGGATCTACCAGTTTTTAAAAGCATAGCTACTGCAATGTCTCACTACCAAACAGAATGAGTCCTGTTCCATGCCTTGTGTATTTCCAGAAACCTGTTAGGATATTCCTTCTAGGATAAGCTAAACTACTTATTTGTACTCTTGAACCCATCTGAGTATCACTGTCACTTGAGAACAGAACATATGGGGAAACAAGTGTCTGAGAATAAGAAACCTGGAACACATGAACTGAATATTTCTTCTCTTTACCACATTTCCTCATGTTAATATTAGTTGTATTGAAAAGCAAACACTTCACAAACTCCCCAAATCTTTGGGCTGCAAGCAGCTACATCAGCTGATTTTTGGATCAGCTCCTTTTGACTGCACTGGAAAAAGAGCCAGAGAAGAAAGGGGAATGGAAGACGCAAAGTTGCAAAATTCCTTGGATTTGATAATGGAGGAACAAACTGAGATTCCTAGGGTTTATGATTACACAGCCTCAGAAATCAATTATAACTCACTGAACTAGGTTGTAGAATTTTTTTGTACCGTTATCATGTGATTGCCAGCATTCCTCACAAGCTAAAAAATTCCAAGCTGGTTTTATAAATTTCTGGTTTCCTGAAAATAAGCGAGAGCAGGCTGCAAAAGCAGCAAATTCCAGTAAAGGAAAAAAAAAATAATCAAAGCTTGGTACGATCCCAGCCAAGGTGTTTCTATAGAAACAAATGGCTGTTTTATTGACTTTGTTGCTCAACTTTCAGCCAATTGAGATGTTAATTTGTTAAAACCAGCTCCATTTGCAAGGTATGCTCTCTTGGAAGAGTACAGTTAAACTCTGTCCAGAAGGGAGGGTGCGCAGCCAAAGTGTCATCGAGCGCTTCATCGGCTTGGGAGATAACTTTTTATTCTGATACACCACCGATCTACCTGAAAATGGGTGGGCAATTCTGGCTGTTGGAGGGAAGACCGGCTGCGTTACGTGTAACTAGGAATTGCAAAGCAGGCAGCCGGCTTTGGCGAGCGGGTGATGAAGGGCAGTGGGTTTGCAGCACACCTGCCGCCACCCGTGCAGCGGGGCGGAGGCGGGGGGAAGCCCTGTCGCAACGCCTCACTGCGGACCCACCGGAGACAGGCACGGCCTCACACACCCGCTCCCCTACTTCCGTCCCCGAAACCACTCCGGCGGGCCGCACCCCGCGCCGGCCCCGGCCGAGGGGCCGGTCACAGCCACCCCCGCCGCCCCCGCCCCCGGCGGCAGCAGGGGACCGGGCGGGGGTGAGCGAGCCGAGGCACGTGCCACTCACGGGGAACGGCTCTACCCGCGCAGTCCCGGGGAGCCCCGGGAAGGCGTTCAACGCGC
>JAVKLA010000027.1:31594321-31642367 GCA_034782735.1 Sagittarius serpentarius | reverse complement strand
GGCAGGCGGGGGGGGCGGGGGGGGCGCCCGGGGGGCGCGGGCAACGCCGGCCGCGGGGGACGTCCCGGCACCCCCTCCCCCCCCCGCCGTGCCGTGCCGAGCCGCGCCGCCGTCCCGCAGCCGCAGCGCGGAGCCGCAGGCCCTCGGCGCTTTCCTCTCGCAGGGGCCGGCGGCAAGGAGCCGTGCGGGCCTCTCCGGGCGGCCGCCGCCGCCGCCGCAAACTTTGCCAGCCGAGGGAGCGGGGGTGGGGGGCCGTGACCTTCGCCGTCGCCCCGGCGGGGACTCCGGCCTGCCAGGGGAGTCCCGGCGTCTGCCCGAGGAAGGGGGTTCCCGAGGACCCTGGCCGAGGACGAGGAAGAGCGAGAATGTGTCCGTATATTAATCAGAGATGGAGCGAGGCAGACAATGCAGATGGGGGATCGCGGTGTGTGTGAGAGAATGACGGGAGCGAGGATAAAGAAGACGTACGCCAGCGATGTTACACGCGCACGTACCGCCAGTGTGCTCTGCGTTCTGTTTCATACATACTTTGTTTTTGTGTGGGTTTTTTTTTTTTTTTTTTTAAATAAGAAAGGAGGCCCTGTCTCCAGATTACTGATTGTGTGTGGCTTGGCTGGGATGGGAATGACAGCTAGAACAGAAGCGCAGTCAGCTTGGAAACCTCCTAGCTAACTTTATGTTGGATTGGGGGAGAGAAATTGCAGGCTGGGGGGAAACTAGAGTGGTTGGGAAAAAATAAATCCATGAATCGAATTTTCTTCACTCCTTGATGTGCATTTGACAGCACTCTGTGTGGCTGTCAAATATTTCTTCTGTAGCAATTACTGATAGTATGTGTTATAGGTTGTAAATTTTACTTGTACTCATTTATAGAGAAAATTTATAGAAACGTTTATTCATCTTTAATTTCTTATATATTCATGTGTGAATAAATCAAAACCTTTAATCATCACTGGGTAGAAACTTACATATTTTTTACACTATAGACAAATGTTATTTAATTTTTATAAATAGTATTTAAATATTTATAAATCTTAGAAAGTATGGGCTCTTGGTTATATTCTTCTGGCTTTGATTTTACCAGGTTTCAGACTAGGTCAGGGTCCAGCTGACTTCCAGTATTTTTTGTAGTTAGGTCACTTTTCCTCGACTAATCTTTGCTGAGATGCCTCTATTAAAACACAGCTGAGGTTTGAGGGCTTATGAGGAAGAAAATAGGTCATTGTAAAGATAAAATTTCTGCCAATCTACATCAACCATGCCCTTAGACAAGGAAAAGAAACTTCTGATGATAAAATAGGTCCGAAACCTGACGTGTTAGTGTGGAGTGTATTTTTTTCCCTTAACCTCATAATACATTTTATAGGTTCCTGCTTCCTAGGAGGCCTGTCCGTTTCTAAGGGGTTGTTTGGCTTTCTCCACAGTAATACGTGCAAATTTGGCATACATCATCTTCCTTTAGAGTGACAAACTGAGAGGTGATGCTGTACTAGGACTTCTACTTTTTCATTGCACTGTTTTGATTTAGGGTAAGATCTAGGACTTTGAACTTGAAAGGACCCCAGTGGTTTTTCTTTTCCTTTTTTTTTTTTTTTTTTTAATGATGATAGGCCCTTAGAAACATTTAGCATGTAATTATCACGCTTTGCTCAGAGTGAGAGCTCATCTGTTTTTTCTTTAATGTCACCTGTTTTGTTGACTTATTGATGTTAAATATGATGCCCCTTCAGTCTTCATAATGCTTCCTAATTTTTTTAATTTCTTTTTTTTTTTTCCCCTTACCATAGCAGCAGCTCTTGCAACTTTGATTTGATACAGGAAGCTTCATAATGTGTGGTAATTAATATACGGAGAAAGCTGCAGAAATGCTATTAAGTACTGACTTATTCTGAAAAATCAAGTGGCTCCTTGATCTGAGCTGCAAGTCATAAATTTCCACTTCATAAATACAATTTTACTAGAAGTGCGGTGGCTGTGTATCAGAACTTGTAATGCAGTGAAATCAGAATGATTCATAAATAGGGTTGAGGCACACACATATGTGCTGGAAATGCCAGTTCAATTTTATCAGTAGCATTGCTGCTTTTTACCATTCTGTCAATATAGATCAGGATCTCGACAGGTTAACAAATTCTCATATACATGCTCATAGAAGTTAAGATCTTGAAACATCTCATATCTCTATGATGTTTCTTTCCCCTCTCACACTTTATAGGCTTTTAAGTCTGTGCTGCAGACAGTGGTCAGTAGCCCAAGTTAGGTTTTTTTTCTGTCTGCATTCTGAATAATTTCTTCTCAAAATCTGATTTTGGGACCATAATTCTGCATTGTGTGCTTTTATTTATAGTGTATGTAGAACATCATCAATTGTATTACTTTCAGTAATGGATCCATGTTCTGCATGTAAGGAAAAATCACATTTTAAAACACAAGGGATTTATTGGTGCAGTCCTTGTGTGTTCAGGATACATGACAGTTTTGAATTTTTGTAATACATTATTTGATACATTATGCTTAATAATCAGCATAGATGTGTGGAGGGATGAATTGTGTTTGGAAAGCATCCTTCTCCTGAAGGATTGCTCTGCTCTTAAGCAGTCTCCAAAGTGTGAGGAAGCAGTTTTTTCAGTTTGGTTTGGCACAGTTTGCGGCACTCTGTTTTACAGTTTTTATTAGATTTTCTGTGTAATTTGTTATCCCTTTTATTCGTGCAACAACTTGGAGAATAGTAAAACACTTTGAAGAAAAGGGGAAAAAGTAACTGTAGAACCACAAATAATTGGGAAGACTCCTAAGCACACCTACTTATCATCTGAAAGTACTTCTTAACTAGTGTTTTTGAAAATACTACCTTGATGGTAGTTGTTAGACTGTTCTCAAATAAGTTGAAGCAGTGTTGGCTTGTTCATGGTATTCATTCACTCAGATGTCTGGAAGCTAGTTGCGCTGAAGAAAGCTCATAGAGGACAAGTTTATATTTAGTTTTACAGCTGTATTAGGATTCATTCTTTGAAATAGATAGTAGGCTAAACTTTTGTTTAGGATGAACTTGGGTAGTTAAGCTTTTTCCGGTACGTTTATTTAGGAAGATGGGTAACTTGGAACTTTTCCCCCAGGCAACTTGTTCTCTGCAAACTGAATATGAAAAGTTTAACAGGAGAAAAATTGGGTATGGCCTGGAGTTTGAGAAGCAACTCCATAAAGTATTTGGGGTGTAGATAATTAATGGCTTTAGTCTTTGAAAAAGAGATGCCCAGGTACATGTTGCAGTGGATGTTAGATGTATTTTGTTGATTATCCGCCTGTTTCATGTATGTCTCAGGGTTGGAGACTTTGTGCTTTGTGGAGGAAGTTTGACACACAATTTCATAGATAAGTCAATCTTAGTAAATTCTTCTTAGTGTATTTCTTAATTCTGTGTTGGGTTAGGAAGTGGGTGTAGCCATGACAAATAACCATTTCTTGCCTGTTATGAAACCTCACAGGAGCAGTTTAACTTGCTACTATGTAGAATGAAAAGGGGAGTCTTTCACCTTACGTGAATGGCTCTCCGTACATGAAGTAACCTTCGGAGACAGGATTCGTCTCAAGGCTTTGCCTTTGTTTTTACCTTACACTAAGAAAATTCTTATCAGCTAAGCCATTTAAGCCCTCGCATAGGGTAAGATGTCTTTTTTGAAGTGGTCATCAACACAGTGTTGATGTGCTTTTTTTCTCCTCTTGAAGATAAGGTGTAATGAATTTGGTTAAATAGAGGGTATTCTGAATTTAAGATGAGTGTTAAGAAGTGGTATGTAGTAAGTTTTCTTGCAATAAGGTCTTTGAAACACGTAATGTGACCAAGAAAAATTCATTTGAAGCTTCAGTGAGTATTTATGTACAGTCAGCTTTGGGGGAAGAAAAGATTATCTTGCTTTTATGTGAGTTTGCTTTTCTTTAATAATATATTCAATGGCTTTCTCTGTTATTTGACTATTACTTACTTTAGGCCGGCCTGAACTGAAAAATTAACTAGTGTACTTTATATTGCCCACGTTGTTTACACCCTCCGATAATCAATTTCTGTGGAAAAAGTACCTAGCAAGAACATACCCTTTTAGTCTGTGCCTGCGTATCACATAGGTTATGTATGTGAAAGCATCATTTCAAGGTAATAGGCAAGTAATCAGTGGATATGTGGGCTGCTGCTCTGGCAGATTTTCTTACACCCTCCCCACCCCTTGCATATACTGATGAGCAAATCTGTTAAAAATCCCAAGCAGATGTTGCTGGAAGGAGCTGGTGTAGGGTGTGGTATGATTCTGCTCAGGGAGCCAGCAGGGATGTGGAGCTGGTGTCCTGGCCCCACATGTCTGCAGGAGCCATGCATGGAGAGGGAGAGAGAGCTCCTGATAATGCAAGTCTTTGTTTAGCCCTGAACTCCCTCTTCTACATCCACAGGTGTGCTGAGAAGAGTACCTGTCCTCTTGCGGAGTGCATGAACTTCCCTGCTGTTAATCTCCATTGCAGCTCAAAGCTGGGGGAAGAAGGGATTGACTGACTTGTTCTTAAATAGAAAACTTGCAAGTTGTGTGCCAATAACAGAGTACTTCTTTTAACTCAAGCAATTTATTTTGGTGCGCTTTAAACCATTTCCTAATCTACTTTAGCAAAAGTGAAGTTAGCCTGCCTCAAACAGGAATAGATGGTTTAATTACAGGGAAACCATTGCTGATGTAGTACTTTAATTCCCTGAGTTACAGTTGCTTGATGAGACTTTAGTAATGAGAGAAGCATTGACTTTGTTTTTAGGATTAATTTCTTGAAAGCATAACAAAATTTAAATTGACTTCTTTTAGAAGACAGGGAGGGAATGGCATGACTATCAAGGCGTTATCATCATCATCACACTCTTAGTTGGAAACACTTTTGATGCAGCTAAACATTTTTATTTTTAAAAAAGGTTTGCACCACGACTGTGGTCATACGGACCACTATAGGATTCATATATTGAGAAGCAGTGCATTAAGATTTGATCTTATTTCAGTATTGTTATTTAAGGATGATAATTTGGGAAGTTAAGCATCAGAACTTACATGTGAGCATCATTTCATATCTGGTTGAATGTGAAAGTTTGCTTATACACAGGCCAGTAGTCTAGGCCATTTTGGACTTTGCTCTGCCAGGGTCGTCTTCTGGTTGGAATTGTTTGCTATGCCCCAGACACTGCTTTTGAGAGAGTATGTATGTAATTGTCTGTGAATATTCTCGCTGAAACTTTGTGGGGATGATGTGAGTCAAAGTAATTGCTCTCTTCTGAAGGGGGGAGGTTTGTTTTCCCCACTTCTTACCTTGCACTAACTTTTAAGTGTCTGATCCCACAGTAAACTGACTTAATTTGCTAAAGTGATATAAAGCTAACCCTGGTAAAGTGAAGTAAACACAGTTTTGTGGATTAGGAAGTTGAACTGGTTTATCTCGTGGTTGGGTGAGCATCAGAGTAGATGGATAAAAAAGGGGGAATCTTAAAAAGTGCTGCAGGAAGGACAGTTGGGAGTGAAGAATGGGGAAGAGGAAGCAGGGTTCCATTTCGAAAGCAGCAAGTTTATTTTGGCTACTGTCATGTGAAACTGTACTGTGAACGTGATCTGGGCTGAGAGTAGTTGTGACCTGTCACAAGGAATTTAGTAAAACAGTAAATGGGGCATAAATGTTGCCTCTTTTTTCCTTCTCAAATTATCTATGAGGTTTGAGTATATTTGTTGTTAGACTAATGATAAAGTAAGATTAATAGAGCAAGATATTAATAGCCGTATTTTAAGCTTGGCAATGCAAGTCAGAGCTGTCAGAGCACAACTTTTTTTAATTCTAAGAATGGTAAGGTATCAGTCAACGACATTTATGTGCTAATTCTTGGTAAAAGTTAAAATCTATAATCAATAGCATATTTTTAAGGTAATTTTGGTATAGTATGTATTAAATGTTCTAGCTGCCATGCAGGATACTATTTTTAAAAGATATTTGTAAAAAAATTTGTAATTAATCCATACAATAAATGTAAAGGGTATGAGACTTTTTTCTCAAACTGTCTGAAGTTTAAGTAGATAACTGTTCAGTACGCAATTACATTTAGGTGAAAAATTACTTAACACTTGAGAAAAGCAACCAAGGATGTACGTAAGCATGGCAAGCTCTGCAGCGTGTTGTAGCTGCCTTTTTACAGTTATGGCACGGTTAATTGTTTGTGACTTAAATGAAATAGATGGTAGTATGTATTTGAAAATTACATGAAGAAGGAGAAGGGGTTTCAAGGTAGCTTTTATTGTAGTGATTACACTAACAGCAATCTAGGTAGTTAAATTTACAAGATGCTCTGTGTAAAAGCTTCTGGTTTATCTTTCTCTGCATCAACTCAACAGCCACTTATGCAGAAGAAAACCATGTACAAAAACTACTTGTGCTTTTCCCTTGCACAAACTTTTTTTTAAGCTTGAATTCAGTAAAGTCCACTAAGGATATGGCTCTTAGTAACAACTTCACATAGAAGACTGCAGTAGTTGGCATCTGTATATGCCCTAGGGAAAACATGGGGACAAGGCCTAGTTGTAGTGGCTAGAGGATTTTAAATTGGGAGGAATGATTAGGAGGAAAAATACTGAAATAAGTGTGCAGATACGATTTTCAAGGTGCACAGGTGTTTTGTCCAAAACTTTAAGCCTGCCAGTTTATGTGAGGATGGTCACAGCACTAGTTAGTCCACTACAGCAATAATTATGCAGGTTTCAGATCTTAATTCTTTTTTCTTTCTGGCATAGAACTATTTGACAATAAACTCTGTGCTCTACTTTTTAAAGACTTTCTGTGCATCTGCACAAAGCAGTGCACTGCACTGCAACAAAGCAGTCAACCAACACTGCTTCCTTTTTTCTTACCCTTCCCCTCCAAGGAAAATTAACTATTTTGTTTCAATTTCAAGAGCTTTTTGTTACATTTGAGAGAGATCGGGTACCACCTCACTGATACAAAGGCGTGAAGCTTGCCTATGCTAAACACTTCAAACATACTGTAAAACCCAGTAGAAAGGTGTAAGGTGGATGCACTGGTATCTACTTTTATGTAGAACTGCCAGTTTGATTCCAGTTGAGGAGTGATGTAACTATTGAATTTGCTGTCTTTCAAAATGTTGCCTTCCTCTCGCAAGTCTCACTGCTACTGCCAGCATTTGTCAGGGGAATTTCTCATGGTAAATATGCTTCACCCTATCTTTTAGTGAATCTTAGCTACTGTGCTTTAAAGTGCAGTGTGTTTTACAGTACTAATCCATGTTGGTACAGAAAAGTTTTGAATATTCATTTGTCGCCCTTTTGTATCACATCAGCATGATTATTTTGTTGCAATTCTAAAATGATCTTTAACATAGCATCTTATGGTTTGGCTCATTGGCTAGTTTTTGTAATCCCAAGTCTGTTGGTTTTATGCTCAAAGATGTCAGATTGCTTACATCCACAATGGAGATGAAATGTGCATTTTCTGTAATTTTGTCAGCTTTTCTTGATTAAACTGGTACCACCTTTTATCAGAAAAGATGCCCCAAAATAGCTTTGGTCCCTTATGTTTCTGATTTAATTTTACATTATGGTGTTTTAAAGAATGCAGAATAAAAAACTTTGAAAACATTCACATGACTAGTACTGTTTTGGACATTAGCTGTGTTGGAACTTCTCACTATTGTTGCTGTTTTATTGCCAGCTGTGAGGTCTGCCAATTTAATTTGTCATGATGGTAGTGTAACTCAAAAGAGGAAAGCACGAAGGCTGCTGGAGATTTCAATAACGTTATGAAATTTGTCTTTGGAAAAAAAACCCAATACATTCAAGGGGTGTGTGTTTTTTGTTTGTTTGGGTTTTTTTCTTTTTAATCAAAGCAAACAATATTGTGGACAGTTGGGAATATCTTGAGTAATCTAGGGTGATTATACCCATGCAGCTGTAGTTTGTCTGTTCGTTAGAAAATAGCCCAGAAAGAAACTTTCTGTACACGAGGCTTGGTGGTATTACTTTATACAGCATGTTTGCCATCATCTGTAGTTAAGCTGGATGCTAATTTTTGTCTTTTTTTTTTTTTTAATGCTGTGTAGAAGTAGTACTTGACTAGTTTAAGCGAAGCCTGTGTTAAAACAGCATTTTAAAAATTTGCTTGCAGTCTTTCATTATGCTTCATTCTCTGTTCTCCATTAGGTTTCCTCAAACTCTCACCTTTTTCACCTTTGGGATAGAGCCTCTCTTAATATACATGGGTAGTTCTGAGACAATGAGATGGATCTTGATTGGGATCACTGGATTCTACTAAAAATTACAATTTCACTGTATAGTTTCCAATGTGGAGTGTGGCATTGACTTAATATGGACAAATGTTTGTGCTACAGCATTTTTACCAAAAACTTAACTGGAAAATAAACTTACCAATGTGAGTGCAGTTGAAGGAGAGTTGTAGGCCTTACTCTGTTGTCATTTGAAGTCATTGGGGTTTGTGGCTTCCTTCAATAAGTGTGGTATTGTAATTTCTCTTTCATCTTGCAGAATTAATTTTCTTAAATGTGTCTCAGTGTTTATTCTTCCAGTTATGGTGTGAAGTTTTGCTGTTCTTTATCCAGCCTGAAAATGATCAGAGCTGTGGTTTTTTTTTTTTCTCTTTCTAGTAAATATCAAGAAGTCTTTTTTTTTAAAGAGGATTTATGGCTTTTAATCCACCTTATATTGTTTTTCCTTTTAATATAACAGAGTTATTATTGTCTGACCTTTTAATGAAGATCTGTTTCTTAGGTTATTGAAACTCTTTTCTTTAGCTTTGACCACACTTAGTACATTAATAACAGCAGTTTTCCTTCTCTCTTTCTTTTTCCTTTTCTTTTTTTTTAAGCTACGATGTACACAATTTACTGACTTTGGCAAAATGTATCTGTCTCTAGTGCAAGGATTTAAAGGTACTTAAAACATTCCAGTGATACAAATCATAGCATATTGTCATTGTGGGGCAGATTGGGTAGGCACAATGTAATCTGGCTAGGATTGCCCTGCTCTTGACGAGAGGGTGTGGTGGGTAACAGGCTGTATGCTGGAATGGCCAAAGCTTGCTTTCTCTTGTGATGTGGAGTCTGTATCTGGCAAGATTGTTACCTGAAATAGTATGGCCCTAGGCAAAATGTGAAGCAGGAGGTACACAGGGTGCTGCTGCCTTATGAGTTCTTGGAGAGGAACTGAAATACTGGTTACGCTGGGGGGAAGCGCTTGGACTTTGTGGCTGTGGTACAGACAGATGGAAAAGAGAGAATCTGTTTTTCGGCAATGCAAAAAAGTATTGTGATGAGCTGTGCACCTCAAAAGCTGGGGTTTCTTTTGAGTTATTTTGCCTGCAGTGTGTGCATCTGACAAAGTGATTTGGCTGCTTGTTTTTCTGGCATGGTGCTTGCTCTCTGCTGCCTGTGCCAGGCCTCGTTCCATTCCTATCTAAATCAAAGATGCAGTGCCTTAGAAGAAGGTTTTGAAAGATGTATGTTTAGTAGAAGACAGTGCAGTGTGAGGAGGGAAGTCCATGGTATTTAAAAGTCAGTTTTTAACACGTTTGAAAAAGTGACATGCAGGTAGTACTATGATACCAGTTTTTGTTGAAGACTTCAAGCCTTGGAATTGGAGGAATTGGCAAGTAAAGGACTGGACATGCTAGATGATCTTTCCCTACTGCTAAAACTAATTCAGCATGTGAATAAGCACACTGGACTTTATTGCAAGCAATTAGAGTTCAGTGTCTTGTGTGTGCTTTGTTTTTAATAAAATCACCTGTACAAATTATACTTTTGCTTTTCTCCAGCCAAGACACACAAGTATTTAATAATGTGACTGTTCTTAACTTATAAAATATTTTTGTAGCATTTAAGTGCTCTAATCAAAGGCCATTTTTTAACTTTACACATGGTGCTTTTGGCTTCCAAAAGCTTAGAGTGATAACGAAAGGGAAAATGGTGGAGAGATTATGATTTGGGTTCCCACAGTAGCCTTAGCTGGGACTAGAACCTGGCTTTCCTGGCTTTAAACTGGTGTGCTGGTAGTAAATACATAGCCTCCCTGGTGGCTTGTAATTAACTCTTGAAGGAGCTTTAACAGTCTATCACTATGGAACGCACAATTTTTTTTTTTTAAGATTTTACAATGATTGGATTTTTATTTTGATAGCAATTTTTTTTAGTGGAATCACTACAGCAATTCTCTGACAGCAAAAGATAAGATTTTTTTCCTCCCCCCCCCTTTGTCTGAATGTGCTCTTTTAAGTTTTACTCATTCTAGTCAAACAAGTGTACAGCTTCCTAGCTACATTTTGGTATCTAACATTCATATGTTGTTCAACATAATACTTCATGTGAGTATTTTTCAAGTATCTTTGAAGACAGCCATGGGGTTCTAAGTTCCCATTATCCACATTTTACTTTCACGGGAAGATATACTTACTGAAATGATGGATAGCTAAATAGCTTACAACTTTCATTGTTTTAAAATTCAGAACTCGCACCTGACTGAGTTGGTTGATCCAATTGTTTAGCTTTTAGTGGTCTTCTGGCTGAAGAAATAGCCTTTTGCTGAATGTTAAACAGATTTTTTTTTTTTTTTTTTGCAGCTACAAGGACTTTTTGCAGTTGAACAGAATCTGGGAACACAGAATGCTGATTTGATGCATTCTATACCAGAGAACAGATTTCTGTCTTGTATTGCCTGAATCTGTGACCCATATTTTTGAAAGTCTGTTGTCATAAAATAACATCAGATTGAGGCTGACTCATTCTCCTGTAGTGTATTTTTCTTTTTTTCCACAGAAACACCACTAGGCATTTAGGCAACCTGTAACTGTAGATCTGCTTTACTAACAAATCCTCTGGATAATGTGCTAAATAACATATGTAGGTGTGCTGTAACTGCTTTGTGCTAGTCCTGTCAGGGTCATACCATTTGTGATTTCTTTTGTTTATATTCAGACTTTTCATTATAACTTTTTTTCAGAAAAGTGGCCATGCTGTGTCATAGCTATTTTAGGGTTGAGTGTTTGCTTATTTAAAAAGCATAACTGGATTTATATTCCTCTTGAGCTAGGTTATGGGTGTGCTTTGCACTGTGGGTTTTGTTTTTTGGTGTGGTGTTTGTTGGTTTTTGTTGGTTAATTCAGAAATTGATGTTTTCAGTGTCACTTAAATGATAAATCTGAAAAAAGGGTGTAAGTAGATCTTGAACTAGAGGAACCAGTCAGCCAGCCTAGAAATCCATCGTTAATCAGAGGCATCTAATTCTGACAAACATAATGCTGCATTTTGCAAGTCCTACAGGTGGTTGTCCCCTGGTCTTGCTGTGCCTGCTAGAGAAACAGAGTACTTCCATACGGCTATTTCAGTACCCATGAATATTTTTACTCAATGTCTAAGTAACACTTCTCAGACACTTCACTGACTCCTTAGTGTAACTTTTTTCCTAAGCCACTGCCCTCACAGGGATTCTGTAGCAAAACACGAGCTTCTAGCTTTTCAATGGCAAAAGATGTCCTTTTGTTGCCATGCCTCCAAGTCAGATGTGTGGAGATCACAACCTGAAAGCAAAAAGCCCTCAGAATCACAGCATGGCTGAGGCTGGAAAGGACCTCTGAATGTCATCTGGTTCAACTCCTGTGCTCAAGCAGGGCCGTCTAGAGCTGGTTGCCCAGGACCGTATTCAGATGGCTTTTGAGTAACTCCCAAGGACTGAGACTCCACAACCTTCCTGGGGAGCCTGTGTCAGTGCTCAGTCACCCTCACAATAAAAAAAAGTGTTTCCTGATGTTCAGACAGAACCTCCATCGTTTCAGTGTGTGCCCATTGCCTCTAGTCCTGTCACTGGGCACCACTGCAAAAAGCCTGGCTCTGTGTTCCTTACACCCTCCCTTTATGTGTTTATATATGTTGATAAGATCCCCAGAGCCTTCTCTTCCCAGGGTGAACAGTCCCAGCTCTCTCAGCCTTTCCTGATTTGAGAGGTGACCCAGTGCCTTAATCATCTTTGTGGCCTTTTCCTGGACTCTCTCGTATGTCTGTATTTCTCTTGAACTGGGGAGCCCAGAACTGGACACAGAACTCCAGGTGTGGTCTCACCAGTGCTGAATAAAGGAAAGGATCGCTTCCCTTAGCCTACTGGCAATACTTTTTCTAATGCAGCTCAGGATACCATTCACTTTCTTTGCCGCAAGGCATGCTGGCTCATGTTCAACCTGGTGTGCACCAGGTCTCCCAGGTCCTTTTCTGCAGAGCTGCTTTCCAGGTGGGCTGTCCCCAGTATGTACTGGTGCATGGGGTTGTTCCTCACCAGACAGAGGACTTTGCATTTCCTCTTGTTTAAAGTCATGAGGTTCCTGTGCTCTGGATGGTGGCATGACCCTCTGGCATATCTGCCACACTTCCCAGTTTGGTGTCATCAGCAAGCTTGCTGAGGCTGCGCTCTGCCCCCTCATCCAGATCAGTAATGAAGATGTTGAACAGGACTGGACCTGGTATTGATGCCTGGGGTGCACCGCTAGTCACTGGCCTCCAACTAGACTTCATGCTGCTGATCACCACCCTCTGGGCCCAGCTGTTCAGACAGTTTTCAGTTTATGTCACTGTCTGCTCATGCACCCGTACTTCATGAGCTTCTCTGTGAGGATCTTACTGGAGACAGCATCAAAAGCCTTACTAAAATCTAGGTAGACAATATCCACTGGTTTTCCCTCGTTCTCCTATAGAGTGATACGAAATCTGCCTTGCTTTCTTAAAAACTAGAGCTGAAATATATGCTTACCCTCTCTATAGAGTGAAGAAGATGAATATGTCATTTTACCTGCCTCTGCAGTATGTGTTTAATTCTGAGTATTAGATATTGGTGGTATCTGTCCTTAACCTCCTGGTGTTGTTGCCACTATCCTATCTTTGTTGATTTTTTTTCTTGTCCTGCTTTAACCTTGTTGTGGGCTAGCTTATACTTAAATTTAGATATAGGTCATTCTTTATATCAGTGTTGTTTTATCATGAAATAATAATGGTCTGCTGTAAGGAAATTTACTTTCTGCAATCATTGTATTACCTGGATACTTTTCAATGATATTGCAGAAAACTCTTTTCAAGAGATTAATTTGTTTGATGTTTGCCATATTAGCTTTCTACTATAGCTTACTGATTCAGCACAGTGAGTTACCATTCTTCCAGAGAGGACCATTAAATGGTCAGAACTACCTTTATGAACCAAACTGGCAGTCTTGCAAAACAGTAAGTAAAAAGTTTGGGAGCCATATTCTGTAAACCTGTGTTGGTGGATATCATGAAACATAAGAATAGCTGTTAGTCAGACAAGAAGTCCATGTTGGTTTCCCCCTATTTGTGGCAGTGACCAGTGCTAGATGACAGGAGAATAGTGTTAGAATAGGGCAAACATACAGTGACACTTTTCCAGCTTCTAAGAATTTGCAGCTCAGAGATTTCCTGAGCAGTAGGTGTTGGTTTAGAATGTAGTAACTGAATAGTCCTAATTTATATTTCTTGAAATGGGGAGAGGACACGGTGGAAGCTGTGGCACACCTGATTACTGACTGAGTGGAGCAATGACTGACTTTGTCGTCTTATGTGTTTCAGTGGTCTGTGTGTTACCGTGTAAACGTGTTGTCCTACTGCGCTGCTGAGTAGTATCGGTTACCTTGGAGGCTGTCATTTTGTACTTGCGCTTGGGATTTTTTTTTATGTGCGTTACTTTATATTTTCTACAGATAATCTTGTTGCATGCTTTTGTGTGGTACTTTAGCACTTTTTTTTTTTTTAAGGACACTCCCTTCTTCCTACTCAGAATGACAGATTACAGTGTGCTTTAAGTATTTCTTCTCCCCTCCTCCCCTCCCCTGGCCCTTTCCTCCTACTCACGGGTGGGAAAGAGGTTTTCCACCTTCACTTCTTCATTTATTTCATTAGGGGAAAGGCGTTTGGTACCGGAACTGTGGAAAGCTGTCTCTTTGGAAACTGCTTTCTAATGTTTGACATGGCAATCAGGACATGGCAGTCAGGGGTGCGATCCTCTTGTATGCTTGTGTGGAAGATAGCTGGATGTGACTTTACATTAGCGACAGCATCCAGTCTCCAAGACATCCTCAGATCAGAAAACAAGATAACATATTTGCTTAAGCTTCTCATTGGTGTCCATTTTCTGCATTTCTGAGACTCTTTTCATGACAGCAATAGACAGGCACAGGAGTTCATTTCCTCATGATTTGAGATAGGGAAGTGTGAGAGGGCTTTGATCTGGAGGCTGTGCAGCTCTGCAGGGCTAAAACCTGTTAACTGGCCACACAGCTGCCTCCTTGGGTCTGGCTTGACGTGCTCAGAGCACTTCAGGGTCTCAACTGAGGGATGGAAACAAAGGGTGTATTTACTTTTTAAGTGTTGATAGGTATGTTACTCAATCCTGTTTTCTAGTGCTTGAGTTGGTGTTTCCTCCCCCCCACCTCCCCCCTTGGATATCTGCTTATTGTTACCCTACTCTTGGAAAAGCATTATACCAGTTCTTGTAGACTTTCTTCTGCTCTGGTGTGAAAGTCTTATAAGTTTGTTGGCTTACAGACTTCACATATTAAGTTGTCTTAAAGAGGTCTGATCACTTAGAAAATCTACCAGGGCTAAATTAGTTTAATTTGTAATTTGCCTAATTGTAGTTGTTCATGATACCAAGGTTTTTTTTTTTTTTTTTTTTTTTTTAATGTACCTTTCTTTTTCCTCCTCTGCAACTCTTACCATCACCATGTGGTGTTGAAGTGAGGAAAGCTCTTGTGGAGGGTTCCTTGCCTGATATTTTAACTTTAAAGTGTACAAATAACTTTTTAAGGCTATAAAGGAGCAGCTTCAGAAAAATCCAAGAGAGTCTTCTGGGTATTGTCTGGGACTCTGTAGTGTTACTTGCCGAGCACAGAAAGACTTTCTTCCTTCTGGAGACATGCAGCATGCGAACATTTTATTTTAAAACTCTGCGGTTAAATCCTGTGTTTGGATTGCTTAGCTTCAGTGATTTTTTTTTTTTTTTTTTACTGTGCGTTCTTTAAAGACCTAGCTGACACCTAAAAATTTACACTGAAGTTGCAGAGAAAAATGAAAAATGGCTTGCTTTATATCATTACAGAAATTTATCTCTGAGATGGCAGAAATTGTGCTAGATGTACTGTTATTTGACCAAGGCTGCAAAATGTCAGATTAGATATTAGCACCTGTAAATACTGTTTGTTTTTAACAGCAAGTAAGTTTTTGAGGGGAAAATTATGTAAATCTTGCTACATGAGAGTTCTATTTACAGTGCAGTATGCTTTTCATGTTACTTGCCTGCTTGAGAACGTCTTGCAGATGTTCACTGAGTGTAGATGATGTAGGTGTGGTGGGCTTTTTTTTTCTTTTTCTTTGTTTTTGTAACTTAGTTTCCTAACATGGGGAGAAGGATGAGCATATGTTCATTGAACTATTGTAAAACTTTATAGCAGTAAGAAAGTTCTGCCTATGTCTTACGGTTTGTTTGTTTGGTCTGTAAACTGTTGCTGGTATGATGGAAATACTTGAGAAGGATGAATATTCTGCAGGATCACTAGGAAGGTATGACTGCTGCGGGGAACTGAGCATAGTGAACATGTATTATAGAAGTCTGTAGTGTCATTAAAAAAAAAAAATTCTTGGGACAGCCTGCCTACTTTAAAACAGAAGGTTTTTTATTCTTACAAATTGGATAATAGCACAAATTGTAAACAAGAATTTTGCTTATGTGGATTTAAGCACTTGTTTAAATAGGGGAAAGTTACTTTAAAAGGTACTGAAGTCCAATTTTTCTATAAAATACCTAGTATTTTGAAGTGGAGTTTCTCTATACCTCTCTCGCATTTTTGAGCTTAACTTGGCTTTAAAAAGCAAGATGTGGTGGAAGGATGGGTCCTCAGATAAACTTCTCTGGAAATAGAAATATACTTTGAGTGAAGTAGTATCTTGTGATGAATAAAAGCATCACTTGTGAAGTCTGAGCTCCTGTGGTCCTGACCTGGAGCCTCTTTGGTTGCTTGGTGTAAGCAGAGTTCCTTTCTGTTTTGCTCAGTCTGGAGAGGCTAGAAATTGTAGCTGCAAAACTTAAAAATGAAGCAATCCCTACTTTGCTTGGACAAACTGAGTTTTTGCTTTCCTCACAACTGTTTTTGGTTGAATTTTGGTAGGGACAATTTAAGAATGTGTGTCTTAACACAGGAGCCATCATCACTAAACTTTTTGTCTAAAAGTGTGGCAAGCTAGTGCATTTCCCCAAAAATCTGTTTGTGAGCAAAATACATGTTGCTTCTAACTTCATCCTTTGAAATAGTTTAATTGCCTTTAATGTGAATTTTTCAAAGTTTAGCCTGTTCAGGTGTTCATATCAGGGATTTGTTTTCCCACGGAAAGGTCTCAGTGGAAGTGTTGACCTTCCTTAATGCAAGAATTGATTAAGTCATCTTTACCTGTACCTCTTCCTCCAGTGCACCATCAGTTGAAATTATTGAATTGTATTGTTAGAATTAACCTGATCTTAAATATGTGTTTTGAGGGTCGGTAGTAAATTATGCAGCTGTGCAAGTAGAAAGGCTTAGATTGCTGCAGGAAATGTTTCTGTGAAATTATTTAGATTTTTTTATTTGCACATACATATTCTCCATATAGAACATACAAACACATTTTTCTGCTTTAGTCTTGTTTTTTCTGCTGGTTCAGTTTTGTGACTGGCATTCACATGAGTGCTGGTGGCAGCACAAGGAAGGAGGAGGAGTGGGGGTGAAACCAGCAGCCCAGCAGGGACGCGGTGCTGGGGAACTACTCCTTTTTCACTCAGTGGTGATCTCCGTGAAATTCAAGTCCTCATGGATCTCTAAGCTTATTAGGCAGTACTTGGTAATTTTGCTGTTACAGCAGTTGCATACAAGGTGCTTGGGGGTAAGGTAGTTTTTACTTTTTTTTTTTTCCCTTTCTGTAGGAGACTTTAGGACTTTCAGCATTGTCACTTATATCCTTCTCTGCTCCCTCCCCTTAAATGTTGACAGCGGCCTCTTTTTCAATAGCATTAGATCTCTTTTGACCTATGCTTGTTGCAGCTAGACCTACTCGCTTAAGATTGGTGTTACTAATGGATTGTGTCACTGAGTATGCAGGTCTTGGCTTTCTGTGCATATTTCTTCCCTATCACTTCATTATTTTTTTACATGTAAAGTATTATGATGATTATTTTACAAATTGAAAAATGTCTGTTTGTTTGGTAGCGCTCAGGTTTTGTGACACAAAGCTCAGGTAAGGAAGTTTTAAATGTTGCTCATAGACTAGTCTAGTAGCCATCTCCAAAACGGCTACTTTATTTGCTGTCAGCTTTTCATATAGGCAGTGCAATGAACTTAAAGGTAGGTTTTCCTATTTTGTAATTACTACTCATGCTTGCCAAGGGGAAAAATGTTAATGGAAAACTGCTCAGGATTCCTGTGGGAAACTGTTAGGCAATATACTTAAGACATGAAACTTCAGGGATGTTTAACTTGTCATATATTATGCAGCAGATACCTGCTTGCTGTATAAAACTGTACAGTAAGCTGTGGAGTGTATTGCATTCATCTTCGGGGTTCATTGCACATTCTCCCGCAGTAGTTCACTCTTGTGGGGTGCCTTTCACTCAGATTGCATCTGAAGTTTGTGTTCTGTCTTTCCCCTTTGTGGGTTGCCTTCACAGAAACGTTATCTGTGTATGTAATCTTGGCCTGTGTGAAGTAGTTGTGGCTGGAAATTGGGAGTGTGAAATTGCCTGCTTACAAACCAGCAGCTTGGATTGCCTAGCAAAAGGCCATTCTAAACACGTTCAGTTCCTTCTTGCTGTCCTTTCACTGTGGTCCTTTCTTCTTGGGCTTGAAAGTTATTTCTATCAGTATAAATGATCCTGTTTCTCAAACAGACATACGTGGTTTTTTCCTTTTTCCCTCAGGACAAGCACTTTAAACACTGTTGATAACCTTAAGACTTGACTGTTTGGACCTCTAATCTGTATTCTTTCTCATGCTCAGGGTTTGCAAGTAGCTGAAGTCTGTTGTCCGTAGCAGTCTCTGTGTAGAAACTGAAGTGAAGCAAGTAAAAAAAAAAAGGGGGGGGGGGTGTTCAAAGGCATGGATTCAGACAGAGGAAAACACTGCTGATGTGCATGTCTTTTTGTTAGGTTTAGAAAGGTGTTGCTGATTAAGAAGGGTTGCATTATTTTTACATGATTCACCTCGGTTTTATATCTTAATATAATGCAAATATTCTAACTAAAATTGGAAGCTGTTTAGGAGCTTTTTCAGATTGCTTGTCATCTTTGGGAAGAAAGGAGCCCAAGTATTACCTGAAATGCCTGCCTGATACTACGAAAGTATCTCTGCTGCCTGGAGAGGATCTCTTCTAAGTGGATTAGAAATTACCTTAGAAATTACTGTGTTGGTTTCCACTTTTGGACACTATGCCCTCTAAGCAGGAGTGGTCTGTGGTTTGGCCCTTTTTTGGGTTCTGATCTTCCACTTGGTGAGGTGCCATAAAAGTGAAATGGAAGTACTTTTTCATCCCTTTTGACGCTGGCTTTTGTGCATCTGTTTTCCTGTCTTTTCTGTTTTGGAGAACTTACTGTCACACTTGGCTCTGATGTGCCACATACTTGGATTTCCTAGAAAATTATAATCCTGTCTACTCTGGGATACTGTATTCAGTCTTATATGAGGAAACACAAGTGTATCTGCAATTAATGCTCATTGCTTCATCTGCTTATTTTGTGTGTAAAGTTGTAAATGGTGATTACAAGGCAGGAGTAGTGCTTTTTGATAGTGATTTGCAAAAGACATAGAAATGCAAGAAAACATGGGGTTTGTGCCAAGATAGTAGGAGGAAGGTTAAAACTCTAAAGCAAAACCCCTCCAAAACAGAAACTTGATTTGAAGCTGAACACCATCCAATTCTTATACAGACTCCCAACACCAAGTAGTATTTATATCAAGCTTCATTAAATGTGGTGGTAAGTTGTTCCTGTAATGTTGTAAATATGCTGCTTAAGTGGATATTGTGTACTGCAGAGTGCGGAGGATGTCTTTCAAATGACAGCTTCATTTCTTTTTGTTTCAGATTAAGGGAAGTTTCAGAGAAGTTGAACAAATATAATTTAAACAGGT
This sequence comes from Sagittarius serpentarius, assembly GCA_034782735.1. NCBI lineage: Eukaryota > Metazoa > Chordata > Aves > Accipitriformes > Sagittariidae > Sagittarius > Sagittarius serpentarius. The sequence goes on along the minus strand of JAVKLA010000027.1, from coordinate 31,623,137 downwards.
AAGCCATATCACATGCTGCTGTAAATCATTTAGGAAAGTACAATTTTTCTAACAGCAACAAGAAGTAAATGATTGTACTGTAGATACAGCCTTAGCCTCAATGTTACTAATACTGAAGTTCAGAAATGCTTCAGATAACACAGTTCTTATATTAGGAAGAAAACGTTAGGTTTTCAGTTATGATAAATCGTATTGTTAAATACCCTCCTTATGAAATGACTCCTTAATTTGAAGTGTAACCCCTGTTGTTTATTATTGATCAAATTAAATGAAAACTCTATCATCTTTTAAGGTTTTGTTCTGCATTTTCTGTGCTTACTGACCAAAAATACATCATAGTTACTTCAACTAATGCAAGTGTAGTCATTCTTGAATGTTTTTGTATCGGTAACCATCAACTGTCACTGCATATTGTTCCTTCTATATACACCACTTGTTTGTTTTTTCTTTTTTTTTTTTTTTTTTTTTACTTTAAATGTTTAAAAATGTTATACGTGCTCACTTTTTGTTTTCAGCCACCCCCCTTTGAATGTATTGGAACAGGCCACTATTAAACAGTGTGTGGTGGGACCAAATCATGCTGCATTTCTTCTTGAGGTAAATTACTTATATCTGCTCAGATAATGAACTTGAAAACATACAGTTAAAATTATTTCTTCTAACATCAAATTGATCAACATTCTTCAGTAACTGAAGAGTTGTTTTCATTTGTATTTTTTTCTGTAACTTGTCTTACATTTCAATTTTGGACACTTGGTTTTCTTCTTTTAAATATAGGATGGTAGAGTCTGCAGGATTGGTTTTTCAGTTCAACCAGACAGATTGGAATTGGGTAAACCTGATAATAATGATGGGTAAGGAATGCTTTTCTTCATATTAAATCATTCTTTTGAACTGAATAAGCAGCTTGGCTGCTTTTTTGGTTTTGTTTTTGTTTGTTTTTAAACTAGATTGCCTTTGGAATGGGTACTTTGAGTAGATACATAATGGTTATGGTGATGCAGCCAAACAGCTTAGCTTGTCAAACTGGTGTAGGAATAAATAGTAGATGTGATTCTAAAGGAAATGAGACAGGATCTCTTTAACTTCAAGAAACAAACCCCTCCAAAAATAATCCTTGTGAAAGAAGCTGTGTTAAATTGTTAAACTTCATGTAGAATCCACTCTGAAAGTGGTCCCATCTGGAGAGGCTCACTTTCTAGACCTGTTGTCTTCAGTCCAGGTAAGTTCCCCTTAATAGGACTATTTAATGGTTCATATTTGAATGTAAACTGCTTCTTAATATTGAAGTAGCATACTCATGCTCAGGTTTATGGATAGAACACCTGGTGATTACAGTTTGTTCGTATACGCTAACTGAAAACTTAGCGCAGTGGCTAACTCAAATCACTAATTAGCTTAATGTGTATTTGCAACTGTGCTATTATAGATTGCCGATGTACATAAGTCTGTTAGGCATGCTTTCCACTTTTTTTCCAGTGTACCTCTTAATATACAGTTAGATTAGTTTGGAATATTCCCCAAGGGTGTTGCTTAAGCTGGTATGTTACCAGACTAAGTCCCTGAGAATTTAGACCTGGGATTCCAGGTTTTGTTCTTGACCCATTTGGGATTGTTTTGTGACTGATTTACCATCTTTTACTTTCAGTTCAAAGTTGAGCAGTGGCTCAGGGGCAGGAAGGACATCCAGGCCAGGCAGGACTAGTGACTCCCCATGGTTTCTGTCTGGTTCTGAAACTCTGGGCAGACTGGCAGGCAACACCCTTGGGTAAGTTTTGATAGGATTGAGGCTGCAATCTGTTTGTTCCATATTTGAGTATATGTGTATACACATATATAAATTGTATGCAGTATGTATAAGGGATGCAGTATGTATAAGGGAACGTATAATTACAGCAGTTGTGTAGGTAGGGTATGATAAAAAAAATTACTGACTTGGTTAAAATAATAGATACGCAAGTGACCCTTCAGTACCTAGGATATGGAGTGTTCTTCCTCTGTCTGTGAAGAATAATTTGGTTTTGGCTGTGTTGTCTTTTTTTGAACATTTTTTAGTTCCTTTATTTTAAAAAGCAGATTTTTAGAGGGACACTATCAATTTAAACCCTGATAGGCTGGCAGCATAAAGTAAAAGCAGTGCATTTATGCAGGAAGAATCTTCATTATCTATGTTTGCAGACCTTTGTGTGCTCAGTTTTATTGTGCCTTCCTCTCGCCTGCCCCGAGTAATGAACAGTGGTTTGTTAGTTGGTGTCTTATAGCTAACAATAGGACGGGAACATTTGGAAAAGGTTGTCGCTCAGAACCTTTAAAATTGTACTATATACCAAATGTACTATACAGGTTCAATTTTTTTTATCATGAGCTTTAAAATTGATGGTGTCCCTTTATATAGCAATGTAAATTAATCTTTATTACATTATCGCAGTGAACTCTTTGTTATATGCTTTTGTAAGACATATTGAACAGTGCTGCTTCCTAAGGTTATTACTGACTGTGGTAAGGAGAATTGCGTTTACAAACTGTGGTTTCTGCATGTGAATTATTTGTTAAGAGAGAGGAACTGGAGCTTTTCCACAAGTGATTTTGTTGTTTACGTTACCAAAGAAGCTAATTTCACCTGGGGCTTAGTTGCATGAAAGATAACCCACCCCTTTACCTGCCCCCTTCTCCTCTCCCCCCAACTTTTTGTGAAACCTTTGTGCATCTGAACCTAAAATCCATGTGTTAAACTTTAAAAGCAAACTGGTATTGTCATGTTTAAAAGCTTACTGTGGAAAGTGTAAGACTTTTTTTTTCCTTGTTATTTTTACCTGAGCATAACCAGTTAAAATTGGTTGAAGCTATGTGCTTAGGAGACCAATACTGAAGAGTTCCTAATTTCTTCCCTTGCATGTTTCAGAACTAGGTAGTTGAAAAGTCACTGAACTAGTAGAGTAGCAGTAAACACTATAACTGCTCTATTAAACGAAGGGAATACTTAATAAACTGAGTCTAAAACCATCCAGACTGTGGAGCCTTTACACTAGATCACTGGATTTGGAAAATTGCTAGCATGCTAGTGGGCAGTGGAGAGATGTGGAAAACTAGTAGGTGAGCAGAAATGAGCAGAAAGATTTCCATTCTATATTAATGTTTATTCTAGGTTTAGACAGCTGTAATAGGGATAGCTATGTCCTTATTTTTTTTTTTCTCTCTGTAACAGGACCAAGTTAGGACACACTTAGAATATTTGAATTATTATATGAATATAAATAGTTTACCGGCTGGATGTCTTAAGTCTGTCATTGATAGTTTATAACTTCAAGTAGAAAATGCATCTGTAATAAATATTAAAATCTAATAAGTAACTTTTTTTTAAACCCACATCTTTCCTGCTGAAAGCATGTTGTGTAGGAAGAATCTGACTTCCCCTTAGCCTCTGTCTTTTCCCCTCAGCCCCCTTCCCACCTTTAGGAACTTATTAACTGGCTTGTATTTAAAATGTCACATTCTTCTTTGGTTTGGGTTTGGTTTTGGTTTTTCTTCTATTTTCAGTTATTTTTTTTGTTTGAGCTCTTTTTCTAACTCATGAGGCAAGACTTTTCCCAAAGCCATCGTTGAATTGGTTTTTGTCTTGTCATTGTCTGTGTGGTTGCTGACTAGAATCCTGAAAATGTAGACTTCTCTATGACAGGGCCTCGTCTTGGGCAGAGAGTTGAGTTATTTTGTGATTGTATGGTCTTGTCAGGAGGAAAAAAAAAAAAACCAAACAAAACCCAACAAAAATAGAGAAGGATGTTAGTAATCAACTTAAGCCATAAAATGTAAGACAGGTGTTCTTACTTAATTAGTTTTTATAGCTACATGCGGTACACTTTACACGTGAATTTATTAGATGCTGTTTCAGAGAACATACCTTTTTTTTTTTTCTTGTCTTATTTTAAATGTTTTTTTTGAAAGGAGATTGAGGATTAGGGGAGGCTGAGAGCAGGAAAGTGCTGCTGATACCGATTATTAAAGAGCAGTAATAGTATATCCAGTATCATTTATGGTAGATTTGTACAACCTTGAAGAACAAACTAGGCTGTTTTTAGCCTTTAACAACAACAGATTATCTAGTATTCCGTCCAGAACAGGTTCAGTTGACACAGTTCTGTGGTGTTAAGATTAGAGGACAGTTGTAATGAAAGTCGTCTGTTTCTGCAAATCACTACCTTCTTACTCCCTTGTTTTGAATACTGACTCATAGAAATGAAAAAACTGTTCAGTCAGTTTAGGCATGTTTTTGCAATGTATACAGTTGATTTTCTCCAATAGGAATAGGTCTGGAGTAGGGTATCTCTTGAAAACCATCCATGAGGATCAGAGAACTCTGTAGTGTAAGATTTGTTTTGCAGTAAAGAAGATTACTTGATTTTTCCAGTGTAAGCCTAAGTAATTTCTTAATGTAAATAAAGTCTCAGAAATTTTAGAAGACTCGTCTGACTATAGTGACCTCCTGTCAGACAGAGTCCACTGACCTTGAAGCTGCTGCATGTGTGCTTTTATAGTAGGAAGCTAACAGCTGAGTATTAGACGTTACGCTGCTGATACTGTTGCTTTTAGAAACTCTGGGAATTGATGCATGCCTGTATTTATGTAGGTATACATCCACACAAGTATATGAGTAGGAAAAAGTGCAACTTCCAGTTGGAGTCCTGTTTTATATTTCTTCTGTGTAATTCAGAACTTTATTAATTGCCTGGTGCTCGTTCTTGCTGGTTTTGAGAGATACTTTCATAGTGTGTGCCTGTGAAGTCAATTTGCAGTATTTTTCAGAGACTGTCTACAAGGTATTAATAATAAAACTAAAGACTTCTTGAAGTAGTCCCCAAAGTATGCTGCTATATTAAAAAATATATATAATCTAACTCTTCTAGAAGTCGCTGGAGTTCAGGGGTTGGTGGAAGTGGAGGAGGATCTTCTGGTAGATCGTCTGCTGGAGCTCGAGATTCTCGAAGGCAGACCAGAGTTATACGCACAGGACGTGATAGAGGATCTGGACTGCTGGGGAGTCAACCACAACCAGTGATTCCAGCATCAGTCATTCCAGAGGAACTCATTTCACAGGTACGTGAGCTAGAAACTGCTTGTTGCCAAAAACCTGGGGAGCTTCTCATAGCATGTGAACAGGAATGTGTTGTAATGATAGTGCATTTTCTCCAAGGAGTAATGGCATATAATTGAAAAGATTGACTTTCTATAGCTGAACTGCTTTTGTTATTAAATGCGTAGTGTGAGTGGTAGACTTTTTTTGGATTCTAGAATTTTCTTTCTCAGAGTTCCACTAAAACAAGGTATGTGTTTAATCTACATGGGGAATGTCATGCATTGTTCATTTGCAGATGGAAGATGTAGTGAGAAAAACAAATATTTGAGAATCATATCTAGCATGTCGCTAATAAAGCTAAGCTTCTTGAAGGAGTATACAGAAGGGTGGCAGGTTGACTTTTTTCTTTTTTGATAAAAGTAGTAATCCATTTTACATTTGAATGAAATACATTAAATATGTTTAATTTCTTTAAAATACTAATTTTTTTCTTCATGGACACCTCTACTTAATTTTTTATAAATGTAACAGATGAATGTTGGTATAAATTGCTTTGCATTTGCCTCTTAATGCACTAAAGCCTGAATAAGCTGATGGACTTTGCATTGTGTAATTAAGTGGAGTTTGTTAAAATAATGTTTTTCTCCATGTTTGAAGAAAATAATACATTCAAAATATGTGACTAGTTAATACATCTTAATTTTTAGTTCAAAAAAAGTTGCTGGTCTGCATTTGGAATACAGGTGTTAATTGCCAGGCCAAAGATAATCGGCTTGCATGCTTTGAATGGCCTATAGCTTGACTGGCATAAGATAGGAGCTAGTGGGCAAGGTATCTACAGACCCACCAGTGACAGACTGGCTCCTTTCTCTTTTTGCATTCAAAACCCAGTAGCGGCTGGGAGCTTCTGCCTTCACAGAGGCAGGATACTGGAGGTGTTGGTTACTCTGAAGTTAGCCCTGCTTTCAGGAGGTGGTTTGGTTAGATGACCTCCAGTGGTCTCTTCCAGCTGTGGCGTGGTGGGGTGTTTTTTTACTTGATTGCTCACCTCCAGGTTTCTTGGGTTTTTTTTGAGAGTGTTTACTGACATCCTTCATACCTTACATGAAATAGAAAAACAGACTAATATCCCTTGGTCCAGACGGTTCCATTCTGCAATCTAATGTATGGTTTGTTGGTTAAGTTGTAATGTTGCTTGCTTTGCTGTGATTTCTTGCCTTTTTCTTTCTTTTTTATTTTTTTTTTTTTTTTTTTTTAAATAGCATACTTTGTCTACCTTAAAAACAGAAGGTGTCTAAAACATTTTGTGGGTAACTCTAAAGCAGATCAGGGGGAAAGATTTTCACAGCTGGCCTATATAAGATTCTGCTGTGTCTCAAAAATCTGTACATGTCTGTCGTGGAATGTTACGACAAAAAGTTTACCTTTGTGTGCTGTTAAAATGTCCCTTTTTTTTTTTTTGGCTTGTCAACAGAACATTTTATTTGGTGCCTCATTTTTACTGTGTAATGAAAACATTCGCTACTGGTTTCTTACCTTCTTCACACAGTTTGTGATCTTCTGGAATTCTGTCATCTTCTCTGGCATTCAGTAGAGAGGAGTCTGTCTGGAAAAACAAAATGCTAGTCCTAGGGTTAGTGGAATAGACCAGAATACTTCTGCATCTGTTTAACATTTGGAAGGTTTTTTTCTGCATTTGCGACTTGCTAATCTAAGTGTTGCAGAAACTGCTGAAGATAAGCAGTTAAGATAGAAACAGAATGATGAGAAAAACAGAGGAAGTAAGATGGTTACATATTGAAGGGCAGTGGAAAGAGAAACCAGTGTCAAAAAGACAGGGATTGCGGTGTAGTTTTGGAAAAACAGTTGGTTGCAAAACTCTGTTGATTGACGTAGTAAGTTTAAACAGTTTTGTAGAAACATACAGAATATTCTCAAAACCAGATTTTGCTTATCCTTTAACTGCAGCATTAAGCATTTCAAGAAGTAGATTCTAAGATTCCATTAGGAAATTTAGCACCAAAGTTGGAATTCAGTGACCTAACTTGAACTAAGAGAAGGTTGACTATCTAGTATAAGATACTGTGACAAATCTGTGTGAGCCTTTGTCTGTATGTACTGTGATTGACTTTTTGGTTTTTATTAGACTTATTCTAGAGTTAAGCATTCTGTTCTTATGAATGGTGGTTGGTGAGCTGAGAATGACCAGTAACCAATTATACTCTGTTTTTCCAGGCACAAGTTGTTTTACAAGGGAAGTCCAGAAGTATTATTATTCGGGAACTCCAGCGAACAAATCTTGATGTAAACCTTGCTGTAAATAATCTGTTGAGTCGTGATGATGAAGATGGAGATGATGGGGATGACACAGCAAGTGAATCATACCTTCCTGGAGGTTTGTATCCTGCAGCTTTTGATAAGAAAATGCCAGCGTGTTCTTATTTTTCTGTATTTAAGCACTGACAGCGTGCTCCGTGCTGTGCAAGGTATGCAGCGAAGACAGTTCTTGCTTATAGGAGCAAAGTCTAAAGATGTGCAAAATAAAAGATGCACTGGGATGCCTTGAGGGATTAGGTTAGGCATTGAAGAATAACTGTTGACCCTGTTTGTGGGTGGCATGAAAGTCGGGGTTTTTGTTTGTTTTTTAGGATCCCAGGCTTTGTAACATCAGCATTACTTACATCTGTGTTTTGCTGCTCAACGAGATGCTAAGACTGCTGTGTGGCTTGCTCATAAAAGCTAATTCTAAAACCTTTTAGTGACTTGCATGTGTTTTACTACTAACATATTCTTAAGATGCAGCAGTTTTTAGAGCAAAAACTGTACAGCTTTTTTTAACTAAAATGCCTTAAGTGAGGGCAAAACAGCTTAGAGTTGTTAGAATTAGATTGAGAATTTATTCATCTCAAGGTCCCCTCATAAATGCTGTAGTATTCTGGCTATACTGGTAAAATGCTATAACTGAAGTCCAGCTATTTTTGAAATATTGTCTGTCCCATACAGTTGTCTTTTATAAAAACTTGAGTCTTCTTTTGCATTGGCTAAATAATTTAGGTAATCTTTTCTTGCTGAGTAAACGTATTTGAAAACATAGCAGCCAAATCTAATGTTTGTGTTAGGTGCACTGCATGAAAAGAACACATCTAAACTCTGACTACACATTAGCTTTTCTTTCTGTGTGTCAAAATGACGTTTTGATATTTTTCTAATAAATGTTTTTTTTTCTGCTCATCTGGTTCACCAGGAAGGTTCATGGGCTTCTTCCATCTTTATCCTGTCAATCATGTGATTAGACAAAGGCCTTTTTGTTCTGCAGCAAAGGCTTTGTATTTCATTTTGCCTCTTCTAGTTTTAGTTGCATCTGTCAAGCTTCTTTAGTTTGCTGTAGAATCAAGAGTCCTCTGGTGAAAGGGGTGAAAAATCTTTAATTTAAGTCTTGTTTTTTAGTGATCAGCTTAATAGCATTATAAAGATGCATTGGAGGAAGTAAATTCTCCTTACTCTTTCCAAGTATTCAAAGCAAGGGTTCTTATTCTAAGCATGCCTGAATGCATTCCTCCAGAACCAACCTTCAGAAGATAAATCACTGTTAGTAATCATTTACAGTAGAAGTTCCTTTTAACCATACTAACCAGCTTTCTACAGCATTAGCTATTCTCTTAGTACCTCTTGAGATCATCAGGATCAGTTAATAGGGACTGTCTGACAACCTATGACTGGTAACTTTTAATTTGAAGGTGCCTGTACTACAGTCTTCTGTAGTCTTTGAGTCTTTTGTATTTGAGATAGGTTAAAGTAAACAGTTTCACTGTCTTCACTAGCTGTCTAGAAAACAATTTTGGCCCTGGCTTAATTTTTAACGCTTCTCTCCTCTTTAGTCTAATCTTTCCTACAAGGGATTGCAACCTCCTGATATTAGTATTTTTTTTCCTTTTTCTTTTTACCCTGCAGAGAAACTGGGATAACTCTTCCCCAGTTCTTGTGGGAAAAGACATGGAAATGACAACTGAAATGAAACTTGATACATCTTAACTCTAGTCTTCAAAGGTGTAATTTGCAATTTGTAGAACATGCTATGCCTTCTCAGTCTGTCTTAATGGGCAAAAATAAGTTTGTTGAATGAATTAATTTGGTATCTGAATGTGAACAAAACAGTAGGAAAAGTCTAGCTGAACACTAGTCAGTGCTGTCATGACTCTACTGTTGGTGCCTTAAATAGTACAAATTACCAGTCCTCACTTGCGTCATATAACCATGCAGGCTAGTTTTCAGGAAAACCTGACAGCCAGAGAAACTTGCCTATAGCACCCTGGAAAAATACCAACATTCTGCTCTTCAGAACTACATAGAACCTTTTTTAAAGTCTTTTGCTCTAGAAACTTGCTTTTACACTCTTCTTGCTTTCACTTGTCATCTTGCCTCTGGATGCTCTTTTGGAACCATAGCATCAGAGTTCATAAAAGAAAACTGTAGATAACTGATTAATGCTATATGCATTCAATTCTTAGTCAGGTTTTATAAATGATTCTGAAAGATAAAGAACTTTTTTCTTTTTTTCTTTTTTAAAAAATTATGTCAAATTATGCCGTAAAGCTTTTTGATTTTTGTTCCTTCCAAGCACAAAAAAAGCAAATGACAAGACTGCTTTTGCCTCAGGACTTCTGAGGCTCTTGCATTTTGATTAAAAGCATATGCTAATTTTGACTTTCTCCCTTCTGCATGTCTGGTGCTTTGTGACCCTTAAATTTAGGGGTTACTCCTCTAAGCCTTCCAAGACAGAGAAGCTTTTTTTAAAACACTAAGAATAATTTACACTTGATTTTATAAATAAAAAAAGCTAAGATACTTTCCAACCACGGTGAAATTAATAATTTCTTGTTTAATGCATCATAACTTCATTAATATATCAGTTGTGATAATTCCAATTAGTATTGTAAAGGTTATGCATCTGAATTTTCTTAAGGTAACAAAAACCATGTCTCAGTTCTTCCCGAATTCTTCAAAATGTCTTAAGTGAAAAGCAGAACTTTACTTTTCTGTACAGATTGCCTTCAATAAGTGTTTCTTAGATATTTTTTTTACCCTTATGCACTTTGATTTTGACTAATCTAGTCCTGTTTCTTTTGTTTTATGATAGTTGGCAGAAAGGAATGTGGGTCCATTTGACACATAACAAGTACATAAGGAAAATAATCAAGGTGAAAACTACATAGAAAAAGATTATGTAGCATAGAAAAGACTTAAAGGTCTCTAGATTAATTTTTCAGCTCACATCAAGTTGTATTATTAGAGGCTTTTTCTGGGCTTTATGTTCTGTTAATCTTCTGTATAGGGATTCTGTGGAAGTTGAAACACTTTGTTGTATGTATAGTTCAGATGTGTGCATGTTTGCTCAGTAGCATGATACAGTGGGTTCTCGCTAGTGGGACTTGTGAAACATAGGTTTGGCAACATCCAGACTACTTTGGATTTTGGAATTGAGATGAGCTTGTTTAAAAACTGGTTTTTGTTTGGTTTTTTTTTTTTTTTTTTTTTTTTTTTTTTTTTTAAAGGAGAGAAGAGAGATGGGCTGGTATTGCAGCAATACTTACTGTATTGGCTTTCAGTGAGGGGAGATGGGAACCAGAGCGTAGCGCAGGATCAGTTCAGTGGTTGCCTTTGGGGAAAACAACTAGGTGTGTGGGTTTTTTCTGGTTTTGTTGGTATGATTTGGTTTTCTTTGTTTTGGTTTTTTTAAGATGAACTTCAAGTTGGGTAATGTTTTGAATAAATGTATCTTATCAAGAAATGAGTTCTGGAGTTCTGTTTGAGTCTGGTTTCCTAGGAAACCAAAATACATGTTTCTCTCCCTTCACTGTTACAGTTTTGCCAATTTAATCCAAACTTGAAAGAGGAGGAGATACTGAAGTCATTGAATTCTTGCATATTTCATTAAAATATGCAGCTGAGAAGAGGGGAGAGAACTTACGATTGCCCCCTTAAAGGAAAAGGTTTAATGTGAGCTCAGCTTGAGTTTGGAATTGGCCTTTAGTTAATTAATCTAGTGATAATGCTATGCATGGAGCTATTGAAAATAAAAATTTTCTCAGTACTTGAATTGCTGCCTATGTGCATACTGGAACTTGGGGTGGTTTTGTGGTGTTTGGTTTTGGTTTTTGTTTTGGTTGTGTTCCCATCTGTGCCCCCCCCCGCCCCCCCCCATCTGCATTGGATATCCTTTTCCTTCCAAGAATCATAGATACTTTCTTACCTAAATAGGTTGATCAGAAGTATCGCATCTGAATGTGAAGGGTGTGGTATGATTCTGGTCTAACATGGCACAAGAGATGAATGATATCGTCCCATGGGATTTTTCTGAAGAGCAGGAAAGTAAAGTCATAGAGAATGTTTTTTTCCCCTCGATTCTTAAACTGAATGTAGCCTTGCAGTATCTGTGTTTTCACAGCACTAAAAAAATTCCAGTGATGTTTGAAGGGGAGTGGATTTGGCTCCTATCCCTACTGGTTTTAGCACCTTTGTTTGCTCGTATAGAAAATGGAAGAAGGGGGATCTCTTGCAGAAATATTGGCAGAAAATTTAAATCTGATTTGAAGCTGAAATAAGACGGTAAGAAAAAGCTTCATTTTCTCACTTGTCGTGATGCACACTTAGCCAAAACCCACATAGTTTTGGTTATTAAGTCTGATGGCTTGAATTTTTACTTTCCTTTCTGGAAACACAGCTGAACTCAAGATGCCTGACATGGTGGAAGATGTGTGTGTGTATGTCACAAGTAGTGTGTTATTTTCCATCAAGAGGATTTCTGGCTTAGCTTACCTTTAAAAAAAACCATATTGTCCATTTTGAATGAGGCTGGGGAGTTCTGTACTGGCCAGTTGTGCTTCTAAAAAGAGATCGAAGTTTTTTGCAATTTTTGGCTGGGTAACAAACAAAAAAATTGAGAAGGAGTTGCTAGACTGTAGTGGGGTTGGAGCTTACTTAGGAAGTGATGGTCATGGTGGATGTGGGAGGAGGGAAGAGTTGTAGCATGTGAATATTGGGAGATACAACCGAGTCTCAGCTGTGTTTCCAGCTCTTGAAGTCTGGTACTTACAAGTTGACATTCTTAAGGTGAGGTGCACTGCTGACTTACCATTGTGGAAAGCCAGTGGAAAATGGTTCAAGTAGCAGGCAGGATAAGGCCACTCTGAATGATCTTAAGTGTTTTAGTAACACAGAGCCTGTTTGCCAAATCTGATTTTTTTTTCTTTAATTAGGATTTCCAGGCAGTCTGTCAGGGATGACTTCCTAAAATGTACTGCATGAACCGTTAAGTCCCAAACGGTGTGCTTATAGAAGCACAGACTACACTTGAGTGGATTACTTTTAATGCAAAAAGCATTCGTGCAGGTCTTGCTTTGAAATCCACAGCGCTCACTACTTAATGCTGTTTTTCTGGGGACAGCTGGTTGTAGCTTGTATATGTTACATTTCCTGGAGATGAGAGTTTACAAATTTAAGGATGAATATTCTGATGCGCAGGGATGTGACAGTGTCTGACACTTTCAATATCAATAAGCGGAACAGTTAAGTGAATTCATACTGGCTGTAAACTGGACTTCTGGCTCCTTTTCAGTTTTTGGATACCATCTCCTTTGTGTTCCTCCCCTCTCCTCTCCACCCCCGCTTCATTCTGGACACTGAGAAGACGACCCATAATAATCAGTTCCTACTGTTAAGAATGCGTGTACTTCAGACCTTGATTTCTAGCCACTATTTTGTTTTATGCTTACAATGAGGTAGAGGCTGAGAACTGGATGTGTTGAAATTATACGTGCTCCCTCTGTGTTTCCTGAAGGGACTCTGTGTATGGCCTCATGTTAGCTTCATGAGTGGTTAAAGCACATGAGGTTGTCCTGCTGTCAGAAGGAGCTATCCTGCCATTCCTTTGCGTGGTGGCGAGGTTTGTGTGTCTGCATAGGTTAGCTGAAAGCTAATTTGGGGAAGCCTGATTTTTTTCGTCAGATTTGCTTGAAAGTTTGTGAAGGGGCAGTACTGTCTCCTTTGGCAGCTAGAGTCCGGTCAGCTTTGCTGCATATGGCACCACCTTTGGGGCTCTGTTTGACTACTTAGTTAAGTCAGTCTGAAGATTGCTTCCTACTTTACTTCTGTACCCTATGAAGTATTTTTTTCAAGCCAGGTGAATGCACTAGTAGTAGATTTAGAAATCCCACCTTGTCCAAAGGAGGTGCCTGCTACAGGGATGAAGGAGGGAAGTAGGACTGTCCTTTCTGTAGCAGCGAGATGGTAGTCAAGTTTAGTTGTCTTGTCAGTCCGTATTGCTGGACCTCAATCAAGTATGTGAATTTTCAGTAGCCTCTTTTTGTGTGGATAGTAGTTATAGTCTAGTAAAAGGAAAGAAATTGTTTTATACTTTAACGATGATCAGTACTTCAGAGGAACTCAAGTTTTCTAACATGGAAGCTAGGGCAGTCACAGAATTCATCTTTTTGGTTTTGGTCATTTTTGTGGTGTGTGTTTGTTTTTTGTTTTTAACATGGTATTAAAAAATGGTGCTTTTTCCAGATAACTGTTGTTGTTCTACTAGCCTGTGAATTAAACAAGTGCGTCATTCTCTGAAAGAAATGTTCCGTGGAGGAACATAAGAGTCTTTGACATCAAAGATACGGCTTTGTGAAGGCCAGCTTTCACCATCAATTCTGTCCTCCCTTAATTCTAGGTCATCTTTGGAGTTCTGCGTTACGTGCATGAGTGTGTGTGCACATGTATGTGTATGTATCTATCTTATCCTAGCGCTTTGTTCTTTCAAGTGACAGGCTAAAGTTTGAATTTCTGGGTTACAGAAAAATGTGTTTTGGACAAGTCTTGTTTGGGAAATGTGGTTAGATAAGTGACAGAGCAGTTCTTGTAGGGAAACTGGTTTTGTTCACTAGTCCACCAAGCTTGATTGTAAATGTGGTTGCATAGGAGGCACATGAGTTTGCACTGGTGAATCTGAAGAGCAGAAATTAAATTAATAGATAGGATTTTTTTTGTTCTGATATTTGTTTAGTTGATGGTCTCTCTAGCTGATGTTTTAAGTAGCTGATTATTCACTTAAGACCCTTGTCTCCTCTTATAGAGGATCTTATGTCTCTTCTGGATGCTGACATACATTCTGCTCACCCAAGTGTCATTATTGATGCTGATGCTATGTTTTCAGAAGATATTAGTTACTTTGGTTATCCATCCTTTCGGCGCTCATCACTTTCCAGGCTAGGCTCATCCAGAGGTAATTTTGCACCTTTTTTCTTTGTAATAAGTAGTTTGCTGTGGAAAAAGCTAGTGATAGTACACACTGGTGGTTTAGATTCTGATTTAATGCGAAAGTAGACTGTGATATGTTGTCAAATACAGAGTAGACAAATAGACTGTTACTCATTATCAAAATTATTAATGAATTCTGAATGTTAGCAGGTAAGTTCTGCAAGAACCTTGATAGTCATGTATTTTAAATCTAATTGTTGATCATTGGTGTTGCAAGGTGTTAAATTTTTGCATGTTAATTTTATTTTAAACTGTAGTGTAAGTACCTACTAATACATAGATTGCATTACAAATGTTTAATTTGGCTCAAAAATGAGTAACAATTGATGACATGCAGCATTCTTAATCTTTTTTTTTTTTTTTTTCCCCTCTTTCTTTTGGGTTGTTCTTTGTTCACTGTTCTTCGCATTTCCTTAATTGTTCCATGACAGAAGTTACCTTTATGGAATGAGGAACTTTAGATACTAAGGAAGGAGAAGAAATTTAAATTTTACTTTTTGGAAGCATTTTTATAGTTGGATAAGGAAAACTATTGGCAGCTGATAAAAAACCTCCTTGAGCAGTGTCAAGGCGTTTTACTTTTTTTTTTTTTTTTTTTTAAAAGCATATTACACTTAAAAGATTTATAACAGACCATGCAGCCATTTCCTATCTTTTTGAAGCTGTTGCGCAAATGCCTAGAGTATTTCCAAACTGTTAATCCAACCTCTGCTGTGATTGTTTGTTTAGTACAGTTTTGTTGCCTTTCATGAGCATGTTTTAGTATATTAATTGCTGAACACGTAAGTTCCTGTTGCAAAATTATTAGTCAGGGGTCAGTGTGATGTTTGCTAGAAAGTAAGTACAGTACTTTGAAATATATCTGTAAGATAAGCTGTAGTGTTTGGCTTATGAAAAAACTTTCCCATTTGTCTAATACAGCAAAAGACCCAAGATAGCATAATTTGTTGAAACTATGATATAATAATGTGGTCATCTCATACATGTAATTCCAGTTGATTTTTGTGAGCACAAGTAAAGTACTTAATAGGTTAAATGCATTATGTGCATGTACGAATATTCAGCATCTGACATAACTCCTTCTAAATTCCTCCTTTTTTTTTTCCTTTCCTAAGGTTATTCTATATAAGACGTTACCACGAGTTTTATAATCCTTATTTTCCATGCATAGTTGACTCTTGGAAAGTTAGTTTGATTACCTGATTTAAAAAAAATTATCTGCATGAGCGAACTGCAGAGTACTGGCTTTAGACAGTTTGTAGGCCAATTGGAGGGGAAGCATTTTGGTAAGGAACATTTTCCTACAAGGATACTTTTTAAAACTTGTCTGACTCTTGAAAAGTTTTCATTTGATCTACTCAAAACAGATACACTTTAATTTATTAAATCCAGTCCTATGGAATATTGCTTTAAACAAAAGGGGTTGGATTATCAAACATGTATAAGAGAGCTTTTTTTAATGCTTGCTTTCTTTAACCTTTTCAAATTACTGGTTTTTTTGGGAAAGTTGTTCTGAAACTCTCTAATAAATACTCTTTTTTGGTTTGCGTAAAGATACCTAACAGACTATATAGACTTAGATTTTTGTTGTTGTTGTTGTTACTACATTGATAAAACAATACTACAAAACTCTGCATATTGTACTATAAAACTTTAAACTGCAATGTTAAATGTATTTGGCCTCTTACAACGTAAGTGAAAATGCTTTAGCATTTTTTATAGTGCACAAAACTGTAAGACTTCTTTTATTTCTATCTAATTTTTATGTTTAGTAATGCTAAAGTACAGATGCTTGAAAGGGTTAATATATTGAATGTTGCATGTCAGGACTTTATTTTTAATCTGTGTGAGTAGATTTAACTGCTGTTAGTTGCATCCTGAAGGGTCTTTACTAGAGAGTGGCTTACTTTTATCCCACTGGTGTGACCCAATTGCATACCAGTTCTCCTTCTTCCCTTAGAGAGAGACTCTGAGCTGTTGCGTGAACGTGAGTCCGTTTTACGTTTGCGTGAACGAAGGTGGCTTGATGGAGCCTCATTTGATAATGAAAGAGGCTCTACAAGTAAGGAAGGGGAACCAAACCTGGACAAGAAGAATACACCTGTTCAAAGTCCTGTTTCTTTAGGAGAAGACTTGCAGTGGTGGCCAGATAAGGTATTGAAATTTTTTTACTATTTTGTTTGCATGCTGTGCAATAGATCTGTTTATTTTTTCTAAATAAATATTTTGTTTCCTTTTTGAATATCACATCTCAGTTTATGTGAGATAATGTAATAAAGCATATTCTTTATTATGCACTTAAGAAAATTATCAATAACTAGTTACACCCTTATAGCTGTGCTTCTGTTATTATTGTTTTAATTTTCTTCTCCATGTGTTTTGAAGGCACTGCTGTAGATCACAAGGTTTGTTTTTTTTTCTTTTTTCTTCTTTTTTTACTTAGGTGCTCAAAGCATTTAATAGGCAATAGGAAACTCATGAAACAGTTTATTCTTCATGAAGGAAACCTTTTTTGATTAGCATTATTATTTGCAGAGATACTTTCAGTTTGAGTGGATCAGGCTTTTAAGCAGCAATGGTGAAAACTGACATTTATTTGCAGTTGTGTTTTGAGTTGACCAATAACTTAAATGAGTATTGGTTGCTCCTTCAGAATCTCTTTGGCTTTGATTAGCTGGTTTTCTTTCAAGGCAAGAAGTAATTCCCACATGAGATGTAAGAATAATAGGAACACCAGCTGTATGTTGCTAATTGGATATCTGTAGTCATTTTCTGTATGAATTACCTAGACACTTGGGGAAATGACTTTAAAAAAGAAAAAATAAACCCAGACCAACCAAACAAACCAAAAAACTTCCTAGGAATGGAAGTGATGATCTATATTTATTAGACCAAATTTTACGGACTTGGGATGTCTTTCTAGTGTTCCTATTTCTCTCTGTCCACAGTATCTGTGAGGTTGCTATTTTGATATGTCACGCTTTCTTTTTCTGTGTCTCTGTTTTTTCCTTTCAGACTAAATATAGATAGAGAGCTTGAAGAGGGAAGTGAATTTAGAGGCTTATTTCTGCTTACAGCAGCTCATTTTTAGCTGCTATTTTCTTCATTCAGGCATTCAAACTGAGAAATGAGGATACCTAAAAAGAATGTTTGTCTAATAGTTACTCTCCCACCAGACCTTTTATGTCTAAATTGTGATTTTATTTTTTTCAGCCAGTAACGTTGAACTTCTGTGTCAGTGAAAACTGGCAGCTTTTGTCCCCCTTGCTTTGTTATAATGGTAGAATGAGAGAGTCATCTAGCTTGGGTAGAGAGGGGTTTTAGCATCAAAAAATAAATGTAGTTTAGATTTGGAATACTAACATTGTTTATTTCCACTGCTGTAACGTTGCTATGACCGTTATTACTGTTGTGCTTTTTGCAATGTTATTTTGTTTACTACAGGAATGTTTTTCCTGTTAACCCCATTCTTTTCTCTGGTCCGAAAACTTAGTTACTAAATTAGGGTTTGTTTTTTTTCCTGGATGGGGTTTTTTGTTATTTGCAAACTCAGCAGATCCTGCCCTAGGACAATTATTGCAGTCTTTCATTGGGCATCTTTTATGGAATTAACTTGCTGTGGTATCTAATTGCATGCTTGTTCAATGTAAATATACTGAACTTTTTCGAAGATACCTGTTTTGCATACACATGCATATAAACCCTAGCTTCCAGTTAAATGAAGATGTCTTACTGGAAAGGCCTTTCATCTTTATCCAAAAGTAGTTAAAATTTTCATCCTGTCCTTCAGCTCAACGTTCATAAGAAATCGTTCTGCATCTTTCTTGCTCTAGCCCCACTCAGAAGTTTTGTTGGTGGTATTTTCCAACAGAAATTCTTCAAGGTGAATCCTGAGGGAGATGATTTAGCTGAGAAGCCAGTTCAGATGTTTCTTCCATTTTGAAAATTGGAAAGGAGATCTTGAAATGTTAAAAGGAAGACAGTAAGCTAGGGAATAGATTAAAGTATGTGAGAAATCGCTATGCAATAACTAATCTTGTTTGCAAATATTTTTCCTTAATTTGTCATTATTTTGACATTTAGCATTTGAGACAGAACTGTAGTAGTCCATGATGAGGATGGTTAACTTGCGTTTATGGGAGGTAAAGTACCAACCTGAGAGGAATGGATGAAACTTTAGGAAAGCTGATAGTGTTCCCAAATGCATCAATTTCACTCACAGTCTGAGATGAATGATGTTGAGACGTGATGCATAGGTAATGAGTTTTTCTACCAAATAGGTGAAATCAACTGCTCAAGAAGTCAAGTCAGTGAATGAATTCTTCTGATAGTTCAGCTCTTGTTGGACTGTAGTACTATTAGTCTACGCTGCCACATATCAACATAGTGCCATGCGTATCAGAGCCACTCTAGAGTATGGCAAGTATGGCTGATTTTTAATGCTAGACTGTAGTTAGGTGTAAGCTGAGCCTTTAGTTTGTTCAAGTAGGTATATTCTGTTTAGCTGTTGAGATATTAAGATTTTGTCAGCAATCTGCATCATCTTCAAGTTTGTAATTTCTCTGGTCTGAAGTCAGAATTTATAGCTGAACACGTAAGACTCCAGCTGCACGAATGACGACAGCTCTGGTTCTGTTTTTTTTGGGCTATTGGTCTTTCGAATGGCCTCGTGGAGGTGTATGTAGCATTGGTCCCGTAGCATTTAGATCACAACTGCTAATATTTTGATGGGAGAGAAAAATTTTGAATAGCAGGTTTCTTTAGTGTTGAGCTTGTGGTATAAAACTGTTTATAGAAAGCTGTAAAACATATTAAAAATCATAATGATACTATCTTGGAGCAAAAATTAATTGCTTTCGATACTTATCTGGCCTAATGTCTCAAAGTTAACTTCTGAAAATTCATTTATGCTGGTGAAGCAGAGGTGCATCTCATTAGACTACAGGAGGTTCTGATGGTAGTTCTTTCTCAGAATATGTAATATTTATACAATGGCAAGTGTTAATCATGATGCAGATTAGCATTCGAGCTACTTCTGTGCTGTGTTGGTAGATGCCCTCCACAGCAAAATAATTCTCTTATGATTTAACTATTTCTAGATCCTGTTATCAGAGTATATAAGAGAATTGCTTGTGATTGCTTCTGTCCTTTCCTGCTGCCTTCTTTCTCTTCTTTCCCAAAATATTGGTAAACACTTCGAGCTATTGGTAAGAGAGGTACTGAATCCTGTACTATTCAAGGACATGCTCACACCTTTTGAAATGTGCACTTCTGGGCATGAAAATAGTAGAAAAATAGTGTGAAACCAGATTTATGAAACTAAAAATGTTCCTACTTGTAAACTTATGTAGAAAAGTCTCATAATTTAGGGGACAGATAAATGTACTGGATAGTGGGCTTTTTTTAATGATCTGACGAGTTCAGTTTCCCATCAGATAGTTAAATTGCTTAAATGTGGTATATTGTAATCTAAGAGAGGCAGATAAAGGTATTGATCTGGGAGAGTACTACTACGGAGAAGACTAGTTGTGATGTACCTGTCTTTCAGATTTCTAGCGGTAGAAGACAGCATTTGATTTTTATACCAGTTTGTTTCTTAATTTTTTAAAAGCTGGATTCTCCCCTAAGTGGAAGGGAACTTTTAGTTGTTACCTGTAAAGAAGTGTAGAAAGAGCATGTTTAGAAGTTCAGAAAGAACATGTATTTCTAAACAAGTTTAGAAAGACCATAGCTGCGCTTGCTGTGGAGCAGTGAATGGACTGGCCTTACAAATGTTTCTCAGTAAACAGAAGTAAATGTCTTGTGAAATCACTCAGATCCACAGATCTGTAGTTTGAGATCTGTTTCAAAGGAAGAGGGAGCAGGAACTTGGAGAAAGTGAGTTTGTAACTGTTGGATAGTTGCTGCAACATCAATGTACAACCAAATCTAAGAGGGGGGAAAACAGGCCTGTGAGGTCTGGGTAAGGTACAGGATGAAGCAATTGAACAAAGGGGTACTATCTTAGTAGTATAAAGATCCCCTATGACTTTTGGTAAACTGTTAAAAATAAGAAAGGGGTGGGGGTGGGGATAACCCATAATTAGAAGCTTTTCCAGTGTATCAGGTCATAATGATGCATTAATGTGACATGTAGCATGCTGATTTTTTTTTTTTTTTAAACTTGGTCTTGTTTGCAGTTATTTACCTTCAGAAGGGAAAGATAAGAATAGTTTAACTGATGAGGCAGTGAATTTGATAATTCATTTCTTGGGTAGTTGGAAGATATCTTCATGAGTATACTTAGGAATGGAATGATGGAATTATGTTGGGTTTTGTTCACTTCAAAAAAAACCCAGAATTTTAGAGGGAAACTTTTTTAAATGTCAGAAGTCAAGAGATCTTCCCATCTTTAATTCTATGAGCAGTGTTGTGTTCTTAAAATATTGTGGAAGCTCTTAAAAGTGTCCAAGTTAATTGCCTTGTATATGTTACTGCTAAACTTCAGGCAAATAATATCTATTTCTTTCTTCCCTCAGTCTGTCAGAAGCAATAATGCTTTTTTTGTGTGTGCGTTTGGGGGCATGCTGAGCGTGAGACAAGCTGGATATATTTTTATTTTCAAGTTCAACATTCATGGGAACTCTGGAAAAAAAAAACAGTTACAAGTTTGGGTTTTTTTGCATTTATATATATTTGTAATATTGCTGTCTTAGACTTCGTATTTCTGTGTTTGTAGGATGGAACAAAGTTTATTTCTATCGGAGCTCTGTATTCTGAGCTCGTGGCTGTTAGCAGTAAAGGAGAACTCTACCAATGGAAGTGGAGTGAATCAGAGCCTTACAGAAATGCACAGGTACTGTACATATTTAAATACTTTCAGAATGATTTATATGCTTTGAATATCTAAAATATTTTTTTCTTTCCAAAGAATCCTTCGCTACATCATCCGCGAGCCATGTTCTTGGGATTAACCAATGAAAAGATAGTGCTTCTTTCTGCAAATAGTATTAGAGCAACTGTTGCCACTGAAAATAACAAGGTATGAAATGTGTGTGCTGGTTGCTGAATTTGACAAAGCTGATTTTTTCAGTTACTTGCAGTACATTATAGAGAAGCTGATTCTTCGGCTTCATCAGTTGTAGAAAGTACTTAATTCGTTTGTTTATTCCACTTCTTTTCCTCTATACAGATGTAAAAACAAAACAGAAACCCTACTGGTGTTTTGTAAAAATGCAAAAGGTAAAAAATAAACTGGCAGATTTACAGCTGAAACAGTGAAAAAAAACCTGTTTTATCTGATTATCTGAAATACTTGACTTCTTGCTGTTACAGTAGAAGCTGACACTGGTTTAAGAATACAGAAGCTTGTTAATGTTCTGTATGTATTTACTAGAAAAAGTAAGGGCGTTGAAGCTTTCAATGCTGTAAGTTAAGTTATCTAAATATGTTTTTCTGCCCAGTTAAGGGTGAATTTGATAGTGATTTGGTAAAGTATATGCACTTGTTGAAGTATTTTTGACACCTCTTTTTTTTTTTTTACCTTTTTTGTTTTTGTTTGGGACTGGAAATAGAGGGGGGAAAAAAATCCTGAAAAGATCTCTTCTGGGAAAAGGAAAGGTAGTAGGGGATAAAATCCCAAAGGGAATAATTTTTTGGTTTTTGTTTTGTTTTTCCCCTTTCAAAACTAGTAGATACTACATTAAAGGTCCAACAAAGGTGCAACTTTTTTTTTTTACCCTACCTTCTCTGTTCCGTTCTTCCCTTCTCCCTCAGGTTGCTACATGGGTAGATGAAACCTTAAGCTCCGTAGCTTCTAAATTAGAACACACTGCACAGACATACTCAGAGCTTCAGGGAGAACGGATTGTTTCTTTACATTGTTGTGCTCTTTACACGTGTGCTCAACTAGAGAACAACTTGTATTGGTGGTAAGTAAATACAGTGTTTATATACAACAGTGTAGCTCCACTGGATGTCTTCATGTCCTTGGCTCTGAGAAGCATTGTAAAACTACTGAACCACAGTTGTTCAGTTCGGTAACTCTGCACTTGAGCTTAGGTTCCCTTTTTAAAGTATATTTATTCTCTTCTTTAATGCCTAAAGCTTTTGGATCCAATAATAACATCTTTTAGAGAATAAGGTTACTCTTTTAGGAGATGTATATAAATGCTTTAGCATTCAGATATATCAGTACTACACAGTAGCAGAGAATAACCTTCTTTATGCCTTTCAGGCCTTTTTCAGATTATAAGTAGGGAACAAACTTACCCATGTATGAGGTCCACATTCTTTTGTCAGACTGTTAGAAAATTAGGTCTGTTAGTTTGTGGTCCAAACCTTAAAGAAGGGAAAAATAACATCAGATACTCCGTCTGGAGCTTGTTGTTAAAATATAACACTTGTAAACATTGTGAAATACAAAATATTAGTTAAAATGTTTTAACTAGCAATTTGATAATTCAGAAGCCTATGTTTTAAAAAAAACCGAAACAACCCCAAAACTCCCCCAAAACCTTAAAAAAAAGAACACTCCCTGAAGAGCTCTGAAATGAATTTCTAATTTGAGTGAATTCATTAAGTATTACTAATGCACTGTCAGTATGCATTGTTTTTGTCAGTGTGTCAGGAGTTGTTGCATTACATATCATGCCCAAAGCTGAAGTAGCTTTTAGGCATAGATGAGTTAAATGATGGTGAGTTGGAAATCGGAGCATTGAAAATTGATCCTATGAAACAGCTTTCTCATTAAATTCTGATAACTCTCTGGAAAATATTTAAGTAGAATTGTAGCTTAAACACAGATGTATTTTATTCAAACTTCTAGTCACAAATCTCAAAATTACAGCTCTCTGGTTCTTGGCCCTTTTGTTATGTCACAGCTGACATACCTCACTTATAGTAATTTTGGTATAGAAACTAATAAGCCATAACATTGGAAATACCTGACTATTAGGACCTGCCGTCTTTACTGCTTTTGGAATAATCAGTGCAATATATGAAAAGACTTATTAGCATTTATATATAATCTTTTGAAAGCAATTTATTTATTAACCAACTTGTCCTTTCTGGGAGGGGTTAAATGTCAACAGTGGTGATTTTATGTTAATCAGATTGATGTAGACAGAAGCTTCTGTTATTATTGGTATCTGTAGTTACAATGGTCTGTAGTACACTAGACAGGATTTCAATTTCCAGTGTGGCACTTGACTGATGCTTTTCATGTTTTACTTAATATGAAGGTTTTCAAATAAAAGCATCTAACTATAACCCACTCACTAAGACATGAAGTATCAAAATAATAAGCATGCTTAACTGTGTACGTAGGCGTTATTTTCAGCTAAACTGAGTGGATCCAATTATGAAAGAAGTGTTCTTTTTTTCCCCTCTTGCAGCTTAAGTCTGTCTTAAGAGCCCTAGGCTCCTTCAGCCATGTCCCCAGGGAGAAAGTGGGGCTTTTAGAATTTAAAAACAAAACAGCTTATCCTGTTCCCCGATGACTGTAAATTCTGGAAATTATCACTAGTCATGGGAAAGATACCCTCAAGTTCAGAGGGGACAACCCACAACTTCAAAGCTGTGACTGGAGCGTATCATCTGTGACAGAGGTCTTGCAGCATTTTGGACTAGAAGGAAAGCCATTTGGCAGTGACGTGTCTTACGTGCTCTCCCTCTTCCTTCTCCTGCTAATAAACTGACCAGTTGAGATGAATTTGGAAAGTGGGGGTGAATATAGAAAAAGATGTCATTTCTACAGTGCTCTGAGGTTTTGGAGAAGGTGGCACACAGACTTGTATGTTTGATCATGACTACATTAAGCAGAAGGAATAAACTGTTCAAAGTTATAAACAAAGTATTTCTTTCATAGCATTTTTAAAAATAATATGCATTTTTCCACAGGGGTGTAGTTCCTTTCAGCCAAAGGAAGAAAATGCTAGAAAAGGCCAGAGCAAAAAATAAAAAGCCGAAGTCTAGTGCTGGTATCTCCTCTATGCCAAATATAACCGTTGGAACCCAGGCAAGTGCAGCTGTCAGAAATAGCATTTTTACGGTGCTGTATGATGAGCTTACAACCTGCTCTTCAAAAAAAACCCAAAATAAGCCAAATTAGGTTCTATTCTTGTTATGCACAAAAGTTCTAACAATAATATGGAATTGAAATAGCATGTTTTAATTACATGACTGTAAATGGATGTGTCCTGTTAGTGTTAACTGTTTTACAAGTATGATTATTGCTGCAAACATGGAGGAACAAGCTGTACTCATACAAAGTACTTCTGTTTTAACTTACCTACTAATTCTGATTTTTGAGAGAAAGTAAGTATAGAAGTACGAGTCTCAGTAGAGCACATAGCTTTGTAAATGATTTGACGTTTAAGTGCCTGCAGTATTAGAATCTGGGTTTGATTTATTTATGCAGCGGGATAGGCCTTTGGTTTGAAGCCTTTACCAAAAAGGTTAATAGCTGATACAGAGGTGTAGAATTCTTTTTCTGATTAGTATTAGAACTAGTACGAGACAAAACAGCTGCTTCCCAGGGAGTGCATTTCTTTTGGTTCCCAATCTATGCTAATCAACTCTGGGATGAGTCTTTGTTATTGGATGAATTGTTCTTCCTGTAGTTGAGCACCTAAATTCTATATATTGAGCAGTTGCACTGCTAAAGCTGTTGCTTTCAGCTGTGAATTGCACAACAACCTCCTTTTTCCTAGCAAAGTGCATAGTACATCGTGCTGACTTTCCTCTTCATCTGGTTCCATACGTTTTGTTATTTTTTTGACTACTACATATGTCGCCAAGAAAATGCATGCATATATGATTTCCCTCAGTATAATCCATTGTTCTCATAGAAATATTTCTGTCTGTAGGTGTGTTTAAGAAATAACCCCCTCTATCATGCTGGAGCAGTTGCTTTTTCAATCAGTGCTGGAATTCCTAAAGTGGGTGTGTTAATGGAATCTGTTTGGAACATGAATGACAGCTGTCGATTTCAGCTTCGGTCACCTGAGAGCTTGAAAAACATGGAGAAAGCTAGCAAAACTACTGAGGCAAAGTAAGTGTTGAGAACACACATGGATACACACAGAACGTTTATTTGATATTCTCTTGAATTGGTGATTGATTAAAAATTGAAAAGAAGGAAAGTCAGATTTTTATCAGTTTGAACTGTTTGCCTTTATAAGATTCTAGCTTTCTGGTAAAGTCTGCTAAATGTGCAGAAGTGCTCACTGCAGGAAAGGCATCTCAGTTGTGTGGAACCACTATGGAGAAGTGAAATGCAGAAGGAATATTAAACGAAGACTTTCCTGCAGTGTTTCATAAAGTTCCCAAGATTTAATATTTGAATAACTGAAAGTGGTTTTGCTGTGGAACTGTTTTCAGGCCCTTCTTCGTGGCATTGAGACCCCTGTTTCAGCCCCTCCATAGTTTGGGGAAAAAAAACCAAAACCAAACATTGGGTCGACAATTGCCATTTAAATGTTTCTTAAAACAGATTTAAACCATTTCAAGAAAAGCTTGAAAAAGTTTAGCAGTCCTGGAGTTTTAGGTTACTGTATAAAGCTAATAATTCTTCCTGTCTTCAAATGAAGCACCTGGAAGGATGTTTATTTTCTGTAACATTGTATCTGTGCTCAGTTAATGTTATAAAGCTAATCCCTGATTAAGCAGCGTAGCACCATTCCCAACATCGGATGTATAGCCTTGTCAGTGAGGATGATGGTTCACAGGTATGGAGTTACTTCATTAAAGTATTATTAAAGAAACATGGCTGGAACCCACTGACACTTCGTCCATTGTCACGGAAAAGGTTGCACCTTTTTCTTTCTTCATTCTAAGTAACTCCTTTTATTCTAGACCTGAAAGCAAACAGGAACCAGTGAAAACTGAGATGGGTCCTCCGCCATCCCCAGCTTCCACTTGTAGTGATGCATCTTCAATAGCAAGCAGTGCATCAATGCCATATAGTAAGTAATGTGTAGCTCATAGTAACATAAAATATTTGTGTAGACAAGAAGTCTTCATAAAAGGCAGTTCTACAAAGATTCTGTACTGATGGCAGAATCCTTTTTGGTCTTTCAGTCTGAACTGCAATATATGTAAAGTCTATTACAAAAGCCCTTAACACTGACAATTCCCTGATTATCTAAATTTAAATGTATTAGTATAAGCAGTGACTACTTGATGTAAGGTGTATCTAAGCAAACATAACCATTCTCAGAATCAAACGTATCTTTCAGGAGGTAATCAAGGGGAAGTCTGAAGATAAAATTGTTTTACTGTGATGTGATAGTGAGTTTCTTTACAGCCTAGAAATTGAACCTGTTTTGAAAAATTCCTTTTAAGATTAAGCTGTTCTTGCACAGTTTGCCTTGCAGGTGAACTTCAGTGCATAAAGCAGTAGTTCGTCATCTATTACATAAAAAGTCTAAAACTAAACATTCTTTACTAACACACAAAAGCAGTGAGAGAAGTTTTATAGTACAAGTTGTACTTAAAAACCTAAAAGACTGTATTAGAATTCATGGAACTGACCTCTTAAGCGTGTTTTTTTTCCTACATTTAAACCCATACTTTTATAAAGGATTAATTACAAGGCCATCATTTGAAGAAATCTTCTCTCTGCTCCTGTTTCTAGTTGTTCACATACTGCAATTTTAAGAAGCGTTCAGCTAGAGAATCAAATGGCCTCATTCGGTGACTGAGAATCTTGTATGCTCAGATCTACAGTACTAATTAATTTTACTACTGGAGTCTTTTGCTACTGATTTCTTCTCTTTTGCAGTTCTTTCAACTGTAATTTTTCACTGACTATAACTTGGGATTTTGAACTAGTATTTGCAATTAACTTCACAGTTTAGTTCTCTGCTTCTTACTTTAAATGTGTTGATAATATTAATTATACTATATACTCAATTCAGGCAATTAAAGGTTCTTGTCAGTGTTAATTTAGCTGTGTTACGTATTTAAATTTGATCCTGAGTGTACTACAGTTAGTGTTCAGATAATGCCTTTGCAGCAAATATAACTGTATTCCAATTGCTATTAGCCCAAATAGCTACTTTCTGCCTCGTTTGCTACTCTTCTAGATGTTTACCAGAAAATCATATGTAATGGACAAGCAGACTGTTTGTAAGGGTGATACAAAGCACAGTAGCAGGGCTGAATGAAGGGTCTTAGAATGTTAGCCTTTTTACTTGTAACATGAGTATCTGAGCCCTGCCTAAGCAATTTCTTGTATTCTAATTATTTTGCTTAAATGTCCTTAAAATTGCTTAGTTTATCAGATAGGCTTTATTAGTGTGAATTTCATAGAAAAACATGAAAGTGGCACAGTATACTGTTAGGTGGCTCTGACTTTTAAAGTCCGATTCTTGTTAACCTCTTGTTAATTTCTAGATTTGACTGTTGATAATCTTTTGGGGGGAAGGGTTTGGTGTTTACTGACTGTTGCATTTTGGTGCTTTGATTAAATAGTTCAAGTCTTTTTTTTTTTGTAATAACTTGTCTCAGAACGACGACGATCTACTCCTGCCCCAAAAGAAGAGGAGAAAGTGAATGAAGAGCAGTGGTCTCTGAGGGAAGTTGTGTTTGTGGAAGACGTTAAAAATGTTCCCGTTGGCAAGGTTTGTCTAAAATACACTGTCCCACCATCTTTGGGAAGGGAGGGAAAAAAAGTTTTTCCTTTTAGATAAGCTAACTGTTTAAAAGAATCATAGTTTTGGGGATGCTCTGACTAGTATGACTCCTGTTGCATTTTTATTTCTCCATAACACAGTGA
Organism: Sagittarius serpentarius; assembly: GCA_034782735.1. Classification (NCBI taxonomy): domain Eukaryota; kingdom Metazoa; phylum Chordata; class Aves; order Accipitriformes; family Sagittariidae; genus Sagittarius; species Sagittarius serpentarius. The sequence goes on along the minus strand of JAVKLA010000027.1, from coordinate 31,595,001 downwards.
TAGTAATAGACTAAATGTGTTGTGAATAAAACATGATGAATCTTAAAAAATAACATTCTGGTACTTCAAGTTGAACCACAATGTTAAGAAAAGCAGATGTGGTTTTATCCAAAAGATTATTTTTGGTGACTTGAGGAATAGCTCCCACATGTCCAGTGAGACTGTGAAGAGTTACAGGTGTTGCTACTGACTTCTATGTACACATCAGCTGAATGTCTGGGTGAATCTCATGTTCTGGCAAACAAAGAACAGAAATGTTTTGATTAGAAATGACATGCTTCATTAATACGATTGTAAAGTTATTTGATTTATTACTCAAAATCTGTTTGTTTGGTCCCTGTATTTTTTTCATTTTCTCTCTAATAAACCTTTGCTCTGATTAAGAGTGCTATAGAGGAAAATACTTCGTTTCTCCTTTGGCATTGTTGTGTGATGTTAGGTCATCTAGACAGTTCTCTGCTATGCTTTTCAAAAATAAGAGCAATGGGAAAGCCAATAAAGGTTTTCCACTGTTGTGGTTTAACCCCAGCCAGCAACTCGGCACCACGCAACTGCTCACTCACTTTCCCCCCCCACCCAGTGGGATGGGGAAGAGAGTTGTAAAGTAAAGCTCGTGGGTTGAGATAAGAACAGTTTAATAGAACAGAAAGGTAGAAACTAACAACAACACTAATAACAAT
>JAVKLA010000027.1:31569264-31594013 GCA_034782735.1 Sagittarius serpentarius | reverse complement strand
GAAACCATCAGGGTGTTATCAACATTCTTATCATCCTAAACCCAAAACACAGCGCTGTACCAGCTACTAGGAAGACAGTTAACTACCCCAGCTGAAACCAGGACATCCACAAAATGAAAAAATTGGATTGCTTTCTACTTGACTCATGGAAGATCAAAAAAAAGCCCCGTTACCAGAAGAGGAAATAACTGGCCAACAGAAGGCAGCTGGATTTAGTCAGAGTTATTTTATATGCGTTCCTAATGGGTTTACTGGTGCAGGAGTGGAAGATTTGCCTTGAGCAGTATCTTTGGAAGGACGAGGCCCACAATGAATTGTTATTATCACGTTTAGGCCAAAAAGGGGATACGGAGCAACTTAGTTCATTGAAACACTTCCGTTTCTGTAAATGAGGTTTTGAGATCTAGTTGAAGTTGCTGAAACCATTGTTTGCCTTTCATACCAGCTTTGGGAAAACCCCTGTTGTCCTTGTCTGTCCTTCCTGTTTTAGATCCTAAGATTTTCAGGGCAGACTGTTTTACTATTTCTGTATACAGTTGTAAAGGGGTCTGTATGCTCTGTCAAGAAGAACTACTATAGTAAATATAGAAGAGCTCGAATTTTTATATGTTGATATTTTCACTGAAGTGCTAAAACCAGTAAGTGGACTGTCTTCTGCATAGAGTTATTGGTGCTGAGTCTATTCTGTGTCAGTTGTTTATGGCAAAGATGCTTTTTTTCTTCATAAAGCATGTTGTCCTTTTCCAATGATGTATATGGTCATTCAGTTTTTCTTTTTACAGTTTTGTAACATGTTAGAGTTCAGATAGAATCCAGCAGAGAAAACCATAAAAAATTTTTTGGCTAGTGGTGCCCAGGTTAAAGACAGAAATACAGTTTTTGCCCTGTTACATGTTCTGCTTGTAATTTGGATCAGTTGTGCAATTGTATGCAAAAGACTGGAGGCATCTCAGTCCGCAGAAGGGTTACTCTTTGCAGTGCTCTACAGGCTCCAGAATAGCTAATGCTGTTCATTGTGGAACACTAATGTTTGTAATTTGGCTTATTGTGAGCTGAAGTAAGCACAAAGATGATTTGAATTCTGAACAATCTTACTCTTCCGTGCATAAATAATTTTTGAATGTGTACAGAGGTTCACACTGCAAAAACATAATCATATAGGTTTGGGGTCTTAAGACTTTATGGGTTAAGAAGTCCTGCCCTTTTAGAGTCCATCCAGATATACCTTCATCTGGTCTTCCATGGTCTTTTGTTTACTTAGAGTCGCATCTTTGATGTATTGGTATGGATGGCCTCAGCGGCATGTTCGTCCTGCATGAGAATATACTATTCCTATGTAACCTGGGAATTTGTTACCTTTGGTGTTTCAGAAAATTGGAAGGGCTTTGAAGCAGTGCTTGGAGTTTTAAGTACCTGATGTTACAAAGCATGGTGTCAATAAAGCAACACTTAGCTTGTCTCAAACTGTTGTCATTGAGTAAAATATGTGGTCATGGAGCATGTGAATATTGGGACATCTTTGAGAAATATGCACTAGTAATTTTGGTGGCTGTTTTTTGAGCACAACGTGAAGTCAGTGGCACTAAAATAATTGATCTGTGAGGCCAAAAATCTTGCCTTATGTAATGATTCAAATCTGAAGTAGTAAGAGGAACAAAAAAAATTATTTTTGTCCTTTTACCTGCAAGAGCATCTGAAATTTTGAACATTCATATTCTTTAGAATAAAGTGTGATAGCCAGGAGCTTCTGTCAAAATGTTTGCCACCTTTTAAAAGTATTTAGATAATTCTTTGTTTTACAGAAAAGAAAATTGTTCTCTTAGGCTTCAGGAGGTGGAATTTAGAGATAGGAAAGGAGTCAGATCTACTGATGCTCAGCATATGTTCCTGAAATAATTTTGTTTCTTGAAAATTTGTGTTCCTGCACTTTTGCATGTACACAACAACCTCATGGTGTCTCCAAAAAGTGCTTGGTTAAAATCCTTCCAAGACCACTGTGGTGTTCTGTTTGTAGAACAGTGGGCAGGTAGATGGTGTCAAGTTCTAACATGCCTGTTTCTCTCTGGGCTGTTACTGACCTTGGTAGAGGAACAGCCTTCCCCTGAGGGCTAAGATCCAAGATGACTGCTTGTGATTGCACAGTCTACTGATATCAGAACAACCACTATTTTACACACTGCTTCATAAATGTGGATTGCATATGATGCCAAAGCAACAAATGACCAGAGAATGTGGCGAGAGTGCTCAAGTTCTTACGTTGGGGCAGTCTTGAAAGAAATGAAGAAGGCAGAAGTCTGCTAGGTATACTCTTGGATTTAGTCATCTTTCTCCTTGGAATATATTATCTTCCAGTCTCATTTCAATTTAAATCCTTCATGGGCTTGGAACAAAACTAAGCCTTTATTCCTTCAAGTCCGTCATTAGATGGAGGAGGTAATGATGATTATAAGATTGTCCACCTAATGGAAGACTGATGGAAGTAAACAGCCTGGCACTTGTCTCTTCTATTGTCTGCATTCGTGAGAAATCTGATGGAGTCTTCTTTCAGTGTAGTTTAGAAAAGATACGGGCTGAAATAAGCCTTTGTTACTGCTCACTGGTGTCAGAGGAATAGAAGCTGGTTTTGTCCATCCCATGCACTTTGGGATATTCTACTTGCCCACATTAGCTTCTGGATCTCCTCTTCTGGAATAGCTCAAATGGTATCTGGAACCACTGTTAGAACAAAAGGGTAGTGAGCCTGGGTTGGAGCTGCTTTTTTCTTCTTTGGCAACTGCCATTCATTTTGGTCTGATACTTTCCATTGGCAGTGTCCTACACCTCCCCGGACTGTTTCTGTTCATTCAGAGTTATCCTCAACACAGGTGAGACTTCTGTGTATTACCAGTTTTGCAGTTCCTGTGCCCAGAAAGCATATCAAATCCTAGGGATTTTGTGAAACATAAATTTGTATTGAGTCGTTTGTTCTTTAACTTGTACTTTGTATTGCATTATTTCAGTCAGTCACTTGAACTTTTCATTTTTTGTTTGATTTCTGTCTGAGATCAAAGCCTTCCAATGAGAAGGATAAGTTGAAAGAACTCAGCCTGGATATAGTCCCAGAAGAGTTACCTAATCCCTGTTAGAAATCTGTTTTTAATCCTTCAAAACTGAATATTTTAAAAATTGTGTCAGTATTTCTTTGGAAGTGCACATTCGACTTTGAGAGTAGAGGTAGAAGCCTTTTCTGTGGTGTTAAAATTTCTTCCATAGCAACAAGGTGATTAGATACGAAATAAAAATGTATTTTCCCTGGTCTTCTGCTGCTGTGTCTTGAAAGGGAATATGGTGATTCTGGAGAGGGAAAGATTCTACAGGTTACCAGTGGATCCAAACAGATTTGCTTCTGAAAGGCTCAAATGCTAGTAGTAAACTTTGCTCTTTTTAGAGGCTACTCAGCCTATCATTAATGGGATTTTAAATGAACAACCGTAAGAGGGAACAGGGGATGAGAGGAGAAGGGGGGCTCAGGACCTGCCTCCACTTTTTTTTGAGGAAGGGACTTCAGTTGAATGTTTTCTGCCGATCAGCGTGCTTTGGCATTGTGGTTTAAAGGAGCGTGGCAACAGGTTGATAGTGAGGGTAAAGGAGATAACAAGTATGTTCATCTTTCAGTTTATCAGTTTGGTTTTTTTCTTCCATTAAAAAGAAAGATCAGATCTCCTTATTTTGTGGTTCAAAATGCTCTAAAAATGTATTTAGCTTTTGGAAAAAAATCTTTACACTTCCATTTTGTTTCTTGCTTTTTTCATTTGTTTGATTCAGTTCTATAGTTTAGTCCTGATAAAGCAAACATTGTATATGTAGTTCCGTAAAATGCTTGTTTACAATTGATGAAACTTTTGCATTAGCAGTATGAACAGTGTAAGTACATTAGTTCTGTAAGCTAAAGTGTCTAAATCCTTTAAGCTCTTGCATTTTGTTTTTGTTAATGCATTTTTCAGTGAATTCAGACTTACATAATTTCAATTAAAGAGGAACATTGATGTTGCTTTTTTATCTTGTTTAGTGTCAGCCCATTATACCACATCTCTGCTTTGGAGCTTTCTGTGTACAATTGCTATCAAGTGTTTCACTCAAGCTGCTAGTTGCTTGCAACATCCATGGATAGTTTTTATTTTCTTTCTGTGTAACAGCCAGTAGTGACAGTAGTAACTGCTTATAGTTACTCTTCGAAGAGGTTAATTTCTTCTCAACCAAAACTTAATAAACATATTTTCCAGTTTTGGAAGATACATGGTTTTCTTCTTGAACCACAAAATGGGAAAGAAAAAAATATTTAGTCACCATAGAGTTCCAGCACTTTAAAAACTGTCAGCATTTCTTTGAACGCATGAAAAGTGGTATAAGTGAAAAGTGATGTAGGTGATAACACTAAGAGCAGCCAGAACGCCTGTAGAAGAGACCCTAACTCCATAACTTAGTTATGTTAAGTATTTTCGTTTTCTTGAGGTGTGTTTCCTCCCTCTGCTCCCCTGATTATAAATTCAAAACTTCATAAACAAGATTTCATATGCCCTGCTAGTTGCTGACCATTTAGAATCTTCTGTTTTCAGAAGCAGCCCAAATTTACAAAGCTTTTGTAGCAACATTTAGTCATTAGAAAAAAAATAAAATCCTACATGTCAGACTAGAAGCTGTGGTTGAACCATTGGCATGTGATTTCAGGCTTATGAGTTAGTCTGATTACCTTAAAAACAGCTAAATGTACCTTGATTAATTTTTTTGACCAAATCACGATTTTTGTCTAGAGTGTTGTCTTGCAAGTCTCAATAGAAATCTGTCTTAGTATAATCTAGATGAGAGTTAGTGTTCGTGAATCTTTTGACTAGGTCTGAATTTTGAAATTTTTGGGTAGTATTCTTACAGCTATCGGTGATGCTCTACTACTAGAACTAGGAACTCTGCTACTACAGCGAAGTTTCAGCATATGGGGAGCAGGTGCTCTGACTATCCACAATATTCTTTGTTACAAAAAATCTGCTAATACTTTCATATTTGGCAGTATACCCTTTTCCGTAGCGTGCTAGCTTGATAGGCTACGCCTAGAGGAACTGGGAGAAAACATGGAAATGCCTGGATTTTTATTACCTACAACATCGTGAAAATTTGAGAGATGGTTTTTATTGTCAGGGATGTTTTAGATAAAGTTGCTTACATCTAGATCTTTAATACTGCTTTGTAAGCACTTTCTGTGTAGAAACTACTAAGAAACTAGGGCCTAATCAAGATTGATGGTTGCTTATATCTAGTTTTGATCAAGACTGAGAGCATACTGAGATCTTATTTCTGCTCAAAATTAAAACATTGTCTGTCCTTCCCCCTGCACCCTTCCCTCTTAAATTTGTTTTCCTTCTGAGAAAATTATGGTCTTAACTGGAAACTCAAAGGGCCTTGCTGTTTGGTGATAGCGTAAGATGTTTCTATATCAAGGAAACCTATTTTGACAGTTCTGATTAGATATGCATGGCAGCAACTCTTTAGAGAGGCTTACAGTCACAGAAATGACTCTTGTCAGTGTAGGGTTGAATAACTTCCATTTCCTTGGGGGGCAGAGGAAGACACAGATGCATGAAGTATGTGTGGACAGACTTGTCTTTATTCTTGAGTCCTAAGGGACTGAGTGCAGAACTTTACCGTTGAATGTAAGGAACCATAGTAATAGACCCATAAACGAACACTTCTTTTGCACTATGGACAGTCATCTTGAGGAATGAGCACTAAGACTCTGCAACAGAGGCTTTAAAAATTCTTAGGTGGGGCCAAAAAAAAAAAGTGATTTCCTGTTTCTTGTAGTACAGGAGCTAATGGGCGCTTAAAGAAGTAAGAGGCTCAGTGTAGATGTTTTTTGTTGAATTGTTAGCTACTGTTTGGAACTCATTGCCACAAGAATAGTGTTTATTTCCAAAAGTGATTGAATGAATTAGTAAGAGAAGGGTCTATCCAGGCTATTAAGCATGAAGTTGTCCTGCTGTTTCCAGTAGGTGGAAGCTGGAAAGATACCGGGGAAGCATCAGTAGGAGCTTCTCTAGTCAGTTGGTGTTGGTTCCTGTTGGACATAGGACATCGAAATGGAGGGACCTTTGATCTGATTCAGGATGCCTGTGAAGTCATTAAGAAATCCAAGTTTCAAACATTTCAGTAATTTTAGCAAAACAACAAGGCTAATGATCAAGAGCTGTAGAATTTTATCACTGATTATTGTAAACTTTTTTCTTTTCCTAATAAAGGTCTGGTTTATTTTGAAACAAATCAACGTAAACAGTTTCTGTTGAAAGCTTTTGGTAAAATTGTAATGTATTCTGCTTGTAGGTGCTAAAAGTGGATGGTGCTTATGTTGCTGTGAAATTTCCAGGCACCTCCAGTAATGCAAACTGTCAGAGCAGTTCTAATTCGGATCCTGATCCTTCTTCTCTTCTCCAAGACTGTAGGCTGCTCAGGATAGATGAACTGCAGGTATGTCTTTGTGAAACATCGAGAAAACAATCAGTATTTTGAAATGTCAGCACAGTGTGCTTAATTGCATCTTAAAACTTTATATATGTTTTCAGGTTGTAAAAACCGGTGGAACTCCAAAAGTTCCTGACTGTTTTCAAAGGACACCTAAAAAACTCTGTATTCCTGAAAAAACAGAGATCCTAGCAGTAAATGTAGATTCAAAAGGTAAGTAGGACTTAGCCCATAAGATGCTCTGTTGGATCCTTTATTACTTGTCTCTTTTCCTGGTGGAAAACAACTACTGTCAAACTAACATAAACGGTTGTTTCTATTGATATTAGTAATTCCTTAAAAGCATTTTAGTTAGGAGTTTTTTTTACTGGATGCCATCAGTAAAAGACATTAACTTTTTTCTTTGTGTATCTTTGAAGGAGTGCATGCTGTTCTGAAAACAGGGAACTGGGTTCGATACTGCATATTTGACCTTGCCACAGGAAAGGCTGAACAGGAAAATAATTTCCCTACTAGCTGCATTGCATTCCTGGGTCAGAATGAGAGGAGTGTTGCTATTTTTACAGCTGGACAGGTTTGTGGTTTTGTATCTCAATCATTTAACCTCCCTGCATTTCACTTCCATCATCTTTGAATGAGATGGTACAGCCTTTTGTAAGGCTTTTCCAAAAACTGGCAAAGAAATAGTTCTTCAACAGGTTATGAAAGACTTGCTGCTACCATTAATATTTTGAAGGCACAAAGGGAATAGCAGTCTAACTCATGCACCTTTAATAATCTTGTTCAAATTCCACCCTGAATAAAAAGTAAAAAAGGAGGAAAAAAACTTGACAGAGTAGTTCCTGTTTAGTGTAAACTTGTTATCTAGCTATGTTTTGGAATTGGGTCAGATGAAAATCCACTCTTGAGAATAAATGGAAATGTTAACCAAAAAAAAAAAAAAATCTGTATTTGATACTAAAAATGATATATCGAGGTTTTGTGCAACTCTTTCTACTTTCCAATGTTAAGTATCTTATTTTATCTGAATATAGAGATTGATTATGCTACGCAGGAACGCCTGAGAAGGGCTGAGAAAAAAATACCAAAACCATTTTGGTAACCCACAAACACGATATGCTTTGCTTAGGATAGTTGTAGGAAACATTTTTGGCTAAAGAACTGAATTTGAATGTTTCATTTCAATATATTCAACTTTCTTTGGAGCATTTAAGTAAGCTAAAAGTGTAGGTACTATATGTTTCATTGGTAGTGTTTCGTAATGAATGTATATCATAAAGAAGATACTTTTAATACTATTTACTATGTTAAGCACATTTCAGGCATTTGAGAAAGGGAATCTGGTATCTTATGCTGCACCACTTGTAATGATAGAAGACAATGGCATAAATGAGAATCTTAGGTAAACTGTTGTCATTGTTGGCAGTCAAGCAGAACTGGACCTTTTGGGAAGGATGATATTTGTAAATTGTGGAGACTTAATGATAAAACTTTTTTCCCAAATGTAGGAATCTCCTATTATTCTTAGAGATGGAAATGGTACAATCTATCCAATGGCAAAAGATTGTATGGGTGGGATACGAGACCCTGACTGGCTTGATCTTCCACCTATTAGTAGTCTTGGAATGGGTGTTCATTCCTTAACAAATCTTCCTGCTAACTCGACCATCAAAAAGAAAGCTGCTATTATTATTATGGCTGTTGAGGTAAAATATTTTCTTTACTACAGAATTATGTGCTTTTTTCGCTTGCTTTTGTAAAGTTATGCTTCAAGCAGCTTCATGTTTAGATATCAATTTGTATTTTCACTATTTCAAAGAAACTAATTTCAACAGAAGGTTCTTTTAGAAACATGAAAGCACAAACAAATTTATGCAGTAAAATGAAAGATCCATTTTGGAGGTGTATGTCTTATGTATCAGGCTTTTAACTAATAATGTTTTTTTAGGCATTACTTTTAAAACTGTTACCTTTTTATGTATACTACCAGTATACAATTTTATTTGTTATACAGGTGCACAGTTTTTCTGAGGGATCCAACAATGTGTTTTCTTGTGAATGCAATACTTTTTTTTCTTTTTTACTTTATTTTTTTAAAAATCTTATATTTGGACCATACATTAGGAAATTGAGAGTCAAGTGAAGATTTTTTTCACTTGAATCTCCTGTAGAGTTCTGTACTTATTTGTGGTGCTGTATGAATACTTCTACTGTGAATTTATGTATCATACTTGTATAAACCCATCAGTGACTTGTGCACTTTAGTTAGATCTGCTGTGTGCTCTGCTGCCACCAGGAGGTATTGTGTACCCGTTAGACAGATTGATTTCACAGTGGAGTATTCCATCACTGTGGAAAAGCTTGTTATATATGGATGGGGTGAGCGTCCCAGACCTTCAACAGCTTCTATTCGTTCACTTCTCAGCATGTATATTGCTTTGTTTAAAACAAATATGTCAGAGCTAGTTAATGTAGATCCCTTTAGTTTTTCAGTTGTACCACTTTTCTCATGTTATATGTAGCCGTGAAATAGAAGTAACCTATCTTAAAAACCCAGCTATGAAGCCAAAGGTATACTTCTGTGAGCCTGGTAGCTTCTGCTGCTTAAGCCTCTCCTTTCCTTTAACTTGTCTGTGCCTGAATGCATGCTGTTTTCTCTTTTTAAGTGCTATAATTGAGGTGGTGCATGTTGTCAACAGTTCCTGCACTGACTTTGAGCCAATGTCCTAGATTTAGACCTTTCTATTAATTTCAAAAATGAAAAACTAGAAGTATTTAGGAAACTTGCATGTCTGCCTTTTATGTTTTAAATTGTTAAAATATTCTATTCTTTTGAGTACAGAAACAAACGTTAATGCAGCACATTCTCCGATGTGACTATGAGGCTTGCAGACAATACCTGATGAATCTTGAACAAGCAGTTGTCTTGGATCAGAATCCACAAATGCTGCAGACGTTCCTTGGCCATAGATGTGATGGAAACCGCAATATTCTGCATGCTTGTGTGTCTGTATGTTTTCCAACCAGCAACAAAGAAACAAAAGAGGAAGAGGGTGAGCTCAACAATATCATGAAAATACTTTGAAAATAAACTTTTTATGTATTTTCAAGAACATTTGAAATAAAGGCTATATTCTTCATATATGGGTATCTTAAAATCTAGCACCTAAAATGTATCCTAAACCTTTCAAAGGTGCTGAGGCAACATTTTTATTACTCTCATAATGGTTTATAAGAATTCAATAGTTAAGAATACTAAGGTTTTTTTAATAGATTGTAAAAGACAAACTTCACATCCACATGTTAATTTTAGATGAAAACAAGTATTTTTCCACCTTTATATCACTAGTATCCCCATTATATCACAGTAATCTTTTAAGAGAAACAAAATTTAATATTTTTCAAGTGTTATAGTATATGTTAATGCCTCCAATAAGAAATGCTACTTACAGTTGACATGTATTAAGAAATGTGAAAGAATGACCTTCCGTTAATGCCAGTTACTGACACTGTTTAAACATGTCTATTAAATACTGTTATGTAAAAAGTACGTTAACAGAACAAGGTTGCTAAGTCAAGCACTCAAAAATTAGGAAATGCCAGAATTAAGTTTACCCATGTGCTATACATGGGTATGCGTTGTGAAATGGTCTTTAATTACACCGTCATACTATTTTTTCCACAGGACTACCTCATTCAGTGCACAAGATGGACGGTGCTCACCGAATGGGTAGCTATTCAATATTTCTTTTTATCCTCATCATTCAGTGTGTGGCCCCATTCCTTACTTATTGCACACCATACAAACCCTGCACTGAATAATGAATGAACTTCCTTGTGGGATTTTTGTATGGTGCTGTCATTGAATTTTAGTCATTTATAGACGTTAACTGTTCCTCATATCCCTGTTTATAAAATGGGGGTAATGCTGCAGCTTTCTCATCTCTTGAAGGTGTTATAGCTTGAAGTTTTTCTGTATTCAAAGCTATTAACTAATTCTAAGGGTTCCGTTTGAGAAGCCTAGAGCCTGATCTCTTTTTTTTGAATAGGCGTTATTTCAAAACACTTTATTCTAGAGCTGGATTAATAGCAGTTTTAGTTGTTCTGTGAATGTTAATTATTTCTGTGAGTCAGGTACCTTTTAGGTGCCCAGAAATGAGTAAAATGTTTCACAATCATCTGTAAAAACTTGTTTCACAAAGTTCTGTGTGCTCTTAGATGTGGCAGAAATAGGTTCCAGTTCTCCAAAGTGATGTTCGGTGGCATTGAACACAAGACAGTAGTACTTCCTCCTCTCCTTGCCAAGCTGTTGCTGCCTTACTACACGCCTTCCACGTGTTGCAGCAAACAAGGCATAAACAGCTTGCTCATTGTACAACCCTTCATCTTTAGTGTGTCGTCCATCCTGTGCACTGATTGAGGCAGGGGTCTTGTTGCTGGGGAGGGGAAATAAAAAAAAAACCAACCCAAACCAACCAACCAACCAAAACCCAACTGTGTAACTGAAGATTGTTTTACTATAAGCACACAAGGAAGCTGAAATAAGGATGCATGGGCAAACTTAATCTGACTTTCCCTAATTTGAGTGCTTGTCTTTGCAACCTTGACATTTTTTTCAGTAACTTCATTTGGATGTAATTTAACTTTCTGAAAAATGAAAAACATGAACCTGATAGACTTTTAACACCCCTCTGCCTCTCTCTTTCCCCTCACAAAAATTGTTTTAAAAGGGCATTCATATCTTTAGATTCAAATCACATTCACCTTCCACTGTAACTGTTAGTGATGGATATTAGGACAAGCTTATTTTCTGTGCATCATCTGGAGAGCAGTGGTGACTGATGTTACCGTCTGTAAGTTATACAGCCATCTGTTAAACTGTAAAAGGAGTTTGATATAGGAGTAAAGGCTTCAATTCCAGATTCCAGATAACGACGTTCCTTAACAATTACAGAACATACTGCCCCTTCCCAGCTAGTACCTGCCTGAGATCCTTCACTCTTCTTCATATAGATCCTCCTTAAGTGCCAGAAAGGGAATATTGAGGGCAGGAATAAGCTTTTTTTTGTTCTCAGATCCTGTGCCTAGTTTCACCATAGCTCCTGCAGCGTTGGATAAATGAATTGCAGGAAAAGTGGCCCAGACCTGCAAAGCTGGGAGAAGGCTTCTCTGTTTCTCTGTGATTTGATAACTTTTCAGTCTCATGAATAGAAGGGATCTTGGAAAAGACAGGTCCAAGAGAAATGTCCAGAGCATGTGAAATCATTAAAGAGTTATGATACTAAATTTTAAGTAACTTTACTGAACACCTACAAACTGATTTTTTTCTAGAGAATTGGGACAGATTTCATTAGACAACAGAACAGCAAATTACCCTTAGAGGCAGGGTACTTACAATTGACAGGTCTCCAAAAATGAATACTAACTTCTTAAGTGGAACAGTGAAAATTCAGTTACAGTTTACTGTGGGACCAAGGATATAGGTGAAATCTCTCCGTTGTAGAGAACGGTTTTATTGCTTTGTATTTCTTGAGGGATCACTCTCAAGAGCTGTGACTCCCTGTGTGAGGGGTCCAGAAGTACTGTGTGATGGGTCATGAGTTAAGAGAATTAGTGGATTAGAAAGGAGTACAGCACAAATACAATAGTAATTAATTTACAACTACAGGTCAACTAGAATAGCACTAGGGGTACAAGAATAATATTCTGCTAAGTTCTTGATAGTAATCTGCTGTGGGTAGTAGGTGATTTTCATCTAAGAAACCTGCACGTGCTTGAGAACAAGCAAAACCTAAGACCTTTGCTACTTCAGGTGGTGATGAGTACAAAGATCTAAAGAATAAACATACGATAAAAGCTGACAAACATGACTGAATTACCTTATTCTATGAACTCAAAGTTAAAGGTATTAATAGTATATTCTTGTTTAAAAAAAAAGGAAAAAAAAAAAAGGGAATTATCCAGGTCTTAGTACTGTCAATGGAGAAAACGTGTACAGAGGATGGTGACTGTCAGTTTGCAAAGCCTTTAAATTGAAAGTGAGCACTAGCCATAGCAACTTTGACATGTCCTGAAGAACGACGAGGGTTACTTTAAGGAGATTTTTTTTCTTTTCTCAGAAATACACCTTTCCCTTCTAGTTTGTATCAAAAATTGTCTTTCACTCCGTTGAAAGGAAAATTGCCCCTCTCCTGGCCTGTGTCATGCTGAAAGTGGCTTCTCTTTCAGTTCTTTCTGGATCCATGGCTGTAGTGATTCATAATTTGCTGTGTAGTGGCTATGCAATCTTTAATTGTCAGTAGCTCCTAAAGAAGCAATGACTGTTACTCTGTGCAAACCTTGTGCAGCTGGCTTTACTGCTTTATCTGTGTATTTATCTTGCAGATAAGTAAGTCTACATTAGGTCTTTGATTCAAGTGGCTGCTTCAAGTTGTACTGTAACTGTACAACTAGGCAATTTTTTATATTTTGTGTAGCACTTGGCACAATTTTGTCCTTGTTATGACTAGGACCTTTAGGTGTTACAGTGCTTAGGGTTTTAGGTATTAGAAGAAATGCTCATTCTTTCTGATGTAAACTGATGGTTTTACCTTCTTATAACAGTTTTCCTGAGCGTGCTCATAAGTAGAGTGTGTAACTTACAAGCCCACAACTTTGCATGGTTGTTCATAGCTGCTCATTGTGAAGTGTGGTGGGGTTTTTTTGTGGTGTTCTGGATTTTTTTCGTTGTCGTTACTTTTGAAGCCTTGACTTGGCAACTGTCTGGGATCAGCTGTGTGATAGATCCTTGTATCTTGATACTGAAAACTGAAAGCTTGTTCTGGAATTTAGATGCCTTGTATTTCCTTCCTTGATGGCCTTTTAGAAACCAAACCCAGTCAGAATCATAATTAAGCTCATCCAAAATAAAAATTTGTATATGAACCTGCTCTGTCCCTCTAAATCTTAAAAGCAGGGAACGTTTTATGATTAGTGACATTTCATACTTTATACTCCTTCCTTGTGATTTTCCCAAGTGAAATTTTGGCACTAACACTTCTCTTAATTTTTCAGAAGCAGAGCGCTCTGAAAGGAATACATTTGCTGAAAGACTCTCGGCTGTGGAAGCTATTGCAAATGCAATCTCTGTTGTGTCAAGTAATGGTCCAGGAAATCGGGCAGGATCATCAAGCAGCAGAAGGTAAATTGATTAATGGTTCCTTCTTCTTTTCTGTATGCTAATTTCCATATTAATTACTAATCTCTTATTCATTCTTTCTAGTTTAAGAATGGGCTCTATTGCTAGTTTAAAGTCAGGTTTCACTTCTTCAAGCAGCAAACTAGAGGTCTAGTGGTTTTTTGAAGCCTTTTCTGGTGTGAGAACTAATGGTGGGATATTTCTAAACTGACTTTGTTTTCTGAGGTTGGGGCATTGTCTTCTCGGTTGTAAAGTGGAAATGCTCCTCCTTGTGGGGAAAGGGAGTTTGAGCATAAGCTCTGGTGTTCTTTACCGTGAAGAATTAAGTATCATGGAGGTACAGTAATAGTGCCCAGGCTTGTTCTTTTTAAGAGAATTTCTGAGGGAGGTGGTCACTTACACAGATGAATAATATTGGCATCAATATAACATCATTGGGGAAGAACTTAAGTTGATTATTTTTATCCTAAGCAATCACGTTATAGTGAGAGTCCTTTGTATTGAGGTGGCTCTAAAGGATAGGTTTCTGACCCTGACAATCCTAATTTCTGATGACACTTATGTTCTTCCTCTTTCCATGTTGGTAACTGAGTGGTGCTCATGTCAAGGGAATTTGACAGTATCTGTAATGAGTTCTAGTCAGTTCAGAGCACTCTGCATGAGGGCATAATACAACTTTTTTTTACTTGGCTCTGTAGTCAAAGCAATTGACACAAAATGATGTCTTTGTCCTTCCAAGCTAGAGTCCTCATCACGATGATCTTTTTGGTATGGGGGATAAGGGTTGAAGCTCCTGTCTCATGTTTTGTAGGAGACATTACTCTTAAGAGGAAGTACATTTTAAAAAAAACAACACACCACTTTTAAATTTGTACTCACACTGGGTTCTTTGGCTTCTACCTTATTCCTACCACCTTCCCCTCTAGTAAGATGATACAGAATTTCTTGAAATTGTTTACTGACTATCCTGTGTAAAGTAGTACTTTCATGTTAAATAACTTTAAACAAATAACTCTTTTAAAAAAAATTTTTTTTCAAGAGCTATTGTTATTCTTTCATTAACCTCTTCTTGCAATTAGATTTAAAAAACCAGCAACAACAACAGCAAATCCTTGCACAAGCCTAGCGCCCCTGGCAATCAGTTTGAGGTAAAAGGAATGTCAAATAGTGGTAATAATGCCCTTCAGCTACTGCTCCCTGCAAGAGACAGTGCTGTGGTGACCAGGGATGCATTCTGGGCCCAAATCTGTCGATACTTTGCTGGCTGGCTCTTCTTCCAAGGCCATTATATTCTGTTGCAACAAAATGGAATACAGGAATGAAAAATACCTTTTTGCTCATTCTTCTTTATGCTGAAGAAAAATAGAGATGAGTTTGGTTTCCTTTTTCAGTGTGAAATTCTGCTTTAAAATGTTCTAATTATAAATGAAAATGAGGTAGTATTTTTACCTCGGTTTTGTATTCAGTTTGAGATTAAGGGAAATGATGAGAAGGTCCTTGAGAGCTGCTGGACTGGGCAGACATGAAGCTGGTGCTTCATCAAGTGATCACCAGGACCCGGTTTCTCCACCAATAGCTCCTCCCAGCTGGGTTCCAGATCCTCCTGCAATGGATCCGGGTAAGTCCTGCTCATGTATCACATTAGACTGTAGAATGAGAGATTTAATAAAGGAACTGATGGCTTTTAAGGTGAATCACTTAGATTTCAGTGTGAGACTAAAATACCTAAAGTCATTGAGGTAGCAAGAGGTCATTGAGGTACCTTTAAGAGTTTACTGAAGACTTAACAGCTGTTTTTAAATCCAGTATGTGTCTTTCTAACACTGGTGTCAGACTTCTTCCGTGAAGTGTGTTTTGTAATGTTGAGTTACATTACTAATCTAGGAATGTGGCCGTTTGTAGGAAAGAGTACCAATTAAATACAGAAAACCTGCAGTGTGTTAGACATTGCAGAAAGAGCATGTTGTTAGGGATGTTTTTATGTATTGATATACATCCTGCTGTTCTGTTTACTGAAAGATGGTGACATTGATTTTATCCTGGCCCCCGCTGTGGGATCTCTTACCACAGCAGCGACTGGCACCGGCCAAGGACCTAGCACCTCCACAATACCAGGTGAGGACATACTGCTTATCTGATTATGCTTTAGAAGGAAAATGATCTCAAAAGCTGTCTTTGCTTGCACAGACTTTCTGCATATGGAAATGGCTCTTATGAGATGAAGATTGGATTTGAAGCAGGATTTCACAAGTGTGCAGAAAGTAAATGAAGCACCATGCTGTGTTTTATGTAAACATTATTTTTACCTGGGGAATGACAAATATGTAAAAATATGGTAATCAGTATGAAATTGGGATGACTGTATTTCAGAATGTAATTTGGAACTGAAACTTGCAGTACTTCACGGAAATGTTACTGAAACTGGCAAACCACTGAATAGTCAAGCTACTGATTAATCACCCCAGTGAAACATTGAATTATTCGCTTTTAATAGGTAGCTATTTTTTAAGGAAAAACTGTTTCTCTGCAACTTATTTTTTTTTTTCTCATTACAGGTCCTTCTACTGAACCCTCTGTAGTGGAATCAAAGGATCGGAAGGCAAATGCTCATTTCATACTGAAATTACTATGCGATAGTGTTGTTTTACAACCTTATCTTCGAGAATTGCTGTCAGCTAAGTAAGGATTTTCATACGAGTTCTCACTATACTTTATAATGTTATATCACTTGAAATTTATTACATAGAAGGCTCTTTAAAAAAGTTATTTAAAGGTGCATTAGTTAAAATGGAGAATGTTAAAATATTGGCTGTATTTGTGTCCTGCCATCCCTTAAAATTAGGTCTATTTCACAGAAGTAAAATAAAAGTGCTTATTCGCTCCCTGGTTTTTCTGTTTGCACAAGATTAACAGTGCTAGGTTTTCAAATACTTGTTTCCTACCTCTCCTGTTACAGCAAAAAATTTCAGTATGTTTTAACTTGTCTGTTGTTTTTTTTTTCCCTAGGGATGCAAGAGGCATGACACCATTTATGTCAGCAGTTAGCGGCCGGGCATATCCTGCTGCAATTACAATTCTAGAAACTGCACAGAAAATTGCTAAAGGTACACCAGTTTCAGTAATTATTAGCATGTGGTTTCCTTCTAAAGTTTGGCACATGTGCAGGTTCATTATTAACAGTGCTTTTTTTTCTGTGTGTGAAATTACACGTGCTTGAGCAACTGGTGATTGTGGGAAACACCTCTTTCCAGAACACTATATTGCTGCATGTTTTGGAAATCTTGCTCTTAAGGAGTATCTTCCTCTTTTGTAGTGTGTATATTGTGATAGATTTCTGTGAATATTATTGCTTTTGTGTTCTTTATAGTCTTTTCAGAATTTCATTGCTTTACAAACATCAGTGGATTAAGGTACTACTTTTCAGTAGCACAAAGGTATCACCTGGAACTTCTTTCTTTGAATTGGAAAAAAACATGATAAAGGAGTATGCCAAGCTAGATCCTGTTCCTGAAAGGACTTCTATACAAACACGTTTTGTGACTTTCTTTCAATATTTGCATTTAATTGTTTAAGAGAAATATGTGAAGTTGAATTTAGGGAGAAACTTAACCAGATTACAACTGTGGCATGACAAGGTCTATAGGACTCTGTGTATTCCTTATAAGAATATTGCCCATAAATTATTTTTTTAACCCTTCAAAATGGTGATCCACTGGATTGATTAGAATATCAGTGAATTTAGAACTGGGGAAGAGTTGGCGGTTGTATTTTTCAGTCAGGAATTTGCAGCAGCTTCTATAATACCTGTACTGTGACAAGCAGAAAGCTTTCTCAAAAAATCATGACAGAGACTGCTCAAATTTCTCATTCTGTATGGGATTTCGTAATGGCAAATGTCTGTCAAGTATGGATTCTGCTGGTGAGGTTTTGTTTTGGTTTTTTTTGGGGGGGGTGTTTTTAACACTGGTATTCTATTGTTCTTTTAGCTGAAGCAACTTCCAGTGAAAAAGAAGATGATGTGTTTATGGGAATGGTTTGTCCTTCTGGTACAAATCCAGATGACTCTCCTTTGTATGTTTTGTGTTGTAATGATACATGCAGTTTTACATGGACTGGTGCAGAACATATTAACCAAGTAAGGAGCTTTTTTTTTCTTTTAAGTAAATAGGAATGTGTTTCAGCCATCTTTTGTGTTAGTCTACTAATCTAATTTTTAAATTATTAAAGTTGCATTGTTTTAATTACTGTAACTTTTAAGTCTGGTATAGTTATTGCTTCCCCTAATTGCTTTGTACTGTCAAAGCTGGCTGTGTTGGTCAGAATATGGCTGTCTATGGGTGTGGCTTTTCCCCTCTGGCTAGCTTTGGCAAAAATTTTGATGGAAATAGATCTTTGAAAACACTGAATATTGTAATTAACAACAAAGTTTCACTTTCTAGAATTGTAAGTGAAGGCATCAGTTTGAACAAGTGCAATTTGATTATAACCCAAAATGCTGTGAGACTGCAAGTGCTGTAGGGAGAAAACTATGCATAATATTTTTTGTAAATTTTTTTTAGGATATATTTGAATGCCGGACATGTGGCCTGTTAGAATCTCTTTGTTGTTGCACAGAATGTGCAAGAGTCTGTCACAAAGGACATGACTGCAAGTAAGTGTTGTTCTGTTTCTTATAATTAAATCTATATTTTGTGGCTTCATTTGTTTACTGATAGCTAATAGTTTTTTTCCTTGGTTGAAGTGTTCAGATATTGTAGAACAGAAGATTAATAAAACGTTTAAAATATCTTCTTTTCCTTCTGCTCTGTAAGATTTATTTTATGGATCAGAATTGAAAGAGTAACCTGAAGCAGTCTCATACTTTTCACTTTGTAGAATTTAGAGTAAATGAGTGATTTTAACACCTTCGAAGTGCTTAATATTCTAAGAATAATTTATCTAAATACCATGTTTTCATTTTGGGTGCCTCCAGGAGTTTTCTGAAGCCAGTAAATCCTGATGACAGATCATTCTTGTAAACTTTCAGAAAGAAGTGTAGCATATTAATCTCTAAAATTAACTGTAATAAAGAGAAAAGTGAGCAAGCAGTCAAATGGACAGTCAAGAACTCTCTGATCAACCTGGTCAACACTTTGAAGCTGCAGATGTTTTGTGCCCTGTGCTACAGGGTGTAAATGTTACAGATTAATATGCTAGCTATAATAAGCTAACAGATACAATTATAAAGATATTCTTAGCATTGTAACAATTACTGAGATTTTATGGCATGTCGTGAGGATTTCCAACTTAACTTTCTTGGCTGGACGCCATTTTGGGGAAGAACAAATAGTCTTGGAAGATAAGGCAATATAAAAAGCTCTGTAGTGAAACTGCCCTGTTAAGATGAGTGTAGGAAACAAGAATAGCAAGTGTCAAGTGTTGCCACATATAAACTCGGCATTTCTCTTTTAAGCTAGGTTTTGGCATCTTGCTACTATAATAAACAAAAATCTCTAGCAGGAATCTTAGTGTACACTAACACCCTCATCTTATGTAGAAAATGTTTGGTATATTACTGAATAGTGTTGCAGTTCACCTTTTCTCTTTCTTGTAGGCTCAAACGAACATCTCCGACAGCCTACTGTGATTGCTGGGAAAAGTGCAAGTGTAAAACATTAATTGCTGGACAAAAGTCTGCTCGCCTTGATCTCCTTTACCGCCTGCTTACCACCACAAATCTTGTTACCATGCCAAATAGTAGGCAAGTTCATATTTGTACAATGACTAGGGCAGAATAATTTTTATTATCTTCAAATATGTGATATATCATATCTTCACTAATCAATTTTTCATTATAGGGGAGAACATCTGCTACTGTTTTTAGTACAGACAGTTGCCAGGCAAACTGTTGAACACTGCCAGTACAGACCACCTAGAATTAGGGAAGATCGTAATCGTAAAACTGCAAATCCTGAAGGTAAGAGCTGTTTCAGTAAAATAAATGGCAAATTCCATATTTCATTACCTCTTTCTTATATTGCTTTTTTTGTCTCTCTAGATTCTGATATGCCTGATCATGATTTAGAACCTCCTCGTTTTGCCCAGCTTGCTTTGGAACGAGTTTTGCAGGACTGGAATGCACTGAAGTCCATGATCATGTTTGGCTCTCAGGAAAATAAAGACCCGTGTGTATTTACACATAGTTGTCAATGTAAAGTTTGATCTGATATTTGAGACCTGCTGACTTATATAAAATTTATTTCCTTTCTTTTTGTTTTTTCCAAGTCTTAGTGCAAGCAGTAGGGTAGGTCATCTTCTGCCTGAAGAACAAGTTTACCTTAATCAGCAAAGTGGAACTATTCGGTTGGACTGTTTTACGCACTGCCTTATTGTCAAATGTACAGCAGACATTTTGGTAAGCACTCAGCCATGTTTTACATAGATTTTCTGAATAATGTGATATTATAGCGTATCTCAGGTGATATGCTTGGATACTAATTTGAAGATAACTTGAAGTTAGTTGTGGTTTTGTGAATTTATACTGTTATGACTGTGGTCTCCCTTTGAATCTTAATCTGTCTTGTTTCATGCTTCAAAATTTCACACCATTATTGGGTTGTAATGACCTGTTTCTGCAGCTCTTAGATACTTTGCTAGGTACTCTGGTAAAGGAATTACAAAACAAGTATACGCCAGGACGTAGAGAAGAAGCTATTGCTGTTACAATGCGATTCCTACGTTCTGTGGCAAGAGTATTTGTCATTCTTAGTGTGGAAATGGCTTCCTCCAAAAAGAAAAAGTAAGTGGTGGGGGGTATGTGTGTGTATTGGTTGTGGTGTTTTGGTTTTTTCTTAAATATTTATTCTCTTATTAAATGAGTTGATACAAATCAACAACAGGCAGAAACATCGGAATTAATTTGCAGTCTGTAGGCAGCATTGTGTGGAAAGGTGCAGACCTCGAGATTGCACAATAGCTGCTGGTATGTCATGTAGCTTTTTCATACAACGCTTGTTAAACTTACATGTTCATACTGAACCTTTCTGTTTAAAATTTTAGGATTTTTGGAAGTAGGGTTTTTTAACATGTTAAAATTACAATCTATGGTTGTTCATCAGTAATAGATTTAGATATCCAGCCTTAGTCTCGAATTATTGAATGATAAATGTTTTTAACTGATTTTTATAGCTGTGCCTGTTGTTACTATACACACAAATGTATGTATCTGTTAAAGATAATTGTCTTGAGATTTGAGAAAAAAATTTGGTATCGCCATCAACTTTTTTGGAAAAAAGACATGTATTTGACCTCTATTTTTTCTGTATTTTTTTCCCTAGCAATTTTATTCCACAGCCAATTGGAAAATGTAAACGTGTATTCCAGGCATTATTGCCCTATGCTGTTGAAGAGCTGTGCAATGTAGCAGAATCCTTAATTATTCCAGTCAGGATGGGAATTGCACGTCCTACAGCACCCTTTACTCTTGCTAGCACTAGTATAGATGCCATGCAGGGAAGTGAAGAACTGTTTTCTGTGGAGCCTCTGCCACCCAGACCGTCATCTGACCAGTCCAGCAGGTAAAATTTGCTAAAGCTCGCTATTCATTCTTCTCAGAGACTTATTAAAGGTGGTTCTGTTTTGGGGTTTTGTTAGCTTTTCATTACAGAAGTATGGTGAGGCTTCTTATTCTGGCCAAGCATTTAGGAAGTACTTTCCTACTGACAGATTTCTACATTAATTTAGGTTCATAGTGATGTCCAGAGATCCAAATCTACTTTTTTGGTTTTTTTATTATTTTTTTAAAGTTCTAGTCAGTCTCAGTCATCCTACATCATAAGGAATCCTCAGCAAAGACGAATCAGCCAGTCACAACCAGTTCGTGGCAGGGATGAAGAACAAGATGATATCGTTTCAGCAGATGTGGAAGAGGTCAGTTTTCTTTTTTTTTTTGTTTGTTTTTTTTTCTTCTCGATATGGCACCTAATGCATTAGCACATGTGTTAACATCTGAACCAGAAATCCATGCATCAAGACCTCCAGTTTGCAAAAGATACAGCAGTACTTCATGAAGTCCTACCATGCTATAAGCATTTTGTTTTAACAGAGCTTTGTAATCGTTGTTTTGGTTCGGCAGTATTTTGTAATTTCAGAGTATACCAAGTGCCTTGTGTCTGACAGAATTATAATATGATTTTTAGAATACTAATAAATAGATCTGTCATTTCCTTTATATATAAACTTATGCTATATGATAACTTCCTGTTAAAAAAATTTTTAAGTCTTTCAGCACATGGCTGCTATTACATAGGTTCTATTAGGGAACTAGAGGGTCTTTTACCAGGATGGTAGCTCTTCAGTCTTTAGAAACTAATTCTAGGTTTTATAGTCAGTTTCACCCTTTCAGCATTAAAATCTAATGTCCAAGGCTGTGTTTTATTTGTGGGCCTGATTTTGGTTTTTGGTTTTTTTTTTTTTTTTTCCCCACAACACTGTAGACTGTACAACCATGTACAGCTACTGTGGCTGTAAATTAATTTTCTGTTAATGTCAGTTCAGTTGTGAGGTTTTCTTTCTTTAGAGCTGTTTGGGTTTTTTTCTTAGTTTTTAAATCACATTTTGCACTGAGTTTTTGAAAATATGTAGATTATCTCTGATATGGAAGATATTCTAGCATAAAATTACAATGCTTTTTCCAGGTTGAGGTGGTTGAGGGGGTAGCTGGTGAAGAAGACCATCATGATGAACAGGAAGAACATGGTGAAGAAAATGCTGAAGCAGAAGGACAGCATGATGAGCATGATGAAGATGGTACGTATAATTTACATTATGCACTTTACTGCTTGGATGAACAACCTGTGCATCAAAACCAAAAGGCATCTTTGGAATCACCAATGATGAAAATTTGGGAGACTTGCATGAGTAGAGATAATCCAAGGGTTTCAGACTATGCATCTTACGAAAGGAGATGAGTAAAATTATAGGTAACTCGTAGTAAGCAAGTACGTGAACATTTTTCTTTCTGCACAGGGAGAAAATATTAAGGTACCAAAGGATGAAAAAAAGCCAAACCTAAGTGTTGTTATAGGCTTGGTTAACAATATCTATTTTGCCTTTTGTATTTGCTACTGTAAAATGTTGTTGACATAAGCTACTTGAAGGACTAAAAAAATAGCCTAGCTCTTGTATGGCTAATGATAGAATAGCGGTTATGGCAGATGTGTTCTCAAAAGGGATTTGCATCATGGTGAGCTAGTTTTCAAATCAATCACAAAACATTAAATTATGGTTCAATATTTTGTGGGCAAAATTAATCTACTGTGTATGAAAGTTCTTGCCATTAATATGACTTGTCTTGTATTAGTCTGGGATTAGATGGCCCAAAGCTATGATTAAAAAAAAAATTATCATCTTCTCTTTCTGACTATGCCTTGTGTTTTCCAGTCAACCCATTTACAGTACAGGAAATCTGTTTATTGACTTGCTGAGTATTCAGAACATTTAATTCTTAAAACTTAAACTTGAAAAGAACCTGTATTTTTTTATAATTGGGGTTTTGTGGTGGGTTTTTTTTTTGGGTTTTTTTGTGGTGGTTTTTTTTGTTTTTAAGTTTTCAGTATTCCTTAGATACTGATTTGAAACAGCATATGGTTAATTGTCCTAATACATGTGCATGAAGAGTTGTGGAGTCTTTTGGCTTGAGTGACTGATTCTGAATCCTTAGTCTTAATTTTCAGTGTGTGTGTTTGAATGTGCAGTACAGAGTGAGAGGGCCAGGGCTTGCCAATTGCTGGAAAATAAGAAAACATGCTCCAAGTATTGCTGCATGTTTGCACTGGTTTTATGACTCTCCCTGCATATCCATTAACTTCTGCTATAGTAAGAGGCTGTGGGTTTTCTTTAATGTCTTATATGAGTCACTACAGTAATTCTGGGTTTTTTCTCTTTCTTAACATGAGATATTTTACATATTGTTTTTTTAGGCAGTGATATGGAGTTGGATTTGCTAGCTGCTGCGGAAACAGAAAGTGACAGTGAGAGTAACCACAGTAATCAGGACAATGCTAGTGGACGCCGAAGTGTTGTCACTGCAGCTACTGCTGGGTCTGAAGCAGGTACGCCACATCATCTTGTGTTTAATCTAACTGTTTAAATTTAGATATTAGTATTAAGTTGTACAGGAAAAAGAAATGTGTTAATGATTGAATATAGCTTTAACAAGGGCAGAACTGGCTTCACCTAAATAATGCTGTTCTTTGCCTTTGGATCTGGACTGCATCCAGCAGTCCAGAGGTGTACTGGAGAAATTACTTCACAACTAGACAGAGCAAGAAGTACCTGATAATGAAATTTTAACAAATACTTTTCCCCTGTAATCTTACTTTCCCTTTCTTTTTTTCTCTTCGCCCAGCTTCTTCCCCCTCAGCTCCACCTTCCCCACATTTCCTGTTCTTCCTTTGCTTTTCCTTTGTCTGTAACTGTAAGGTACTATGCAGACTTTTTGGACAAGGAGATGGGCTTAAGATGTGGCCTCTCTTTTTTGCTCTTATGGAGCTTCTGCATGTGTTAGCCAGAGACTACCTTGCATTCTTGTGAAGTGAAATGAAATGTTTTCGCTCCTTTTTAGTGTAGAAGTTAAATGTGGTTTAAAACAAAACACAAAACCTAACCAGTCATTTAAAGCCTTTTTGAAAGCAGCTGCTCTACTGTCCAGTTTGCAAGCATAATCTTTAGAATTCATTGTCTGGGGGCAGAATCAGTGAAGAATTTTTAAATCAAATTATTCCTTAATTTATCTTTTGAAATGTAAGTAAACTTACTGCTTTTTCATGAAAGCTGTGTGTCGTTGTTTAACCCCAGCCAGCAACTAAGCACCACCAGCTGCTTGCTCACTCGCATCCCCCCCTGCCCCAGGAGTGGGATGGAGGAGAGAATCGGGAAGAAGATAAAGCTCATGGGGTTGATATAAGAACAGTGTAATAGAACAGAAAGGAAGAAACTAACAATGACAATAATAA
The DNA here is from genome assembly GCA_034782735.1 of Sagittarius serpentarius. NCBI lineage: Eukaryota > Metazoa > Chordata > Aves > Accipitriformes > Sagittariidae > Sagittarius > Sagittarius serpentarius. The sequence goes on along the minus strand of JAVKLA010000027.1, from coordinate 31,569,353 downwards.
CAACAAGAAAGTGACAATAACAATAAAAGGATTGGAATACACAAAACAAGTGATGCACAATACAGTTGCTCACCACTCGCTGACCGATG
>JAVKLA010000027.1:31543427-31569164 GCA_034782735.1 Sagittarius serpentarius | reverse complement strand
AGAAGCTGAAAAGTCCTTGACTGAGTCTAAACACGACTGAGCAACAACTGAAAACATCAGGGTGTTACCAACATTATTCTTATACTAAACCCAAAACAGCGCTGTACCAGCTACTAGGAAGACAGTTAACTCTGTCCTAGCTGAAACCAGGATGCTATGGAAAATTAGCAGTATGTTATAAGGATAATTTAATAAAGGTTTTCAGTAGTGGTACTTGAACCTTTTTAGTACATGAAGTTTCTTCTTATGTTAAAAGTTTACAATGCTGACATGATACATGTATATGTGCACAGATGTGTGGTGGTCAGTTACTGTTTATTGCTTATTTTCCTCAACAGGTGCTAGCAGTGTTCCAGCATTTTTTTCTGAAGATGACTCTCAATCAAATGATTCCAGTGACTCTGATAGCAGCAGCAGTCAGAGTGATGACATAGAGCAGGAGACGTTCATGCTTGATGAGCCTCTGGAAAGAACCACAAATAGCTCACATGCCAATGGTGCTGCCCAAGCTCCCCGTTCCATGCAATGGGCTGTACGTAGTACCCAAAACCAGAGGACTACTAGCACTGCTCCTTCTAGTACGTCAGCTCCAGCAGGCAAGTCTGTGTAAAATGTGTGCATGAATGTCAGTTAACTCTGGCTTTTCTCCTTCCTCTGTTTTTGTTTGTTCTCTTAAGAATGAAATCTTACACATTTGTCTTAAAAGGACAGTGCTGACCTATTTTGACTGTTCCAGTACTGGTTTTGAATTTAAAAAAAAGGGAAGCATCTGTTGTAATTCTTAAGATATGAGTATGTTTACTGTAGCTAGTAATTTTTTGCTAGTTACAGTTGTGACGTCAGTAGTATTTGGAAGCTTATTTCCAGAAGTGTTCATGATAGTCAATACAGAAAATACACAGCAAAGGTTAAATAAATTCATTAATGTCATACCTTCTTTTATGTTCAGCAAGTTCAGCAGGCTTGATTTACATTGATCCATCAAACCTACGTCGGAGTGGTACCATCAGTACGAGTGCTGCAGCAGCAGCTGCAGCACTTGAAGCCAGCAATGCAAGCAGCTATTTAACATCCGCAAGCAGTTTGGCAAGAGCGTACAGTATTGTGATACGGCAGATATCTGATCTGATGGGTCTGATTCCCAAGTACAATCATCTAGTATACTCCCAGATCCCAGCTGCAGTGAAGCTGACTTATCAAGATGCAGTTAACTTGCAGGTAAGAACATCCAGATCTCTGTAGAGAAACATTATTTCAATACAGCTGGGTTTTTTAGGTAAAATCATAGAATTGTTGAGGTTGAAAGTGACCTTTGAAGATTGTCTAGTCCAAATTTCCTGCAGGGTCAACAGGAGAAGGCTGCTCAGGACTGTGTCCAGTTAAGTTTTGAGTATCTCCGAGGATGGAGACTCCACAACTGCTCTGGGCAACCTGTTAAGTGTTTGACAACTCTCATAGTAAAAAAAAAGTGTTTTTCTTGAGTTTAAATGGACTTTCCAAGTATTTCAACTTGTGCCTATGGCCTCTTGTCCATTCACTGGATGTCACTGAGAAGAGTCTGGCTCTGCATACTTTACACCTTTTTATCAGGTATTTATACACACTGATAAGATCCTCCTGAGTTTGTTTCTTGAGTCTAAACTGTCCCAGCTCTCTCAGCCTCTCCTCATATGAGAGGTATTGTAGGCTGACGTAGCTGTAGTTACTAATTCCATTAAATTGTTCATATTTCATATACATAGATTCTTTCAAACAGGAATTTGATTTGATTTTTTTAACTAGGTCTGACTGGTATCTAATTAATAGTTAAGTCAGGATTGACTGCTTTGGAGATACTAATGATCTCTGCTAGATGTCTTTTGCCCTATTCTTTTTGATGTGAATATAAATTTTGATGTGATATAAAAAAGAAGGTTAGTAAGGGCCAAATAATAAATGAGGTAAAAGATTTGTACAGGTAAATGCACTGTTCGCTGTCCCTTCTTTCAGGGACGTGATCATCCTTTCCCTGTTATGTGCATATTTTTTGGTACAGTAGTCTTGACTGTTGGTTTTTGAAAGTATATGTAAAATGGATCTTTAGAGAAAATACCTGAAAGGGAAGACTGGTATTTGGCATGTATAGAAAGAAGTATCAGAGACTGACAACCCAGGAGGAACTTCAGTGTGTTCAGAAAGTATGTATCAACTTGCATGTGGGCATAGTGCATAGAGTGAAATCATCTGTACTGAATTTAGTACAAAAATCAACTGTTGGGATAATACCGCTGCTTTGGGGAGCCCAAGAAATCAAGTAATGCTGTTTTCTCGTAGTAGTACTGTGTGCTGGGATGTGAAAAACAGGTGACAATATATTTGCTTATAATTGAACCACAAAGTATTTGTATGGCTCTGTTTTCACAGTGCAGTGGAAGAAACAGGCTTCTGATTTGAGAGGAATGTTAAAGATATTTTGGGATCAAACACTTGGGGAAATATGTAGGGAAAGAAATAAGAGAACATAGTTTTGTTATGGAGGAGGCTAAAATCAGTTTCTGTTCAGGAGATTCTTAGTGAGAAAATACTGTCTGTGCTGAGTAGAGGTGTTTTGCAAAGGTTACCTTTTTGCCAGATGAATGCACAGGAGAGCTGTCCAGCTGAGGCAGCAAGAGATTTGTATTAGCATGTGAAAGCTTGACAGTGGAGGTTTCATTTGGATACAGAAACTGGGTTGAAACAGTCTTTTGTTAGTTTAGTGGATACAAGAACATTTGAAGTGTGAGGGACGCTTTTGAAGACCAGAATGTAGAGGAATGAAGAAAGCAGGCTGATGTTGGATAAAAAAAACAACAGGTCAACAGAGTTAGCAAATGGCAAGAAAAGCAGGCTCCAGAGCCAGTGTTGGGAACAGGTAAAGAAAAGGGTGGCCCACAAGGAGAGGCGTTTACACAGACATAGTTCTCTGTGCAGGTCTTAACTTTGTCGTCTTCACCGAGTAAGTTGCAAGGGGTGAAGAATGGTGAAGATCTGGCTGGTGAATGCTATAGCAGGATTAGGGCTGTCAAAGCTCCTAGAAAGTCAGGAATTTGACCAAAATCCCTAAGAGACGCGCAACTGGAAGATGCTGGGTGGTCATAAAGTGAGGAGTAGAAGAGATGCCCAAAAGGGAGAGAGGGATGGTGGGGAATGCTTTAGAGACACCAGGGTATTTATTAAGTGATGAGAGCTGCATACACCACTGCAGTAAATCAGCAGTCTCAACAGAGCTTTTGAAAACTGTTCACTGATCATTCATGAATGTGGTTTTACAGCCTCTTTGTAGGGAATCAGGTGTAACTGTGAAAGCCATGGTGGAGGCTTATGTTGAGATTGCATTCTCATCATCTAGTTCTGTTGTTTGCAAAACTAATTACATCTCATTTTCTATAGAATTACGTAGAAGAAAAGCTTATTCCTACATGGAATTGGATGGTTAGTATCATGGACTCTACTGAAGCTCAGCTGCGTTATGGTTCTGCGTTAGCATCTGCTGGTGATCCTGGGCATCCAAATCATCCTCTCCATGCTTCTCAGAACTCTGCCAGAAGGGAAAGGATGACAGCACGTGAGGAAGCTAGCTTAAGAACACTAGAGGGAAGAAGGTATGAAAATAGCTTGATTACTGCATGCAATATGAATTACTAGTTTTATAGTCAAATCCTCTTGTTCACTGACATTTTAGGAATCTAATTTTGTAATGCAGCAGTGTAGTAAGTGGTTTGATTTAAGTTGGCCTCCTGTGTTGTTGCTACCGTTTGGTTTATTCTGACATACTAGATTCATCTCAAGTGTTAACTGTTTACAATATACTGCACCTGAGCTACTTATAGTAAAGCATAAAACTATGATTGTTACTCTTATTATCACACTGGCTTTGTGGGGCTTTTTTTGAGTCTTTACATCCATGTTTCAAATATAGACACTAATATGTAAAGGATGCATTCTACTGTGATGCCTGATCTCTCCGTGTTCAATGCTTTTCTTTCACTAGACGCGCTACTTTACTGAGTGCCCGTCAGGGAATGATGTCAGCACGTGGTGATTTCCTGAACTACGCACTGTCTTTGATGCGTTCTCACAATGATGAGCACTCAGATGTTCTTCCTGTTCTAGATGTCTGTTCACTAAAGCATGTAGCATACGTTTTTCAAGCCCTTATTTATTGGATTAAAGCAATGAATCAACAGACAACATTGGATACTCCTCAGCTGGAACGGAAAAGGTATGGAGGCTGACTAATAGAAACAAAAACTTCTGCAAAAGTGATGTATGTCCTTTTCATTTCAGTCACTGATGTTGTTACTCAGCAACTCATACATATATCTGTGTGTATGTAGTAACATGCATATTATAAAAAGAATATATGTAGTGGTGTATAATGTATGTATGCTTGATTGATAAGACTGTTGCAGTATCCTGTTTAAAGCTTTTATGCTAATTGCTGTAAAAGGTTTTCTTACCACTGAAACTGGAGTTAGATTTTTAACTTCATGGCAGTGCCTCTAAAAGACGTACTCTGGAGTATTCCTCAGCTGAAAAATGCAGTCTGCTCCTCACATTTAACATAACTTATTTAGAATTCTGTCAAACGTGTTAAGAATGAAATGGGAGAAAATGTTAAAGTCCGGTATGACAGGCTTAATAGTTCTGTTTTCCATTTGGCTGTGGATATTTGAGACTTACCTGATGATTTAAAGCACAGTAGGGAAATTAATAGCTGAATATGTCCTTAAGTTGAAAATCCCTGCTACTTCAGCTGTAGCTTTTACAAGGTGCATTTATTGCTTTTTAAAACACTGTAAGATTTTTTAGAAATGTTTTTTTATTTGAAATGGCAATTAATAATCATAGAGATGTCCGCATGTTCATAGTCTACACCATCTGTTCCCATTTCTTACTAAGTTTTGAGGTAATGTACCTGAACAGTCTTAGTCAACAGTTAAATAAATGCAAATCTTTCCCTCTTCCTGCCCCTAATTTTCAATATTACAGGTCAAACTTAACTTTTCCTTTTCTCTATGAATTTAGTAACTGTAAAATATGAGGTATCAGTATTTTAGATATATATTGGACTGCTGCTTTAGTTCCAATGTTATGTTCAATATATTTTGGTAATGCAAGGCTTGTTACGACCTCATAATGTACACCAGAGGATGTTGTTGTCAACAGTAGTTTCCTTACAAGTAGGGATAATTTAATACAGTAACTGATTGAGTTTTTGTGCTGGCTGACTTGAGTAGTTAGAGCTGTGGCTTTAAGCCTTTTCCACGCATTAACATACACCTGGAATCTGTTTTGTCCCCAAAAATTCACGTATTGAAATCTGTCAAATAACTGTTCATCAAAGAATTGCAAAATTCCCATGAAATGCTTATAAAACTTTGAAGGCCTAGACCTTTTCAATTAAAGGTGAGTAGTTTAAATTCAGTCAGTTGCTTCTGTTGGATGACATATTGGTAGCCTGTATGAAAAGAAATTTTATCAGTCTTTATCTAGTTTCAGAACATACTTCACAAGGCACAAACTGCCAGAAGAGAATACTAATTGAAGTTCTTGATCCTTTTCATAATACAGCGAAATCCATTTCTTTAAGTTGCAGCTTACAGACTTACCTTCTGAAACGTGATCAGTGACATTATTTTTACAGGACTAAGCATATTCTACACCAGTAAATTTTAGAATAGTATTCACTTACATATTACTTCCACTAATGCAGGTTTCCTAGTTTTTTTTATATGGACATAGTCTTTAAAAACAAGCATGCCTATCACTGTCTGAAACTGTAACTTTTTGGATCAAACTTGGTAGGTGGCTGAATGGCTATAAGGGTAACTGTGAGTAATGTGGTGTGTATGTAATGAGAAGTACTCTACACTACTTTGATTTTAGAGTGAGTTTGTTCTTGTTATGTATAGCTCTTAAGAGTATAATGACTAAGTGTACTTACTTTTATTGATGGCTACAGATGTGAATGATGTAAATGTTTTGCCTAATTTTTTCTTCAAGAGGATTGACTTTTTTTTTTTTTTTTAAGAACTCGGGAACTTTTGGAACTGGGTCTTGACAATGAAGATTCAGAACATGAAAATGATGATGACACCAATCAAAGTTAGTATACAGAAACACTTCCACAGCATGCCAAAATGCGACACTTAGTGGTTTTTTTCCCCTTTAGCTAGCTGAGACTGAATAAATTTTGCTACTTATATATATTACGTTGAAGTTCACTGTTAGTAAGGTTTTCTTACCATTGTTACTTTACCAAATTTCTTCTGCCATTGCCTGTTCTTATTTCAAGGCCCACTTTTTGTCTCCTTTCTCTCTAAACTGCAGAATTTGTGCCCTTACTTATCATTCTACACAATGACAGAATTTAAAATTTGAATCGGGATAAACTGATTTTTTTGATCTGATGAAAATGCTGCTGATAATGGTAGAAGGTATACTCTATACTAAGTACATATAGTGTAGGAGTGCATTTTCAGTAAATTTAGTTACAGTAAAAAGAATAAAAGTGATGACTAAGCAACTTAATAAAAATATGGGGTTTGTGGAAGCACCCTGTAGAAGTACTAAATTTGCAGACATGCTCCTCCAGTCAGATAGCTAAGAGGGAAGCGTATTAATTTTCGGTATTTTAAATCCTTTGCTTTTATAACTGTGAAAATTGAATTTAAATATTCTCTGATATTTAGGTGCTACACTCAACGACAAAGATGATGACTCCCTCCCAGCAGAGACTGGCCAAAACCATCCATTTTTCAGACGATCAGACTCTATGACGTTCCTCGGTTGCATTCCACCCAATCCTTTTGAGGTTCCTCTGGCAGAGGCCATCCCCCTGGCAGACCAGCCCCACCTATTACAGGTGACATCAGAGATGGTGTTCTGGAAGAAAACTGCAGTTTGCTTTTTAATTTCTAACTGAAGTATATTATTTACCCAGAATGCTTTTGTTAATTTTCAGCCAAATGCTCGCAAAGAAGACCTGTTTGGCCGACCAAGTCAGGGTCTGTATTCATCTTCTGCCAACAGTGGGAAATGCTTAATGGAAGTTACAGTGGATAGAAACTGCCTTGAGGTAGATTTAAAGGTTTTATTATTTTAAACAATAGGGTAACTTAAGCTAGTACCTTCATTCCTTAAAAAGACACTTAACATTTTCAGAGAGAATTTTAAGTAGCTTTAAGAATTATAATTTAAAAGCCCAGTAAGTGTGACTTATGAAAAGTATGCTTAATTTTTTTTAAATGTAGAAACTTTTATGACTACTGATTTATAGCAGATTTCAGGCAATATTTTTAAAGGCTGCAGTAGAATCCCAAGTTAATTTTGAAATACCAATTATATAATTACTTGTGATAAAAAGAATTAAATCTCCCTATAGCCCAGTAGGTTTGACTCTCCTACAGACTGAGCATTAAGTGGCAAGCGTATGAAATACAAACATAAAGTGGGAAAATGTTTTTTTGTATTTGTTGAAATGATTGAGGTTATTGTGTTTTAACAGGTCAATTACAGTGCTCGCTTTTGTGTAGTTTAAAAATTATATACACAGATATATATGTCTGTCTAATCTCCTGAAAAAGCCTTCTAGACTGCTTTGAAAGTGCAGTTAAATTTTGCTTCTCCTTGTTTAGGTTCTTCCAACTAAAATGTCTTATGCAGCCAACTTAAAAAATGTTATGAGCATGCAAAATCGGCAAAAGAAGGAAGGGGAGGAACAAAACGTGCCTACAGAAGAATCTGAGAGTTCAAAGCCAGGGCCTTCCGCTCATGATCTTGCAGCACAACTGAAAAGCAGCTTGTTGGCAGAGATTGGATTGACAGAAAGTGAAGGGCCACCTCTCACATCTTTCAGGTAGTTTGAGTTAAAAATTACTCTGTGAAATATTACTGAACTGATAAAAGGATATTTGGGACTCTGAAAAGTCTTTTTAAACTAAAATGGATAGCTTGCTTTAGTTTGTAGCTTGTGTTTGGTAGCTTTTACAATGAACAGTTGAACAGTCTTCAGAGAGGTCTGTGCAAACTGTAGTAAAAGTCCTTTACTACCTGACTTCCTGCTGCAGACCTACTATGATGTCCTGGGTAGCTAAGTTTAAAAATTGAAATTGACAGCTTGCCATCTGTGTCTGGTGATACTGACCACACTTTATGCAGTTAGGGATTGAACTGTCCTCACTTTGAGTTACAGACTTTTTTAAAAAAATTAAGGTCTTGATTGAAGGGAGACCAATAACAGTGAATTCCATGTAGCAGTGAAGTTACATGCTGTGAGAGTAATTTCTCTTTGGAAGCAAGACTTGTGTTTCAGCTGAAGCTAAGCAGCTTCATGTGCTTTTGTCCACAAACTTGCTGGACTGTGTTGAACTTACTTGAAGGCAGAGGGTGAGGAAAAGCAGAAGTACACAAAATGTGTCTGAAATTTAACTTGATTTTGCTTGTCTGACATTTTTTCCCTCCTTCTGTCAGGCCACAGTGTAGCTTCATGGGCATGGTTATATCTCATGACATGTTGCTGGGACGTTGGCGCCTTTCTTTAGAGTTGTTCGGTAGAGTATTCATGGAAGATGTTGGAGCAGAGCCTGGATCGGTATGTATTTTCCATTGAAAGGACAGTTCCTCTTACAACTAAATTGTGAACCTCCCTCATTATTCTGATTTTGGTTTTTGTTTTTGTTGTGGTTTTTTTTGTTTTTTTTTTTTAAATTTTTAGATTTTGACTGAATTAGGTGGCTTTGAAGTAAAGGAATCAAAATTCCGCAGGGAGATGGAAAAACTTAGAAACCAGCAATCCAGGGATTTAACGTTAGAGGTAAAAAATGTTATTTTATATTCTGAATTTGTTTTCAGTAAAAGTTGAATTATCGCACATTGCAGTAACTTGATAGAAGTTGTATTTCAGAGTCTGCAAGCAGGTGTCTTAAACCTTACCTTGTGAGCCACGTTGCAATTACTCTTTAGTTTTTTACCGTCTAATTGCTTTTTTCTGAGTCTATGCAGAAGTGTGCAGAAACGTCTTGTGAAGCTGAAGTTCTGTCAGTATGACGATTAGTAAAGAAAACTTTTCTGTGTTTTTATTAGGTTGATCGAGACAGAGATCTTCTAATTCAGCAGACCATGAGGCAGCTCAACAATCATTTTGGTCGCAGGTGTGCTACCACTCCGATGGCTGTGCACAGAGTAAAAGTTACTTTTAAGGATGAGCCAGGAGAAGGGAGTGGTGTAGCACGAAGCTTTTATACTGCTATTGCACAGGCCTTTCTGTCAAATGAGAAACTGCCAAATCTAGATTGTATTCAGAATGCCAACAAGGGTACCCATACAAGTAAGTGATGCACAGCAGTTAATTTACAGATAACGTTTATAAAAGCCTTGGATGCCTTTTTACATTGAAATACTTGGCATTGTCGCAGAGATTTCTCTTGTTAGCTCAGCACAGGAACTGTGAAAATTACGCATGTTACTTTTCTGAAGCAAAGACTTTTTTTCTGCTTTCGCAAACAGGAAGCTCTTGGTTTTTCTCAAAACTAATCTGCTTTAGATGCTTTTAGCTTTTTTTGAGCATCTCTCTCTCCAGTAGGTAATAATTGTCAAGATTTTAAGCCAGTAGGAGCTTATACATTTTAATATGACTGCTCCGCCTGGCTTGTCACGAATCCATCTTAATGTTTTTGAAAGTATATATAAACTCTTGAAGTATTTTGGCTTCAGGTTCCTTTAAGTTTGGCTGAACCCCAGTCGCTACTTTGAGTGAAGTGGTTCTATCTCATTGATGTCTTTCAAGCTGTCTTCCAAAACTGCATCTTGCTTACACTGAAACTTAGGTAGGAGAGAGAAATAAAGATGTTTAGGCTTATGAGGTTTTTTCCCCTTCAGGTCTGATGCAGAGATTGCGAAATAGGGGGGAGAGAGATCGGGAAAGGGAGCGAGAGAGAGAAATGCGGAGAAGTAGTGGCTTACGAGCTGGTTCTCGGAGAGATAGGGATAGGTAAGTGATACATTTTTTAATTTGTTGGAGATACTTTGTCAAATAGAATAATTGCCTTGGTTATCTTCAGGAAAGATACTTTTACATCCTCAAATTAAAGGTCTCTGTCCTTTTCACTTTCAGGAGCAATTTACAGGGTAATTTCTTGAAATTCTGTATATACTTTTAATTCTTTCTTTCAAGAATAATTACGCTTACTTTAGCGTTGATAGATTATGTCTCAACCATATGCCATCAATCTCTTCTGCTAAAACAATAATAAAAGCTTGTGTACTAGTATAAAATTGTGAGGTGGTTTAGAAACAACATTGCCATTGGTGGCATGTCTGACTGCTGTATCCAAAATACTAGTAGTATTAAAATCTCTGGTTCATTTTGATTCTCTGTTTCTGAATCATTCTCTCCAAGCAGCTATGAGCAACACTACTGTTCCAGCCTAAAAGCTAATGCTATTTTAAATCTGTGTGCAAATGATATTGTTCCAGAGGATTTGTGCATATTTCCTCTGAAATGAGTACAAACTGCTGTAATTTTCTTAAGGGACTTTAGAAGACAACTTTCCATTGACACACGGCCTTTTAGACCAGCATCAGAAGGAAATCCTAGCGATGACCCTGACCCACTTCCAGCACACAGGCAAGCCCTTGGAGAAAGGCTCTACCCTCGAGTGCAAGCAATGCAACCAGTAAGACTTACCTATCTAATACACTTAATGATACATCGTTCTTGTCATCTTTTAATTTAAAAATCAATTTCCTTGTCCATTATTGTTTAACATAACTGAAAATACTTGAACATGCAGGGCTTGTTTTATATTCTTTGGCATTTTCTCAAGATTTTGTTTCTGTAATTTGTGATTTAGCTTAGGAGGTATCTATATTTAAAATACTAAAACTTTTATAAAACCGTATTTGAAAATAGAGGAGAATAGTAAGACGTGTCATTCCTTATCCCCAGGCATTTGCAAGTAAAATAACAGGAATGTTGTTGGAATTGTCCCCTGCTCAGCTGCTTCTGTTACTAGCCAGTGAAGATTCTCTTAGAGCAAGAGTTGATGAAGCAATGGAACTCATTATTGCACATGGCAGGTAAAGTATCAAGGAATTAAATAAGAAATGAAAAGTGGCCAAAGCACTTGTACTGTCCTACACCTAACTGATACATCAAACTTACTCCTTGCTTTATTCTAGATATGTTTCTTTGGACAAGTGACTTGTTGACTTTCGTTTAATCTGATCTGTCTTGTTTCAGAAGATGACAATTCCTTATTGTGAAATTAAATCTGCATGTTTTTTTCCCCTTGTCAAGGGAGAATGGTGCTGACAGTATATTGGATCTTGGATTGCTAGACTCTTCAGACAAAGTGCAGGTAACAAACTGTTGCAGAAATTAAATTTACTTAAGAGATCCAGTTGTGTCAATTAATTTTAAAAACTTAACTGGAGCCTTCCTCTATCATGCAAGACAAAGTTCTTTTTAATTATCTTGTGGAGTTACCTTTTTTCATTTCTTCTTTTCTTCTGAAAAGATTAAGTAGTAATTACTCAAAAGTATAAAATGTTACCATCAGGGAAATATCATGGAAATTCTTAACCAATGGAACTTGAATCTTTGGGTCTAGTAGCAAATAGCTTGTTGATGTGTGTCAGTAACTTAAGTTTGTTAATTGCTATTCTGACTTTCAAAACAGGAAAACAGAAAGCGACATGGTTCCAGCCGCAGTGTAGTAGATATGGAATTAGATGATACAGATGATGGGGATGATAACGCACCACTTTTCTACCAACCTGGAAAACGAGGTTTTTATACACCAAGACCTGGTAAAAACACAGAAGCAAGGCTGAATTGTTTCAGAAACATTGGCAGGTATAGTACTATTAACTTTCTAGTCTGAAAAAAATGTAGAAGACGAATATACAAAATACCAGGGAGAGTGCCAATGATCCAAGCTGCAAAAACTTTATTAATTTTATTCTCTATATTTCTCACCTGGAGCTAAACAGTAGGGAATTTGCGCATGTCAACTTGAGGTCGAATCTTTTCCTGTTAGATTTTTGGTTTTGTCTTTTTTTTATAATCTGGAAGTTTTATACTGCAGGAAATATTTTTTGAAATTATCCATGTCCATGATTTTCTTTTGGGGATTGATAGGGCTGGAAAGCTAGCTGCATGTTGATTCTTAGAATTCTTTGACTTTATGTGAGTTTGCGAAAGATCTCCAGTGTAATTTCTGTTATACCAAAACAAAACCCAAACATTTATTTTCAGAATCCTAGGATTGTGCTTGTTGCAGAATGAACTATGTCCCATCACGTTAAACAGACATGTAATCAAAGTTCTTCTTGGCAGAAAGGTAAGTTGAACATCGAAATTTGAATTTCCTTTAATTACATAAAATCTCATCTTTAAAAACTGCTTTTTTTGTTATGTGCATGTATTGACTAGCAGAGTTGATATTGGAACTGTAAGGATGCCTTTAAATTTAATTTGAGGAGTATTATCATTTCCCAGACTTTGAACTGAGTAGACGTACTAGAAGTCAGGTATTTGACTAAGGTGGAAGGATTTGTGATGGGTTAACCTTTGACTCTCTTCAGAAACAGCTTACTGTCTCCCCTTTGTCTCTTCCTGAGACTGAAGACTCGAAGAGATAGTGTTGGACATTACTAGGCCATAGCATCTTAGCTTACCGAAAAGCATTTTCCTCAATATTTGAGAGAACTCATTGAATTGAATTGTAATTAAATTTGTCTCAGGTGTAGCTATAATTTAATTCAGAGCAATAATTACCTAAACTTTTGTAAAAATGCTTCCCCAACCCCAATAAACACTTAATAATGTACTGCAAATTTCGTGCATTAGTCAATAGCCTTGTAAGTTCTGTCTGATGCAACAAACTTAAGCCAATGTTTGTTACTGCTGGTCTTTCCTTAAAAACAATGTTGATCACATAATCCAACATACATATGGTCTTCAATGAAAAAGGGTTAATGGCAGAAATATGTGCCTCCAAATATCCCCGATACCTTGCAAGAGAGATTCCCTTCTAAATCTGTTCTTCATGTTTTTCTTGAATATGTATGCCTTCCAGTTAAATATTGGATACCTCAAAGAATATTTTAGTTTAGTTAGTAGATGACTTTTCTCTCCAGGCTGATAAAGAGCAAAGAAGCAAGGAACTACAGAAAACAGCAAGAAGTAGACGTTGGTATTTGAATTGTTGGAAACTGGTATGCAGCTACTGGGCCATCAGCCATTTAAGAGTGTGTGTGTGTGTAACTTTCAGTATTTTGGAGCACTGATGCAAATTGTTTCCAACTTCAGTCAACCTCCATCAAATCTCTGTTGCTCTAGGTGATATGTAGAAGAACTTGTTTTAAAAAAAAACCCTATAAATTTTCTTTATAACTTCTATGCCTTTAATAGCAGGAAGGGCTTTACAGTCTGTCTTTACATTCTGCTAATGCACTTCATTTGAGTATTCTAATGTACCTTCAAAAGCAGGCTGAAATTAGGAGTTTGGCTGCCTTTATTTCCAAGTGTTTATATGCTTTGTTACATGGGTTATGCACTGCTGTATGCTAGTGCATAGATGAGGCACAGATCACTTAATTTTGAATATATTCTTAAACAACTGGTATGTTTCAAACATCTAGTTTCAAACATCTATCTTTTTAATAGGTGAACTGGCATGACTTTGCTTTTTTTGATCCGGTCATGTATGAAAGCCTTCGGCAACTTATCCTCGCTTCCCAGAGTACAGATGCTGATGCAGTATTTGCAGCAATGGACTTAGCCTTTGCCATAGACCTGTGTAAGGAGGAGGGTGGAGGGCAGGTAAGCACAGCTAAACCTGTGTGTCTGTAGTTTCAGAGTTCAGCAGCTTATGCATGTTGCAGTGTACACATAATCTGTGCTCTTCCCAGACAACAGAGAGAATGTTTCACCCTTACTAGGTTCAAACCGTGTTCTTAGATTCTCCTTAGACGTTGGGAGTGTGGGGTTTTTTCCTTGAAGGTGATGTAGAGCATACCATAAATCCTGGATAGCATCATCAATCCTAGAGAATCTTTAAAGCTAACCTGTAGTAGTAAGTTTTGCTTGTTTTTAGACTGCTATTAAGCAGTAAATCACTGTGCAGCGTACTGTGGCAGTTATAATAATCTCATTTCATTTTTTCCTTTTTTTTTCCTTTTTAAATGCTCCTCATTACTTTGCCATAGGTTGAACTTATTTCCAATGGTGTAAATATACCAGTCACTCCTCAGAATGTATATGAGTATGTTCGGAAATATGCAGAACACCGAATGTTGGTAGTAGCGGAACAGCCTCTACATGTAAGTCTGGTGTGTTTTTTTTAAAAAAAAATAATAAAAAAAATCTAAGATTTTGGTCAGTTAATTCTTTTCCTCATTATGGTATTGCTAATGAGGTTTCTTTTGAAGTCTTGACAGCTTGATTAAAAATACTTAATTTCCTAATTTTTTTGTAATTGTGTAGCTGTTTATGCAGTACAGTGAAGACTGAGTACTTTGAGCAATTTCTGTTTTTTTATAGAACGAAAGAGAATTTCTTTTAAACTTGATCTCATTGGTTAGCATATATGTTCATTTCTGGAGCTCAAATGGCACATATCCTCTTGGAATGTTTTGCTTTTTATTTAGCAGCTGCTTTCTTCTAATAATCTGTCACCTTTGATTTGTTTAGCCTTTTAAACAAACATTAAAATGAAATTTCAAAATATTTACATAAATCACCTTGAACTTCTGACTTGTGTGTCCTTGTTTTAAAAGAAAAAAATCAGTTATGAAACATACAACTTTGTTCTTATTTTACTAGTGTGGCAAGAAACCTAACAATTGACTATAAAACTATATTTTAAATAATTTGGTTTTTAAAGTCTTTTTGAAATAAAAAGTTATGGAACAATGTATTTTTATAAACAGTTAATGAAGGTCTAGTGCTTAGAACCACTTACTCTGTCATATGATACTACATCTAAACTTGATCATTTCTGCTGACTGTGGTTTCCTGCTGCACTTCTGAGATATGCTAGCAGACTGCTTTGTGCAGTTTAGGTCCAAAATTCTCACAGAAAGAACATCTTCCTGGAACTGGGCTACTTGATCTCCATGTCTGCCTGTATTAATAGTTTGACTCTTGTTTATTTTAAGAGTTGAAAACCATAACATTTGAATTAATTTTGGAATTTACTAAAACAGGTTTTTTTATTTTCTTCCATTTTGAAAATGGGATTTCCAGTCTTTTCAGGATATTAGTTATTTATATAAAATACATGTGTGTATATATATATATATAACACTTTTAGCGCAGAGTTGACATGTGAGTATCTGGGGGAACAAAGCAAAAGTAACATGCAAGATGCATTTTTTGTAATTCTTATCAGATTCAGCATAGCTCAGCAAAATACCTGAACTTTTTTGCATTAAAGAGTGCATTTGCTTCTGCTCCAGGTGAAATATTAGTTCAAACCATTACTGCTTTCTTTTGCAATAGTAGGTAGGGTTTACCAGATTGTTGCAGTTCTTTGTTTCAGAAAATTTGCATCTCAGACAGTAAAGCTTTGAAAGAAAAGAACAGCTAGGAGAATAATGAATTTTGAGTTAATAGGGGATTTCACGTGGAACTTTTCAATAATGCATTTAAAGTCAATCTGGAAGTGATATGGCTATAATCTGTATCTTGTGGTTTTCACTTAAGGCAATGAGGAAGGGTCTCCTGGATGTACTTCCAAAGAATTCATTAGAAGATTTAACAGCAGAAGATTTCAGACTTTTGGTAAATGGCTGTGGTGAAGTAAATGTGCAAATGCTAATCAGCTTTACCTCTTTCAATGATGAGTCAGGTATGAAATAACTTTCTCATTCAGAAACACTTGCAGGGATAACGTAACACTTCGTTCTGTGTGGAGTAGAGTTACCAGCATTAAACTTAAACTGCCTCTTCAAATTTATCAGACTGAAAGTCCTAATAAAATTATAACTGTGTTTTGTACATACCTTTGAAAATACTTACCTTCAGTTGTGTATGTGTGGGAGCACATTTTCCAACTTTGCTGTCACTTGATGTTAAATACAAGGATTGTATTATTGGTAGCATATCTTACCTTCTGAAAGTTCTGACCTAACTTTAGAACTATGAATGTGATGGGTGCAGTCTAATATTTGTTATATAATTTTTAAACTATATTTAGCTGTTGTTAGGCTTTTTGGGAGGGAGGGGGTGGGAGCTGTACTGAGGTATGTCAGAGTTAGCCTTTACATTCAAAAGTATGTGTATTAGTTTTGAAATTACTAGTGCCTCCAATATCAGGACTTTATGAATGAGACTGTAGCTGAACTTGCAGTACACGTAAAACAGATCCCTTGATATTTATTGTCCAGTGTACCAGCTGAATTATATATCTTTTTTATTTCACACAGGAGAAAATGCTGAGAAGCTTTTGCAATTCAAGCGTTGGTTTTGGTCCATAGTTGAGAAAATGAGTATGACAGAAAGACAAGATCTAGTAAGTTGTCCATTCCCAGTGGAAACGTGCAGAAGAACTGGAATGACTTTGGCATTGTTACTGTTTTTAACTGTGTCTACATGCAGAGACTTTGTATGTGAAGAGTTAAGGGAGCAGAGCAGGGTAGTAGGGTTTGATTAGACTTGCAGTTCTGTAAACATCAGGTGTGAATCCTAGACCACCTTGCAACTGAAAGTAAGCGTGGTGTGTCCTTACCCATATTCACAGGTCTCTTACGGAAGCACAGTTAACAGTCTCTGCAGTCATTCTTAAGCTGAGTAACTGTGGTTAGTCAACTGTGTTGTGGGCTACTAGAGTTCTGAGGCTGAGTTCTGTTCCTGGATCATCTAGTCTCCTGACTTCTGTGTATCCTGAGGACAAGACCCATGTCCTCTCTGTCAGATGTCAGTGATGATACTATCTCCTTCGCAAAGCCCTTTAGGAATAGCTTATGAGAAGCATGAAAGAACAAGATACTGCTGAGGGGGTTTCATTTTGGAAAACTTGTCTCTAAATTGTATTCACTGTATGCTTCTTAAAACTTATTTGCGTTTAAGTTCTTACTACTTAAGGTACTATCTTTCCTTCACGGTTTGCTAAAAGGAAACAAGGACTAATCTGAAAAGAGCACTTTTTTTTTCTTTAAGGAATATCTATGGTTACACTTGGGTAATGACTCTGCTCTGCAAGTCAGTATTTCACACTTGAGACACTAAACCAAATATTCTCTGTTGCTGCCTTTTGTCTATACGAGTACTATGTTCTGTAGTCACTACTGGTTTGTGAGAGGTTTCTGATGCATTTTATATTGATGGCAGTCACCATCTTCCAGATCGATTTGGGGACATTTCTTTTACTGAGGATTTGTTGATACAGAATCATTTTGAGTGCTGCTTTTATCAGTTTTGACAGAAGTATGTAATATGAGTAGCTGAGTGAAGGAAACTAGTACAAAAGCATATAGCGTGACCACTGAGTTTAGCTGGCATATTGAACAGAATGTAGTATGATTGAACTTGCTACAACTGTGCAGTTCTTTTTTAACCTTTCCCTACACAACATATAGGCAATGTGAATTTTAGCCTTATACAGCAAAATTTTAAATGCTGTCTTCTTTTTTCAGGTTTACTTTTGGACCTCAAGTCCATCATTGCCTGCCAGTGAGGAGGGATTCCAGCCTATGCCATCAATCACAATAAGACCACCAGATGACCAACATCTTCCTACAGCAAACACTTGCATTTCTCGCCTTTATGTCCCACTCTATTCCTCTAAGCAGATTTTGAAACAGAAATTGTTACTCGCCATTAAGACCAAGAATTTTGGTTTTGTGTAGAGTATAAAAAGTGTGTATTGCTGTGTAATATTACTAGCTAAGTTTTGTAGATTTTTCCATTTGTCTATAAAAGTTTATGAAAGTTAATGCTGTCATACCCCTGGTGGTACTTTAAAGATTTAAATGCAAACATTCCTGTACTAAATTTGTAACGTAAAGGCCTAAGGAGCACTGGCAATATCTGATTGCAACAGTTTGCTAGTCAATAACTCCTTTGCCTAACCCCAGCCAAAGATGACAGCAGAACAATATAATTTACACTGTGATTTATCTTTTTGCTGAGGGAAAATATGTAAAATGTTCTGAAAATTCACTGCTGCCTTTGTGGAAAGTGTTTCAGCAAAGGTTCTTGTATAGAGGGAGTAGGGAATTTCGAAATAAAAAATTAAGTATGTTCTGTGTTTTATTTTAACTTTTTTTATGGTGTTTAATTTGTGGTTGGCTGCAGTTGTGTATCATGTATATTGAACTTGTAAAAAGTTCCTGACAGCTCAGATCCCGGAGTTGGGATCGTTCACTTACGAAACCACTTTCGTTGCAATTTTTGTTCTGATTGCATTGAAGTCTGGTGCATCAGATACCGTCACTAATATTTTGCATGTAATCTGTACCTTTTAGTGTTTTTGGGTTTGTTTTTTTTTTTTTTGTACATACGATGAGGCCAATGCACAGTATTTCATAGATCACAATCAACATTTTTGTATCCCTGTTTCAGTGAACAGACAGTCAGGAGATTGTTCCACTACCAGTTCTAACTCGACACTTGTACTACGTTATCTAACTATGTAAACTCAGCCTGGGCACTTTCTGGTAACTGTAAAATGTTTATAAGATCATGATTATTGAAGATACATTTTGGAAAACTTTAATGTTCGTGAGCAGCTTAACTTCTTTTGTATCTAGCCTTTTTTTAAGTATCTTGTTACAATTTTTTAATAAAGAAATTACAGACAAAATACCAAGTCATACTGAAGAAACAATAGTTTTTATTTATTTAGCCATTTATACTTTAGCTAACAGCATACATTAAACATAGTTGTTCATTAAAAATCTGAATTTTGTAACTGAAAAATTGACCTGCCGAAGACATTCAGCCCACATTTTACAGTTAGCAGAGAATCCTGAATGAAACAGGCCAGGCAGCCCCTTCTTTTCACAGAATTGGTTTGAAGGGAAAGTGGCTTGTTCTGAAAAAACTCAAGGTAATTAGGTTAGGATAAAATTCTCAAACTGCATTGCAGTGGGTTGTACCGTATGAGTGGTTGGTTGCTTTTGGGGAGGGTAGTCTTTAACCATAGCCTAGGACTTGTTTTCCCTAATGCTTGAGAGATTTTTGAGAATTAGGAAGTGATTAATAAAGGAAGGAGCTACTTTTCCTGTGTCAGAACAGATTTCTGAAAGCTTAATAGACTGAAGTAGTGAAGGTTAAGAGCTTTTGTGGTGGTGATGTTCTCCCTCTTTCTTGCTTCTCCAACCCCATGAGTCCATGTTAGTGATTTTCCCCCCCTGCCTCCCCGGGAAGAGCTAAACTAATGTTCCATCAAAATCTGAGTCAGGTTCGCCTTTGCCAGAGCTCTTCTGGGTTTTCCTTTCTGTCAGCTAGTTGAGGATGACCAGAAGTTACCTACAGCTGTGATTTTAAAAAAAAGCCTGTTTTCATCATTTATTTAGTTGCTAGAGGTATGGAGGACAGTTGAGATCAGAAATTCTGATCACCAGTTGCCAGACTGATGCTGAAAATACTGTTTTCTAAATAAGGCCGACCGTTTCAGGCTTGTGTAGTTAAACTGCAGATAAATCAAGTAAACAGATGTAGAATTATTTCTGCATGTACTAATACTTTCTAAATCAATCGTCCTAGAAAAGGATAGTTTCAAAGTACGAGGATTGGAGTCTGTTCTGGTTTTCCTGTTGTGACCTCCAGTGTACTTCAAGTTCAAAACTATCAGATTTTACTATGCTAGTATCAATTAAAAATAAAGCAGCACAGCTACACAAGTCTAGATGTAGGTGTATTAGTATATAAAAAATTTGTACTGGTATGGCTGTTCTCATATACTAAGGAGGATAGTTACAAAGGTACAAAGCAACATATACCTTATGCCTGGATTTCTAACTGGTGTAATTATTTCCTTTACCAAAAACGCCGCTGAAATGTGTCAAGTTAGTAGAAAGCAACAAAAGAAACTGTTTAGAATAGGCATCAAATCTACAGTCTGTAAAATAAAGCTCCCTCCCTCACAAAGCTTTGTGAGACTTGATGTATTAAAAAGTATCCAAGGCCCTTGGATGAAAGGCCATATATAAATGTAAAGTACTGTGTGTATATATATATATGTATTGTGTGTATATGTATATAAGTGTATGTGTATGTATAACATATAAATATATGTTATATGTATATATATTTCTGTATATAGCTTAAACATTTTTAAAGTCCTGTAATGTATAGCTAGACAAAAATTATGCAGATAACTCACAGTAGCTCACCATATATACACACACAAGGCATCCTGATAAGTGGAGAGGGAATCTAGAATGATTTATGCTGTCATCATTGACTTGAAATGTGTATGTAGCTTTATAAATAGCTTTTTTCCTCTGTATGGTATATTTAAACTATATCAAGATTTTAATAAGAAAAATGTTTATTAAAATCATACACCTCATCTCCCTTTGACTTAAGCCCTTCTGTTAGTTCACTTCTAAGATGTGGTAGAGAAACTAGTTAAAGGAAAATTGTATAATGTTTACATTTTTTTAATAGTTGAAATCCTTAGCTGTTCATAACTGCTGAAATAGGAGATAAAGGTAGCTGCCAACTACTAGACTAGTCCCTATTCTTAATCTAGGGAAAACTGAAACCTTAGTGCTAACTTCCATGGCTAATTCTCAGCGTTGTTTTCTGTTCCTTAGCTAACTGTATCCAACACAGAAGGTAAATCGCTCCAGCATTGTTGGTTTTCCAAAAGTGAAAAACCGTATGGACTTGTCGTCAAGTGGCCTTTCCCATCTCTTTAGTTTGGGAGTGACTTTTCTTTCCTGCAAGTTAGTCATTTAGTCATTAGATAACATGCAGTGAAAAAGCTGTAAACTGGCACATTTGTGAATCAAAAGCAATACTCCTTCCTGTACAGCAACAGTCAGTCAGGGAGGCAGAGGAAAGGAAGTTTTCCTCATCTCTTAACCTATGTTTATCTTTGTATAATTTGCACAACTGTATACAGACCTGCTGTTTTTCAAAAAGTTTACTTCCACGTGTGCATCCAGAGAGAAGTGCGTGGAGAGCAGGGCGTGAGCCTTTCCTCAGCAGTTGGCGTGTAGGCGGGAGAAGTACCGCAGCCACCACCAACTGCCCTCCTTGGGGCTCCGCGGCTCACGGGGAGCCCCACCTCCTTCAGCACACCTCTTCGTCATTCGTAACACCACCTGAAAGATTGTCCGGCAGATTAGTAGTAACGTCCTCCGAGGAAGCTTACTGCTGTTTTCCTTTAACTCCCTTTTTATAGTGTCCTTACAACCTGTGGATCATGTCTCTGTGTGTGAATCTGTAAATGCCATTCTGAGCTTTTTCTGCGTCTCTTCTCTTCACTTCATTGACACTTGCATTTCTCTGGCTTCCTCTCTCTAGGGCAAACTACAGATACCTAGCTTAGTAGCTTTGATTCTCTTTCTTCAAGCTTCATATGATTAGACCTTTTTTCTGAACTCTTCAGTTTGCCCTTTTAATAACAGGTCTGCCAAAATTGAATAGAAAATTCTGCAAGTCTGGATTCTCTGGATTTCGGTGCGTGTGGCATTTGCTGCTTATCCCAAGGTCTGAATGTCCACACACAGATTGAAATGTGTAGGTGAACTGGTCCTGCGAAAGCTTCAGCGATTATCTTGAACTTGCAGTGCTGGAAGTCCCCGCATGGTCTGCATGGGGAGGACACGAACCAGCTTCGCAACTGCAATCTGGCCTCCATCGCGGTGTAGTCACTGTCCAGCGGGACTTCCTAGCGTCATCAGGAGCGCCGATGGGGCCTTTCCTAGTTGGAAATTGCTTTCTTGGTTTTCATTTGCAGCTATTTGAGTATCTTACCATTGAGCAGATTTGCTGAACTGAGAAGCGCAGAGGGCTTTTAACTTTTTATATATCTTTTAAGGATTTTCTGTGGAGTTGTCTTTAAGAGGAGAACTTCATGTCTTGCTTGAAATACAAGCTTGGAAGTGAGACTTTCCCCCCCTCGCCTTGTCCATGGCTTTCTCAATATAAGGGTATTTTTTGTCATTAAATATCACCACAAGTTACCATTACAGTAATATGCCGTTTAGTATAGCAAGCAGCAGTCAGTCGCTCCCAAGTGTTTCGGGACTTCTTACCTTAATGGTGAAACTTCAGCCTCCCTTGTCCAGTGACAATGGCAGCTAAGGCGAATGCATATGTTTGAATACTAGTCGTGCTAAATCTATTGGAAAATAGGCTGCTGCCACAACCTGTGGTAAGGTTTCTCTGCAGGGAGAGTCTTTTAAGAAAATAGTTGGTTTGGACATACTGGAATTATTCACAAATTGATTTTCATACAGTGAACAGTTTTAAGCTGAAAAAGCAGATTTCACTTTAATTTCTAAATGAAAACTCTTCAGTTTACCCAAAGTGGCATTCTTCATATGAAAAGTGGTATTTATAAAGCATTTTTAAAAGTATTCCCAAAATAAGTAATATCTTTTGGGGGAGGGAGAGAAGAGGCATCATAGTTCAAGCTGTGGTGGCTGTGTTTTGGATGCTTTAGTAGATAAAACTTTGGGACATACTTTGTATCAGTAACTTTGCCTTGCCACAAAAGGGTACTTTGCCCAAAAAGTTGTAATTGATGCTAGCACAGACTACGGTTTTTTTCATTGCTTTTATTATTTTCAGAACTACTAAATACAGCAAGAACTTGCAGATTGTTCTCATTCATGTGTTTCCAAAGGACAACATGGACAGCTTTTCTTTTTTTTTTTTTTTTCTCTTTTAATGAGGATTTTTGGAGTGGATCAAAATTACTCTGTTGGACAGAGCAAGCTTTGGGAACGCAAAGCTGTGCTACTAGGCCCGTAAGGTCTGGGTCTGTCCAACGGCGTACTAAAGGTGTGTGCTACTGCTGCACCTCCATTAATTGTAACTAGCAGAGCGAGCGAGCTGTTGTGAAGCCACAGGCCACCCTGTGGGAACTCTATTCTGGCATGCTGCCTTGCCGTGGGTCTTCTCCCCTCCCTGCTGTGGAGCGTCCTGCATGTCTGGGAAGTACCGCCACGCTTTCAGGATGTGTCAGTGGATGTGATCCTGCGGATCAGAGTCCCTCCCCATACAGGAACACCTCCACAGCTCCTAGCGTTGTGAGCGAGCACAGGTTAAGGGCCTGTGGGGAGCGGGGCAGGACAGCTGCCCCACCACCGGGCAGTTAGGAGCTGAGGAATGAATGCAGCTTCCACCACCCTAAATAGGACATCGCAGATACAGCTGAGTAATCTGAAATCTGGCAAAATCGTGCATAATGCTATATTTCATATGTATGTTTATTCTGCTTGTAAACTATTCTACAGTTCCGCAAGTGCTTTTCCGTATTTCAGTATCGTGTATGTGATACAATTAATTTACATAAAACAAAGCTAACAGAAGTTGGTGGATTTTTGTGGAGGGGCAAGAACAGCCACCTACTGTTTTGTTAATCCTTGTGCTACATTTCCTTTGCAGTATTTTTCCTTTATATATTAATCTTTAGGCACCATGTAAGCAGACTTTTGCTGTGCATCTGTAAAAGTGCAGGTGTGACTTAAAGAAGTAATCCCAAATACTCGAACTGCTTTCTGTTGCTAATTGTATTAATTTGTGGTAGTTCTTAAGCCTTGTCAAATGCTCAGCAGGACAGTCCCTTACTTGGGGAATTCTGAAACAGCAGCCATGATTATCAGGTTAGGGGGCTAAGACAAGTGATAGGCAGGTCAATGTTATTAAGTAAGATCAGTATGCTTGAGTTTTGCTGCTGCTTGGTTTTGGCCCAGAAACTCATGCGTCTCCCTCTTAAACCATCAGGACACTCCGCATTACACACACCAATATATAATTTGTCAGTGTTAATGGGTCAGTTGGGTTTGCTCTACATCAATCAGTGTTCCTCTACTCGTTTGCTTTGGACAAAAAAAATGGAATCCCTGGTACTCAGTATGCCAATGAGTGGAGCTGTTGTTGGATGTGAATATTAAGCAACTTGTATGGGTATCTCTGGGTAATAAAATCTAAAGGCTGTAGCAGTTGGGTAACAGCAGATGTTGTTAGTGTAAACCCACCTTTTCTCATTTACTCTTTGTGTGGTTCTGGTGCGCTGTTCAGTAACTTGCTCCTTAGGCATGTGTTTCTGCTCCTCAGAAAACTCGACGAAAGAAAACCATAGCTGTTCCTGTGCTTAGGACCAGCACAGTCACCTGCGCTGCACGGATCTTGCTGCTAAACTTTTCTCACCCCCTGTCCCGGCGAGGCTTGAGCTCCTCTCACAAGGCATAAAAAAAGCCGCAGGAGGCAGGTATGGTCCGGAGGAGCCCATGCTGGGGGAACAGGGAGAGGGGAGGTGTCAGTCACTCTGTGACGGCCTTGTGCCTTTAAAAAAAAATCTGAAATTCTTAATGACAGAGAACTAAGAAAACTGAAGGTTACCTTTCTGGAAAACGATACCAGAATCCCTCGAAGCCCTTACCTGTGCACGATGTACCTTCCCTGGCTACAGGGCTGTTGGGGATGTTTGGCCGGCGCTTGGACTGGGGAGCACTAGGTAGCAGTCCCGGGGCTGGTGCGCAGTGTCTGTGGACTCGTCTCCACCGAGGAACACTAGGCCTGCAGGTCGTCGTCGTCGTTCTCCTCCTCCTCCTCCTCCTGAAGAGACCACCCCGGGCTCTGGGCATTTCTCTTGGCCTCTAAAGAATGGCTCAGTCCTGCTTGTGTGCTGCCTGACTGGCTTGCTGCTCACAAACTTTTAGTTCTCGTTCATTGGTGTTTGCTTTTAGATTTGTGTCTTTGATTTCAGGTCTTTATGACAAACCAGGCCCTACCCATTGGGTGGGACTTTTCTTCTCTTTTTCCTATGGACTGTTTGATTGTTTTGGTAAATGACCCACGCGTCTACAGGAAAGGGGCCCGAGGGCCTAGCCAGCTTTGGGATGAAGAAGGAAGAGGAAACCACTGAGCTCTGCCGGTTCCTGGCTCTGGATGAAATCTCCCTGCTTGCTTGCAGGAAGTGACAGGAACAAATGTCAATAGTACTTTCACTCACCCTGTTTGCACTCACAGGCCCCTGCAAGCACCTCCAAGCGCTACAACTATGTATGCCTGTTACGCAGCTACTGGAGGGCGTTCTGAGGTCTGTATTAGCTCAGGATGGGTTAAAAAAGGCTTTTCTTTCTTACATAGGTTGGTCTTTCTTGTATGTTTTGAGAGTGCCCACCTCTACCCAGTAACAGATGCTGCCGGTTACGTCTCAGTGACAGCTACCCCTACTCTCTTCAACTCTGTATTTGCAACAAAGCAGTTACCTCCCTCCACGAGCTCGTCTTCCATTGTCGTCTTCCAGAGGCTTGCCTAGGATCTTCTCCTAATTGCGGGCTGTCGTTTCGTTCTTGTTGTTGCAGCCAATGCTCTGCCTGCCTCAGTCTCCATCCCCGCCGGCAGCAGAGGCGGCCTGCAGCCCAGGGCACGCAGGCACCAACAAACCTCAGACCGGAGACGGGGTCCAAGCGCCTTGGTCCCTTCCCGCCTCTCGCTGGAGACCGGCCGCCGCAGAGCCCTTCCCCGCCCTCGGCCCAACGCCGCGGGGGCGGCTCCTGCTCAGCGGCCTCCCCGCT
>JAVKLA010000027.1:31520174-31543010 GCA_034782735.1 Sagittarius serpentarius | reverse complement strand
GCCGGCTGCAGCCGGGCGCCGCGGCCTCCCGTACCGCCGGGTGCCGGCAGCTGCTGCTGCCGCCGCCCAGCCGGGCCGGGCCTCGCCTCCCCCGGGGAGTGCGCGGCGGGCACGGAGGGGTCCCGGCCACCCCGTCTGCTGTGGCTTCACCCCGGCTCCGTGGCGGCGCTTTGGGTAGCCCTGGAAAGGGCGCGGGGTCACCCTCGCGTCCTTGTCCCGCTCGGGCTGGGGAGCGTCGGCCCCTCCGGGCACCGTGACGGCGGGGAGCACTGAAAACGTACGTGTGATGAATAAATACGGTCAGCCGGGATTCGGGCCCCGGTCCCGGCCAGGCCCGGGAGGCCCTGGGTTGGCTGGCGCGGAGCCTGGGCAGCGCAGGGCCCTGCTGCCCTGCGGGGGTCTGGGCTGGCATTGCTGTGCCTGCCTGGGGCCGGGAAGGCAGAGCTTGTCCCCTCCGCCCCGAGCAGCCATGGAGGCAGCCGTGGGTGTTGTCGGGTGGCCCTGCCTTCCCAGCCCCTGTGGGCCAGGAGAGTCCGACCCCAGGAGGTGTCTGAGCTCCGTTGTGGGTTCTCCCCAGCACGACCCTGCGAAGCTGAAGCCGGGCTGAGCTGCGTGAGGGTAAAGGACCTTTACGGCAGAGAAACCCACGTGGTCTTCCCAAACCTTTGCGTCTTGGCAGTACTCAGGTTTCCAAAAACCGGGGTGTGCGGTGTTAAATACAAGCCTAAACCAACCCTTAACGTTTCCCCCTGTGAACAGCGCGTGCTGTACCCGCAGCGAAGAGGTGCTCGCTCTGGCCTGCCAGAGGCAAGCAGTACTCCCGTGCGTCCCCTCGGGCGTGCAGACCCGGTAGGTGTTGTGCTCCGCAGCCGCTGTGTGGCAGAGGCCGTCTCTCCCGGCAGTGCTGGTGATCTTCCCAGTCTCACCGCTAGCACGGCCTGTGCCGCCCAGGGCTGGCTCGAAGCCTTTGGGAGCTCGTGGGATGCATGTGCAGCCTCCTAGCAGGGTGGGGAAGGGCTCACGGTCACATACGGTGATGTGGTATGTGCCGCATCACAGTGCTGGCTCTGCCAGCGCCTTCAGCCTTTTCCCTGGCTACAACTGATACGGGGCATGTGCCTGAGGTACTTGCACACGCAGCCCAACAGCTGTTGCTGTGAGGTGGTGATTATACATCTGTATATATGTTAATTGTTTCTTAGTTTGCTGAATTTGAAACTAGTGGAAAGAGCTTCGGTACCAACAGGCAGTCTGTTGTTCACTGGGTTTATTGTCATCGCCAGAAGAGTTTCTCTCTAGCAGTTGCAGAGTAACTGGGGTATGAGGTGCCGGAGTGTGTCCAGCAAAGGGCTGATGATTAAGAGACTGGAGCATCTGTCATACAAATAGAGGCCGTGAGTGCTGGGGCTGTTCAGCCCAGAGAAGAGAAGGCTCCAGGGGATCTCATCGGTGTGTGTAAATACCTGATGGAGGGAATGAAGGAGATAGAGCCAGGCTCTTCTCGGTGGTGCCCCATGATGGGACGAGAGCCAACGGGCACACGCTGAAACAGAGGAGGTTCTATTTACACATAAGAAAACACTTGTTTATTGTGAAGGTGGTCAAATGCTGGCACAGGTTGCTCATAGAGATTGTGTAGTCTCCATCCTCGGAGATACGGAAAGCTCAGCGGGACGTGGTCCTGGGTAGTCTGCTCTGGCTGACCCTGCTGGAGCAGGGGTTGGGCTGAGCCCGCCACCTTCAGCTCTTTTATGCGTTTGGCTCGTGTTGTCTGAACAGGAAGTAGCATGTTCGCATTACAAACTGGGTGCTCTTCATCACTGTGGTGAGTGTTGACTGTTTTATGCACCGTCATAGGATTAAGGAAAAGATCCAGGGTGCAGACTGAAAGCAGGAGGTATATCGGCCTAGTGACTGTTACCTTCTCCAGCTGCCCGTACCCCTGCCAGTGCCCGCCGGGGCCAGGAAGGCAGGGCTGGGAACGCATTGTGCTCCTTCAGCACGAGGTGGTGCCTGCTCTGAAGCCCCAGCAATGATCAGAATATGCCGTGCATCTGAAATTGAATTAGAGAAGGATCTTCCATGAATTTTCAGCTGAGTTGTACCAAGACATGCACTGCGTTAACAAACAGGCTAGGTAATGAGTATTACTCTGATAAAACTTTGGCTAAGAGGAATGGAAACCAAAATGGAAAGAGACAGGACTGCCTGCCTGTCAACTTGGAAATGGAGCCTGCCTGTGAAGCTCCGCTCCATCCCAGAAGAGGTTACGGGAGGTGGGTTGACGGGGAGGTTCCAGTATGGTGTAGTCTCTGTGTGCTGACCCTTCCTTTTTTAAAATTAAAAAAATGGACCCGCCTATTTTTTTAAAAAAGTGTACCGTTTTCTAGTTCTGTATGGTGGTCCTTCTCAGGGTCGTGCCATCACTCTTAGTCTTTGGCTCTTGGAAGCCATCCTTCTGCTTTCCTGCCATCAGGGCTCTCCGGAGCGTACACGCTGCTTCGTGGACCTTTTCTTCTTCTCTCGCCTTTCTGTCTCGCTGTGCACTGACAATATTTCTGG
The DNA here is from genome assembly GCA_034782735.1 of Sagittarius serpentarius. Classification (NCBI taxonomy): domain Eukaryota; kingdom Metazoa; phylum Chordata; class Aves; order Accipitriformes; family Sagittariidae; genus Sagittarius; species Sagittarius serpentarius. The sequence continues at coordinate 31,540,448 of JAVKLA010000027.1, read as the reverse complement.
TGTGTTGACCCCTCTCTCTGAGGCCTGTGGCATGGCAGCTGTTAAAGGCCATTGGAAACACGCCAAGTGTACTTTGTCTCCGTGTTGGTATCCAGTTTTCCAGCCATGCTGGAACTTTGCTCTTCCTGTGCTCCGCTTCACTTCTGTCCACCAGAAGTATTTTTCAAGTTAACTGCCTGCATTATGGGCCCTGCATGCTGGCTTTTGAATGGCTCAGGAACACGAAGACTGAGGTTAGTAACTGCTAGTCCACCTTGTTAGGCTAACATAAATACTTGGGGATAGTCCCCAGGCGGCATAGAAGGGCTTTACTCAGGAAAATGCTGGGCTAACAAGGAAGGCTTTTGCAGTGTTTCCTTTTTCACGGATGATGGCTGGTGCAGAAGCAGGTGGAGATGCTAGCTCCGTGGCAGGCCCTGGGATAGAGTGTGCTAAGGTAGAGAGCCGTCCCCACTGGGCCCAAATTCCCCACTGTGGCACTTCCAGTGGGTTACTGCAACCATCTCTGCATCCTGGGAAATACAAAAGGTCTTGCACTCTCATGGCCTTTCAGCAGGGATTCTGCAAGATGATGCTGGGAAATTTGTCTCATGTAATCGAGTAGTATTTAAAAATATAATAAAGTGGTAAAGCTGTAACTTTACAGAATGTGCTTCCTGATGTGTTTTCTTTGGGAATCTGTGGTACCTATGCCAGCTATGCAGTGTGCATGTGTGTTTGGTTTTTGCTTGTTTTTAAAATGTGAGTAGAATTATTTGTTTGAGGGTATTTCCCAAATTGAAGTAAAGGATTACTTTTTACTGGTGAGTGGTTACAAGCAGGCTGGATAGGGAAAGGACTTTGGCACCTCCTAGGAGGGTAGAAGCAATGGTATTCAAAAACTTTTGCTCCCCTTCCCTGCTGTATTATATGTGATACCTCGTGTACTGCCTGTGGTTAGTTATCCTCTACAGTGGGATCTCGGAACTGACCCAGAAAGGCGTCCTGCTGGCTAGACTTTTGATCAGTGTGAGTGACCAGCCCTTCTGGAGAGGCTGCAGCACGCTGTCGTGACGGCTCTTCACAGTGGTTGTCTTCAGCAGGTGCTTGGTGACGTGCCTGGCGGGGATGCTCTCTGGCATTGGTCCCAGGAGCAGATGTGCCCAGCTGGAGGCGAGGTGAAGGCCCTGCTCATGGAGTGCCCTCTCCGTGCTGCTCCTCACTGGCCTGTCTCCTGAACGTCAGCCGTCCCCACCTCGGCCGGGCTGGTAGCTCTCTGAGGAAGAGCTGTGCATGGGCGTTCTCTGGGAGCCTGCGCAGAGGGAGCGGGGGGGTGGCGATGGGTGACTCCAGGCAGGGGTTTTCCTGCTGCCTGCTGTTGGAAAAAGAGGCACATAGCTTCATATCGGCACTCGAGGGACAGCCTCCAGGCCCGCGCTGGTGTGCGGGCTGCCTTCTGCTCACTGCAGGATTGCGTACACGAACCTCCATGCGGAGACTCACTCTGGCACAGGGCTCTTCCTCTGCCAAACAGGATTAGTTGCTGTGATCTCATGGCATTTTTCAGAAAGTCCATCCAGGCCCAACTGGCTCGACGTAAAGCGAATGGTTTGGAGGTGAGCCTCGCGGAGCTGTGCTGGATGCGGGCTGGCAGCAGCGTGCGGTGACCTTGCACGTATCTCCCCGTGCGCAGTACCGCAGCGGCTGATGCCGTCTCCCCGGGGCAGATTTCCTCCTCGCGCCGCAGAAGGGCTTTCTCTTTGGCACGCAGGCATCGGGCGCTTCCTGGCGCCGGCGCAGCTGGGAGGGGGGCGGTTGGGGCCGGGCAGACGGGCAGCGCTGCCGCCCCAGCAGCGGGAGCCAGGGATGGAGGGCGAAGGGACAGGTACCCCACGGACGGATAGTGCGTCCACCCGAGGCGGGCAGGTGAGTGTCTGCGTGACACGGGTGGCTTTCGAACCACAGCTGTGGGGTATGGGGAAGAGGAGGAGTAAGTAATGGCAACCTTAACCAGAACTGTGCTTTATCTTCAGAGCTCCTCTCCAAGTGCTGCTGAAAATGGCTTGGAGCCTGATGAGGAGCCTCTTCTCAGAAAAAATCCTCGCCGGTTTGTCATCTTCCCCATCCAGTACCCAGACATATGGAAAATGTATAAACAGGCTCAGGCCTCCTTTTGGACAGCAGAAGAGGTGAGCTCTGGGGCCGGTGGGTTGGCGCAAGGTGCTTAGACCGGTGTCCTGGTGCTTCCTCCCTAGCTCTGCTGCTGGCTCCTGTGTTGTAAGGGTTGGTGTTAATTGCATCGAACACGGGGTGCCTGCACCAGAGCAGGACTCCCTTCATGGACAGTGGAAAGAAAGCTGCTTCCACAGGACAGTTCAGTGGAGCTGGTTTAGGTGTTTGGTTTAGGACGAGGTGGAATTGTATCCTGAGTGCTTCTCTGGTTATGGAGGGAGCCTAAGTCAGATAGCTCTGTTTTGTGGTCAAATAGCTCCTACCCTGCTGTGGTCTCTGTACCTGCAACTAACTTCTTGCCCATATAAGATGTTCTGGGCAATTTCATGTGAATGCTGTTCTTTAATGTTAGACACCTAGTTTCCAGAAAGACAGTGATAATCAGGGACGCTTGCTGAAAATGCTTCTAATTGACTCCTGATTGCCCTGGTTAGATGCTTGCCCCATGTTACAATGCAAGCTGTTAAGTTTTTCCCCGAGGTTGCTGGTTAGCCAGACCTGAGCAGTACTCAGCTCGCTATGCTGGCAGCAGTGGTGGCTTCTGAACACTGCGCTGATCTGGAGAGATTACCTGCCAGCTGAGGTGATTGTTCCAACTCGAAGCTTCTGTAGCCTTTGCTCGTTTGTGCACAACGATCTGTGATTGAAGAGGAGTGAGCTGAAAGCACTGGCAGGCTCTAAATAGGCCAGAAAGCATCCTGGGATGGTGAGGAGCAGCTGTCTGTAAAAGTGCTATTCCATTGCCTGCCTGGGAGACTTGCTGCCCTGTTGCAGTAGAGGTTGAATTAAGCTGTTAAAGAAAAGGCGTTTAAACTCCTGCCTGATCAGCATTGCCCTTTTACTGTATTACTGATTCCTTCTTACACTGTCCTACCATCTGTCAGTGCATTTCGAAATGAACTGGAAAGTTAACTGTAAAACTGGTTTTTGTGTGTGTATGTGTTTATATATACGCATAAATGTGTACACGTTTATACACACACACATACACACATATGTAAGCTTTTAGGCCTCTGTATTTTTCCACATCTGGCCCTACTTAACAGCTGCTGTGGTTCAGAGACCCCTCTAAACAAACGAACAAACAAGGCCTATGCAAAGGAAGTTGTGGTTTTCTACCATAGCTAGAATTCAGTCTGGTAGGCAAGAGCCGTTGTACAGCATTCGCCCCGTGCCATTCTTTGGCAGGATGGAGGCTGAACACCTGCCAAAGGCAAAAGTCCTCTCCGTCCATCTTTTGGCACACCTGGGAGTAAGTTTCTTGGAGTATCATCATTTATTTCAAGTGGAGTTTAAGTGTCTCAGAGTGAGCTCTGCTTATTGGAGCATGTTCATATGCATGACAAGAAGATACTAATGCTTTTCAAAATCTGATTTATTTATAATTCAGTAGACACTGATTTTTATTCCAAATTATGAAAGTATAAACTGTGAAGCAAACATGTGATGTTACTGTTATAGAGGGAGACGGCAGTACTGCAGTGTGTCTGTTGTCTTCTACAGTCATGTGTATTTAAATTCTCTACATGTAAAAATTTGAGAGCACACATCAAAATTCTGCCTCAGTCATTTGACTAGGCTGCTTCTGTTCTTACAAGATGACAAACTCAAAAGGGCAATAACGTTTTTCTTTTTTCTTGTCATTAGGTTGATTTGTCAAAGGACCTTCCTCACTGGAACAAGCTGAAGGCAGATGAAAAATACTTTATCTCTCATGTTCTGGCATTTTTTGCAGCCAGTGATGGAATTGTAAATGAAAACCTGGTGAGAAAGCTTTACAGAGGCCTTGCATACTTATTTTATTGGCTTATTGGCTTTTCATTTTTGTTTTCTCACATTAATGCATAAGTTTATTAAATGTGTACTTTTTTTGCTTCCCATCCTTTCACCTTCACTAAGGGGAATAAACAGCTTTTCTGCTGGGGCCAGTGTCTGAGTTAAACTGGGTCAACTGTGGTCAGCAAGACTCCAAATCACATCTCTCTTGGACACAGTGTTTAAGCTCAGCCTTCTGCCTGGCTGTGTTGATCTGCATTTCTCAATTAACGGAACCCCATGCTTCTTCCCATACTTGTGTTAGATAGAAGTAGGGAGGGATTGTGCTGTGCCATGCTCTGTATTCTTCATTTTGGTAAAATCCATTTTGGTCTCACTGAACGGCATCCTAGAATCTTTCAGGGCTGCAGGCGGGTGCTGCTAAAAAGCTGGGGAAATCTTTCTGGTGAAATCAGTTCTGGGCTGCAGGAAGTCTTGCCACAGAGGTACCTCACTGCAAGTGCCCAGTTTAGATCTTGAATGTCTATAATATGTAGAATATGTCACAGTATATGTGCATATATTGCATGAACGTGTCTTATGTCATACTGTTTATTTTTTTCAATGATGAACAAAAAGTCTGAGGCTTTGTTCAATATGAAGTGTTTACTATTGCAATATTTTGCTGTTCTCCTCCTGTGTACGTGCGCCCTCGTGCTTCGCTGCAGCTCTCTGTCCAGTATGCACAGCAGATGTATTTACTTCTAGCTAGCTTGCTTTATTTTCTTCTGCACCTCACCTGTCCTGTTGACATATCTGTGAATAAAGTAGGGCTGAAGTGCTCCCATCCTTTCTCTGTGATAGAGATCTATTGTCTCTCCCATTAAGCTTAAGAGTACTGTCACGCAGGACTGGTTTTACTGTACTCATTGCCACGCTTTCTGGTTTTGGTAGGTGGCGCGATTTAGTCAGGAGGTGCAGATCCCAGAAGCTCGTTGTTTCTATGGCTTTCAGATTCTCATTGAGAACGTTCACTCAGAGATGTACAGCTTGCTCATAGACACCTACATCAAAGATCCTGAGAAAAGGTAAACCTCTGGATGTGTTACAGACCCATGGGAAGTCTGTCACCTAGTCCAGTGGCACCGTTGTTGGGTGGCAGCAGCAGCGGCAGCAGCTGTCTCCTCTTTCATGCTTACTGGGGGAGTTGGGGACGGTTCCTTAGAGTTTTCAAGGCCTGCATGCCTGACCCCCAGAATGGAGAGAAGTATTACTGACCAAGAGACTCGTGTGGGAATCCAGAAGGTTAGTTAGATTTGTATAAATCTGTGATTGCAGGTAGTGTGGACTATGTGAAATGTTGTTAAAGGTTAGATAAACTTCTTGTGGTTATTGTGCTTGGTCTCACATCAGCAAAGGATCTACCTCGGGAAATTGAGTGCTCGTGATCCAACTGGTGTTTCTAACATACACTAATCAATGAATTGCATCCTTCCAGCTTTTTTGTTGTCGGTGCTTTTTCATACAACTTGGAACTGCTTATTTTTAAAGCACTGCGTTCTTTGGAGACCCCATCACCTTTGTTGTGTGGAGAAGTTCTTAGTTCAAATGGTTCTGCATTTGAAAAGAAGCACTTTCCCTCAGAAGCCCCACCGTGGTGATGGTCAGGCAGAGCTTGGTTTCCCACGGTGGCATCCTGTGTGCTGACAATGGGAGGACTGCAAGGTTTCCTTTCAGGTGTTTAGCATGGGGACAGAGCCTGTGCTTGTGGGAATTGCCCTGTTCCTTTTGTGGAGTTGGGCAAGATGAGGTTTAGCTTGGTGGGTAGGAAGTGGCTGCCATCTGGCTTGAAGTCTGAGAGGCAGTGTGGTCTGGTGGGTGGGCACTCCTGGGATGGGACGTTTGAGTTCACTTCCCATCTCTGCAGCTTGCCTCCTCTGAGACCTTGGGTTTGTTGCTTTCTGCACATTGGCTTCCATGTGCCCTTTTTATCAGAGATCATCACCCCTTTGGGGTGGGAACGGTCTCTTGCTTGGGTTAGCTCAGAGCCTAGCATAATGGGTTCCTCCGTCTGGTGGAGCCAGTAGGGACAATCAGGGCAGACTTGCATAAATCACTTATTATTTTGATGTTTCCTCTTTGTTTTCTTCTATAGGGATTTCTTATTTAATGCTATTGAAACAATGCCTTGTGTCAAGAAGAAAGCAGACTGGGCTCTGAAGTGGATTGAAGACAGAGAATCCACTTTTGGTGTGTAGCTTCTTAAAAACTTGTTTCTGTTGCACATGTCACAAACTAATCCTCTGGGGGTAAGCTGCATCCCTGGAACGTGAAATGAAATTCTTCACAGATGATGTAGTGGCTTGTGGGTCTCTGGTTTAACTAAAGAACTAGAAGTAACTTCTGGTGAGTGTGTATGTTTTTATCTTCAGCTAAAGCAATATAGTAATGGCAGTGCCCACTAGAATCATGTTATGAAAAATGCTTGTGGGTTTCTCTGTATTCTTTTGTCTTTTTACCGAACAACCCCAGTTTCTTCAGTTTTTGCTTGTAGACCTTGTTTTCTAGGAGCACTGATTATTTCTTCCAGTTGGCTCCTATTTTGTGCTCCAGTGTTCAGAACTGGGCAGCTGAAGTCTTGCAAATCCAGGCTTTTTCTGTGTTCATGTTCATATAGACAAATTCCTGTGTGGTTAGCCTTTTTTTGTAACAGCATGACTGAGCCTGAGCAAAAAAGATTCAAGAATCATCTGTCTTCCATCGGCATAGTACAGGTCATCCTTCCCCGTGTTCTGCATTCAGCTTACCATGTTGACTCTGAAGGATGTGTTGTAGCTGAAATGAATAATGGGCAGACTCTGGTGAATTTTCTAAACCAAACATCCTCTATACTTAAAGAAAGTGTAGAAGATGGAGAGATTCAGCCAGATGAACAAAATAAATCTGAATATTGTTCTTTTGCAGCATCCATTATTTGCAGCTCTTGTTTGAATGGGCTTCTTTTTGTAGCTGTAGATTCTCCTGTCCTGGAGTGTCCTGCTGCCTCCCCAGTCTGACTTTGGTTGCTGTGTGTGGAGTCCCTTCTTCATCTCCTTCATTCGGCTCCCAGCAGTGTGGGGTGTGCCAGGAATCAGAAGGTTTCTGAACTCAAAAAGCAACGTTCCTCCCACCCCCTGCCCCCAAACTTCATGCATCCTATCCAAATTTTTGTAAAGTACATTTCTACTCTTCTGTTTTTTCATCTTACTGAGAAAACTTCCCAAGTTTAAAACATTTCGGGGGCCCAGGTCTTACAGTTATGGATTATGAGATACAGTATGTGAAGGTGACTGGCTGACTTGTTTGCTTGGTGTTTCCTTCCAGTTTGGGGACCTGGCGTGCAACTGGGTCTCTGCAGCTTTGGTTGATTTCTTATGCTGAGGGTTCAATTGTTGTATCTGTTCTGTGGACTCTCAGCCTCCCAGCATGCGCTCATGTTACGTGGTGCTGCTGATGGGTGATTTTTGTGTCAGCGTTAACTCACTTGTATGATAGCTAGTCAGGTGGAATATGGTAAAAACCGTATCAATATTGGGTCTTGTGCTTCATTAAAGCTATATTGTATGAGCAGCCTTCCTCCACTCCTCTCTAGAAGTAACCTAGGGGATTTTTAGTGTTGCCAGACAAATTCTGTCCTGAGTAACTTCTGCGCTACTTACAAGTTCGTGTTGCTCTTCATGCTTTTTTCCTAACTTGAATTTCTTCAGATGAACCAGCAGATGGCATTTGCATCTCGTAGAGGAAGTGGGACATCTGGCTACTTTGGGGTTGTTTTATTTTTTAAACAAAATTCTATGCAGTTCTCACTGGGAAAAGGCACCAGCACTTAATGCAAAAGCTCTTAATGTTAGAATATACCCAAGGATCTTGTGAAGTTGTTTAAAATAGAGTACATGGAATGATGTGTCTTCACCAAGCTGGTCTTGTGGTCTGAAGAGACATTCCTGTAGAGAACAGGGAGAAATGGGACCAATAATGCTGTGCTTTCCTTCGGTGGAAGGTGGGAATACAGGTGGGATAACATAAACAGTCATTTGTGTCTTGATGAATTATGTTCTGTGTTCTTCCACTCTTGTAAGAATATGGTTTTATGTAGATTCTCAACAAGGTGTAGGGTTTTTTGTTTAATTTATAGGAGATCAGCTCTTCTCTCAGTTTTGTCTATTAGTTACACAGCCATTTTCCTGCCTTTTAGGAGAAAGAGATAAAGGAGTACTAATGTCTTGGCCACTTTGAACAATTGTATTCTTTCCCTTCTGGCCTGTGGCAGTTTCGGTGGGTGCCCTGGTTCTTCTGTTCTGCTGGGGTTGCCTGTGGTTAGGTGCTGTTGTGTGTGTAGGCCCTGTATGCCTCAGGATCTGCTGAAAGATGTGGTCGGATACAGCACCTGGTGCTGCAAAGGGGATCGCTCCTCTCCAGCATTGGTCTGTCTGATGCAAACGGTGCATCTTGCTGACGAGGAATACACTGGTTTGTGTCTAACTGAAAATGTGTTACGTTAAACAGGTGAGAGAGTCGTTGCCTTCGCTGCAGTTGAAGGCATCTTCTTTTCGGGTTCCTTTGCTGCTATATTTTGGCTGAAGAAGAGGGGTCTGATGCCTGGACTGACTTTCTCCAATGAACTTATTAGCAGAGATGAGGTAATGTGTCATGTCCTACATACTGTCTGGGAAGGAAAGTGAGTTTCCAGGGGAAGGGCAGAATTATATGCATAAAGATCCCATAGTCTTGCCAGAGCAGCCCACCTCTCGTGGCAGGGAGGGTCGGAGGGAAGGTGCAGAGAACAGAAAGCAGTGTTTGGGTAGGAAGCAGTGAAAAAAAGAATCCAGCAGTGAGTAGGGGATGTGTTTCTGGGTATGACGGAGCCTTTTTAATGTTGACAGTGCTGGAGGCCAAGGAGATGGTAGAAGTCTGAGTAGGTTCTCTGCTAGCCAGTGTCAGCAGCAGGGTTTTCCAGGGAAGGTCCACTGTCCTGGTAGGACAGAGGTCCTGGTTACCTGCCAGGTAACTGCCGGCCATGCTCCCTAGAGCTTCTCCCGCAGTAAGCCTTCTGCATCTGCTTTAACATCACCTCCTAGGCAGCACGGAAAAGAGACTTCCTTCCCCCAGAGCAGTCCCCGACCCTGTTTCTGCAGTCTGACGGAAGAGCTGTAACTGCTGACGTGTAGGAAGATTGGAGTCCTGCAAAGGAGCAGACTATTCCCAGAATATTTGTAAAAAGGGGGAAGAAGCAGACTTCTAGCTAGAAGTTACTAATGAACTTAAAGCCTAGGTGCTGCTATGTCCCTCAGCAGAAATACCTGGTTTTAAAGGGAGTAAACATAAATATTAGCAATACCCCAGTGTATAGTATGATCAAAAAGGCGGACAGTTTGAGTTGAAGGGGACGTTTGTTTTCCTGTGCCGTGAAGGGAAGCAGAGGCCTGGCTGCCCAGGGACTGCTGTGGAATTGCATGGTCCCCACCTGCAGTGGGGGCTGGCTTGGGCAAGGACCTCTAGCTAGGATGTGACTCTGAGCCTTGCTGTGCCTTAACTGCTTCCGTCAGGTTCAAGTGGCCTCCTTGTACCGCTCCCCATCTGCCCCTAGCTGTGGGTCCCAGAGCTTGCAGATGGCCGCCTGCATCTGTTGCCTGGCCAGCTGTGGCAGGTTGGTGCAGAAGCAGCAGACACTGTTCCTCTCCGTGTTCTTGTGTTACTGCACAGCAATAGAATCTCCTGGGAGGGGGCAGCGACAGGTCTGCATTAGAGGGGAGTGCTTTTTAGCTGAAGATGTGATGTGTGTGAGGGGCTGCATGTCAGCACACTGAATGTGGCAGGCCATGTGCTGACAAGTGCCCTTTTCTTTTCACTGCCTCTTGCACCACTGCCTGCCAGTTGGCAGCAGTTGCTTATGGTTGAGGCACCGCATAACTTAAGGCACTGTCAGCACTGAAAAAGCGGAAAGACCAGTTTTGTATGCAGTGTAAACATGCCAGTGGTTTGAACTTACCAGAGTTGGTCTAAAAGAATAAAGAGATTTATCATAATGGAAGTAATTTCCATGGATTAGATAAACTGATTTGAAAGGAGGCATCTTACAAGATACCTTTAATTTAAAAGACACTTTTGAAGAAAGCGATATGATCAGTAAGCAAAACCAAACAGTTCTTCAGCCTTGACCTTCCTTGTGTCTTCTGTTTCTGTGAGTAATTATGAACTGATCTATTTGAGCGAGGAAGTATTTGTTAGAAGGATCACTTGGAGGTGAATGAGATGTAAGTTCCTCTGTACTGCAGCGTAACTGTACTTCTCTGCAGAGTCGAGCACCAAAAGACTGAATTTTTCTTGAGCTCCGCTGGCATAATTCCAACTGCAGAGCTGTTACGAAAGGGTAAGGCTTGGTGCACACAGCACCTGCATCGAAAACCAGGAAATGCTCTTACAAAAGCAGTGGCAGTAAAAAGAATCCACAATGGAAAACTACACGAACTGTTTTCTGTTGCACCTGGACAGATAAATGGCTAATGCTCAGTGGTTTTTGAGCTGCAGGCTCTGTTCCCAGGCTGTTCTCTGAGCCGGTGCGTCTCTGATTCTTAAAGGGGCAAAGCTGCTGGGAGCACCAGTCAGCGGAGCACAGCAGCTCAGGTGAGAAGCCAGGTACGTCCTGCATCCTGCTGGCGATGTTGCCCTGGACGAGACCACGGGAAGCCCTGCAGCAGGCAGCTAATTCCGTCCCTAGGTGGGGAGTGTTTCCCACATTATGTTGTTTCAGGGCTCTTTTGTGACCTGAAGCTCAAGGATTTTGTAGCCTTTCTGAAAAAGGTTTGGCTTCTTGGTTTTGTTTTGACCCTTGTTAACGATAGCATTGGGTTGTCTCATAGCCCATAGTCTGCCAAATCCTTTTGACTGGTTTTCACTCTGGATGTGCCCTGATGGTGCTTATAGGCTGTAATCACCACCTTGCTGTCGAGAGGAGAGACGGTAGCACAGTGTTCCTTCAGTCTAGCAGCTACCAGAGGCTCAGGCTGTAGCCAGGCAAGCTCAAATACAAACCGAGGCACCTGTCGTAGCAGCTCTCTGGTACCCTCCTCAGACTGTGACAGATTGCTTATCACCTGACGTTGTCTTATTCTGGCTGGAGGCTTTTCTGGAAATCTTGGGAACAAACACAATTTACTGGGCTCTGTGCAGGATAGCCGGGCGAAATGTGAAGGTGGGTTGAGTTGGGCACGGTAGCCTTAAGTATTACAAATCTATCAATGTTGTGGTAGCAAATTCCTCACAGTAACTGCACGTTGTGTGGAAAGATGACTTGTTAATCTGGAGTTTGGTGTCTCTAATCTGAATCTTCCTTTCTGAAAATGCTATGAGGAGAAGCAAGGGAAGAAATGCTACTAGAAGAACTTAAATATTTCTTTACAGGTATCTTGAAGCGGAGAGCAGGTAGGCAGTCTATGTTAACTGGCAGGTGGTTTTGCAGGTCTTGACGTAGGAGTGTCTGCAAAAGCATCTCTGACAGGAGGCAGGGACCCAGCAGGGCTCTGTGTAGGATCCCTCCAGCAGAGCAGCTCTCAAAAATATTTACCGGAGAAACATGTATGCTGAGCGTTATTTTGGCATAGGTGGCACGTGTTGGATTTTAGAGTTACTAACTGGGTTGCAAACTAAAAAGTGCCTGCTACACCTGGTAACATTAAGACCGTCAAAGAAGCAGGAGGCTAGGAAGCTTCAACCTGAATGAGGCTGCCTCAGAGAAAGAGCGAACTATGTGGAGGAGGGAAAACTGACCTTTTTTTTTTTTTTTTTTTTTTTTCATTATTCTCTGTTATTTCAGGGTCTACACTGTGATTTTGCTTGTCTAATGTTCCATTATTTAGTGAACAGACCGTCAGAAGAGCGGGTCCACGAGATCATCGTTAATGCTGTTGAAATTGAGCAGGTAAGCCTGGCTGTGACAGCATCATGGGCAGCGCAGGACCAGTCTTATGTGCAAAGGTAAACAAATTAACTTCTGACTTTTGGGATTCTGTATTTGACACTTGGCTCAGGCCTGGATCCCTGATGCATTATACCATCCTTTTGCTCTTCCTTAATGGTGACTATAAGAGTCAAGAGACTTTCTGATTCAGTTGTCAAGCAACTGGGAGAAGCTGAAGCTGGCAGCTGGTTTCCTTCTTAACGACAGAAAGGAAGAAAGGCTGTCTTATTTAGTGTAGAACAGAATAGTTCCAGTTGGAAGGGACCTACAACAATCATCTAGTCCAACTGCAACTGTCTCTTAGAGAAGAGTTTGTTTACCTCTGTCCTTTCAGGATCTTTGTTTCTCCCTACTGTATACACATCCCTGCTTGTCCTCAGGAAAAGACAGGGTTTGTTCTGGCCACATGTACTGTGCTGGGCTCTGACTTTTTTTGAGGTTGCTGTCAGGTTCTTTCACATGAAGTGCTACCCATCTGTAACTACAAATTTCTGCACTGCTGAGTGTTTGTCAGGATTGTAGTTTACCCTTTCTTTTCTGTTGTCATCTAACTACTGTGATGGTGATGAATGCCCCAGCTTTGCCTCACAACACTGACAGGTATTGCATCGGTGCCTAAACATATGCACGGCTGCGTTCAGCACTCATATATATCGCTATCCTCTCTGATCTGTCATTCTATAATGGCTGGAAGCCAAGGAGGACTGGAGATTCTGGATCTAGTCTTGCTCCCACTAGTATTGTCTGTAGGTTTTATCAAACTTGGAGCTCAAGCTTACACTGAAGCTTGGAATCTTATGGGGGGTGGGGAAAGGCAGATGAGAGGGGCTGTAATAAAAATTCTTGTGCCTTTTCCAGAAAAACATGCTAAAAATAAAGGAAGGTACAAACAACTACTGAAAGCAGAAGATACTTGTTGAGTTTAGTGATGCAAGTTATTTATTCAGAGAACTGCCTGGGGAGCCTGGAATATCACAAATTGTGTTACTGTGAAACACAGGTGTCTTCTCTCCTTTTCCCTTCTTAAATTTCATTTCTCTAAATGTTGTCTGTGTTTTAACTTCTAGGAGTTTCTAACAGAGGCGCTACCTGTAGGTCTGATTGGAATGAATTGCACTTTGATGAAACAATATATTGAATTTGTCGCAGACCGGTTACTAATGGAGCTTGGGTTCTCAAAGGTAAGAGATGCAGTTGCCCAAAATGCTGGCCTGCCAGGACAGCCCAGGAAAGCTGTCAGCACAAAGCACTTTCTTAATGTGCCTGGGAGGAGGTCATATTTAGCACTCCCACTTTATGTGAGTGACAGCCAAAACCACAGCATTAATATATATGTTTCACTATTTAAAAGAGCAAGAACAATTTAGGCCATTGTTTCGCTTCAGCTGTTCTGCAGGTTTGTCATGGGAAGTGTATGCTGTGCCCAAGTGCTGCAGTCCTCGAAGGATAATAAGCAACTTGCGCGGGTGAACTTCACCATGAACCAAACTCCTGGAGAGTGACAGTACTGAAGTTGCTTAGACAGGTGTCTGTAGATCCTACAGTATATTACAGCCAGGGATGATCTAGTTTGAAAGGCTCTGTTTTGTTTGTTGGGGTTTTTTAAAGCATTGTTACCCTATCAGAATCACCAATGTAATATCCTTTCCCCAGGTCTTTCATGCAGAAAATCCTTTTGATTTCATGGAGAATATTTCTCTGGAAGGAAAAACAAATTTCTTTGAGAAGCGAGTTTCGGAGTATCAACGTTTTGCTGTTATGGCAGAAACAATGGACAACGTCTTCACTCTGGATGCAGATTTTTGATAACTTGGCAAATGAATGGTGACTGTTTCCCTCTCCCCATCTCACTTTCTGCTGTGAAGTTGTCTTCATTTCCTCTCCTGGAATTGGAGTCTACTGGGATTTTTTTCCTGGGTTTTCTTGTTGTTTGTCTGAGGAGTAAATATATTTCTGTGTCATTTAAAAAAAAAAGGGAGGGGTCCTTTTTAAAAAATTTGTATGACTTTTTAAAAGGATGGCCTTTTTAAGATACCCTTGACTCACTTGCTGTGATTGCTGTCTTTAAAAGTGACCTGGATACTACTACTTTTTTAAGACTTTGGTAGTGTTTTAAGCAAGCTAACTGCATATTTACCTCATGTTATGGTATTTTAATCTGAAAACCAGATGAGGTATCACTCTATGTATATATGTTGCTAAAAATTATTTTTCATGGTTTCTATTTTCATGTTTATAGATTTAGTTTAGAGTAAAAGCTCTTCCCTTTTGTCCTGCTGCAGATAGAGTAACAAGTGAAGGTGGGAAGACATTAAAAGGTATGAACTATAAAATCTTATTAAACCCAGGGATACAGTTTGATCTCCCCATTAACCTGGGTTCTGTCTGAAAACTGTTTGCAAACCTGATGGCTGTTGGTAGGAGTTTAAATCAAATACTAAGATTTTTGTCTTACAGCTGTTATTGAGCAGGTCAGTGGACTTTGAATGGTCCTTGAAAAGGCAAGCCTGTTAGTAGTGGAGAAAAAACACATCCTGTAGTGCTTTGGCTTGTGCTGCCTGTTTTTCCCTGCTTCTCTGAACAAGTGCCTTATTAAGCAGTCTGTAGTTGTGCTGAGTTGCAGTCGGCATCTGACACTCAACAGCCAGCTCTGGGTGTTGTCTGTCTTCCCTCTGTCGTTCTGGGGGATTTGATATTCTCCCCTTCTCGGTTTCACTTGTGCATTGATGGGGTGAGAAGGCATATCATTGCAAGGGATTATCCTTTGAGGTGCTACAAACCTACTACTTGGGCCGTGAGGAAGCACCACTAATGTATGAAGGTACTTCAAACGGCGTGTTTAATGTGAACCATTGAAACCATTGTCACAGAAGAGCTTCTGGAGGAAGGTATTAAACCTTTCAAAAACAAATCTTGAAGTAGTATGGATTAGCGGCACCTTACAAGGTTTGGGTTTTGGTGTGTTCCAGTGTGCCTGAAAATGTTTTTTTTTTAATTCCTTGATGTCACATGCAGAGAAGGGAGCAATTGAAGAATGGCTAACATACTGCAGTGGTACTTGGGACGGAAGGGATATTTACTATTCAGTCGCAGGTGGATTATTTGCAAATAGGTATGCTCATTTTTTTCAAAGGTGAAGTGGGTGTGCATGAGCTAGACAAAGCCTTCTGCTTCATTAAACCCAAACTTTTTTTCCTGATGTTCAGCAATTTGTATAAGAGCTTTTTTAAGTCTTTCTTACTGTTGCAGACATCTTGTGCTGCTTTCAATACGCCTGGCATGAGATGAGCTGACAGCCCAGGGTTATCGGTGATGGGGTGGTCTAAGTGTTATTTCCCTGCCAGCCCAGATCAGCTGTAGCCCTTGGTACCTGGGTTCCATGGAATAGGTCCACTGTCTTAGCGTAGTTCCTAGTGAACAATTGTTCCTGGTGTAAAAATAAGCAGCAAAACTGGCTTTTTTTGTTTGGTCTCAGTAAAAGATCACAAATATGTAATGAACATGGAAACAGGACAGCTTTTTTTCCTAGAGAAGCGCCTGCATCATTTGACATAAGGTACTTGGGAGGGCAGAGGGCGACCTGGAGAATACAGGGAAAAGCTGGAACCCGTGTCCCTCACTAACGTCCTGCAACTGCAAAAGAACTACGGACTCAAGAGAGAAAATCCAGCGCCTTCTGGAAATACTGTGTTGGTGGGGGAGAAAGAAAAAATGTTGTAAATGGGTCTTTTTTGGGAGGAGTGGAACCTATTTTTATGTCACTAAAAGTACTAAAAAGCATTTGTTTTGAGTGTTGTGAATTAAGATGGGAGTATAGAGAATATTCAAATATGAAACTGCTATGTGCTCAGGTTCTGTAAATGTCTATGAGATACCAAAGTCTGGTACAACAGCTCCCACTCCATTTGTGTGTAAAATATGTACGTAGTTTCAATAAAACTTGAACGTGGAGACGAGCATGTCTTTGTTCGTGAGTTACATGCTTTCTTGTGCAATCCAAAATGATAAAAGTGGGCCATGCCAGAGTTAAGTTGGTGTTTGCAGCTTTTGGGTTGTGGGAGAACGTTATGAGTGCTCCATACGCTGACTTGCGCTTTGTGAGCTCTCGACTTGCTCCTTCTTGTTCTTGGGAATGGGGTTTGCAGCCTAGGGAGCAAACAAACTTTTTTTTCTGGAATTTTCTGGCTCAAGGAGAAATCTCTTGGGATTCTCTTAGATTCAAAGAAGAAACACTCCAGAAATGTAATTTGGGTGGGTGGTATCCGATACCGGATATATCGAGGGCATTGTGCCCTCGGGTCCGGCGCCCTGACTGTGCCGGGGCACAGCAGCGTGGGGTTCAGCCCCCTGGGCTGGGGCCAGCCAGGCCTGCCTGCGGCCACGCACCGGGGCTGGGTCTGAGCTGGCAGAGGTTCTCACCTGATGGCATCTGCGCCCGCAGGGGCGTCAAGTCAAATGTCCTGTCCCTGCTGCCCCTTTGTGCCTCCTTGAGACAGGCATGAAGGGCACAAGGTCCCTTCCTCTCCCACCAGCGCTGGGTCTTGGGCAGAAACCATGCGCCGCTGGCGGACAAGCTGGGTCTGGCTCTGCGCGTCTCATGCCGTGGCCGTCACACTTAAAAAAGCCTGAAGGGTGTGTGTGAGGGAGAGAAGTCGTGATGCATCATTCCAATATATAGTCTGTGTGCTCTGGGTTGGAGTCGGAGGCTGGTGCGTGACTCCCATTATAGCCGGCAGGACCGAGGAAGGTGCTTCTGGAGGGCTTCGTCTCATGGTGAAGGACATGTCTGCAATGGTCAGCTGAGCAGAAACCTGTTTCTGGGGGCTGCAAGGGGAGCTGAGGCTCACAGGTAGAATCGCACCTTCTAACATCCAAAATGGCCTCTGTAGGTCCCGCTGTTCTCGTTCGAGCAGACACAGGGGTCCTAGCAAAACCCGTGGC
The DNA here is from genome assembly GCA_034782735.1 of Sagittarius serpentarius. Lineage (NCBI taxonomy): Eukaryota > Metazoa > Chordata > Aves > Accipitriformes > Sagittariidae > Sagittarius > Sagittarius serpentarius. The sequence continues at coordinate 31,523,545 of JAVKLA010000027.1, read as the reverse complement.
TTGATTAGCAATAGCCACAAGCGGACAGCCTGCTCCCAGCCCTGCTCCCAGGTCATGAAGCCACGGTGGAGTGCAGTAGCTCAGTTGACTGTTCGCAGCCCTTGCTGGGAAAGAAAAGAAAGTGGGTGAGGACAGGGCAATTAGCAAGCTCTCAGTGTCTCTTGACAGCCCGGAGGCTGTGTTGCTGGACTGGTAAGATTTTTGCAGCAGACGATGCTGTCTGCGTGGCAGCACACCCGGAGCTGCGGCCAGCCCCTGGCCGGCTGACACTGCGCTAGTCCAGTTCTGCCACGTTTCTCGTCCTTGCCTTTGAACGTTGTTAAACAGTAAGTCTGGCCTCCCTGCCAGTTGCCCCCCAGCCCTGCCGAGGGGATGATGCGGGCTGGTTTTCCTCCTGGTGGAGCCCTTGAGTCAGCAAATATTAACGTTTCTGTCGCTATATTCTCCGGAGCTCCTTCTGGGAGAAGACCAGTCACTGGACATGCTGATGTGTTAATACTCCGTGTAGCCGGGTATGTGTTTACCAGGAGGGTGCTTGTGTGACTGGGGACCGCCCTCCGCACTGCTCTCTGCAGAAATGCACACGTGCATGTATAAACTTTATATATGTGCATAGCGATGTACATGTCTGGTACGCATAGACGTACACACTACACCCATGCAAAAGCAGGAGGGGAGAAGCTGTTGAACACCAGGTTTTAGCAAAACCTCTCCCTGGAGCAGAAGGGTCAGATGGACACTGTAATGTTGCTGTTAAAAGATGCTATTCCTGGTGTGCTGGCAGCTGCCCGCCCTGCTCCTCGCTGCCGGGGTACAGATGACGGCAGTGGCACAGCCAGAGGCTTCTCCCACCCCATCGTACATAACCTGGCTCTAGGAACCAAGGCTGCCAAATCCATGAGGCTAGAGCTTTCCTCTACTAACGGGAGTCTTAAGCTAAGTTTTTTTCAGCTTAAAATACAGGTAAATCTCAGGAACGGCTGTTTGGCCAGTGTGGAGCACACATGCCTGCTTTAAAGAATAGTGACTTCGGTCTTTGGCTGGCTGAGAGTAGCTGCATGGATGGGCTCAGGAATTCCCTGTTACCTTTTGGCCCTTCTAATGAAATAAAAGAGGATTTGTGAGTGACAGACACGAGATTTCTATGACAGGCAGCAGTGCTGCCAATACCGCAGCTTTTTGCGGAGCTTGCTGACCGGGGGCTCCTGCACTGCAGATCCTTCTTCCCAAATCTGCTGGAAGGGCTTACCTGGGAAGCATCCTTCCCCTGGGACTGCTGTTGCTTTGCCTGCACCATTCATCACTGCATTGGCTCTAGTGTGGCTGCTGGCGGGTTCGTGGGGACACATCCGTATCATCAATCCCTTTCTTTTGCTGTAGTACACAGTTTGGTTAATGTTACTCTGGGAATGGCCCCGGGTAACTGCTGCAGCATCTCTAGTAAGCTCGTCCTGGTTTCGGCTGGGACAGAGTTAATTTTCTTCCTAGTAGCTGGTACAGCGCTGTGTTTTGGGTTTAGTGTGAGAATAATGTTGGTAACACCCTGATGTTTTAGCTGTTGCTAAGTAGCGCTTATCCCAAGTTAAGGATTTTTCAGTTTCCCGTGTTCTGCCAGTGAGGAGGTGTATAAAAAGCTGGGAGGGAGCACGGCCAGGACAGCTGACCGGAACTAGGCAAAGGGATATTCCGTACTATCGGATGTCATGCTCAGTATATAAACCGGGGGGAGCTGGCCAGGAGGGGCAGATCGCTGCTTGGGCATCGGTCAGCAGGTGGTGGGCAACTGCATTGTGCATCGCTTGTCTTGGGTTTTATTTCTCTTTTTGTTGTATTCCTTTTCATTACTACTATTATTATTACTAAACTTTATTATTGTTATAGTTATTACTATATTTTATTTTAGTTATTAGACTGTTCTTATCTCAACCCACGGGTTTTGCTTTTTTTTTCCTGATTCTTCTCCCCATCCCTCTGGGAGCAGGGAGAACCGAGCGAGCGGCTGCGTGGTGCCTTGTTGCGGGCTGGGGTAGTACGAGGAGGAGAGCTGCCACAACGAGCTGCACGGAGCAGCCCGGCACCAAGGGTGAGGTGTTGACCCCTGCCATGGGGACAGGCCACCTTTGGGCCTTGGTGGTGCCTGTTCCTTTAGTGAGTGCCTGTCGCTGCAGAGGCAGGAGGAGGTCATCACCAACAGATGATGAAAAGGGATCAACGGATTGATGGAAAGAAGGTTTTTTGGATGCTTCCATGACTTCACCAGCAGGCACCGACTTTGGCTCCTGTCCCTCTGGTGCCCAGTGAATGTCAGAAAAGATCTGTGCCGGGCACAGTGACTGCTGGTTGGCTTGCTATGTGACCTGCTCAAAGCCTGTCCCTGCAAACCCCTCCTGAACGTCACGCCACAACTCCCGCTCGGTGGCTACACAGAGAAATGAAGCCGCTGGCATGCCGTAAGCGGCTCTGCATGGTTGCTTCTCTGCCCGCTCTGTGTGATGGCCGGCGTGGTGATGCCGTGACCTGTGCCATGAGCTGTGGCTCAGGCTGAAGTCCTGCCTGGCTTGGACTCGGCTCTTGCTAAACCCCACGGGGAGCCCGGTGCGCAGCGCTGGTGCCAGATGGAAGGTTTGCAGTGAGGCACAGGGCTGACAAACCCGGGGCAGATGATGACAAGAACCATGTTGTCTCACCCCAGCCTGGGCTCAGAGCAGGCTGTGCACTCATGCGGCTGGTGTGTTCTGGGGGGCTTTTTTTCAAGCCCCCCAAACAAGGTCCTGTCTCAGGTCATCCTTAAGTTACTTGTTTTAGTGAGGAAGCTCCCAAAAATCACACTGCGGGCTCTGGGTGAACGGCAGCATAGTTGGTGGGATTTTTTTTTCTTGTCAGTTGGCAGATCCAGGAGAAGTGTTAAGAACAAGTCTCAAAGCGCAAATAGTTTTCACTCATCTGGTTGTCGTGGTTTAACCCCAGCCAGCAACTCAGCACCACGCAGCCGCTCACTCACTTCCCCCCCATCCAGTGGGATGGGGGAGAGAATCGGAAAAAATAAAGTAAAGCTCGCGGGTTGGGATAAGAACAGTTTGATAGAACAGAAAGGAAGAAACTAGCAATGACACTAATAACAACAAGAAAGTGACAATAATAATAATAGGACTGGAATACACAAAACAAGTGATGCACAGTGCAATTGCTCACAACTCACCGACTGATGACCAGTTAGCTCCCGAGCAGCGCTCCTCCCCAGGCCTATCCCCCAGTTTATATGCTGGGCATGTCGTCCCATGGTATGGAATACCCCTTTGGCCAGTTTGGGTCAGCTGTCCTGGCTGTGTCCCCTCCCACCTGTCCTGTGCCCCTCCAGCCTTCTTGCTGGC
>JAVKLA010000027.1:31509931-31520074 GCA_034782735.1 Sagittarius serpentarius | reverse complement strand
ATCCTAAACCCAAAACACAGCGCTGTACCAGCTACTAGGAAGACAATTAACTCTGTCCCAGCCGAAACCAGGACACTGATGAAAGCCTCTGACACCACAAGCTAACTTGAACTTGAGAGCTGCAGGAAAATTTTGGCTGCCCGTCACTTTGTCTTAGCCCACGGATGTGGTTCAGAAGAGATTACACTCAGGCTGTTTTACGAGGAAATGCAAGAACCCTTTCCACAGCCGGTGACCTTTACAATGCGGGAGGTTGTCCAGGCTCTCCCCCCGTGCCGTGTCTGCAGGCCTGTTACCAAATGGCCTGTCACCAAATGGCCTGTCCAAGGCCCCTTGCGTGCTGATGGTGGTCACCTTCAGTGGCCTCTGCCCCGGGGGATCTCCAGAGTGGGATGGGCTGGTTTGCTGCTTCTGCAGGCAGTTTTGAACAATTAATTGAAGGCAGACTGAGGTGGCACGTCTGCCACCTCCTAGGAGACTGGCACCACCCAGGGAAGGGCTGGGGGCTCCTGAAGGCAGTGACGTGCCTTGGGTAGGAAAAGTACGACAGGCAAAAGATGTGCTGGTGACAGTGGGAGTGACAGCCAGTTCACTCCTCATTGCTTAGATGCCAGCAGTTTTGCGACACAAGTGTTCATCATACACAGACTCGTGTCCTGCACTCGCTTTCCTGGTGGCTCCATCACCCCAGCTCTGGAGAACTGAACCCGACGGTGAACAGCACAAATATTGACTAATAAATATTCAATAATAGTACTGAATAATAATACTAGTGCTACCATCTTGTCAGGGCAGAAGCAGCTCTGGGGGCCTGGAAAATCACAAGTGCTGGGAAAATTTACTGCCAGCGTTAAACCTGAGGAGCCCGGAGCAGACCCGGGGGAGGTCTGAGCCCCAAGAGCTTCAGCCCCTCCATGGCTGTTGGCACTCTGCATTTGGCAGTGTCAATAGCGAAGGACCGAGATCCCTCTGCTCTGAGCCACAGCCTGCCTCGTTCCCCAAAGCAGGGCCAGCGCATGCGGGCAAGCCTCGGCAGATGCAGGATGCAGAAGACTTTTAGATTCCATCGCTGGGATCATTTACAGCTTTGGGAAAAATACGATTCTCTACCAAACTGAGCGCTTCATTACTAGCTCTCTAGCATTTAAAAGCATTTCTGCAGGACTTTACTGGTTTATTTGCTACTGGGTTAACTTTTTCCAAGCACAGACTTGCTTTGAAGTGTCCTGTTCCTCATGGCATGGAGCAGGACTTGGGGTCTCCCTTGGCAAAGTGGCAGCTGTGGGGCAGCTCCTCCAGACCAGAGGTGGGTCCAGGGACATCTCAACCACCTTTCGGTGCATGGAAACTCCCCCAACACCTGCCTCTTTCTTGGACATCTCAGCCCTGCAGGTAGGAAGAAATGTGGGTCGCTGGGGCTGTAGGGCAGAATGGGCTTTAAATGAGGCTCCAGGAAAGCAGGGAGGTTTCTTTGAAATGTATCTCACTGCTGAGTTCCTTCTGTCTAGCTAGCTATGGAGAGGAGTTTAATCCAGGTTAGTGAGTAAAGGCTGTTCAGATCTTGGTTGCGGGGTCCCAGGGCCGCACGGCATGATGAAACTCACGGTGCAAGGGAGTATCGGTTTAGAGCTATAATAGCGAGCACTTCTGCCACATGAGAAGAGGCTTGCCTATCAGTTATTGACTTTTTTTTTCTTTCAGTTTGAAGGGAAATAGAGTTAAGTTACAGCCTGTTAGGCTGACTGAAGAACTGAACGTGTTTATTGACTGACTTCATTCACAGCGTGTGTAATTGCCTGCTTCAGAGATGGGTGTTACAATAAGCCCAGGCAGAGCTGCCTCACTCCTTGCGGTACCCTCCATCTCCTGTTTACTCATCCTTCCGCGGGCTAATGGGACCGTGTGTGGAGGCGGGCTGCAGCTAGTCCATCCTACAGCCACTACCGCACGTGCCGTGGTTTTGGATGAACACCTTGGAAAAAGCATTTCTAGGTTCTTTTCTCCAAGATTCCCGTTGTTAAAAGACCCTTCGGTGCGGTTGGACCAGTCTGCTTAACTCCTCCTGTTAGCTGAGCAGGGCGTAGGGCCCAAAATGTTTTCCCAGCTTCTCCCACGCCCAGCAAAGTTTGAGGGCAAAGCGAGGACGTCTCCTGCCTTTAGAGCCACCTTCAAAAGGACGGCAGCCGGCCAATGCCCCAAGCCCTGCGGCTGGCCGGAGGTGTGAACTGCTGAGCCTTCTTCCTTGTCCCCCCAGGTCCTCCTGAGCTCTGAGGCAGCAGTCACATCCACGGGATGCACAGCCTGCATCCAGCGCAGGTGGGATGTTTTACGGCTCCCGATAGGCTGCCGAGGCCAGACAAAACTTGTGGGGAAACACTGTGTGCAGCTGCGGAGATAAATGCAGATGTTTTCACACTAGGACATGGCCTATTGCAATGTCTGTTTGCAACAGAAGATCACTGGATAGGAATTCCTCTGTATAATTAAAAAATAATTGTATTTTTAACTGTCTTGATTTTTTCCAATTTTTTTACACTGTCTGGTTTTATTCACCTTGGGCCCATTAAGTTTACATGCTTTAAAAACATGAGATTCTTGACAGGTGTGTTAAAGCTCTTCTGTCACTTATAATATTAATCTACATGTATTCTTGGTGCTGTTATACTTTGTGGTATGATACCTATATAAGCAAATCTCTTTCTTTCCCACATCCATTAGATGTAAGTGGCAGCATTAGCACATGCTGATTGTATTTTAAGTTCAAATGGTCTTACCCAAAGCCCGTAAAATGGAGACCAGTTGCTGCCATTTCTGTTGCCTTTGTGTTGTGGCTGCTAATTTATTTCCCTGTTACTGCTGAGTGCAGGTCCAAATTAACAGGGTCTGGTTATTCTCACATCAGCCACACAAAAAGGCCAACTTTTGCCCAGAGGTAGGAGAGGGAATTTTTTTTCCAGACATTTACTCTTGCTTGTGGGGCTGAAGAACTGAAGTTTACCACAATTGCCCGTGCATCAGTGATGTTCAGCACGAATGCTGCTTGTGCAGAAGGATGGCTGCGGCTGGGGTGAGAAGCACTTTCCATAAACCTCAAAGATGGGAAGGCAGATCCTCACACAGGATAGTGGTGAGTATCATTTCCACTGGATGTCACTGGAAGCATTTAACCCAGTCAGCGCCTGATGGATGTGAGGCTGGAAATGTGGCTTCGGTGTGATAAAAAGCTGTAAATTCCCATTCTTTGCCTTTCTGCATAAAGTAATACCTACACACAGGTGAGGTGGAGCATAAGTTAGGATGAAGGTGGGGTTTCTACCATGCTGGGCAGGTATTTACCTTTCCTGAGGGCCACCAGTGTTTCAGACTACACCAGAAAAAAACACCCATTTAAAAAAAAAACCAATCCAGAAACCCATGAAGTTGCAGTCCATCGGCACAGCGTGCTGGGCAGTGCTGGGCAGTGCTTTTGGGGATCCAGCCCTGCAAGCGGAGCCCGGCGGCACCCCTTCCTCCACAGCCTGGTGCCTGCGCGCAGGGTGAGAGCTGGCAGAGATTGCCAGGGGGGCTTTACAGTGCCGGCTTTAACAGCAGTAATTTACTTCCTAAAGGCCACCCTGAAGACCTTATCTGAAGCTAATTAATTGTCAGCAGCAGCTGTCCTAACTTTATCACCACTGCCTGGTTCTTGCAATGAAAGGCAAGAACATAAGACCATGAGAGAGTGCGAGATTTTGGTTCAGGGGCAGCAAACGCCTCCAGGGACGTGTCCGTCTCTGCAGGGCCAGGCAGCTGCCAGCTCCTCTGGCCCGAGTGCAACCAGGGCAGGCTTGGGCTGGAGGCAGCTGGTGATGTCTGTAGGAAGGAGCTCAGCCTCCCTGTGCTGGCAGCTACCCGTCCCTACAGCCCCCCTCGGAGTAGCCTGCACCGTAGCCCAGTGCTCCTTCAGTTAAACGGTTTGTGGTAAATCTCACGCACCTTATTCTCGGCTCCTGGGGCCTTTTCACGGCAGGGAGCATTTACAGGCTCGTAAACTGTATTTGAGAGTTCTTGTAGATTAGCCAATAAACTTTCCAGGAGTGAAACATGATTCCACCTGAGAACGGTTTTTGCATCCGGAGGTTTTCCTCCGTGGCCAGACGCAGGGTGGTCTGGGGCTGTATGTTCAATTAACAGGGCACCGCTAAGTGAGCGTGGTTGCCGGCACGGACCTGTAAATAGAGGCAAGCAGCACAGACTGGAAAGTGCCGGTGGGGTTACTCAGCGGGGTCTATTACTCACGCTTACCCTGGCGTGTTCTTAGAGGGGTGTAAGGAAAAGGAAGGTGTCTCTGGGAAGCGCAGGCGCGTCCGTGAGACAGCTACAGCAAGCACTAAGGTTTGCAGCAGCTCTGTACTGTGGCTTAGTCTGCTGGGACCTGTGTGTGCCTTTTACTGTCTTTCTGCTTACACGTGCCGTGAGAGGAAGAATGAGAGGATTATGCGGAAGGCAAATTTATTTTACAAAATTAAAAATAAACCCCAGCCCCCTGCTCAGCTGTTCTCTGGCATCTACTCCTACGTAGTAGGAGCATCTTCCGTGCCTCTCCATTAGTGATTGACAGGTTATTTTTCCCAGTGACACTGGCCTGCACGATGCGGCACCCTCCAGCGCGGAGGTGGCCGCCAGCTGCTCCGGGGTGCCGGCAGCTCCTCCTGCTCAGGGGCTGGCACAGCCAGCGATGAGTTGTTCCCTCAGGAGGGAAATGCCGCTGATAAACCTGGCGTCTCCTTCCCTCCCTTCACCCCTTCGAGCAGGGCTCTCTGCTCCTGCCCTGGATGGAAACCAGCCCCTCGTCCTGACGGCCCCTGGGGTGGGTGCTGTCCAACCCCTTCTTGCTTTGGGGCCACCAAATTATTACCTTGAAGAAAAGCACTCACTTTCTGCCAAGAGACAGCCTGTTGAGGAAGCAGATGGGTGCCAGTGCCGTTGCACTGGGGCATTTTACACACTCCTTTTCGCTTTGCAGGGGCTCTGGGCTATGAGGTAGTATGGACCGTCTCTGATGGGCAGAATCATAGAGTAATGCACTCAAACTGCATTTGTATTTCTACCTACTAATTAACATGCATCTTGTATTAGGAGCCTAATTAGTGTAAGTTATGGGCTGGGGTGCTTGAGGCAGAAGCTGCTGTGGAAGCCAACTCTGCAAGCACCGGAAGAGGTAAATTAGAATAATCTTGATGTGACCTACTTTAATTTACACCTCCCTCACATCCGTACAGCTCTCTTCCAAACCCACAGAGTGTCAGCCACACGTGTTTAGGTTTTTGCTGTAAATACGTCCGTTGATGAATAGAATTCATGGAACTTGTAATGTGAAGAAATCAGGGGAAGGTCGCACTTACTTTCCCTTGGGCTGCACAATATCATTCTCCTGGACTTCTGGGTAACACCCAGTCCGCAGCCCCAGACGATGTGTGGTGTACAGGACTCTAGCCCCAAGCTAAGGAGTCCTTCAAAAACGTGATGGAGATTGGTGGATGCACAGCAAGTTTGACCCTGTAAACCTACTGGGTTTGCTGAAAGACCTGTGTTGTTCAGCACTGAAGCCAGAAGAAAGAAAACGCTGTTGTGGTTTCGGGTCTTTCAGAGTCCTTGAGGTCCCCTGGGTGAACTTTGGCCATTCCTGAAAATGGGATGAAGGAGCAGTTCAGTCATTCACTTTTTGTGTCAAAAGCTCCAGAAGTGAATCATGAAAGGTTTCCCAAGCACACCGTCGAGTAGGAACTGTAGGTGTTATGTACAACAGGTAACTACAGTTGTGGTTGCTCTGTAGCCACTGCATTGCCATCTTTTGTTTAGCATGTTCATTCTCCTTCTATTCTTCTGTGGGCATGAGACAACATGGCTTGTGCCTATATGGCGACAGTCTTCTCTCCTCCAGCCCCACAAACTGTGGGGTAGGGTTTGTCTGTCTCTACTGGGAGCAGGCTCTGGTCCGTGCTGGTCCCTGGGCTGTACCAGGGCACCAGCGGGGAAGGGGCTGGTGTGGCTAGCAGGGGCCGTGTCCATGTCGGGGAGCATGCTGATGGTTAAACACTGCGGGTGGCTGCAGGACAGTGCTTGAAGTTGTTTCATCCCCTATACACATGGGGATATATATCCCATGTGTCTGGCATTGGCTTAGCACCAGATCTTGTCTTTAAACCTATGAGAGTGGCTTCCTGAGGAACAACTGGGTTTTAACCACAAGATACTGGACTTGACTTGAGATCTCCTGGGTGCGGTTTTGGTCCTAAGTCACACTGGAAATCAGAGCAGATGGTGAACATCTGGTGTTAAAATGTATCAGTTCATGATGAAGAACCTCCAGAAACAGAAATCGTTCATGACGACAATTCTAAGGCTGTCATAGTTGAGCTTTCAGCAACCACTTGATAGATCCCCAGCTGCAGGTCACTTCTGAGGAGCACCAGATCTTGAATGCAGTCTCATGTCTCTCAGGGAGTTGTACCTGGAGGAAGACTCTTTCTACTGTATGTATCTCATGGCTTTGCTTGGGAGGTAGATAATTGTTCAGGAGATGGCTTTGTCCTCTCTGCCACGCAAAGCAAAGGATGCTTTTCAAGAAAGAAAGGGGAAAAAAAACCCAAACAAAAAACAGCACCATGAAATCTCTTTTTGCAGTACAACCCTAACCTGGGTCATTCAAGGCTATGCCTCTCTCTCCACTTACCTGCTGCTTATCTCAATTCATTAGCTCTGTCATATCTGCCGTTTCTGGTCTGTTAGACCCACTACTTGGGAAAGATTTGCCTCTGCACAGCAAAAAGTGCTCAGGGAACTTATTTTTTGGTTGCATGGGCTTCAGCACCAGGAAGCCCACTATGTACGATATTTTTCACGTGCCCGGTGTGTATCACACTGTGGTGTTAGGAACAGCTCTTCTTGGTCTTGGTCTTCTTCCCTACATTTTAGCACAGTGGCTTCAGTGGCTCTTGTGTTCTGGTTTGCTCCTTTGGGGCTGGGAGGGGAGCTGGCGCATCCTTTGCATGCAGTGGGTTAGCTGTCCTTGTTTCAGTCATGTCCATCTGCGGAAAAAAGCTCCACGTCCTCCCCCTTCTTTGAAGGTGGAGATGTTAGTTTGCTATAGGAGAAAAAAATGCCTGTAAGTGACATCAGCTAGGACCCGACTACCTCTTGCTACACCAGTGTAAGCTGGGGAGAAGGCCATGGATGCTGGGGCTGTTACTGGAAGGGCTTTATTTTTTCCATGCGGAGCTTCCATTCAATTACCAAAATTCAATACAAAGCTTTTTTAAAAGATCACATGCATTACTACAGGGTCATTTTACAAAACTATAATGTTGTAGGTATGTATTCGAATTCTCAGAGGATTGTTATTACAGTCTCCGCATGCCTTCTTTTCCTTCAAAATATCCTTTTTCCAAACAGTGTCTTTCCTATTGCTGCATGTCCCTTTTCCTTCCCAGTCCCACTCCCTCCTCCTAATATTGCTGCCTGGTACACGAAGGAGGTACGCTAGGAGGGCACCATGGGCATGCACAGAGGTTCTGACATGTCTGGGATGTTTGCAGGGGTGTATTTACTTTGGTATATCGAAAAGGGTCTTAGGTAAGTGGAAGTCATTGACCAACAGAGGAGTTCTTTAACAGCGAGGAACTGGCTGCCTTAGCCAGTCATTTCCTCACTGCCTTTAGGCTGAGGACAAGACAGTTCAGTTCTGCTTTTAAGGTTGTTCTCATTACCATTTACACAGATCAAGCCATGTGAAAATATATTACGGTAAAAGAAAATAAAGTGCATCAAAGAGATATAGTTCTTTTCATGGTGGGTTTTAAGGTAGCAAAGCCACAGTAACTTAAAGCAAAATCTCAATTTAGTTGTTAGTAAATAGCATCCCTTTTTAAAAATTCAATACCTGTATTTGATTAAGTTTCAAAGAACTGTTTGTACTGTATAACAAGATGGAATTGCATTAACATCCATAATTTAATTTCTCATCCGACTTCAAATAAATTTTCTACTCATGCGAAACAAATTTCCAAGTTGTCATGGTTCACCTTCCAAGAGTTCCTTCATTTTGAGGTTAGTGTAAAAACATATTGCACAAACCATGGGATAAGCAAAATACGAAGTAATTCCCTTCAGCATCTTTCCTGAAAAGCCACAGAATTTTTACTTATTTGTAAAAGAACATATGCCAAAAAAGAAAATCTTTTAGTTAACCTGAGCAAAATTGTTTATTTATATTATTCCTTTCACCTAAGTTGTTTCTGAAACAGACTAAAAAAAGGTATTTTTAAGTAAAACTGTGTTACTTGAAATGTAACCTCTTGGGTAAAATATGGCAAAGATATCCAGGTTCTTTAGAAGTGTCCAGAAACACAATTATTTGACTGTTTAGTGTTGGTCTGAACATGAGATCCCTGCAGGAAATGTAGAGAGATTCAGTAAGGAGGGTCTTGGACACAATTTTATAGGATTAAATCTGAGCTTCCCTGTTTTCGTCAAGTTTCCCCTGGGTCTGTAACAACCCTACTGGATAAGAGCGTGTCACTGCTAATGCTATCTTGCCCAAAACTAATAATTCTGTGGTTGTATTAAAGCTATTATCTGTCAGTTACTATCTGGCAAAGAAAAATGGGTTTTGTTTTCAGCAGTCTTCTGAGGTGTAAATAGATGAAAGGAAAGATAAGCAGTTTTGGACTAGAAGAAGAATATACTGTGAAAGAGGAGAGAAAATTACACCTTGTATTTTGAAGGAAATAACATGGTGGGAAAGAAATACATAAAAGGAAATTATGTTGAACACAGTTGTAGGGTAATCACTGCAATTTGCTAATAAAATATTCAATAGCTTAGTCTCAAGGCAATGTCCAAACCCATAAAGTCTGTAATTGGAATTTGTGGGTTGATTGAGACCTATTTTGGTCTGTAAGTGTGAACTGCTCTTGTTGTATAGAGAAGATAAGATTATTTGAGAACTCAGAACAAGAAGGCTCATTAAGATAATTCTAACTGGCTCTAAATAACTGAGAGGACTCATTGAGATAATTCTAGCTGGCTCTAAATAACCAAGGTTGTACCTGTTACTTTGCTAATAAATGTCAGCAGCATAAAGATTTCCATAAACTTCAATGGAGTTGTGAGTCACAGAACATTAATTTTTCATTAAGAGCAGGTTTGTACCTCCTAAAAGAAATTACACAGTGAGTCAAATTTTGGTTTTGGCTTCATCGCCAGCTTGCGTGCATATAGCACAGGCCGGTCCTTGATGCTGCAGGGTGGTGGTGTGAAGCTGGAGCTGTTTAGCTGAGAGCCAAGGTACACTGCTACCACACAGAGTCTGGTCAGAGCCCTGCCAGCGGCCGTCGGGAAGCTCTTCAAATGCATCAGCAGAAAGAAAAGAATTTGCACACCAGGCCTTCATGGCAAAAAGAACGTGTTTTTTGAAGTCTTTAAGGTTTGCTTTGCGTGATGTCCCACAAAAACTGCTTATCACATGAACTCTTTTGTCTTGAAAGCCATATTTGATTTTCTAGAAACATGCCATGACTAACTACTCAGGATAAATAAACAGAGAAATTCACACCTTTCTCATCCCTGTGGTTAACATTTGTCACTGTGTTGCTCTGTGACTCCTGTTGTCTTTGTGAAGCTCATCCACTCCAGTGTAGACTTTCAGGTCACACCTACACTAGTAAATTAAACGTGCCCATGGCTGTTACCTGCTCCGAGATCGAGTGGCATGGGGCAGCCCGGACCTGCACTGTGAGTGTCTCAGCCCTGGTGTGGGGCTGCATCCACGGTGGCTGCTGGAAGAGCACTAACTCCCAACTTGTGGGGCTTGTTTGGGAGAGTGTTGCTTGGTTTGGGCCAAGACCCTGCCAGGGACTCTTAAAACAATTTGACATCCCAGACAATGAGCACAAGCCCTCCCTCAGGAAAGTGCCTTGACGCTCTTTTGATTTCTGAGTAAAGCTGTAGCCCGCTGGTCTGAAAGAGAGCAGTCTGGAGCAAGGTAAAGGTCAAAGAACGGCCAAACCCATTTGAGGAAAACTGAGGCCCAACTCTTGCAGTGTTGCTTTCCGCTGCTGCTTAATGAAAGTCAGTTTTGAATGTTATCTAAGGCCCTCCGGG
>JAVKLA010000027.1:31464956-31509831 GCA_034782735.1 Sagittarius serpentarius | reverse complement strand
CCCACCCCCACCCCCCCCATACTTTATGTATTTGCATATGTGTTTGTGCCTTTTTTGTTTAATTTGCAGCCTATCAGACGTTTTCTGGTGTCTTCCATATGACCAAGATAAGAAAAAGTGTTTATGGTGTTTTCTCTTTAATCTTGTTAAATCTTCGTCACTACACATCTTCCCCAGATGTTTTGATTGGTTTAGCACCTTACTCAGACTTAACAAAAAATTGTGTTTTATTAATAAAGACATGAGAAATGAGAGCTCAGCTGGACACGGTGCAGGGCAGCCTGTTCTGGGTGGCCCGGATTGAGCAGGGGGCTTGGACCAGATGACTTCCAGAGATCCCTTCCCACCTCGACCATTCTGTGAGGGCATGCAGGGGGGATGCCAAAATGCTTTACTGCTCCCCTAGATTTGTCATGGACCAGCATGTTTTGGGGAGAAGATCATGGGAATTGTTGAAAGTAGCCTTGTTCCAACCAGGCTCAGCCCATGCTGACCCCAGGCTCCATTGTGGGTCAAATCCTGTCTTCCTGGTAGGGATGCATGGCATTGCTGCCTACAATGGTTTGGCAAAACCAAAAAAGGGTTTGGCCTCATTTGACAGCCTTGTGGGTGATTATGCTCTAGGATATGTGAATAAATACTATTTCTGTCTGTTTTGGTTTACTCTGGACTGCAATCTGTTTCCAGTGAGTAACAATATTCTTCTGCATATGGACTTCCTATAAATATCTTGCTGCAAGTCTTTTCTGCAGTACAAATACAGCATAAATCAGTACAGAGTTGTCAAGTCCCACTGGTATGCTGGCAAATTTGTGATCAGCAGAGGTTTGGTTCTGGTGCAGTTCAGATGCAGCATGGAGAAATATAGCAGCCTAAGGTGCACAGCGAAGAGTAGGATTGTCATTATTTTAATTGGGCAAAAGGGGCAGAAGGAAATAACAGTTGTGAGGCATGGAAGAATAGGACCGCTAGGGGTTTCAAGAGATCACCCCAGTCATTCCTGTTGGCCAAGGCAGGATGAATCATACTTCCATCAATCCTGACACCATAGTCAAGCCTGTTCCTGGCAAAATAATCCAGCCTTCGGTGCTGGATCCCACCGTTACCCTGGGCAGTGAAGTCCAGTGCCTCACCATTAGCTGGTCTAGTGCAAGCCTTCCGTCGTACCATTTTAAAATCCATTTACTTTCTCCTCACTAGGAATAAAAAAAAAAAACACGTTAAGAAGTTAATTCGTTGCCACTGTGTTTTTTATGTTTGAAGAATATTCTGAATAAGCTGACCAGCCTTGGTGCTCTTGCCTTTCCCCACGGGTTTGTGGTGGAAAACCCAGCTGCCTCAGCAGTCCTTCCCAGCCGTCCCCATCAGTAGTTGGTACATCACAAGCCATGAGTCTTAGGGATAAATGTCAAAGAAGGCATTGCTCAAGACAGCTGGCTCTTCCCATCAGCACCAGTAGTGCTCTGCACCATGTGCTCCGGCCACGGCGGTTGAGACCTCCAAGCTCTGCCGGCCACTACCAGAAGAAGCCTTGGTACAGGAGAAAAGGATGGGGCGTTTCCCCCCAAAACAATGAAAAAGACAAAAATTTAACAGGGAAAGAGAACAGAAAGCATCTGAAATTCAAAATGCCCAGAACGAGTTTCTCTATAATTACAAGTGTCCTAACATGGGGGCTGGTCCTAGGGAGCACCTGGCACCTTGGGCTGGTTTTCTCCAAAACCTGTGACTTGCTAGGGAGGGGAGGCAGCTTCCAGTGCCCTCTGTTGAGATCCTGTTTGGGGGTTGAGGGCATTTAGGCTGTTTCAGACTGAAATTACCACCCTGCTGCTATCAGCTACTCGCTACTAACTCCTTCCTCTTAAAGCTGGTTCAGCCATTGGTTCCTCACAAACAGAACCAGATTTTTTTTTTTTTTTTAAAACATAATTTCAGATATTCTTCTGGAAAGATTTCTAAGGAATCCCCCCAAAGGCCTTCCTTTGTTCCCATCTCTGCAGCTGATCACCTCTTCCAGCATATGAACACATTCCTATTTTCTGAGAACAAGGTATATACGGTTCCAGCTCAGTGCACTAAAATAGGCTTGTTTAACTCATGTTTTTGCATTCTTCCTTCGTACAGGCTGCAGACATTTAATTTACTAAACCTGGAAAGTGATTGTTGTGGACAGTGCAATGTACTCCCGGTGTGCGGGGCTGCCACAGCCAGGTACGAGCTGTCGGGGTCCGGCCTCTGGTCAGGTTTGGCAGCAAGAATCACCAGGTTTGAAAGCAGGTTTTGGGACCATCCTGTAATATTGTTATTTATTTTCAGGCAACTAGATTATTAACGGCATTCATGGTACCTTGCTTCTTGATTTTTAAAACCTTACTGACTCTTAGATCCTTAGGAAATCAGTGTGTTGGAGATATTCAAATGAGTCATGAAACAGCTCAGATAAGTTTATGTAATTTCTGTAAGGGCAAATCATTTCCTTGTCCTTGCCCTTGCCCTAAGTTTTCATGCAAGATAAACTTTTGTGACTGGTGTGGCCCTAAAGTACAGTCCAGAATGTCAGCATTTCAGAAAGCAAAGCGTGGCTGGTAAACAAAGCGCTCACACAAGGACACTCAGGTAACCTTACCTGCTGTCCCCTGCCACTTTTACCAAAACGCCTCTGATTACAAGCGTCAGGCTGGACTCCCACTGACATGCAGATACCCTTGCTGAATTCAGCTGGAGCTGCAAGGCATCCCCAGATTATTTCCCCTTTCCTCCTCTTTTGCTTCATCTGGTTTCTCTTGCAAAAAAAGCGCCGGCGGTGACAATTGCTGCCACGCTGCGGTGGTGGCTCAGGGATGCTGCTGCAGGAGGCCGCGCTGCATGTGGTTTGCCAGCAGCTTCTGGAGACGTCTCTCAGGGAAACCACCACATGAACGTGCGTGGTGGTGCTCCGTGGGGTAAGCCCCTCACAGCCGCTTTGTTTTGTCATTTCTAGGGACACTATAGGAAATGACATTCATTGTAATGTGTTAATCGGACTGGATTTAATTAGAAACACTCAGCTTTAATTAAGAGTTTGTTTGGCAGTGCCAGCAATTCTATTTTGATAAGAGTCTGTCATGTAAATCCTAAATGAAGCTGAAGAAGTAGATTACTGCATGTCAAAGCTCCTGAGTAGTCATTGAAGACAATACAACGCGAGATACAGTTGCTGTGAGTGGGAGGTAACTCTGTGCTTTGCATTAAGTATTTACCTCATGCTTTCCAGGATTTTCCTGTACTATTAGCTCTCTGCATCCTCAGGCCCATTCTTTGCTTTCCAGCATCCTCCTCCCATGACTTCTTCAGGGACTGGCTGAGGTGCAGTGGGGACCCGGGCTGAAGGGCAACACAGGTTGCGCTGTGCCACCAACTCCTCCGTCCCCCCACCCAGAGCACACCCAGCACGGGAGGAGCAGGGAGAAAATAGGCCTCCACCCAAAAACTGGCGGCCGCCTCTTCTCTCTCTTTTTCTCAGCAAACCTGCAATTTTTCCTTTTCCTTTTCATGCACGGTTTGGGTGCTCACGCTGCGACTGTGTGGCTTGCCCGCAGGTGGCCCACTCCATATGTAAAAAAAAGCTGCATATTCTGTAGCTTCTGGCTCTGTTAATGGTTTTCTCTGCTTACCTACAAACATTTATTGCTTGCAGTGTAACTTGAAGCTTAGCAGAGAAATGAGTTCCAGTTACAATTAATGTATAGGGAACAGACCTAAGCGAGAGCTTTCCCATAAAGTCATACTAACGCATGAACTCTTGCTATAGGGTCTACAGATGAAAGCTCCCTCATAAACGTCCCAAGCCTCTGGATCAAGACAGATTTTTATATTTTTAAAATGAGCCAAAGCTAAGGCTAATGAAGAAGGTTTAGGATTGACCTGGAGGGCCAGGCTGCTGCCGCTGGAGCCCGACAGCTAATACTGCGTGCCTGCTCGCAGGCTGGTCCTGTGCGCGGTGCGCTTGGCACGTCTCTGGAGTCACCGTGGCTTGCAGCGCTGACCTTTAGCCAGAGAGAATTTTTTGCATCAAAGAGCATAAATACCCATTTTCTCTTTTTTTGTTTTTTTTTGGAGGGTGTTGGCAATGAACAGGGAAACCCAGGAACATAAATCATCTCTAGACTGACAACAGTAGGTGCAATTTCTACCTGTGTAGGGCCCACGGCCCGGGGCACTCCGTGACCACATCCTCTCTTTCCCTTGAATAGGGTATCATCCAGACTAATGACCCTTTATTGTTAGCCTCCTGTCCTCCCCTCCTGGAAGTTCAGTCCTAAAAGGAGGTAAAAGGATAACGAAGACAGACAAATCCCCACTCAAGCAGATTTTGCAGTCAGACTAATTGTAAGCAGATGAAGCAGCTTTGCGCAGAGCTTCTGAACCTCTGGAGGTTGCTTTCCTGGGGAGGCAGAGCACGTTGAGCACCCAGAGGAAGACACCCTCCCCAGGGCAGCGCCCCACAGGTCCAGCTTGCTCTTCCCTTCAGAGGCCCTCTGTCTCTGGGTGGGTGCAGAAGCAGATCATGAGTTGCCTTCTCTGCTCTCTCTTTTCTGTGCTACCAGCCTCTCCCCCAGCCTCCCTACTTTCCTCTCCTGCTCTCACCCTGTCCTTGAATCTTTTCATTTTGCTCTTGGAAGTTTTTCTGCTTTCATTCTGCCCCCTCCCTTCTTCCAGCTTGGTTTTCCCAACCAAGGTGATCTACCTTCGGTAAGCAGCTGCTGATCTCAAGGACCTGCTGTTGCTCTGGCAGAGACACCCCACACGACCTACAGGCAGGCACTCCCCCGCCCAGCAATTTCCCTAGTAAGAACTTCATGACATTGGTCGGAACCAGACCTCCAAATTCTTAGACAAGCACAGCAAAAACTCTAGCTTAATAGGGGAAACGTTAATAATATTTACATTTTATACCATTGCATTTTAAGAAATGCAAATTGCCTTCCTTGAATTTACGATATTATCTGGCCTCCAACAAGCCGGCGTGAGAAGCAGGCATGACAAAGAGCCACAGAAGGTCCCATGGTGGTTTGAAGTCTGCTGAATACACCGTACACAGCAACAAAAGCCTTTAGAAGTCAGCTTTGGCTCCACATTTAAAGTGTTCCTTGGTCACATCGCTCTCTGCGGCGCTGCTGGCAGGTCTCCCCAGCCCCACTGGAAAGCTGCCTTGTACGGGTTACACGCAGGAGCAGGAGGAGCTGAGCGGTAGCTCTTCCTGTGGCAGAACATGGAAGGGAAGGAGGGTCTCCATGCATGGGGTGTTGGGACAGACACATGGGCTGTGGACCATTCCCACCTCACCAGAACTCACGCCGGGAATGGGGCAGATGATTGCTTGCCTTGGCTGTGGCTTCCCGCCTCACAGGGTCTCATTGAGAAACCAGCCACCCTTTGGCTCTAAGGTAGAAAGAAAAAGTGAGGGAGGATGTTTAGAAGGGTGGGAGGTGAGGACTACCACACAGCTGCTCTGCCAGCTCAAAAACACTTCGGTGCTATGATAACAACCACCTTACAGGTGAAGCCTTTCCCTGCTAGAGCCTGAAACAACGGTGAGGCAGGGCTGGGGAAACGGAGGAAGGATGTGGGCATGGGCTTGGGCGTGGGCAGGAGGACCTCCCTCCTCCTCACAGCAAATGCGACGCTGCGAACCTCCCTGATGGGTGTTGTCAAAGCTTTATGCGGGTGCACCTCGGTGTGCTCCTGGGGGCTGCCAATAACAGGTGACACAGAGGAGGAGACCTTTGCTGCAAGGCAGATCAGACCCCCTGCTACTAAGTGAGAGCAATGAAACTGCTAGGGGACCTGTGCGGGGGCTGTCGCACAACTAAAGTGTGTGGCACCTGAAGGGGGTGGAACAGTCATCCGTTCCCACTAATTTTTGGGCTGAGGACTTTGGCAGCATTCTTGGAAGATGCACGGGCTGTGTGGCACTGTGGTCCTGGGATCTGAAGCCCTCAGCTTTGTAGTGAGGACTAATAAGACCTTTCTAAATAATATTTGTTTTCTGGAGCTGGGAAGTGATCTGAAAAAAACCCCAAGCCTTATAGAACTCCGTCTGGGTAGGTGAAGTTTTATCCTAACTCCAGCCTAATGCAAATTACTTGCAATTTACTTTCCTTTTGGCTTGACAGAGTAGCTGTTACTAAAAGCAGACCTTAACCATGAGGAAGTGCCCTTTGCAGCACCATCTCCTCCTTCCCATGCTGCAGAAGCCGGGATGGGATTTCACCAGCACATTTTGGGATTCTGGGGTGCTGGCGGCATTAGCCCCTCTCTACCTCCCCATGCTGCCTTCCTCGGTTTGTCTGTGTGATACACTTTCCATAGCACTTCGTCCCACACACTTCAGATTCACTCTCCCAGCATTGTAGCAATGATTATACGTGCTTCTGTGCTAGCAGCCCACCACTGTGTAGCGGTAGGATTACATAAAGAGGGGTGACAGAGAGAAGACTTAATCACTACACAAAAAAAACATTTAACTGTTACCTGTCTTGCAATGAGGAGCAGTGCTTTTAAAGCCCTTGTGACATTTCCACGCTTCAAGCTCAAAATCTTATTTTAAATCTCCTGTCATCACATATGAGCCTTGATATTTGGTACAGGAATTAAAAATATTTACGTGTCAGCTTTCAGCTAAAGAACATGCAGAACATTAATGGCCTTTTGAGTTGAGGTTTTGGCTTCCAGTCTCAGTTCCTATTCTCTCTGGATGTCCCGGGTCAATAAAGAGGTCTCATTCTTCTTTCATATACACATAGATATACGCAGAGAGTGAGAAGCAGCTTGCAGAAGTGAACTGACATGCTCCTTATTTATGAATAACCATTTCTTAAAGGCATTCTGGAATAACTCTGCCTGTTAACTTTTATTCCAAAATAGTGTTAATACCAGTGGGTTATAACAAAGCAGCTAAAATACAGCAGGGCAGGTTTTTCCCCTCATCACAAGACTTAAATAGGCTTCCTTTCTATTCCCAGTGTGATTTATTATCTGTCTAAACATATAGCCCCCCCAAAGGCAGACACCTCATCTTCTTTTGTATCTTGAACACACAGCAGATGTTTAGGAAGTAACAAACTAATAGTGTAACAGTAATAGCTAGAATATAAAGATATGTTACTGTAATAAAAGTTGTGGTAGGAATATTGGATTTTTGTGGTTTACAGTTCCAACTTTGACTTTCAGAAAGTGACATTTATATGCGCTCTGGGAATGTGATAATAATCTTGGTACTCTAAAGTAGTTTTCCAGTTTGAAGGATAATATAAAACAAATTAATTTCAGTTCTTAGATTAAGCATCTCCCCTTCCCTAGATGGTAACGACTCAAAGCTACTATAATAAAATTTAATGACTGCTGTAGTGTGTGTGAGTTTTTTTCTTTAGCTCATATGCATTTGGTTGCTAGAAAAGATGGAATGGAACTTGGAAAAGTAAATGCAGAACTGTTGATTAAAGACCTTTCCATATGGAATGAGCTCCTAATGTTGACCATTCTGTACACTTACAAAATAATTATAATTGTAGTGTTTAAGCAAAAAAAAAGACTTTATCTCTCCACGTCTCTGCACAGACTCTACTTTTTCCCTTTTAAAATATTTACAGGGACATTTTCCACTTGGCATTTTCAGTGGAACGCTGCCCAAGAAGTGGTTGCAGAACCCAGTGGGTGTCGACTGCAGATGCTACTGAATTTGCTGAAGGTGGAAGGCAGGGTAAATGCAAAGAAGACTGATAGGTGCATTACCGGCTGAAAATAGCAGGTCTATTTGAAACACTAATGTTTTGTAGCCTCTGATCAGACAGTCCAAGTCCAGAGCAGTACAACGCTATTAAAGGTGACAGAAATGCCCTAACGAATTACCCAGCTGACTGTGTTAATAATCTGATGTTGGTTTCTAAAGAAGCCTTTTTTGTCTCACTCGGTACCATACGCTATCAGAAAAGGCATCATAAAATCACCGCTCCGTTCAGGAATGAAACAGAGGTGTTCTGCCCTGAGGAGAAATTCAGAGGTGATGACCCCGGCCTGGGAACTCTGTGAGGAACGGATTGCTCCCAGAGCTGTGCAGAAACCGGGCTTCTACCAAGAGAAGCAGATACCAAATTGCACATTCGAATGACTCCTCTCCGTGCTTTGGTTAGTCAGTTTGAGGATCTTCCTGAGGTTATCATGTGTCCACAAAATAGCCCTGGAATATTCAGCTCTTGAACGTGTAAATAACATACAGATGCACTACAACTTACTGAATAAGTATCTGGAGATAAATTGAGTACCCCTCTCTGTAGGTATGTCGTTCATCGTAAAAGTTAGACATACTCTGATGATATTTTAGGAGGACCCTGTATGTAGCTGCAGTGGTTATCATACTTTGGAGGCTGGCATGACCTCACGTGAACAAACATGGATCTGTCACTGATGCTCTTGTTATGGTCTTGTCCATGGATACACAGAAAGATGCACAAAGTGGCATCTTTAAAAAATGTTTGTGATGTACCCGTCTCTGCAACTCTGTCTGATAGTTCCGAACTGTTGTCATGTCTCGTCTTTTAATGATATTTTTTACAACAAATGGGACACTGAATTTTGTTTTCCAAGATCATAGAAACATCCAGAACTAATACAATCAAGCTTTTAACATTTAATATCTTTGCTACAAAGAGCAGTAGAGAGGTGTCCCACAGATTCCCTACAGAGAAGAAACATGCCGGCACGGTGGGGTGTTTTTCTGAAGGACTGTGCAACGTGGTAGATACGGAGGCTAGGCAGACGAAACAGCTGCATTTTGTAGCTCACAGCACGCATCCTACAGTATTCAAGGATGTTTCACACAACTTCTGATCCTTTTCAGACATCAGCTTGCCTACACAGCCTGAGCGACCGCCGCTGGAGGAGTGCAGGGTGGCCGCGTGGGCAGGGAGCTACGGGGCTTAGCACGGGGCTCCACGGTTTGGGATTCACCAGCCTGAAACCAGGAACTTTCCTCCCCTGAAAACCCAAACAAGGGCACACCGTCTGGGTCTCTCACGTTCCTCGCCGTCGCAGGCAGAGGCTGCGCTTCTCTCAGAGAGCAGAGCAAAACCGTCAGCCTGGTCCAGATGGAGACTTTGCTCTGGTACAGTCCGTGATACTCAGCCCCTCGTGCTGTGCGACAGGGTAACTAGGACAAAGCCATGGTTTCCACTCACAGTTGGATTTAGGGCAGTTGGATGAAGCCGATCAAGTCTGATGTCGGTTTCTTGATTTGCCTGCAGACAGTGGTCACTGCGTAGCAATGCTGCAAGTAGCATTAAAATTTCTGATTGACCACAATAGCTGTTGGAGTAGCCAGGGTATTGGCAGGGTCGGGGGAACGAAGGAAGAACACACGTAAGCTTTCAAACTCTGCTTTTAAGACAGATTCCCTGTTGCACAAGTCTCTCTGGAATGTGGATGGGGGGGCTATAAATCAAGAGTCATCATCTCAGTATGGTAAGACATATGGTGTCCTTTCAAGCACAATCCCTGCCAACTTCAGAATTACGTGGAGTTGATTTTCGGCATAAGAATGAATGGAAATAATGCAAAAGTGGTAAGAAACTTAAGCAATATTGCAAAAGGTGCTACTTTGGAGTGGGGTGTTTTTTTGGTATTGTCTTTCTCTTGTGCTTCCCAGGGAATAAAAAAAAGTGTTCATCAGCAGAAAGATGAATATTGAGGGTATTTTATAGTCATAAAGCAGAAGTGTAGCTACATTCTTAAACACAGTTATCCTAGCCAAGGCAAACAGGGAAAGCCTCGTGTTTTGTTCACAGAGATAGCTGCCCTTCAAATATTTACAAAGAATGAAGGTAAATTCAAGAGCAGTTGGCAGAAGGATTGGAAGCAGTAATGAGTATCTTCATGTAAGCTTATTATTCTTGGGGTGAAAAAAGACTTTGCAAGAATAGCTAATTCTGAAATTATGAATGTAACTATGAAGAAAAAGCATATTTAAACACAACATATGCCAAACAGGCTATGGACCTGCAGTCATATTATTCAACATTACCCTTTCAGTTTCTTTGATTTAGGACTATTACGTGCCTGAGGGAGAAGTCCTTGTGTTAGTAAACACGGGTGACAAACAGGATAGGAATGTTCACACCTGTCTGTGGACACCGTGTACTACACATTTTATTAAAAAAAATGCATGGCAGGGCAGCAGAGAGGAGTGTCTATTTACATCAGCCTGGCTGAACAGTTCAAGTTTCCATGCCTGGGGATGGGAAGAGGTGGCTCAGCTGGGAGAAGTGTGGGGAGTTTAGGACAGGGCAGAGAGGAGCGGGGAGAGCCAGCGAACAGGGAACCCACAGCATGTGGATGGACCGGGGGACTTTGGGGAAGAGCAGACGCACAGTTCAGCCTCTGAGATGACGGAAAGGAGGAGATATTTTAGGGGACCAAGTGGACTAAAAAGCCGATGGACAGAAAACAAGATACTTCCTCCATGAGGCCAGAATGGGCTGGGGGAAGATTTGTTTTCTGGTCTCACTTATTCAACATTTTGCTTCCAGCAATTCCGTTTTTTTTGTTTGTTGTTGTTTTTTTGTTTACAGACAGCAACTGTTTGCCTGGTTCTAAGTTTATTTTGCCTCTTGGTGGGTCATGCCCCCCGATGTCAGAGGCATTTTGGTGTGCCTGTTTTAAAGCACAGGTGAGGCAGGTCTGTCCTGAGGCTCTGGCCGACTCAGGGGCCCATCGCAGTGACGTGGCTGGCCATGCCCTGCTAACCTGTGCGCCACTTGGCAAACCCCGGCCACGTCTGCCAGTCTTACTGCGGGTGCGTTACAGCTGTTTTCTGTTTCAACGAGTTTGCACTGTGAATAAAGAGGGTGAGAGTTACCTGCTTTCCACCGCACACGCAGATTTTTCAGAGCTGTTTCTGGTTTGCTTTGAATGAGAGTGGAAGGTGCCTGACCACCTCATGTGGCTCAGGCTGGGGTTTTTTTGTACAGCAGTGCCCACTGGGGAAACGGCTGCATCTCATGCCTCTTCATGCTCCCACGGGCATGAAAAGCAGACGGTCACAGCCTCTTTCAGTTCTGCCTTGTGACAGAGGAGTTGTCAGTGCATGCCATTTGTCAGAGATTAGTTTCATTTATATTGTTTGAAGGCTGTTGTTTTTTTCCCCAGCTGACTTAGAGGGAGAGCTGTGTCTTCCTCCTCCTGATTTCCTTGAATTTAAATTGTTGGGATGAATTAAGGACAGAAGGGATATTCCTAACCCTGCAGGCTGTGAGATTAGGTGCTTTGCCTCAGTCCACTGCTCACAGTCTTGCTGGTCCCAGATCCTCATGGCTGCAGTGGTTATAAACCCAATTTCCATCCTAGATCTATTTGTGGCCAATTTATAACTTTTTGTTCTTGTGCCAAAGCTGTCTTCCAGTTTGAATAGCTCTTTTCACTCCCTGGTATTCCCCTTCCTCCAGGGATATTTATAAAAAGCTATCCTATTACCTACCAGCATTTGCCCAGTTAGGCCGAGCAAGGACATCTCTCTTAATCTTCCCTGACAGTTCTGGTAGCCCTTTTCTTGCATGTCTTCCCATTTGAACTCTTCTTCTTGGCTATTGCTGACTGGACTGATCAGCAGCAGCTTACCATCTGAGCTGCTGTAGATTGAGGAGAGCATGATTTAAGCTATATGTCTGCTACAGCTGTCTATTCATTTTTGGACGCTGTTGTGCACGTAACAACAAGAGTGCTGTGGAAAAAAAAACCCAGCCCTACTCACTGCTCTGAGGCAGACGTATCCGTCTCGGGACTGGATAGGGAAAAGAAGAAAAAAAGGCATAGTACAGCTGACACAAGCAGAACTTCACATAAATATCTTGGAGCCATCGGATCTTGCAAAAAAAATTACCTGAAATCCACACCCTGATGAGCAACCCTTGGGTAATTCACTTGATAAGCAAACAAGATATGCAGGCCTATCTCATCTCTTTGGAAGACCCAGGGCTCTGAAAATATGGCTCCTAACGCAGGGTGACTCCAGCGTGTCTTTCTCTGTGGGGGTCAGCAGTGAGAGGCAGCCTTCCTTGTCAGCAGTGAGAAGCAGCCTTCCTTGTCCGATAACTGGTGTAGCAGAGATCTGTCACAGAGCAATATCCAGACTCCTTTCCCACTGACACCACTGCAAACGCCAGAACTTCTGTCAGAATTATTGGGCTCTGCCCTTGTACAGTGGCCCACTGTGCCCTGATCCAAAGGGAGAACTGCGAAGATCAAGCAAGACCAAACCATACTCTGCGATAGACATGTTTTTGGAAAGCCCTACTTGCACGTGACGTACTGGGCTCTGAAGGTTCAGTGCCATGGCCAGATGCTCATCACTGCCTCACAGCCCGTGCCCCGACATCCCCCTTCCTGCTGCCCAGTCCTGCTGCTTGGCCCCATGCCCGGCTACCTGTCCTTGCCACCAAGCCTCGGCTTCATACGTACCACTTGGTCATGCAGCTATGGACCCCTTCCATCTACTGCGTGGAAGATGTGTTTAATGTTGATGAACAAGTGTGATATGGACCGAGGTGGAGAGGGATGGTGAAGACCCTTGCCTACATGTTGCACTTGGAACAGGCCAACCTTCTGGTTGGCTTCCCGGTCCTCCCTCGTCATCTTGGGGTGCGGTAGTGCTCGGTCTAATATTTGGTGCTAACGTTTTTCAAAGTTCTCTTCTGCCCACAAAATCTTTCTACTGTGAGAGATTTTCATGCCATGGAAGAGATACTAATCTCTAGCTTGTTTGAGAAGCTGCCAAACACTGCAACTTAACTGCTGAAGCAGTCCCCAGATTCAGGGGACCTGGGCTGTAATTTCTGTTCAATTGGTGCATTTCCTCGACCCTCTCTGTGGAAAAAAATTATGCTTGCTGGAGGCTCGATGCTGCTGGGTAACTGAAAAAACAGCAGTTAATGAAGTCAGTGTTTTGCACTGCACTGGCCAGTACGGACTCAGTCCCTGTTTTCATTGGGATCTAAAGTACCAGAGCGGTGCAGATGTTAAACAGGCTGATGTCTACTCAGATAAGCTGCCTATTGTACTGCCTGGCTCACAGCGTGTGTCGTGATTTTGTAAATGTAAGTTATTCCTCTCCTACACTCCGCACAATTTTTGCTTGGAAATGCTTCTCAAGGCTACAATGCCATGAGATAGAGTAAGATGGACTTGCCTTTATCACATACTTTTTCTCCCCACCCTCCCGCCCTTCTCCCCCCCCTCTCCCCCCCCGCCATACATGGCAGCTTATCTGGTGTCTGTGAGAGCTGAGACTATCCCAGCTGGAGCACCAGTCCTCACGTTGTTCTGGTCCTTGTTTACTGTGTTTGGGCTATTTTCTCTTTGTACAACACATCTGCCCACTCATTACTTTCTCCTACCTCTTTCTTCCTTCCTCCTTATCTTTATGTCTTTTATTTTTCCACTCTTTTCTGTTTGTCCCCAACAATTTGCACTGTCAACCTCCTCTTCCCATCGTGTATTCTCTCCTCTTTTTCTGCTTATCTTCCTCTAGTAAATTAATATTTGTTTTGTTTGCCTTGATGTCTTTCATTTCACGCAATTTCTTGATGTTCTCCTCTTTCCTTCATCTACTTGTGGCTTTTTTTTTGGTTGTTTTTGTCCTGTTTTTCACACACTGAGTGATCTGTTGCTGGATGCCCCTGCCACACTTGCTTACCAGTTCCCATGCGCATATCCTCTGGTGCTTTTTATGGAACTGGCCATTGACCACTGGTTTTATAGAAACCTTCTGCTCCAACATAATGAAACTCTGGCTATCTCTGTGCAGTGTGATAGCTTGTGGATGGTCAGTCACTTCCCCCACTGCAGGGGCTGCTCAGGGCACCGCATCAGAAAGTCAGAAATGGGGGGAGCAAAGCGCCCTGTGCCCCCCCACTGGTGCATGACAGCACCACTTCTTCCAGCATCTCCGCTGCTGTCTGCAGGAGGTGACGGGGCTAATTAGCACTTTCCAGCATGACAGTACTGCCAGCTCTGCTCACCCTGTACAAGGCGGTTTCACAGGCTGATGTGGCGAATGATTTATGGCCAAGAGACATACTGAGGGGAGAGAAGAGGCTGTGGGAGGCGAAAGGAGGATGCAGCGGGGGAGGATGGTGGAGGATGGCTTGGAGCGGTCCTGCCTGCAGGAGAGAATAGGCTGGTCTGGACTCTTGTTTCAGACCAACAGAAAAGTGAGAGCGTAACTATGGTGGTGTTTATATAAAAAAGCCAGGGTATTGGATACATTTGGAGTGGGAACTCAAGCAGCAAGGTATGTCTACTGGACATGTGCAGAAATATTCAGCAGCATAGGTAGGGGCTCATGAAGTTTGCCCTGGAGATACGTGTTCCCCCAAGGAATACACCTGCAAACTGGTCTGCCTGCTGTGCAGGGTAGCTTCCTCCTACTGTTCCTATTTTTCTCGACTTTTTCCTTACCTGTCTTAACCTCTACCCTTTGTAGCTCTTCTTATACATTATCCTGATTGGTAAAGATGAAATGCTATTTCATATAAGCCCATGCAAGTGCCTTGCAGTCTTTTCCCTTCTGGTTGTTGTTTTGGATGGAGTGGACATAAAGCCTCGGTGGGAATATCGGTAGAATTGAAGTGCTGATAGAAAACATCAAGAGCTCACCAGAAAATGTTCGTTGGCTTCTGGGCATATCTAGAAGTAGGATCTACTGTAAGATTTCAATTTGCTCATGAATTTGGCCTGCTGCTGAAACAGGGATTCTTGTTTCTTCACCACAGCAAAGGTGTCTCGTAATGGTGAAGACAGGGAAACAGGTATTTTTGGTGTGTGGTAAAAGCTCTTATTAAAATCTGTGGACAGACTGGGGTTAAATTCGAAGTGATCACCCAAATCAAAGCCAGGGAGCGTTGTCTTCATTAGTATTTCACCCCACTCCCCAGCAGCCTGTGGCTAATCCAGACTGATGTATGCAGCTGATTTTTTAACATCTTAGCAGAAGCAGGTGGGGTTTAGATTTTTTTTTTTTTTTGCTGATTATAGCTATCTGCTACTTGAATTTTTTTGATCTGTTTGTTCTGAAAAAATAATGGTAGACTTGAATATGAGATTTTACCTGTTCCCACTGTTTCTCATTAAATCTGTGACTGAACTCTTGTTAAAGTCAATATAAGAACCGCCTTTGGTATTGCTCCAGCTGTTTTTTATGAAAACTGTGTTGTCTTTTCAGGCTAAAGTATGAAGTGATCCCAAGTCATGCTAAGAAGTCTAAACTGCCATCATTTTAATAAGATTTCAAGGCATTCATCACTTTACCAAGATTACTCAATAACATAAGAAATATTTGCAGTTTTACTCCAAAATTTCATAAAACTGCAATAATTCCTTCCAGTGATTTCCTAACAAAAACAGCCTGGAGCTTGTTCAATGTCATCCTAACATTTCAATATTCCTGATGCTGTAAGTCTTGTCAGGCCCAATTTAAATGTAGGAAAAGTTTCAAATTTTACCTTGACAGCTTGGATCTTCCAAGTACAGCCTCTCAAGGAAGGTAAAGCACTTTAGGGTTTCTACAAGGCTTATATCTCTGTCAACACCCCCCTCCCAGAAGTAGCTGCAGAAAGCCAGTCTCACAGGTTACTAAATTCCCAGACACATGGGATTAGTTTCTGACATATGCAAATGGGACAGCAAGTCTTCCTCTTGCTCATCTCTGAATCTCACTGATTATTCTGGAGCAGGCTTAGGCTCTTGGTAATTAGTGGGCATTTTATAACACCAAAAATTATCTGCAAGTCCCATCAAAACATCAGTTAAGCAAAAATGTCATTAAAGAGAAATATCTATTAATTTTGATGGTTTAGTATAAATTTGCCTGTATCTGCAAAGATTGTCATGTGATTGTGATATTTTGTATTCTAAAATCTGGCAAATTGAAAAATAAAGTATTTGAAGATTATTTTGATTTTCACTTTCTAGCAACATTTTAACAGAAGAAAAGAAAAATAATATACTTTCTGAATGGTTATAAAGCAGGGTTATAATGCACTCTTCATGTATCTTACCTATTGCTCAAGAGCCTTTGTTAGTATAGGTAGGTTTTAAAAAATTGTAACTTTGAATACAATTTCATTTCAGTGCTCTTAACTTGATGAATTTGCCAAGTCTTTCACATGAAACTTCTCCCTCCAGTGTGCACATGAACGGCAGTGCAACAAAAACCTGTTAGTCTTAGTAGAAATGCTTTTGTCATGCTGCACATTCAGCAGTTGGTTTAGGAGCCTTTCTATAACTTCTTATTCTGAAATGATAATTTTTGTTTTATTTCTGAAATGCCCATCACTGTAGTATCTTAACACCATAAAAAAAGAGCATGGGACAATAAAGTCCATACAAGGAGTGTGTTTCCTCACATAATTTCTTAAGCAGAAGCAGCTGCAGGAGGCAGTGAAAGAGGCTGCATGTCAAATGTGATTGGTCTTGTGTTTTGAAGGTAGCAGAAACTGTCTGTCAATCATTTGTGCTGCTGAGTTTACCATTTTTGTATTCAGGTTTTGGGTGGTTATGGCTGATCATGGTGTTCTGCTGAAAGGAGAAGTTACAGCCAATACATGTAGGCATGTACAACTTCTCCTGGAAGGACTATCTGACAGTGTGACTGTCCCAAAAGGACTATTGCGGTTTCTTATCTCCACTCCATCTTAACAATAATAATCATGAAGGGGTAGGCAACGGTGCCGCCAGCTTAGGCTTTGGATAGGTGGAATACCGCTGTCCCAGAAGCTACTAAACGTGAGGTAGGCACACACATACGTAGGACTGCACATCGGTAGGAATTATTAAGTCACGTCTGTAGTTTATAAATACCCCCACTAATAGGACTGGATCTGATCCAGCTCTTAATGGGGAAAAAAAAAAAGCGAGAGATTAAAAAAGTAAGCAAAATGCTGGGCTAAAGAGTGAAAAAAACTCTCAAGGTCATCTTACCAACCCATAAATTCATGGGAGACCTTCATCTGGAATACTTCTTTCAGATCTGGTAGTCCTAAAGTAAAACTATACCAAAAACTTTCAGGTGCTTGCAATGGAGATGGTGAAAATTACTTAAAAGGCTGGAGAAATTTCTGTGGAAACAAATGAGACTTT
Organism: Sagittarius serpentarius; assembly: GCA_034782735.1. Taxonomy (NCBI): domain Eukaryota; kingdom Metazoa; phylum Chordata; class Aves; order Accipitriformes; family Sagittariidae; genus Sagittarius; species Sagittarius serpentarius. Next base: position 31,492,665 of record JAVKLA010000027.1, on the reverse strand, counting down.
TAAAATGTGAGCTGCACAAGAAGGACATAGTGAGGGTGCATGGAAGAACGGGTCACAAGGAGAGGCAAGCTGCATCCAACCTTCATGAAAAGGAATGTGACAATGCATCATATATCCAAAAAAATACAGGTCCCAATCTGGTTGTGTACTTGTAGCATTGCATTGTTGATGAAAAGTGTCTCTATAGCTGGTTTAATAGGTTTCTATACAGTGTTCACAATGTATGGACAATAGAGCAGGAGGGCAGTGGGAAGGAGGAGCAAAGTCCCAGTGTCTCCCTTTGCTCTCTTGTTTTCTTCCTAAATGAAGCTTGGATTGTTTTCTTGAATAGATGTTATGAAATCATAGCAAACTCTGCCCTGTTTTGACACGTGTGCATGAATGTACCTGTATGTAATTCATTCTAAGCTCTTGCATGTCTTGTCCTCGTACCAGCTGCTGCAGCACTGGAAGTGCCCCTTTTGGCAGGGTATCCCTAAGTGTCCCTTGGAGAGATTGGATCTGATGTTGACCTCTTGCTAGAGAAAGGCTAATGTGCTAGATGGACCGGTAGCAGGATCTGTGTGATGATACGATAAAAAAAGAAGTGGAGATATGTTAAAACTGAAAGCCTTGAATCAAAATAAATATATTTCAAACAGACTCGCTCCTGTTCCTAATCGCAGCTAAGCCTGGGTTCCCAACAAGCTCTTCTGGGTGCATGTGTGCTTGTGCACGCAGGCGTGTAACATTCACTCTGCGTCAAGCAAATTGCCTTGGCAGCATCCTGACAGCTGTGGTCCTCATGCCTCTGAGGCTAGGTAAGAAGACTGTTCTGTGCGATAGCATCAAGGGTAGACTTTCATTAGTTACTGCTAAAAATATCAATGGCTGCCTATAGGTAGTGGTTGTATCCAGTCACACGTGAATTCTGCATTCAGCTGTTTTTTCCTGGAGTGGATAGTGGCTGGATTCTAAAATAAGTTATGTTGCATATTATCTAAGTGTCTGTGTATGGCTTTCTGAACTGTAACTTACTGCTTTCTAAAGTGTGATTCTTTCTTTCCAATGATAAGAAAGCTTTTGTACAAGAATGACAAATAAAAATCTTTTTGAAGCCAACTTGAAAAATAATTTTTCTTTCCTAACTTCCGTATTTCCATGTTCAGCCTCTGCACCTGCCACTGTATGAATAATGTAAAAGCAGCGTAGTACTAACAGCTGTAGGCAGGAATGCAAAAAGCAGAACTAGCAGCAAAGCACAGCTACTCACTTGCTGACCCAGAGCTCTCACAAATTCTTTGTTTTCCTGTGCTGGAGGAATATATTTCTTAAAAAAAGGACCAGCTCCCTCCATGTTAAATACTAAATAAACCAACAAAGTCTGTCTTTTGCAGCCTCCGGTCTGGCACCGTGCACATGTACATCCCTGGGTGTAACAGAAGCCGGAGTCCGGGCTGCTGTGGGACAGGCAGGGCTCAGCAGCACAAACCCCTCTGTCTTCACACCAGACACCTCCCTCTTCTCTTCTGCTCCCCAGCTACACCTTCCCACTCACTTAGTTTTCCTCATTTCCCTTTTTCTCGATAATTTAACTTCACCCAGGACTGAGAGCTCTAGGGTGTTTGCTCCCGTTGCACTTCTGCTTCCCCGCTCCGGTTTGTAAAGAACGTATCTGGAGAAGGGAGAAATTAAGTCATCAGTGCCTCTTTCCTCTTTCTTTCCCCTACTTCCCCCTCCCTCCTGCTTGTCCCCCATCACAAGACCAGTGGATGGAGAAGCATCCGCTGCTTTGATCCCTGCCCTGGTGCCTGCCGGTGTCGCGCAGCGGGACGGAGCACGGAGGCGAGATGTGCTCCGGCTGCGGGGAACTGCAGCCGCCTGGCTCCTCGCCTTCGCTTGCAGGCAGCTTGCTTCCTTGCCTGCAGTCCCCAGGGCCAGGCAGGGAGCCGTCCTTAGCTGACAATGACAAAGCAGTGCCGGCAAGGTAGTATCTTTTTCGAAAAGTTAATTAACATCTTCCTATATGGAGTATTTTAAGCTACAGTAGCTGCCAAGTGACTCTCAAAGCAGTTTAACCTTCAGTACTGATGGGGATTGGGGCTTTCGATACAAAGGGCCCAAAATACTATTTTCTGCCTATGTGCTGTCACAGAGCTCCAGTGCCCCACACATATAGTCATTGTTTTGACACTGTTGAACACAAAGGAAAAACGGAAAATTATTATTTCTGGATGGTTTTTGAAGGATTTTAGTGCAAAAGAGGAAATACAAGAGAAAGTTTCCTTTTGCTGTTTGGTAGCGTGCCCCCATGGCAAGGAATACAGATGTCCTGTTACCATGCTTTTGCAGAGCATATGTATGTGATCATGGGGTAGAGAGGTTGAGAGGAAAATATTAATAATAGATATAACATGGGAAAAAAATCGCAGTTCCTCACTTAAGTGTAAGAAAAGAAATTAGAGAAGGTGCCTGATGAATATCTTACCTAAAATTGAGAATCTGATCAGAATTACATCTGACTGAATACACAGTTCAAGCAGAAGAAAATTACGTCCCAGGAAGCCAAACAGCAGAGTACACATCTGCCTGGCCATGTGTTATTTGTAAGCAGCAGAAGACGATACAGGTACTAACTAGTTCATTCTCTACGGCCACTTCATAGGGCATGTTGTCCAGCTGGGAGGAAATGTGAAAAGTGTTTTGGGGAAGAGCAGAGCATCTTGCCTGACTGACAGGGTCGCTCCCTCAGAGCAGGGATGGGGGGAGTCTCTGCACGGAGAGGCGATGTGCTGCCTCTCCGCTTGCCCTGTGACACCGAGAGAAACCAGGCTGGAGCCGAGCTCCATTTATACCCCAGCAGGAAGCCTGCCCGGCGGCCGTCCCTTTCTCTTCTGTACAACAGAATCAATTTGATGCATGGACTGAACAATCTGATTTAGATTATGAACATTAGGGATGCTCTCTTCTGTGTGACACTTGATCAGAACTGAAAGATGATGGGAAGGAGTGAATGGCAATGCATTCAACAGCTTATTGCACTTCTCCTTTGGGTGACTTTCTTGTTAACCCACATAACTGTCACTCCATCAGTCAGCTCCGCTTCCTAAGGCACCTACCAAAAACATTTGTTTCTCCTATTAAATCAATAAAGACCTGTTAAAACTGTAGTGTGGGGGCTTTTTGTTGCTTGGTGATGGGCAGGAGTTCATAAGAATCAGAGTACTGCAATCAGGAAGGGTTTGTATATATCAAATTTGCATCTGTTCTTGGAGCCAAAGACCTATAAATTGTCTCATAAGCTTTTAACCGCAGAAATTTAGTGTGTAGTGAGAAATAAACTCTTTCTCTTTCATGGTCCAGGTGTTAACCATGGCTGAAGTGGCGCTTGGTGACACACCTGTACCGTGCAGTGGTATATACAGAGGTGATTTAAGCTGTGAAAAGGAGCAGAAGAACCTTCTCCAATTCCCCGCACTCAGGATGCTGCTTGCAGTTCAAGGTATCAGAACATGAATACTGCCGGACTTCTCGGGGTCTGTCTGCTGTGTGTTCCCCCCTCACCGACTGGGCTAGATTAAACCCTTGGTGTGACAGGCTGCCTGCCTATGGCCTTGTCTACATAAATGATACGCCATCAACATCTATACTTTCATGTTGGCATGCATGTGTGTAGCAGTGATTGTTTGTCCTTACGGGCCTCGGGCCTCACACCTCTTCACAGGCCGGGGTTTTGCTTTTCTCTGATGTAGTAAGTTTGAGAACCCCATCTTGGGTAACTCACTGCTGGTGGGACAGGCCAAGCCTCTACTGACAACTACTGTGGGACAGAGCTGGCAGTGCGTTGGAAAACATTACCCTTCCTCTGACTCACATGCTCCCCACATCTGTGTCTCCTTTCTGGGTTTTCAGCTCCCAGCATCTGATAACACACTGTGGTTCTCTCTCAAACGTCATCTATTTTTGACATCAAAATGATACCTCACTCCCTTTGTGTTTCATCTGGTGACCGTTAATGGAGTAGTTCAGGATGATGACTCTTGGCAGCGCTCAGTGCCCTGCTGGGGTGAATGGCTTCATGTCACAGAGCTGTGGTGTTAGTTGTCTCCATCTGTGCTTTTATACCTATCTTTAAGAATCCATTCAAGAAACCTTATTTTTTACACAGTAGCTACTACACAGAGCACAGAATTTTTTTACCTGAGCACAGCTCATGGAGAAAATCCCATATGTAAACAAGGCATTGATGAAAATGCTTTCTTCCTGTGGTTCCTGTCCTTACAATGGAACCAGATTTTTTTCAGGCAGTGTTTGGAAAAAGCACTCTAATTTGATTAAAAGCCCAAGTTCCCGCTTTCTCATGGAGTATTCTGCAGCAGATTAATGTTACAGTGCTAGAACAGGGCAATATATTCAGAACATCACCAGGGGTATATGGGACACCACCAGCTGGGACACCAGATGGGACACCAACTAACACATCGGCTTTGTCTATTTAAGTATTTATTTCATGGTTTATTACATTCTTAAAGGGAGATGCTGGACTTCCATGGATCCAGTTGAATATAGTGCAAATTACAAATACTCAACATTTCACAAGACTGATCCTTACGACCGGCAGATATATAATGCAGTTTTGTCTTCGTACCATCGATATGCTATTCTCTTTTTGAGTGCCAAAGCACACGGGCCAGTAAGCGCAGAGAACAGTAAGCATTTGGCTAGTCTGTCACATGAAACAGGTTAGCAGCATAGATAAAGGATTTCTGAGAGGTCTAGCCTCTGTTCCCAGCTGTACCTTACCTTAGCTGTGCAATTTTGAGTAGCAATACTTCTTTGTGTCTGCTGACGTGAGGCAGATGACGAGGTTCACTTATACAGCCCCCAGGAGCAGGAGTAGGGGCTGCTCTCCAGTCTGTGCTCCCCTCTCCATGCTCTTTGGTCAGCAGCCTGCCTGGGCTCTTTCTCTTACTGGTAACGAGCCATTTGCATCATTCTTCTGTATGTTTTTGTGTGAACTGTAATTGCCTGTGCTTGTGGCTGGATGAAATGTAATAGGGCCAAACCAGCACACACCTGATTTTGAACCCAACTGTGACAGAGGGCAGAGACTGTTTCCTTGCAATGGATGGACAACTTGTGTTAAGTGAAGTATCAGAACAATTACTGGAAACTTTTATTTTCTAGCCAGGCAGTGGCTCCATTTGGCATGCCCAAGAGAGAGTAATATTTGAAGATAGGTGGAGGCTGCTAATAAAACTGGAAAGAAGAATTTAAACTAGGTAATACTGATGGTGCATTGAGTTGTTGCATCACAGGAAATGCTCAGGGGAGTGGGAAAGGCTTGAACCTGGCCAGAAACCCAGGGAGAAAACGGATATGTCAGGATGCGTCCTGAAGCCATGGTCACTCTAAGATGAGAGTCTTACCTAAAGACTGAAAGCTGTGTAGGTTTTGGCGAAAACAAGGAGGAAATCCTGGAGCTGTATGTACATGTGTCTCTAGCCCTAAAAAATGTTTTCTGAGTCTTGAGCCTGAAGTAGGTAAATTAATTCTTTACTTTCCCATAACATTAATCTACTGCTAGGAGTGATTTTCAGGGAAGGTGACAACATAGGATTTTGTATCCAAGAGAGTGGTGAAGCACAGGTAGAAGAACTAGTCTAGTTTCATGTTGCCCACCACTCTTGTGCAAGGTCAAGAGTATTTCAGAGTGAGAAGAGTTTTCCTCTAACCACCAGCACAGGTCAGTGTGGAATATAATAATGTGCAGCGTCACTTCTGAAGAGATGTTTTCCAGTGACAAGCATGAACTAGACTCTCTATGACATTTAGCAAAACAGTGAGAAGTGTTCCTGACCTCTGAAACTCCTTCTTACCAGTTTGTGGATGAAAGCCATCTAAATACGCTGTAGTCAATAAAATCAGTGGTTTATTCATAACAACATTAAGAAGTTCTCTTGAGCCTGTAAAATTTTGAAAATCTAAATATGTTTTGTCAGTAATTATAGTCATATTTCATTTTAGTAACTGGCATAACTGACATGTTAAAATATGTGTGTACACAGTTATTTGGTAAGGGTGATAATATTTTACTAGAGCCTAGGGTTTGTTGATATAAGTAAAATCTAATTTTTGAGACTTAGTCTTAAAAATAACTGTGTAAAATATATTTTCAGACTATTACTGTCTTACAATATCAAAAGCAGATGAGTTTTTTTCCAGAGCAGACTGAATGTTTTTCCCAGGGAATTTATGAAATCACATGTCATGGTGGATTATTAATGTGATGTGCAGATGAAGGTTACAGTACAGATAATCTCCCAGATCACATGTACATTAATTGAAGGAAACTTGTACTCCTTTTGTAGTTCTTGTGGGCCTCAAGGACACATTCTTGAAGTTTTATTAAAGATAGAGATGCTGCTAGTGTGTTACACAGACATGCACATCTAAAGCTGGATCTTGCACTGTTTCTCGTGTTCTTCTAATGGTGCAACAATGTGTTGGACTGAAGGTACTGGAGAGCTAGCTGTCTCTGGATCAGAGCTCCACAGCACTCAACCGCAAACGGTGCGCTCTTGTGAGACTGGAAAACTCACTGTCAACATTGTAGTTCAGTTAATGTAAATTTAAGGAGTCAGTTGTTTTGCTGATTGTTTTGATTTTGTCAGCCTTTGCTGTAGGCAGAGTCTCTAATGTATGGGATAGTCCCTTCCAAAGACCGTGGCTGGCTGCTCTGGTGTGATCCGATGAAGAGTACAGCAGCGCTTGGCAGACGAGTCGGATTCCTCTTACGCATGCATATGCTTTGCGCTTTCTTCGAGCAGCGTTAGCATTGTAAGTGTGCACGGTAGCCCCGTCATGACACATTTTTCCCTTTGCAAAGGGAGCGCCTCAGGCTGTTCCTACGAGACAGTAAATCTGTGTTAGTTTTAAAGCATCTTTTTGAACACTGCCAAAGCTTACACGGCCTTCTCAGCATGAAGTTCCTATCACTCAAGAGCTGTCGGGGGGACTGCCTCTTCAGCTGGAAGTAATTTAAACAAGCAAACAGGAGATGTGTGCCCAGGCCTTGTAGAAATTTTATTTCTATTTTTAAGTGACAGCTATTTCTCTCTTTCTGACAGGGCAAGTTCAGAAGTGAGGCCCCCCTCCCCGTGAACATGTCCTCAGGGGTCTCCAGCAGGGCCTGGGAAGTTCTCTCAGGCTGCTGGTGGGCTCCTACGGGGCTTTGGGCACTACAGGCCAGGCTCAGCTGGAGTGCAAGGAAGAGCATCGCTCGCTGAGATCAAAGGAGCAGCGTCTGCTTACAGCCTGGTTCAACGTGGCCCACCAGCTAGGAGCCCCGAGGGTAGCCTGGCTTGCCCAGAGCTGTCTCCTTCGCAGTGCAGAGAGCTCTCTGAAAAGTGACTGCCTCCACCGTAGTTTTGAAAATGAGATTTTTATCCTCGTAAGTCTTTATTCCGCATTGTATATTATGGGGGAAAACAACTGCATTAGTGAGAATGGGCATAAAGTAAATTGCTGAAAGGAGGAGACGTCAGCAGAGCGCTCCTTCTCCCCTTCCATCCCTGCCTTCCCCAGCCTGGAACACAGAAGAATACTGAAGAGCATTTTTGCCTCCTGGGAGAAGCTCACGGATGCACCAGCCACCCCAAAATCCCACACATTTCTTTGGGCGTTCAGAGCCCTGCACGTCCCGTCAATACCGGCTGGCCACTGAGAGGTCTCCACGCCGCTGCGTGCAGCAGGCTGAGAGGCAGGTGGGAGAAGGCCTGCTCGTCATCTGGCCTTGATGGGCTCTGGGGTTTTTCCATCCTGCAAGGAGAGGAATATGGGTGACAGCTGTATTTTTCTTTCATTCGGAGCCTGTTATTCCTGCATTTTAATTTGTTTTCTTCACAATGAAGGGAAAACAAAGCTCTGAAGAAATGTCAGAGTACCCCTGCAAACAAAACAGCTTTGTCAAATAACCCCGACCCCTGCTTGTGCTGGTGGAGGTCACTCTCGTTTAGCAACATAAAATTGAACGCTGTCTTCGCAACAGAGATACAACAGTGAAAGATGAGAGGCAAAGCTTGGGGGGGCTGAACATCATATACTTCTGGATGTGCGAGATGCCCATGGTATGGTGTGGATGCCCAGGGTGGTGTGAGAACCCGTGTCCTACTAGTGGCCAAAGACCTTATTTGGGGTCTTGGTAGACACCATGAATCTCCAAGTGGTGCGAAAAACTCCAGCAGGATGTTGCGCTGGTGACACACGCGCAAAGGAGACCAAAAGGGAGGATCTTGCCACCCTCAGCTGTGGAGCCGTGCCACAGATTTCCCACATTTTGACGTGGCTGTTGGCTTGGTGGACAGCTTTGCTCATTATGCCTGTGGCACACGAAGGTATCTCGCAGGCTGGGAAGTAACACAATATTTGCCAAGTGCATGCAACGTGCAAGACCTGGTGGTACATATGTCTTGTTTGTCTGGAACACAGGATGTCAAAAAGCCTGCAAAAAGGCTCACAGGTTATTTGAGAACCTAATAATAATTTCCTTTAATCTCAAAAATTCCACATTTCTTCCTCCTGGGTCGTTTTCATTATCCATATGTCATTAGCTGTGGGAAGAGGGGGTGGGAGCCATTTGAGGTGCCAGGATTAACCAGGAGGGGAAATGCAAGGTGACCTGAGTGTTACTTACAGAGAGCGTTGGCCATGGCCATGTGGGTGGAGATGGTCTGTGCTGACTGGGAGCCTTCTCCAGCCCACGCTACACTAACGGGACCTGGCAGAGTGGAAATCCTTCCCTTACGGACTAGGCTTTTTCTTTCCCAACTTCCTCACTGACAAAACAGGTGGAAAAATGTTCAGATCCTGATCCTGACATGATGTCCCTGTCATGATAAGGGACCTGTGCTGTGCCTTCTGCTTACACAGAGGGGCTCGAGCCACCCACTTTTGCATACATTTTTAACATCCTTCTTTCTTTGAGATTTTTGCCTTGCTCTCTTTTCTGACTTTCCAGTTTTGAGTAAGAAGTTGTGAAGAAATCATTCAAAGGAGGGTTGCCAGAAATGCCCGACAAATTTGTATACAGGGTCTCTTCAGACCAGACCCTTCTGAATAACTGGTAAATAAAGTGGGTTTCCTACTGAACAGCCCTGTATTCACGCTGGTATTTCAGCCCAGGCTTTGTATAAATATACATCCAGGGGAGGCTTCTGTAATGAATTATGTTTATTTCTAAATGAGAAATCTGTCTCAAGAACTGATTTCTACTGTGATTAGCTGAAAGCCTATTAAATAGTGCAATAATGGCCTTTAAATTACAATATGTGTTGAGGCAGACCTGCTAATAAGGTGGATTTTCTGCAGATTGAAGTGTCCCTTTTTAGCGGGTTTGTGCTGTGCCCATGTCCTTGCCTGTCTCGAGCAGCAGGCTCCAGGGGGTGTTCTGAAAGCTTCATTAAAAAATGCTTTATGAAAACCCTCTAATCTTGGCAGCAGGCAGGAGAGACCGTGTCTGTATAACCTTGCCATTCATACAGAGCAAGGGGTGAGCACCTCTTCCTAATGTCCACTCCTTTTAATGCTTTAAATAACTCTCCTTGACACATGGCAATGAAAATGGCTTACTGACAAGTTTCTCTTAGCCCTGTGGCTATAAAGTCTGTTCTCTAAAGAAAAATAGATGTGGAGACCATTTGGCTTAAACCCCCTTAAGCAAGTGAATAAAATTAATCAGCTGTCTTTTAACTCTGATTCATTTTTCCTTTAATTCAATTTACAAAAATGTGCGGGCAGAGTCTGAGCCTCTGGGTATATTAACATTAATAAAACACAATTAAGCAAATTTTGTTATGTTGCCAGCAACAAAAGGAATGCCCCTGAGTATACAGCTTCCCCTTGCCTTAATAAATATGCTGACACAAGAACTGTGTTGCTTAAGCTGTCTTAAAAAACCAAAATATCCACTTTGGTTAATACAAAGAAGCTAGCAGGAACAGGCTGAAAGTTAACACACCAAGACATAGTCACCTGAAGAGGACAAATGAGAGGGACAGGTAGGAAAGTTTTGCCTTTTGTAGTCAAATTTAAAGGTTCGGGCTTGATTGATTAATGTGAGTTGCTGAGCATTTGACTGAGACCTTTGAGAGTGATCGCATTTTCTCATTGCTTCTAGACTGTGCCACAGTCAAGCCCCAAATCTTGGCAAGAAGAACAGAGGAATAAAAACTAATAAGATAAGAAATCAGTCACATTAATAATCAAAAAGGAAAACTGATGAAAAATAAAAATTCTAGGGGATTTTTTTTAGTGAAAACTGACTACGTAATGTGACCAAAAAATATATGTATCTTCATGTATTCTGCATGTTTTGGAAGAACCCCTGATAAATTAGGATATAGATAAGAAAGTCCATTTCTCATGTGATAATGCAGACTTTGCAGCTGTGGAGTAGCTATGCACACGCTATGTAGGAGCTAGAAGGACCCTGATTTACCACACTGAACAGTGAAGTCCATTCACAGTTATACCACGAACAAGACGTTACATAGTGAAACCCCTCTTCAAAGCACTGAACTAACTCTTGTCAGGTAATTGTTAAAAATATGAACAAAATTCAAATATCTGGTCAGCAGCATTAAAGTTGCTCCTTTGGCATTTCATTCTGAATTTGGAAGCGTATGTTTCAAAAGACCGGGTTTCACAGCTTGGGTAGTGCAGGGAATATTTTCCCAGTGTTTTGACCCCAGGTACTGAGGTTATCTATTCTTTATTCCTTTCTTGGACCCTTTTCCTCGTTGCTTGTAGCTCTGCCCAGTTAGGATAAATGTTTATGCTAATCCACTGGATGACTCTCAGTCCTTTTATTGTTTCATCAAAAAAAAAGTGATGCATTGCTCTTGAGAAGGAACTAGGGACTTTGTTTTGCCAGGGTGCAATCCGTAAAGGCTTTCAATTGTGATTCTTTAATGGGTTAGTCCTCTGGGGAAGACAAAATTGATTTGAGAGATGGTGCATTTTGCCTTATGATCAACATGGGCCTTTGGGTGCTCCTGCCCGCAGCCATCACTGCCGTGCTTTGTGCTGGGCTGAGGTGGGAGGGATGTGTCCCATCTGGACCCCAGGGGTCCGTCTGCAAAGAAGCGGTGCCTGTTATCTGGAGCGTAAACTGGCCGTAGCAGGTGTAAAACTGGCCATAATGCTGTTGGTTTTGGAACATTTCATCGCCTGACCGGAGGGGGCTGAAGGGCTGGAGACCAGAGCCCGCCCAGGGGCTTGTTGCCCCCAGCCCCACGTTTGCCCTTCACTGGGGTGAAATGGGCTCTCAGCCCAAGGGGAGGGTCAACTCCCCATGGGCACCTCTGGCCTTTGCTAGCTCCTGGTTTTCTTCTGATGCAGTTTTCTGTAGAAAGGCCAGTGGTGGTGATGGATGAGTGACATGAACAGCATCAGCAACAAAAGGGAGGTGAACCCAGAGGAGGACAGGAAAGAGAAAGGTCGTCTAGGTCCTGCAATGCCTAGAGAAGTGATGGCCGCAGACCTAGAGCTATCGCTGCTGACTTGGATTGGGAGGGTGCATTTATTCAATGTGCAAGGCAAGAGGGAGTGTAAGGAGTGGCAGAAATAATCCAAAAGAAACAGGAAGCAATTCAGTAAAGTTGTATGAGCTATATAAGGAAAGCCTGAGAAAAGCTGGAGTTATTTACTCAACAGAAGACTGACACATGATAGCCATTTTCAAGTACATCAGATATTGCTAAAAAATGTGCATTGTTCTGTATGTCTGCTCCATTACAACAAGCAGGATTGGAGCAAGGGAGGTTTAGGTTAGAGATTTCCCAACATTTTCTAATTTTTGGGAGAGCTGGGCAACTGAGCAGAGTGCCAAGGGAGGTTGTCTGCTGTTTGGGTTTGGAGGTTTTGGGAAACAGGTAAAGTGTTATTGATCAGGAATGGTTTATATATAATTTATCCTGACTCGGTGCTTAGGGATGGACTAAATGACTCCTTGAACCCGTTCCAGCCCTATTTGCTGAGATTTCTACCTTGTATGAACTCCAGTGTAGGTCTGACCTAGCTGGAATGTTTTTGCCATTAAGCAAAACAAAAGGCTTACAGATGTGAATGGCAAATTATGTACTGCAAATTAAACCTTTAAATAATTATGCATGGCCTTTTCACATTGTATTTATACTTTATGAATGTTATTTTAGTTCATTGCATATAAATAAAAAGTTGAAAATTGCTGTCCTTAATTGAAACCATCTCTACTTTTCTATGAGAGAGATTACCATTTTTAACAGACTCTTTGTGATCCACTGGGGGTTACTGGAGGATTTTTTTGCATTGTTGCTAGGCAGCTTCCTCCATGCCAGCAGACAGACACTGCTGGGTATGTCATGGCTAATTTAAAAAATATCTATATTTTTGAGGATACAGAAGCCCAAGTTTTTAAAGTTTGCTGCTTGGAATAAGGACAATTTAATTGGTATGAGGACTGATGAGATAAAAAAATAGCAATTGTGCAGTGTTCTAAAATAATTTGTTGTTTACAGTCCCCTGGATCCTCTCGGTGAATGAAGTGGTAAATATCTAAATATTATTTATTTGTGAGAAAAGACCATTGAGCTGAACTACCCTGACATTGCTTTTTTTCAGGCAATTTCAAAGACTCAAGTGTCACATTTGATTATAAGAACAGTAAATATAAGAATATTTAGCATGGAAGAATCGGGAATTTTTAAAGGGGCAAAATTTGTTTAATTTCTACAATGTCATATGCAGTTAAAAAGCTGTTCCAAGTTATTACCAACTCCACAACTCTTTTTAGAAGATTAGCCAACAGACTAGGTAAAAATGCCTCTGCAGAAAGAGCTGAGGAGTTTTTATAGCAAGATAAGTTACTGCTAGGTGCTAAGCAAGAGCAAGGGTGGCAGCTCTGCCGGGATGGTCCCTGGGCAGGTGGGGAACGACGTGCGGCTTGTCACCGGCAGCAGCTGCACTGCACAGCACTGGAAACCGTCTTGCGCAGGGAGACAAGGCTACCTGGTTCAATAGATTTAAAGCATTAGGTAGCTTTTCTTCGGGTGACTTACACAGAGGATCAGTGCACACAGTTAGCAAATATTAGAGAAGAGCCTTTGTATGAGTTAAATGTGCGCAGGATCAGTTATGGTTGCTTTGACCTCCATTCACCATCAAGAGAGCATCAGAAACTTACCGTTTCTGCAAAGAGGAATATAGGCCTAAGGATAAATCTTCATTTAATCTCTTAGGAAGCTACCATTTAAAAAATTATTGAATGGCAGGCTGAAGTACAGGGATTATAGAAGCTGAGGACACCTGATACAGATATGGAGATTAATCGGAGGGAACAGATTTAATAGGTACTTAGGTTTTCTTTTTCTTTGGAGGGATTGCTTTTAATCTGGATCTAGTTCAGGGAAATGAACAGACTGACAGAAGCTTTAAACTGCTTCTACAGCTAGGCAAGAATTAGATTTGTAGGGATCTTTGTGGAAAATTTTGAACTCTTTTAGATGCCTTTTACATAAGGTAGGCGAATAGTCTTAGAGGGAAGCTTTGAACTGGCAATGGAAGCTGCCACCTTCTTCTCTTTTTTAAAACCTTGTTTTATCAGTTTGTTTTTCTTTGCCCTATCCCTTCCTCCCTGAATATACAGTATTTCTTTTACCTGATCATACAAAACATAGTTTTGAAGGAGACACTGGGGCCTATCACAATCATATGGCAGTCGGTCTTTGTGCCTGGCACTTCTTCCAGGGGTGCAGGACTGGACTGGTGTCCTTTCTTTCCTTGATGAAGGTAGATTTTGTTACCGTGGTGTCTGCTACTGGCCTCTGAGAGAAGAGAGTTTTGTTCAGTCTCAATTAAAACAGGATATCTGTGTTGAAGAAGAGATCTTCTTGGTTTGTCTGGAATCCCTGATGCCCTTTAAAAATAGGAGTCATGTGAACTGTGTCTGTAGAGAAGCGGTACATTCAGTCCCACGTCTGGACTGGCCACAACTGACAGGACAATGACCTGAGCAGTGGCCAACACAAGGAAGGTGAATGTGGTGAATCTCCTGATGAAGACATGATAGCTAGCTGAGAAACAGGAATAGCCATAACCAGTGGAGCAAAGGATTCATGTATCTTTTAGCTAAAGAAATGAGTATACCCTTGCTTGATCAGTGCTGTTTTGGAGGAACGGTGTGTGTCAGGGCGCTGTCGATGAGAAGCCTCCTCTCTCACCCCAGCGCTGCTATAAACACAGCATGGTGTATGGCAGTGCTTGTGCAGCCCAGGGTGGAGGCATTTACCCTGGGAGCCCACTGAATAATTTAGAAGCCATTGCATTCTCTAGGAGCGTGATTATATTCGTAGGGCTTGAGGGATGCTCTGCAGGCACCTTCAGGACTTAATAGAAAATGGCTGTTGTGGTTATAGCCCCCGGGAGCACCTCCCTTCGTCTGCAAGCTGTGGTAGCAATGCAGGAGCTGGGGATGGGGACCACGAGATGGGGCCAAAGGAGGGGTTTGGTCAGAAAGCCTGGTCACTGCTAGGGGGAAGTTTGGGCTGTTTTCTGTGCCGCACGATACCTCACCAAATATCCGTGGTGGGGGAAGGAAGGGCAGATGGAGTGGAAAAGTATAATGGAAAAGATCTGTGCTGGTTCAGGATTCTGTATGTCTGTTGGGTTGTCAGAAATGCGGAGCGTATACGGTTCCTGTTGCCATGAAGAGACTGTACTTATATTCACTATTTTTAACATCTGAGGGAAATGTGTTTGTATGATGACATATTCCATTTTCTGCGTTCCTACAAATATACCTCATCTACCTCCACCGAGGTAGGTAAACAGCTGAGTGTTTGTTATTTATTCCTTTGAATTCTGCTTAAAATGGCACCTATTGTTGCTTTCCAGTACTCCTCCCCTCCTCCTTAAATACTACTTCTTTCTCCCCAGAAAAAGCAAAACAACCCCATTTTGTGCTGGGGTTATTGGCTCTGGAGTCCTGCAAAACTCCTTTCTCAGCAGTGAGGCTGAGACCTAGGAGCTGGAGGACGGTTTCTTGACATGCAGCTGATAAGGTACTGGGGATTTTTCTAAAAAAACCCTAAGGATTTTTTTAAACAAATGCGTAAATCTTTTTAATATTAAAGTACTGCAGAAAGAGCTCTCAAGTTCATTTTAGGGCATTCTCTGGGGATCTAAATCTCCTGGCAGGGATTCTTCACATCCACTTAGCAGGTCAGTCTGTAATATTCTGGCACCACAGTGGCTCTCCTCCATCTCCTCAATGCTGCATGCTGTGCACTTACTCTTCAGAAGATGCTTCTGAAGGAGAGTCGGGTGGAACTTTCTCCAGCCTCTGAGGATGGACCCCAGAAATAATGCTGACCTCAGCAGTGCTGCCCTGGCACACCCCTGGCAGTGCTCGCGGCATGTGGAGAAGGAGGAGGAAGGTTAGGCACCCCATTGCTGCCAGCCAAAACAGGGTTTTCCCTAATTCTGTGAGTGTAATGGATCCAGCACTGCAACCCTCTTATTGAAGGGGTGTTTGTTGTCCTTAAAATCTCAGTAAGAGGCAAAAAGTAACCTGATTACATTAGGACACAATTGAATTACAAGAGGAAAGCTGTCCAAAATCAAAGATTGGCAATTCTCGGCACATTTATTTAACATTAAGGTCTGTTATAACTTTCACTGTGGAGTGAACGATGGGTTCAATTAACTCCCTGATTTCTTGTGTTAAAAGAAATTAGGTTTTCTTAAACACTATGGGAAAAAAGGCTATCATTTTATACATCTCTAGAGTAGTAAATTATTCATATGATTTTCATTTTGATCAAAACAAAGGTTTGCCCAAATTGGAGATGAACTCACATTTTATGCACTTGCCTGTGTTTACTGGGATGCATCCTACTGCATTATATACCCAAACAGGGAGGTACTTCTCCAGCCATTACCACGTATTGCGGCACCAACCTGTTTGCTGACGGCCGTGGAAGTGCACGGACTGTAAAACCAGACTGGCCGGGGAGGGTTTCCACGTGCAATGGCATATGTTGTGTGGGTAGACCAAAGGCTCGTTCAACAAGGGGGTGGTCTGGAACTACCCCTCTAAATGACAGCCCCAGGGAATATCTTTGGGTTTGGTCTTTGCTGGCTTGTGAAGCAACAGCATGATAAATACGTGTCCACCAGCCACTGCAAGTGAGCTTGCAAAAATTGTTCCATAATATATCTTTGCAATGATATGTTCAGGATCAAACATCAGAACTCCATTTTCTATAATTACACAGGTTTATGGAGCTGTCATCACCATGTCAAGACAGCTAAGAAATTAAAGTTTGGCTTTTATTTCTTAAAAAAAAGTCTTTTAAGGAGAAGGTTGCCTTGCAAATATTTCAAAAGAAACAGAACATGGCCAGGGTAGAATGGGCTGGCAGTTCTTTTAATGGCTTGATTTATATTAATTAACTACTGATGAGAAGGAGAATGCTCTGTCCAGATTTTGTGTGAGTTAAGTACATTTCTCTGCCTTAGTTATACCTTTGCAAGTATACAGTTGGAATATATTAATTACAGCTTTGTGGCATTATAACTGGTGAAACAGAAGCCTGTGCGTTTTGTGCATTAAAACATCACTGAAAAACTCTGACGGCTGTTGTCCCATCGCAAAATGGGAGCCAATTTCCTCTTATATACCCACCTGCATTTGCACTTGGTGATAGCACCACTAGGAGGGTGAATGTTAGAGATAATAAATAATTCTCCACTGAACTGCTGGTTTTATTTATTTAAGAAAAATTCTTTTGCCACATCAATGAACACTCTGATGAGGATATTTTTTCCTCATTTTCTTAGTTTTTTTAATTTTGCAGAGAGGATCATGTAATTTAGGAGAATATTTTGCTCTGCACTGAAACATGTTAACTTGTTGAACTACATCAAACGGAAAAAAATTCAGCTCTCCAGTGTAGTGAGGGTCATAATTTGAGTTTGATACACCCACTCTTCCCTATTATCAGTGCTCCTTGGCTGATGGTACCTGTCTCAGTCATTATACTGCAGCCTTTTCCGTTCTTCTTTTTCTTTTTAAATGGCTATTGCAGTGGTATTTACAGAACAGTGAGATGCCATGTACGTGAAAAGCACCCCAGGAAGGACTCTTTTGTGAAAAGAGGCAGCAGCTGGAGTTTGTCAGCTGGGGGTAGTCCATCGGTTGTGCCAAGTGGTGGGTTTTGTACCCACAAGAGTTAGAAAGCCTTCAGGTCCTTAGTGATAGTGATGGGAGGAGAAAGAGAAAAGGAAGAAACAGGAGAAAAAGAGAAAGGTACTCTTATACCAACAAGTTCCTCAATTAGATGAAAGCATCTGGATCAGGAGGTTTAATAGGGTGGCAGACATGTGGAAAAGTGACAGGGATCTTTTCTGTTCTCCCTTCTCTCCCTGGTTCCAGCCTATTTCTTGCTGTTATGTGCTTCTGCCTACCTCTGTGACAGAAGACGCAATAATGCAAGATGGTTTTGGAGGTGCTGGGACTACCTCCCTCCATCAACTCTTACCCAAAGGCTGCAGGACCACGGCCGCAGCATACCTCATCCACTGTCCTCATCGGGACCTTCAAACTCGCTGGTCCTTCCCGCCCAGCAGCTCTGCCCTGCCCCAGTGCACTGCTGGGGAGGACGTGGCTTGCTACTGCAGAGCCAGGAGAGCAGGAGGTGAGAGGACCTGAGATAAGACGGGATCGAAAAGTACTTCTCGCAGTGTAGAGGTGAAGGCGTGTGTCTGTTGCTGCAAACTGCGGTGATGCTAACATGCTACTGCAATATCCAAAGGAAGTGTAGCTATGAATCACAGACTTTGAGTTCACTAACATTGTAGTCAAGAGCTCCAATGTAATTCATGGAAGCAAAGCTCCTTAAGATAAAGTAATTAAAGTGAGGAAATCGGAGAGCTTAAAGTAACATGCCAGTGCAAGGAGATGTATTAAAAGTGCTTCATTAAGGGAGTGCTCTTTATAATGTAAACAAGGTATTTTTTCACGTACAAATGTATGTTTGCAAATGTAGCAACAGGAGTTAGTAATACCATCAGTGCGTGTTCCCATTTCTTCATCTTGGTCAGAAGAGTGATTTTAAAAATACATTCGTGGGTAAATGGAAACACACACTTTGCACTTGTGTGGGAGATCCTATGCAGTCATATTCCCATCACGTACTTGTGTGCCTGTATTTTC
This sequence comes from Sagittarius serpentarius, assembly GCA_034782735.1. NCBI lineage: Eukaryota > Metazoa > Chordata > Aves > Accipitriformes > Sagittariidae > Sagittarius > Sagittarius serpentarius. Next base: position 31,474,433 of record JAVKLA010000027.1, on the reverse strand, counting down.
ATGCCCTGGGCCGTGGAGAATGGCCTGTGAGCATTGCCTGCTGTCCAGAGCCCCCAGCTCCTGCCACTGCGTTCCTGCATGACCTTTTGCAAGTTGACTAGAGTTGGCTTTTCAAAATTGCCCCTGAATTCCAGCTGCTAGATGTCAGATGACATGATCTAATTTTTCAGAAATGCAGATCCTCCGTGCCTGTGATTTGTAGTGTCAAGAACAGCCATGAAATGTGGAGTGACTGTTGAAACTGAAATCCAGCTGAAGCCAGTGCTTGTGGATGGGTGTCGCAGCCTTGGAGGTTAACATCAATCTTTTAACATTGATTCCCAGAATTACAGCCATTTAATTAAAAAAAACCACAACAAAATCCCAAACCCATTAGAAATAAACTTAACTTTTCTCTGTGCTTCAGCTGCCTCCAGTACCACAACCTGCTTTGTGTTTCTGTTGGGGTTTTATTTGTTAATGTTTCTTCGCTGCCTCCCAATACTTAGAAGAGAAAGTATCTTGTAAACAATGAGAGCTGTAACAATGGAGTTTTTTGCTGTTCATTTCAAGTATCCCAAAACATTCTGCCAAACAATACGTAGGAAATAATTTAATTACCAACTCAAACGAATTGCTGTAGCCTACAGGAAGCTTATTTATCTCTTGTTACATAGTGTCTCTTTCTCATGGGTCTTGTTATTGGATACCATTAAACGGAAATCGGTACTGAGGTCCCAAATTGTCTTTAACCAGGACATTATATCCCTGTATCCCGGGCTGTGTCCGATCTGAGTAATGCAATGCTCCTGGGCTAAGCTTCCTGGTGCAGTTTCAGTGGAATACCACTTTCCTTATGCCTAACCCTGATTTATCACCCAGTGTAGGGGATGCTGCAGGCCCTTGATGTTCATTGGCAGAATGAACACGGTGGGAGGAAGACAGATTTCTTACCTAATAAGGCCTAATGCAGTATATGAATTTTTTAAAAGCTAGCAGATTACAGCATGTTGATTTAGAAAAACATGCATGATCCTTAGCTTCCTATAAGAAGAGGGCAATAGGAAATGTGCTAAGATGACAAGTACTTTTTCAACAAGTAAATAAACTGATTGAAATAGGTCACTTATGCAAGGAAGGAATTATTGGAAGCACTTTTCTTCTAATTGTGAGTTGTGTAATGATATGTAATGAGTGCATCTTTTCAAAAAATACATGAGGCTAAGACTTACTCCAAGCTTACATATTTTTATAAAAGAATACATGCCAGTGCTGTGATTCCTCCTCACATGCTATTTTTTCCTGAAGGATGTTTGCATCTACTACCTTTCCAGTGATTTTTTTTTTCTTTTGCTTATTATTAACATGCTAGTGATTGGATTAAACAAACCTGAGTGAAGCAAGCTGCTGCTGCTGCTAGATATAGAAGCATAGCTAGAGGTATCTCTACTAATTATCCCATGCAACGCTACAGCCTTGGGGAAGAGCGGCTGGAAAGCTGCCTGAGAGAAAAGGACCTGGGGGTGTTGGTCGACAGCCGGCTGAAAATGAGCCAGCAGTGTGCCCAGGTGGCCAAGAAGGCCAACGGCATCCTGGCCTGTATCAGAAACAGTATGGCTAGCAGGACCAGGGCAGTGATCGTCCCCCTGTACTCAGCGCTGGTGAGGCCACACCTCTAATACTGTGTTCAGTTTTGGGCCGATCACTACAAGAAAGACATGGAGGTGCTGGAGCATGTCCAAAGAAGAGCAACGAGGCCAGTGAAGGGTCTAGAGAAGAAGTCTTATGAGGAGCAGCTGAGGGAAGTGGGGTTGTTTAGCCTGGAGAAAAGGAGGCTGAGGGGAGACCTTACCGCTCTCTACAGCTACCTGAAAGGAGGTCGTAATGAGGTGGGGGTTGATCTTTTCTCCCAAGTAACAAGCAATAGGACAAGAGGAAACGGTCTCAAGTTGCTCTAGGGAAGGTTTAGATTGGATAGTAGGAAAAATTTATTCACTGAAAGAGTTGTCAAGCACTGGAACAGGCTGCTCAGGGAAGTGGTGGAGGCATTTAAAAGACGTGTAGATGTGGCACTTAGGGGCATGGTTTAGTGGTGGACTTGGCAGTGCTAGGTAATGGTTGGACTTGATGATCTTAAGGATCTTTTCCAACCTAAACAATTCTATGATTCTAATTGTTTTATATACAGTTACCATGGAGACTTGTCTGTGAGTCTTAATTTGGCTTGACTGGTGTAGGAATTTTAGGATTTTTATAGAGGCTTGTCTGGGCGCGGGCAGGGCTGAGGGCTTGGCTGGGGCTAAAGCCGACAGTATGCTAAATCTATGGACCCGAGTCAGCAAGGGAGTTGGACAGACAGGCAGTGGCCTGGCTCAGGCAGGGACGCAGGCTGAGTGCCTGAGCTGGAAATCAGCTCCCAGGCGAGGGGCTGGAGGTCCCAAGAGGGCTCATTGCAATCTCTTCTCATGCGGCTCTTTCCCCAAGGCTGATCCCAGGTCACGGCTGCACCACGTCAAAGCTGCCCGTGAGCACAGGCAGCCAAACCCCATCTGGGGAGGGGACATGGCCGCAGAGCCCTGACATGTTGCTGGTTTTGCTTATGCAAGAGCTGAAACCCGCATGTGGTGTCAGCAGACACTTGCACCCATTTAAAAAAACCCTCATGCTCTGCTTGTGTGAAAGCTGGCCATCCTTTCCTTCCCCCTCTCCCCTCTGGGAAAAGAATTGTCTATTACCATAGGCAAACTGAAAAAGAAAAAAAAAACCTGAAATAAAATCTGACCTTTGGGGAGGGTCAGTTGGTGGGTGCCCTGCTGGAAGGAAGGGATCAGGGATGGGTCTGGAGGTGGCTGGATTTCATAGAGGGGAAAGATCTAGATTGAAAGAGAGAAGGAAAGGAGGAAAAAACATGGGCAGGAAAGTGGAAATAAACTGTCGAGGAAGAAGTTAGTGACTCCTTGGAGGATTTGCCTGAAGCCCTCAGACCACTGAGGTGGTGAGGGACGGTGCTGGGGGGGGGCAGGTCCGGGTGGTTTGGTCTGTCCCCACCTGTCTACTCCTCAGGGAGAAGCAGTGAGTGCTTTGTGGTTGGATCCAAGACCCGTGTGACGGCTGGACCCTACGGACATGCTTCTGGAGGAGACGAACCATACGTTTGGTAGGCATGTTGGGCTGCCCGTTGGGTGGTTGTGCTGTCTGGCAGTTGTTGCTGCAGATGGGCTGAGAGGATCAGTCTTTGCACAAGGCTAAGAAAAATAAATAGTCTGTCTTCAGGCAGCATGAAGGGCCTCCCTGAAACAAAAGAAAGAGACACAACGTGTGTTGGGACTGGAGCATTTTGGTGAATAACGGATTTTTTTTTTTGGAGCTGCTGCCTTCTCCCCCACCCCAAGGAAAAACAAAAAACCACCACCTGCAAAATGTAATTCCTTTCCAGTTTAAAGATATTTTTTTCCCCTCTCCCTGTTTTTCAGCAGATGAAAGAGATCACTGTGGGCTGATATGAACTACATTGCTCAATCCAAAATTAAAGTGATTCCATTTTAAATAACTTACTCCCTTGCAATAATTTAGAAGTAAATTTTAAAGTAGAAATTCCCATTTTGAACCAAGTCAGGTTGGCTTTTTAATTAATGAAATGAGACATTACATCGTACAAATGCTGCAATGAAATGAAAATGAAATTAAAAAACTCAGCATTTTAGGGTGAGTAATTCTTGGTTTTTTCTCTTCTACCCTTAATTCCCTTTAGAGTTTTATTTATTGAAATCTTTCTACATGCTCTAACTGGAGTGTAATACATTGGTATTTTGAGTGCTCAAATAGTGGAATGCTACTGATAACATGTGACAAAGGCATTTTTGTTTCTCATTTGTTACTGACTACACAGGACAAAACAGATGGATTTCCTAAAACTGGGCAAATTTGGTTCTCACTTATGACCATACTGTGTAGTTACTCTGTATTTACATTGCTTACATGACATTAAAATTGAGCTTTTAAAACTGTGCTTTGGACTTTCTGTCCTTAAGAGAGAAGGAGAAAAAAACAGGTGAAGGTGATGCTATTAATGTTAAAGTCCATCAAGCAGCAGTGGAGAACCATAGCAATTATTTTCCAAGTAAAAGAAGAGAGAATTTGGCAGTAGGATACGGCCATAATACTTTGGTGCTGTACACAAAAACAGAAAAAAAAATAAAATATCCCAAGACAGGAGAAAAGATGATGAAAGATTCTAGGACTTGCTAGGAGATATTTTTCATTAACAAAATCCATCCAAAGCAGACTTGGTCATTTATTAACGGGAAAGTTCCATGAGTTTCATGATCTCAGGTTAATTACTTAATCTGTGTCCCATATATTTCCTTTGTGCTCAAGAAAGATTTCATTAAAACACTCAGATAGAGATAAGGTTTACCTGCTCTGAAGAAGTGCTCTAGAACTGGATTAACCATTCTGTAAATAGATTTGAGACTATTAAGGAACAGGTGTTATGATAAGCTCTGCCAAATTCACTATGGACCTAGAGATCTTAGGGCTTCATTTCTGAGGAAGTCAGTTTCTAGGGAAGATTGAGCTGGGTGCTTGAAATCGTTAGTCTTAATTCATGAATGGCTCTTAAATAGTGTTATATGCATTATGAAGTTGTTATCTGCTTCCCACCTACAAATTCATTTTAGAAAATGCCTGAAGATGTGAGCTAGGATAGTGGTGACCAGAAATGACGTGACTTCATTGTGGAGAATTTATCACATCTACAAAAAGCAAATTTGGAATCAATACAAAATACTAGTAAATACGCTGCCATGGGAAAAGCAGATGTGGCAGAGGCAGAGGAAAATTTAGATACCTACCAGATGTAAACCATCTTGCTACTGAGATCTTTCCAAACACATTCAGATGAAGGTGAGCCAGAAAAGGTGATGGAGAAGGATGAGAGAGACCAACAGGAGGCAAACAGTCTTTTAAGGCTTTTGGAAAAGAAAACTTCTGCATAAGGACCCAAGGAAAAAAGAATAGTGCAAGCCTGAAGGGGCTGGATACTTTGCCTGAAGGCTGCTTCAGTGGGCAGGGTGGTACTGATCCAATCGGCTTGTTCATGGGCAAGTTTGCAAATGTGGGCTTGGAGTGGGTGTGTGCCTTTATCTGAGAGTGAGAAGGAGATGCGTGTAGAACAAAGACTCTGTCAAATTAGCCAGAAAAAAACCGCCAGTCCTGGAAAAGAAAGCTCTGAAAATATGTGTGGTAACATCCACCCCAAGGGGACAACTGTGTTATAAACTACAGCCTCATGAGCAATGTTGGATCTTCCATGTTTCCACGGGTTTTCATCTTCCAAGATGAAGAGGAATGATCTCGAAAAGTCATGTTGATATGGTAGCTCTACTCTCCATTGCAAATCAAACATTGGGCTAAGCAATGGGAAGAGTAGGGAGAAACGTTGTCAGCAGTGACAGAGTCCAGACTAGTTTTATCAGAGCAGATTCTACCAGGGACAAGCATCTGGGTTTGGGGTTGGGTTTTTTTGGCAGAGTGATGAGGACAGCCGGCGCTCTGGGCATGTGGGGAAGCACGCGTTGCCCTCCTCTCCCACGCCGTCAGCAGCACAACCCTTCGTGGGCTCTGCGAGGGCACAGGGCAGCAGCACCAGCCGTGCCAGTTGCAGCATCACAGATGGGTGCAGAGTGACCAAAAGAAGCAGCAGCGCTGAGTCTGGCACAGCAAGCAGCAACGGTGGCCCCGCTAACTAGCCACAGACAGCACCGGCAGCTGCCTGCACATGTGTGAGCGCTGCCAAGGCTCGGCAGCCCGTCCCGTGCCCAGCGATGCTGGATTGCGGGGATTTGTCAGAATCTCTGGAATCTGACTCACTTGTTCACATTCATTCTTAGGATAAATCCACCAGCCTCAGCCGGGTTATGTAAGAGCTGAGCTTGGCTGGGCATCTGAGGAGATCTCGCTTGCAGAAGTAATTCAGACTGGCTTTTAGATGAGCAGTTTGCAGTTTCTTGTTGATTGAAAATTGGCTGAGAAATTGTGAACAATATGTAGCGATTAACAACAATGAATCAAGCCACAAGGAATGGCCAAAGGGACTGGAGTTTCGTCTTCCTCTGCATCTTTAATCATAATTAAAACCAAACATTTCAAGAACTATAAAATCAAATTTCCACACAATAATCAGTAAGTATTGCATTCCCCTACTAATGGAATAATAAAAAGATGAAAAGGTGAGCCAAAAATTAAATAGGATTCACATCTGAAAACAGTAAACTGGCACCTGGGGAAAGCAGTTTGAAATGCTTATTCTGGAAGAGGGAGGAAACTTAGAAATGGGTCATCCACCAAACAACCCCCTGCAGAGGCAACAGGAGCCTGCAGACTAATGCTGACAAAAACCCAATGTGATTTTGGACTAATGTATATGTATATATACACACATACCTCACTTGGAAACAAGTGCACTTCCTCTGCAGGGCTGTGACAGGCCTTTTGTGCAAGCACAGGTAAATGGACCCTACCTCAGGTATCAGACCTTCCTTGGAAACTGCTGGCTAGCCGAGTGTGAACTAGCTCACTCACAACACATTTGGTTTGATAAACATCAGGTAAGAGTCAGACAAGGTCTGGGAGAGCTTTGCCTAAATCAGGATAAGCAGCTTGGGCAGCCAGGGCATCCTTCCTGGTCCTCCTGCCCTGGCAGTCAGCCGTGTTTCCAGGCTCCATGCCTAGGGACCGGAATGATGGGCATGCACTCACCCCTACACGCTCCCTCCCAGGGCTCCCGAGTTCCCTGCAATGAGGTCTGGCAGTCCTCAAGCAGGTTCCTGAGGCACGAGGACATACAGCCTACCCCGAGGTGATAAACATCACTGCTCCTGCGGTCTGCGGCTGTGGGAGAGGAAACCTGGAGTCCTGCTTCTAGTGAGGCACGGCCTCTGCCTCTTCGGAGGGTCTCCTAAACCCATCGTTGTTGCTCGGCCCATCTCACAGGGCTTCCAGGCTTCCTGCGGTGGGTTTTGGCTTTCAGACTGAACACGCTAGGGTGTGCTTCCAACACCTGTGTGTCTCAGGCAGCTCCTCCGCTCAGGCCGTCACGGCACAGCTGCTCGCTGTGCTGGCCGGCTCCCAGATAGCTTGCGAGGGTTTTCTCAGAATTCCTGATTTGAAGAAAGTGTGGAAATTTTTTGGTCTGATTAAAAAATTGACATTTTATGAATTGGATAAACTACCACATCAGTGGGGTCCCAGAGGAACCACCATGTGGTTTTGAACACCTCACATTTGGGAGGTGCAGACAAGCTAGTGGGAGATTTTGGCTGTGAGGGTGGTCAAGCACTGGCACAGGCTTCCCAGGGAGGTTGTGGAGTCTCCATCCTTGGAAAACCCAAAACCCAGCTAGACATGGTCCTGGGCAACCAGCTCTGGCTGACCCTGCTTGAGCAGGGGGATGGAGTCGAGACCTCCAGAGGTGCCCAGCAGCATCGGTGATTCTGGGAGTCAGGAGTAACGGCAAAAGGGCTGGTTTTTGTAGAAAGACTAAAAGCTTCTCTTTGACCATTGGCTTTATCTGCATGCTCAGGGGCAGGAGTTAGTCCCAGTTCCCTGGCTAGAGTGGAAGGGAGAGGGTGCTTGGTGCGTGCTTCCTCTCCTGCCAGCAGCCAAGGAAACAAACCGCAACACATCACTTGCTGCGCTGGGCCGTAATTCCCCGCCTTTCCAACCCCAAGGCATGGGTGGTGGAGAAGGGTCAGGCTTCAGTGTGGGCTCCGGACAACCTCATTGTGTCAAAGGCACAACACGGGAGGCACTAAGGCACGACTGTAGAAGTCTGGGTGTTGAATGAGAAACTGTGTGTGTGTATAAGTCCATGTACATTCAGTTTTAAAGCCCTGCGTGGTCACAAGCTGTGTTCCAGTGCATCACCGCTTTTCCGGACTTTCTGTGTGATATGTCGAGAGCACAGTGAAAAGGTCTAATAAGTGATAATGCAGTGCCGCTTCATATTTGCTGGGTAGGTTGCATGAAAGCTGAAGGCTGCGATACCAATGCCCTTTGGCTGGCTGGCTTTCCCCAGCTGCTTGGTGGGTGAGCTGGTGTTTCTCGGCACGTCTTCTGCCACCCAAGACTGCGTGTCTCTAGCCGCAGGTAAACTGTGACATCCCATTGTACCATCCCGAATTAATAGATTTGAAGAATGACTTGTAAAAGGTCAAAACTAAAATGGAAAGTAAAGGGTACAGGTGGCAGAAATCCAAGCGCTCATTCCTAACACTGGCTGCTGGGAGTGGACAGAAGCTTGTCCTCCGAGCCACACTGCGTCGTGATTTCAGTCCCTGCATTTTATCTAGACATCTGGTACTGGGCTTATGACTTGACGTGGCACTGCAGCACATGCTTCATGCACCTATTATCTGCCTCTCCTTTTCTTCCCCCTCCCCAGTGTGAAATCTGACTCTAGCTTTCCTTGTCATTACAATGAATGGAAATCCAGAGAGATGTGCAAACGCAGTCCATGCAGCAGGGTAAGGCACGATGTGAAGTGCCGGCACTTGTCCAGCCCCTGGGAGGAGGTTTTAGGTGCTGACTGCTGTTGGCAAAGGAGGGAGGTGCAAAAGGCGATGCAAGAGAAGAGATTCCCTGATTCAAAACATGTATGAGGCACATCGGCCTCACCATTTGCATGCCTTGCGCCTGCCTTGCAGTGAGGTTTCATTGGTGAGTGCAGGATTTGGCTGTGGTCCCTTAGGGTTTTCCTCAACATAGCAGCACGAGGTGTAAGCATGGGAGCTCAGCAGCCTCCTCTTCAACAGCAACTTCTGTGGCTGCTGTTGATTCCAGATATTTTATTCCCAGACCTCATCCCTGCCTTCTCCTCTCCCATTCTCCTGCTCTCAGTTGCTGAATCTGCCCCCAGCCACAACTGTCACCCTTGGTGCCCTTGATTTCTCTCCTGCATCGGCACAGTGGAGACAACAGACCATGAAAGTGTTGAGAAGACAGACATTGCAAGGATGCTCAGGGGGCTGGCGAATGACACTGGCTACAGAAAACTGGCAAAGGAAATGAGGATCTGGGAGAGGTAAAGAAGAAGAGGATGAGGGGCAGGAGGGAGAGTGGGACAGGGAGGTGGAGGGATGGATGGGTGCAGCTAAGTCAGGGAGCCAGTGAAGGTAGGAGAGCAGAGCCGGTGAGGGCTTTGACTGCTGTTGAGGCAAGGCTGGGGGATGGGACAGGCACCTTAATGCTAAGGAGACAGAAATGGAAGAGCTTCCTAAGTACCAAAGTGATGTTTGCTGGGTATGCCCCAAGTGTGGGGAGTCCCACCTCGGCCACCGCTGGGAAAAAGAGCAGATCATAAAATCATAGAATCCTAGAAAGGCTTGGGTTGGAAGGGACCATCAAAGCTCATCTAGTCCAGCCCCCCTGCGGTGAGCAGGGACCCCTTCAACTAGATCAGGTTGCTCAGAGCCCCATCCAGCCTGGCCTTGAATGTTT
>JAVKLA010000027.1:31386641-31462960 GCA_034782735.1 Sagittarius serpentarius | reverse complement strand
TGTTGTTATTAGTGTCATTGTTAGTTTCTTCCTTTCTGTTCTATTAAACTGTTCTTCTCTCAACCCATGAGCTTTACCTTTTTCCTGATTCTCTCCCCCATCCCACTGGCAGGGGAGGGAAGTGAGTGAGTGGCTGCGTGGTGCTGAGTTGCTGGCTGGGGTTAAACCACAACAGCTTCCATGGATGAAGTTCCTTAAGTTTCATAAGTTGCCTTCTTGCATCCCTTCTTTCCCCTTTTCCCTTTCCTATCACTGCAGCTGATGTTGTATCAATATTACTGACATTACCAAAGCATCCAGGACCTGATAAAAACACACCTCCATTGTACTGTCCAGAAATAAAATAAAACCACAGTGGTACTGTCAGCCACTGGTACTTTACTTAGAGTGGGGCCCGGTAGTGCTGTCCCTGCCGGCAGGCCCGTGGGGCAGCAGTCATGCCCGTACTGCCCAGCTGAGCTGCGGCGTGGAGTCTAAACCTGCACGGGAATTCACACGTCTACATGTTTCACAGACTCCAGATGATCATATTACATCGATAATTTGATGAGGAAATCAAAATGTGTAAAGGGGCAACATGAGATGATGCTACATTTCCAGTGTCGTAACTCGTTAAAATAAAAAGCATTTGTTCCAGTTGGATGGTTTTTATTAAATTAAAAGAAAAAGGAAAAAAACCCTCCTTCATTTTATCTGCAAGGAAGGTCAAAGCCTCATTGAAATTACACGGGACAGAGATATTTTTAACCAGTAGAAAATTTCCTGTTTTTAAAGGCAGTAGTGCAAATTTGAAGTAAGACAATATAAACTATAGAATGACTTCAATGAGCTATTGTGTGACCTTGTGCTCTTCAGAGCTATTAACTATGTTTCTGGTGGGCAGCTATACAGTGGAAAAGAAGGAAAATGCATGGCGGGGGTGAGAGCGCTTGGCTGTTGTGATACGTAAGTGATGATTTAGGGTTAGTGAGGATGTTTGTGTTGCCTTAGTGATGGCTTCCTTGGATTTTTTGGTAGCATTCACGAGAATTTGGATTCGGTCTTCATGTGGGGCTGCTGGGATAGAATATGCTGAGCTGTAAATCCAACAGTAGGATATAGGCATAGTCGCTTATATTTACCCTCTGCTGAGTGCTTCTGGTCGCTTCCTGTGAATCCTGCTCAGTATAGTTCATAAAAACTTCTGTTCATTGAAAAGTCTCCAGAACTAACTCACGTGGGTTTTCTTGTATGGGGACTTGAGGATGCAATGTGCAAAACTGAGAATCCTTGTGTTTATTTTGTCTTTAAGAACTTGTCCAAGCCAGCAGCCAGCGTCTGCTGCTTTTTGTGTTTGCATGAGCAGTGGTTACCGGCAACGTGGACTTGCTGGCTCCTTCAAGTGAGCGGACATAGCCGGATAATGGACAGATGTTTCAAGCAGAAAACGAGCTGTTTTCTCCGGGCTTATTTTCCTTTATGCTAAGGATTTGTTAGCCTTTAGTGATGCTGGAGAGCAAGGAAGTCAACAGAAATTCTCTTTCTTCCTCTGTGTTCAGACTATCTCATCATTTTGCAACCCTTGTGCCAGTTGTGACGTGCTTACGGGCTGAGAGACCCCACGGAGAGATGAGCACCTACTGGGGACAGGGGGCAGGGCCGGGGGCTGGCTGTAGGGGGGCCTTGCCAAGCTCTCTCGCAGCTCATGCCCCAAACGGAGCTCTGTTTGACTCTGACGTTGTGTTCAAATACGAGACCCTACTGCTCTCTCCCACTGAAAAAGGAGAAACCAAAGTCTAGGCTGCGGAGACTTCATCAGCTTGAACTTCCTTTCATCAAGAAGGGTACCATTCTTCTCCCAGCCCAGGAGAAATGACCTGACGTAGCTGAGGTGGATGACGGTGCCAGAGCTGAGAGAGTCCGTTCGATTCACCCTGCGGCCTAGATGACCAAAGCATGGTGGAGCCGTAAACTGCTCAGAAAAATTTTTGTGGTGGTGTTACCTCAGCCAGTGCCCCTTTTTCCAGTATACCACCTTATCCCTGACCTCCAGCTCCATCTCAGCTCCTGGGAAACTGCTGATTTGGAGCACAGAGGCTGGTGCGGGCAGTCAGTGCAGACGTGCCACAAGCGCGGTTTTGCTGGAGTGGCAGAGCCAGGCGCCCGGTCCCTGGCCATGGGGCAGCAGGAGGGTCCCAGCTCCCCGGGGAGAAGCAGGAGCAGCCTCGGTGCCTGCGGACTGCTGTAAGACAGCTCGCTTTGCTTATGAAACACCCAGCTCTTGGCTATTGTTAAGTAAGGAACATTTTTCAATAAGACCTATGTTGTTTGTTTTAAGCTTTTAATTGACTGCTGTTTACAAGATTATACATGAATGAAGGAAGAAAAAGCTTAAAAAATGCCCCAGGTTCACCCTCCATAGCATGGAAATATGTCTCGACTGTTTACAAGTGCTCTTTGTTTTGCATTCAGAGTCCGGATCTTTGACTTCCTTTTGGACCGTTCTCCACTGGAAATGAGTGTTTGCTGCCAAAATAGTCCACCTTTTCCTGAAAGATTTGGTATTAATAGTTTTGACAGAACATCTTGCTCCTGTGTAATACAGGAGTCAGTCTAGCAGATGGTCCTGAACAGAGGTACAAAACGCAGTTGCATAACTCTTTTATTTTGAGATGAAATGTCTGCAGTTTAATAGAAAAAGGTCTGAGCTTATGCCGGCATGCATCTCCTGAAGCTAGGAGGAAAGTGTTGGTGTTAATGGCTAATGGTGTTAATGCAGATTGCTGTGCTTGCTTTTGTTTAAGGAAACAAGTGATTTTTATTAAAATGCAGTGTGTGGCTTGGAGTGTTTCAGAAATGCAATCGCAGTGCTTCACGTCCCCAGAGAGGGCTTTTCTCATCCCTCCCCCTGACCGCCTGCCTGTGTGGGCAGCCCCAGCGCCGGCTCCCTGCTGCCCCAGTGCCACCAGCATGGCCCCGCCATAGCTCCACTGCGGGATGGGGACCAAGCTGGGACCCCGGCGTGCTCGCGGCGGACAACATCCATGGATGCCTTTGCTGAAATATCGTCAAGCTTAGATGCTCTTGACCTAGCACACATAATAGGAGCAATGCCAGGCTTAGCTAAAAGCTCCTTTGGAAAGGCTCATGACATCTTCTAATTTATTCCTTGTTGGTTTCCATTGTTTGGTTTTGGTTGCTGTTTTTTATTAGCAGTCACTGTAGCCATGTGACAGGGAATGAATGATCTTTGATAAGGTTGATTTGTTTCTTGTGGCAGGCAAAAAAAATGCAATTTATATTCTTGCAAGACTTTTCCCAAGCAGAGCTTGGTAATTAATGCTGTAATGCACTAAGTGAAACGGCATTTTGTACACTGTGACACCAACAGCTCCTGAATGTTTTCAGGCACTTTTACTTTGCTCTGTATCTGTGCTTCCTGGGTGGCTGTACACAATTATTGCTATATATTATTTGATTTTTATAGTGATTAAACAATATTGTAATTTATTCTGCTAGGCAAAGATTTCTCTGCTTGTACACAAAATGCTATATATATATCAGAAATGTATCCTCTTTCCTCTTCTGCATTTTACAACACATTTTACACACAAAGGATGAAACATAATAGTAGAAAGAGCAGTTAATAACAGCTTTAGTGGAATATCATTTTACCAGTCCCCGTGACTGGTAAAATTCTATAATGCCCTTTTTTACATCGCTGCTTAACTTTCTCTAAATTAATGGAGTGGACCAATCGATCAGTCCAGGCAGGCTTTAAACTGCTACTGGTATGTGTTATAGGAGACTGGGCAAGATTTTTAGGATTTGTAGAATTTCATAATATTTGTCACTCTTTTTTTTAAGACCTATTCACTACCTCAGTGTCATTACCAGTTTGGGACTGGGCTTCTGTTCTACAGGTAAGTTTCTAAGTCAAACAGGAACTCATTTTGTACCTATTGACTGAGCAAAGTCAGAAAATACCTGGAAGATTTAAAGCTGAGAACATAAAGTTTGCTTTAACCATGCAAAGCCGTATTCCTTTTTTCCTATCTTGACTTTTTATTTATAGATAACCTTTTCTAAAGAAAATAGCCTGATAATAAAATAAAATCATCAAGTACCATCTGAGAAGGGCCATAAAGTGGATAAGGGGTGAGGGTAAGGAAAAACTGAGCTCGGTTCTGCTGGTAGCTCCCAAGCTGTTGTGTTGATTTTGACCTCGTTCCTCAAGAGGAGGACAACTGGAGATGAATGCACACAACGCAGAGAGAGGGTCAGAGCACGAAGCACGAGGCTGCGCTCTGGCTGTGGTGTTTGCAGTGCAGTTATTGCAGCTGCAGGAGGGTTATGAAGACTGAGGCGTTTCAGCACAAACGCCCACGGCCCCACAATTCGCTGCCCAGGTTCTTACTCTGGGTGCCGTCTATCCGAAGATTTGCCAGCTGATTTGCAGAAGTGCAGAATGACTGCAGGAATGACAAATTTGTCCTGTCAAAATAGGCCAATGAAAGCATGTTTCTCTGAGACTGTACTGTAGATCAGAGGATGGAAAGCAGGGGAAATCTCTTGCCAGGAGCTGGTGATGGGGAAAAGAGAAGCTCTTACACATAGTGTTTTAAAAGCAAGTGACAGCATGTGGTCACCCCTAAGGGTGTGTTGGAGACCTGCTGATGAAAAGAGCCGCAAGCTTGAATTTTCACCTTTTCTTACTTGTGCCAGAAGAAGTGGCATCTATTTTTTTATAGCGAGAAGCAGCCAGCAGAAAAGAACAGCAGTTTGGGTTTTGTAGCTTTTTATAAACTAGGCCTATGTTTGTAGCCCTCTGTACAATTGTCTTATCTTTTCTGTCTCTGCAAATAGCTTTTGAGGAGCACAGTGCCAGTGTAGTCAAATGGTTTGTGCAACAGTGCAGAGCATCCTGCTCCTAGGGATAAGAGCACTTCTTACCGCTGGTTTCACTGGAAGCCGGTCCGAGCCCAGAGAGAAAATAGCAGGATAAAGTAGATCTATTAGAGAGAAATGGTGCCTCTTCTCAGCATGGGAACAGTCTCAGAAGGATTTCATTGACCGCAGTGAGTGCATCTTCTGTTGGGTTACGGAGCTCCTTCTCGCTCGGCTGGCAGTGAGATTGGCCTCGACGTGTGCATTTGGGAGCCATGCAGGCTCCGAGGTAGGCTCGCTCTCACCCCACCTTGGTCCCTACAGGCTGGGTCTCTACCTCAGCCAACGCTGACAGAGAAACACATGCTTCCCGATCCACCTGCCTGCCCGCAGCAGCCGGCGGCCAGGGAGCGAGGGAAGGTGGGTCGCAGCCCAGCGGCAGACGTCGGTGCCGTGGGCGGCCGCAGCAGGTGGAAATCATTTCCGCACCAGTGCTGCCGGGGAATTGCACATCGTCTGCTTTAGTTTCTAGAATTATTCTTGACAGCAAAGGCTGAATCCTGAAAGCCCTTATAAAACCCAGGAATCTCATGTTTCTTTTTTTGCAGTAATTTTCAGAAACATCAAAGTAGCCGTTGGTAGAACTCCATCCAGCTTCCTCACATCGTCTCCTCTTTAGCTAAGTTGTTTTCCACAAAGTCAAGTTCAAGTAATTCTTTTCTCAAAGCAGGACTTTCCCTCACTCCTGAATTGGCTAATTTCTTTTTATTCATTTTATAAACAGATGAAGGAAGCTAACAAAACTATCAGTGTACAACAGACGGAAGGAAACAAAGAGGGTATTTATTAGTTAACCAATGTACAAACAGGCAGAAGGAGGATCATTTTAATATAAGAATTGAGTGTTTCAGCAGAAATGTTAGCCAAAACTCTTTGCTGTCTGCATCCCCAATGTACGAGTAGCTCTGCAATATGGCTACTAGGTGATGTTAACAGTATTTAAAACAATATTTTTATTTGTGAAGTTAGATAGAAAAGCTCTCTAGTTAGGACCTTCTTTATAATAATTATGAAAAAATAAATGCTGTTTCTGTTCTCAGTCTGGAGTGGGATATCCTTTGACACCTGCATGGTCCTGCTCAGTTGGGTGAGAGATGCAGTTTGGATGGAGATCCCAGCCCGCAGGGCGGCGTGAGGGTACGAGGCCACGGGCACTGCTTGGTGGCAGCGGTAAAGCTCATCCTTACTCCTGAATTGTCGGCAGAGGAAATGGGGTTTTATCTCAGCAACGAGAAAACCAAGCAACTAAATAATTGTTTGGGATTCATGTCCTCTGTGAGAAGTTTAAAACTTCCAGCTGCTTTTCTAAAGTTGAGAGCTGGAGAAAACGCACAAACAAATGCTGAAATTTCTCTTGTGGTGGAAACATGAGGTGGTGGTGTGCCTGACACAGGAGGGATCCTTGTTCCTGGGCACTGGGCTGTGCGAGGGCTTAAGGGATGCAGAGAGAAAGATCCCATTTTGGTTACTGATCTCCATGCTAAATTCATCACAGTGCTGCAGTTTAAAATTTAATTTAAAATGAGGCTGAGTGATTTGGTTTGGGGACATAACCTACCCACTCCTCGCCAGGGGCTTTGTCTTGCCAGAAGCATTGGGCTCCTGTCTGAAAGCAGGGAAGTGGGAGCCGAGCTGCTGCTGGCTCGCCACAGAGGTGCTCGATGAAAGCAGGGGTGTGGGGGTCCCTTTTTCGCTAACCGCATGCAGCCGGAGGAAACCCACGTGCGGGATGCGACGGAGGTGGACAGAGCCCATGCGCAGCCCCCCGCTCTTGAACTGTTGTGTGAAAGGTAAATGTTGGTTCAGATACACAGTGATCTTGAACAAGACCCAACGCAAAGCTGCTTCCGTACTGCGTGGGAGGTACGTGCATGCCCTGTGTGCACATCCAGAGCAGATGGATGAGCATCCAGATGACGGAGACTCAGATGTTCTGGCTGGCCCCAGACTGAGAGGAGCAACAGGATGACGTAACCACTAGATAGCAAAAGTGAGCCTCTCTGATATCTCCAGCAGAAATAAGGACAGATTAATGCCAGTGTGTTCAGCCCTTTGAAAGCTGGTCTGAAATACTAGGGGCTGTTTTGAACCTGTAGCTCAAGCAAGAACGGAAAGAGGAGTGAGGGTGGAGGGGATGAGGTCAAACGCTCAGCCGCACCGAGGCCAGGAGGTGACAGGGATGCTGACACTGTCCATAAACAGGTCAGGGAGGACAATGAACAAGAGTTACTTGGGAAAGGACAGGGCTGGCCCAAGAGCATCTGTGTATGAGCTGCTGTAAATAGACTGTGGTTTAGTGGGATGTTGGTAAGTATCAGAGCAAGCAGCCTAAACTGTTCTAAGATGCAACAAGGATTTTTGCAAGGATCCCATAATGATCTTAGCTGCAACACGAGGAAGTAGACTGGCTGACTTGGTCCCTTTCAGTCATGCAGTGTATGATTCTAAATTTCAAGTAATTCATATAGCGACACACTAATTATGTATATATATTTGCATGTACTACCATACAGTATGCGATTGTATCACTTGCCCTCCCCCATATATATGGATATATGCATCTGTCTGTGAACAGAGGAGGAGAAATGAAGGATACTGCAAATGAAAATGTTTACGTTTATAATTAACATCACACATTTTTAACTCTGTATCTGCTTTGCTGGGTGTCTTTCTTTCAACAGTAATAAACTCTTATTTTTTGTAACACTCTGTAGCTGAGAACAAGGAAAGGTGACCACATCCTGCATTACTTTTAAATAGTGCCCACTGGCAAGCGCTGCTGAGTACTGTGGGTTTACATCTGTCAGCCTCTGTGAGCTTTAGGTGCTGTAAGCAGTCATTAGTCTAATGGGTAACTCTCATTTCCTCATCCAATCTTTTTTTTTTAATTAATTTTTATTTATTATTTGCACATTTACTCCTATCACAGGAGTGAATACTCCTTCTGAACTGTGAGTACATCCCATAGCCATAGTTACAGAAGTGCTGGTGAGGAAAGAAGACTCCTCTGACTCCAAGTTGAGTTTTCTCTTACAGATGTTTTATGAACAACCCTTCTGTTTCTGTAGCAGGTGCTGGAAACTCAAAAATTGGCAGAGAACCCTATTCTAGCTCATCTCCCTTTTAGCTGACTGGTGAAAAATGCAGTGTGTTGGATGTTTGTCGTATGTTAAGATACAGTTTGAAACAATACTTATTGAATAGGTGCTGAACTCCCCTCTCCGATTACTGTCTTATCACGGACCCTTGCCCACGGGTGTGCTGGCGAGAGCCTTGCAGGGAATCACAGCTCCTCTTGCACGACATCAGCATTGTGCAAAGAAAACACCGCAGGTCTGAAGGTGTCCTGGCTGCTTCGGAGCAATTACTGCCCCAAGAAAGCCATTATGTTCTTCTCTGCTGCCACAGAAAGCACGGAGGGAGGTGAAGCCGGGTGCTTTGCCCCATTGACCCTGGATAATAATCCTAAGTTAGCAAATATTTAACAGTATCTTTCATCTGTGTGGATAGGTCTGGTAACTAACGGCTGTGTGCAAAAACCCACTGACAGGACTTAAAGCTTAAAAATGAAAGTATCAGTGTCTGGAAAAAATGAAGCTAAGCTGGTACGTTCCTGTTTGGAGGAGAACAGGGGAGAGAGGAGGTGAAAGAAATAACCTTGCAGTGAATCCCTCATTTTTTGTAATTGCCACTAGTTCAGTTTTTCATTGATTTAACTGTTGCAGATCTGAAATGTGGTATGTATCATGCTCATTTGTTAAAATTATATTAGAATTGAGTTTGCTTCCCTGCAGGTAGGTATTGAGTACTTAGACATATTTTTTCCTAAATAAATGAAAAAATGATGACTTCTGGATGGTTGTGTCATTCACTTAATGTTTGCATATATTTGTTTTTATTACAACACTGTTGATGTTTCTGTTATTTTTATTCTTCAAGTGATGTGTTACTCCTATCCTGCTATTTCTTATTTTGTCAGCTCTTTCCTGGAGGAGGTTTCTCTGGAGTGTATTTATCTTTCAATTAGCAATGTTTTCTTTGCAGCCCTACTGATTAATTTATTTTGCCTAAGCGTAAAACAAGTTGAATATGCAGCATGGCAAATGTAGGATTGAAACAGCAAAGACACTTCAGAACATTTTTCGAGCTTTTTTATCTCAGATACTTTCCTGGATTCTGCTTAAAAGCCTTTTGTCAAGCATTCCCGAGACCAGGATGCTGGCTTTGTAAATTTGGTCATCTTGCACGTTATAATATGTGCTGCAGTGCTACCTCCTCCTCTCTGGGAGCTGTGCAGAGCCGTTGCGACTCCACCTGTGTGCATTGCTTTGCCGTCTCACTAACAGCGATACTAATTGCAGCATGGCCAAGGGCCAATTTAAAAACACATTTTAGTGTCTAGATGCATGGGTATGAAAACCCCGTAAGTTCCTACACATCTCACGCCGGTGGGGACTAGGGTGCAGAGGTGCTTCTGAGAAGTTCACTGAGTGCGTACCCAAATCTTTAGCTGTTAGCGCCTTTTCTCCCATGCTCAGCCCAGGTGGTGAGGAGGAGGGCTGCTGCGTGGCCGCACACAGGAGCTCATTCTCTTTGATATTGTGCATTTTGACTGCTTGAGCTATCTAAGTGACCCTTCACTTGTTGACCCAACCTAATCTTTTGCCAGGACTTCTGCAGGGACCAGGCTTCAAGCCTTGCAGGGCTTCTCTGATTTGGGAAAATCTGTCATCTTAAAAAATCAATGTTTACCCACATTCATTGCAAAGATAGCCTTGAAAAAGCAGACTGATCATTTAGGGACGGCAATCTGCATCTGTGGGACCTCTCAGCACTGCATTTTTCCTGAGGCTGCCCCTATAGATAAAGTGTCCATGTGCATCCTTAGTTCCCACAGCCACTCTCTGCCCTCCTTCCAGGTCTTGTCTAGGATGCCATTTCAGTATCCTGTCACTGAATAATAAAAATATAAAATGTCTTTAGGTTATTCCAGGGTCTGTGGTTGCCTTGCTGGGCCTCTCTTACACATCTCTCCTTTGAACTGCTCTGGGCAGCCACAACATTTCTGAGTCTCATTCAGATGTTGTGCAGCTGGTGCAAGAAGGCAGCATGATGGGGCTATGCTGGGGCTGTGCTGGGCTGTGCTGGGGCTGTGCTGGGGCTGTGCTGAGGATATGCTGGGGCTGTGCTGGGGCTGTGCTTGGGCTGTCCTGGGAATGTTCTGGGGCTGTCCTGGGGATGTGCTCTGGATGTGCTGGGGATATGCTAGCACTGTGCTGGGATGTGCTGGGGTGTGATGGGGCTGTGCTGGGGCTGTTCTGAGGATGTGCTATGGCCTGCTTGGGCTGCGCTGGGGCTGCGCTGGGGCTGCTGCACTGTGCTGGGCACACCCCAAGGCCGGGTTTGCTGGCAATGATGTAGGTATTGCTGGGGGAGTGAAGCTCTCAGAGTTCTTGGGAAGCCTTTGTGAAACTGAAGTTGCATGCTTTGCCTGTGATACACTTGAACACAGCATCTCACTTTTTAAATGCAGGTCCCTGCGAAGGCAAAACTTGTCGCTTTCCCATAGCTACAGGAGTAACAATCCTAAGTGACAGGCCAGTGTATTCTGTGCCCGATCTGCCACGCTCTTAGAAGCAGGCTCTCTGCTGAGGATGGGATTTTGAAAAGCGCCCAAGCTGCATTACAGCCAGCTTTGGGTCCCAGGATCCTCGGTGTCGAAGCCGAAGGTTTTTACTGGAGAGCTCCTCCAGCTGTGATCTTTGGCAGCTGGCCAGTTTGTTATTTTTACTTACAGTAAGTAACTTCACTCCCCACAAGACACAAAATGTGTCTTCAAATAAGCAAGGCCCTGCTGGGTGGGACAGACGCTGAGGTCTGTGCTGGTACTGTGAGCAAAAGCAAAATCTGGCCTGAAAGCTGCTCTTTGCAGGGACATCAAAACCATCAGAGTCCCACCTGTCCGCATGGTTCCAGTGTAATCACCAGCATTTATCATCACCTTTATTTCCGTCCAGAGTTATTATAGTGCTGCTCCTTTTCCAGCGCAATTTGTACTGCTCCTTGTCTCTGCTTCAAAGGCATTTTAAGTAAACAACCTTATTTTAACAAAGCAGATGGAAACCTTTTTATAGCTGTCGAGGCACTGGCAGTATATACACCCCTCAGCTAGCTCTGTTCTGCGTTACTGCTCTCTGCTACGGAAATGTCCAAAGTCACTGAAGTGTTGGATATAACCCGTCCTACTTCACAGAAGGTGGATTATCAAGGTCATAATATTGCTGAATTAGTTCTACAGCTACTCCAGAGGTACCATTGAGCAACTTGTATTGATTTCTGTTGCTTCTGGTTAGGAGCTCTCACCTGAAAGCTGAAAGTAAAGCAAAGCCATCAGACTGCCTTGAGAAAGGCACTGGAAAACACCAGTGCTCAGGAATCATGTAGGTGCCCACCTTTTTTTAGTGCCTCTGTGCTGGCCTGGCCATTGCATCTTCCCATCTGTGGGATGATGCTCACCTCGTGCTGGAGCCTCAGCAATGGCACTCGGACAGTTGCTGCTTTTGAAGAAGTGTCCTCTTGCGGTGCGGGACATTTGGCACAGGTCCCACAGGAGGTCACCATGTCCCTTTTTTGCCATTTCCTCCATTCCCACGGGCAGCTGCAGGTTTCTGACCTTCTCCTCCATGCCTGCAGAACCATATCCTGATCTTCAACGAAGGAGACTTTTGCCGGGTGGACACATTATTAAACATGTCTGGGTGGGTTATTTTAGTTAAATCTCTGCCTCTTTACACAAGTCCTTCCTAGGTAGCTAACATTATTTCTATCAAAAAAGACCCAGAAAATAATATTCCTCATTCCTGTATATTAAGCCAAACATTTGTTTACGCAGCAGATATGCCGATGAAAGGCTGGCTTCAGAGCTGCGGTGTGGCTTGGGCTTTCAGAGGGTCACTCAGCTTCAGCTTGGCTGGGTAAGTGCTGCCCCAGATGCCTGCAGATCCACCAGGAGAAGCTTTAGCTTTGTGCAGCGGCTGCGTAGGTTTGGAGCACTCCCCCCCCGCCCCACCCCGCAAATAAGTGGGAGCAGCACCAGCTCACGCACCTCACGCAAACATTGTGTGTGCTTCAAAGGCTGCACCAGCCTTGTGAGCCTGGATCTGCCATCTCCGAGCTGATACTGTGCTTGGTACCTCCTGGGGCCTCAGTGGTCTTCTCCTGAGGCTGGATCCAGCATGCAAAGCCCCATGTTTCCGCAGTGCTGAAAGCTGTTTGGTGGCCGAAGGCTCCCCCGGTTGCACTGAGATGCGATTGTCCCTGCTGCTTAGCTGTGATCATTCTCCCTGCCAGGACTTTGACCCATCCCAGCTAGCGGCTGGTTTGAGGGGTGACATGGTCATTCTGGGAAATGCTCGGGTGCCATTCCCAAGCGGCAAGAAGGGTTTGTAGCTTTGCCCGTACGCATCAACAGCTACTTAGAGGCTGTTTTGAAGGGTAATTTGAAAAGTGAGGTAGTCATCCCCCGTACTTGCTCCACGGGCAGTACAGAAATGAGGGGTTGCGTTGAGAGCTAGGCATCGCCATTTTGGGGGTCTCACAGTGCTGCTCTGGCCATGCTTGCTTCCTCCAGAGCACGTTAATTGGATGAAATGTCATTATGTGGTGTCCAGTTACCCTTCTCTTATCAAATTCCATTTATAGGAGATACATCTGAAGTTCAGGTTCCCTCTCATCAAGCCCTTTCAGCGATTTTGCTACTTCAAACCCTACGAGAGAACGGACGTGCATCCCTGAGATCTCGAAGTGCTGGGCTGAGTCGGAAGGAAGGACCTTCTGTTTCTGGGACCAGGCTTTCGAGTGTGAGTTAATCACCTGGCCTGCACTTGTTTGAAAAGAAAAGACAAAGGGGAGGATGAATAAAACATTGTTATTTTGTCATGTGAAGTGGCTTGAGGTAATTTTAATGTTTGGTTTCTTTCCAATCACAGAAGCATTCATGAATTTCCAGCTTTGTCAGGAAAATATTACTTTTTTCACTGCTGATTACCCTCCTGGTGTGAACTGCTTAATTTCTTACTCAGAAGAAGATTATTGTGGCCATTTATTTTCTGGTTAAACTGGTGTAAATAAAACAATTACACTGAAATGATTGCATTTTCTCTTAACGCATGAAACACTGATGCAGAATACACAGTTCATTAAAAAAAATGTTCCTACTCCCAATCAAATTTATACTAGGAAATGATCAACAAAAATATACTTTTTTTGCTGTCTGTTTGGGGAGAAAAACATAACAAGGCCATATGCTGTATATGTGTCCACATTTTACGGGGAATTCATGCAAGCTAATGAGCTTCTGTACTGTGCTAGGAGACATGGGGTTGCCCCATGAGGAAGGCGAGAAGCGAATGAAAGTGCAGATGTCGCAAGGGTTGCCTCTTTTTGGGGAAATATGGAAATGAGAAGGGCTTTAGGTAGGAAACTCCTTATGCTGGCCGCTTCTGGGCTGAGCACATGAGCAGAGATCGCTCAGTTCAACCACTGTAGGGTTGTGGTGAACGAGCAGAAACCTAACTCATTTTGAGCACACAATTACACGTCTGCTTTACTCCTTTGATGAAGGCTTATACGGCTCGGCTTAGCTTCTTTTGATGTTAATTTAATTCTCATCGGCCTTTTATTGTAGCTCAGGGCAACAGACATCAGTTCCTTGCAGGAGGATAAACAGCAAGCAGCCACGCTCCCTCCTGTGTGAAACCTAAGTCAAATGGCTTCTTTGCAATTGTGGTTAGCTTAAAGATGTCATCCTTTGGTTTCTTATGGGGCAGTTTTTCTGTAAAGGGCAGAAATATGGAATCCCTTAATACATTTTGGACCTCTCTTCAGTAAATCAAGACTTGAAACTGACTGTTCGTGACAACTTTCTGGGTAGGTGAGAAGCTGGTGACATTTTCTCTGCCTGTTAATTATGTGAAATGTCCTCTTATCTTAAATTTTGCCAAAGTGTTTATTGGTCTCCAGAGACCGCAGCTTGTGATGAGCTTACCAACGAGCAGTGCCAATGCCTCCCTGGTGTTGAAGGGTCGTAAATGGTCAATTCGCTCATGAAATATCTTCACTGTTGGTCATCTGGGGCTCATTAGTGTGAAATAGTTTAAGTTATAAAGTAGAGACACACCCCATCTCTTGCCTTTCTGCTTCAGTGGTAGGATATTTTGGGTTTTCCACCTGCTCAGCGGGTGACATGGAAACAAATGGCCATTTACCCTTTTCCGTGCCATAGATGTTCACTCTCTCCCTGCTCTCCAGCAATAATGTAATTTGATTTCTCGCTTTGAGAACTAGAGAAGCCATTTCCAAGTGAGGGGAAATGTTCAAACATGGGTTTGCCATTACTAGATGCATCATCATTGTGTATTTTTCTAATAGATCTAATCAGCTCTCATACTGCTCAAGAAGCTGTACACAAAATGTGTGAGATAATACATGACATTTAAGTACCGTCTTGTGTCAGGGCCTACCGACCTGCCTGTGGCCTGAGAGGCTGGCGTTGGAAGAAGGGATTAGACTAAGGAGCTTTCAATTATTATTGCTCATATAATTTTTCAGTCCCTTCTCTAGCTGTATGGGAAAAGGTAAAGCTGAAGTTTCAAACCAGACCTTTACAGGGAGGTGTTTTACTGCTTTCAGACATTGTATTAAATGGAATGATTTTCACCAAATCTCACTAATGCTGATTCATTTCAATGTGCAAATATGCAAAATGCACAAAAGGAGCCGGTGGCTGTCAGGGACCATGCGGCTCCCTGCAGGTCATGGACTTTTCCAGCTGCAAGGCAAGACCATCCCTTCCTTCCTTCGCTTTCATAACTGCTTGAGTCTGGAGCTGCTTGCAAGCACCTTGCTTCAGTTACAGCAGCAGCAAAAGCCTTGCCCTAGACTGCCCAAAGGGCTGCGGAGGAAGGTTGTCCAGATGCATTAAGAAAGAGAAGAATAACTTATTGTTCGCTTTGGCCAGTGAGGTTAGTGATTATTTGGGCTCTTCTATGTCAGGCATTTAAAATGATGGATTTAAGTGTCTCTTGTAGACTTTGTTACTTAGAAAGAATGTACAGATGGGTGGTTTTTTTCCAAATGGAGTAGGAATAGAAGCTGAAACAGAGGCCGGGTTTATTGCTCCCGATCCCAGGTCTTAATCCTACCCCAGACAGCTCTTCAGCCTGAAAACTTTGTTTTCTGTCCACGATATGTTTCCAGGTCGTCTTCTTCTGCCTGGCCTCCTGATACCACTCTCTGGCTGCAGAAATCCTCCCTTTACTTAAAGCGTTTCTCACCTGCCTGTGTGTGACCTGCGTTTTCTTGGAGGTTCCTTGTTTTGGTTATTGGACCCCACAAGGTGATTTCGACTATGTCTCGCATTCAGCCAGGAAGAAGACTTGCTCTCATGCAACAAATTCTCAGCTATAACAAGCCTGCAAACACAGGTCTTATTTAGAGTCGTGTTTACCTGAAAGCAGCAGGGATTGCTCATTTGTGTAGGAGGTGAATTTGAGCTACCCACCTGCCTATGCTGGCAAAAATACAGGTTTTTAGGCAAATTGTCCTTTTGTTTCTTATTCCCTCCACTCCCCCATGCTCTTAACACATTTTCTGACATCCTTCTCTCCACCCTTTCTCCAAAGACTCACTGCACAGCTGCTCCTTGTAAGCAACCAGGGGCTCTAGAAGCCTTCCTCTTGGCCAGCTACTTTCAAACTTCCCTCCCCACCCATTGCCCGTCGCCCCACTCCTCATAGAATCATAGAATGGCTTGGGCTGGAAGGGACCATCGAAGCCCATCTAGTCCAATCCCCCTGCGGTGAGCAGGGACCCCTTCAACGAGATCAGGTTGCTCAGAGCCCCATCCAGCCTGGCCTTGACCTCCCACCCTTCACACCTTCTCCTCCACCCCATCTCTGCCGGGCAGTTTACTGACTCTAGTGCTGTTCAGTAATCACTCATTTTTGTTTGAAACCCCTCTGTAAACAGACTTCCCCATTGCAGGGTGCAGCATCGCAGGCTGAATACATTTTCACCTCCCATGAAACCATCCTGAAAGCTCTACCCCTTTCCTCTCCGAATCAGTCGCCAACCAAGTCCCAGCTGTATATCCTCCACAAACATACCACCAGCACTCGTCCTCCGCCCCCGGGGAGGCAGGCTGCCTAAACCAGGAATAATAATGCAAGAAAAGTAGGTCATCTGCTGTCTGAGAACATGAAATACAAAATTCAGCCACCGAGTGCTGGATGAGCACAAGTAAGAAAGTTAAATCAACTACCAAATCAAACTGATACAGAGCAGAAATTTGCCTGAATTTTGATACAGAACGCTTTTCTCTCCACTCGTCTCGCAGCGCTGCTGCGAGTGCCGGCAGGCCTGAGCTGCCCGTGGCTCTGCCTGCTGCAGGCAGCCCCAGCGGCTTCTTCTGTAACCTGCTGACTGGACGTAGCAGCAAGGACTGTATCACTGATCGGGATTTGAAGGCACATTATTATATTCCATGTTACTATTTTTCAGCATTGCCAAATGTTTGGTTTTTTTTAAAACACCTTTTGCTGCTCTTTGCCTCTTAATTTTGTTGGGAAGCATTCTGTAGTATAACTTCTTTTAAATGGGGCTAGAGGCCACTGAATTTTCCTGTGCAGAAACAAGGAGAGGAAAGGGGAAGGAATATGCCATACGCACAAATTGCAGTGCTTCTATTCTGGCACCATCTCTCCTGGGTTGATACACCTCTGAGAAATGGAGAAAAACCATGAAATAGTCAGAAATGGAATAATCTGTTCACCAAGAATGAGTCTTCCTAGCTGCCGTTACTTGGTGGGGACTTAAGCCCTAAAGCTTGAAGCTTTATTGAGGTGCATGTGAAAAGAGCTGGAGAAAATTTTGCTGCCTTTGACAGGGCTTCAATTTTACAACCAGGCAGAGCGAGCACAATGTCATCGTGTCTGGCCAAAGTGTGCCAATAATATTGAAAGATGTTATTATTAATGACTCAGTGAGCACTTCTCCTGCCGTGAAGCTTCTGAAAAGCATTTAATGGACTTTGGAGATGGATTTCCACTGCTGTGTGATCGGTGTCTGCCTTTCCCAGTGAGTTGCTCTCTGCCTGCTCTCCTTTCTGTTTGCTGCCCTTCTCTAGGCAGAGCAGGCGCATTTCTCCACACCTCATCTTAGCGCCTCACTCGCGCTCCACAACCTTTCTTCTTTACAGCGTCCTCTGTGTTTTTTCTAGTTTATACCAGACCCATCTCCTTTTTGAAATGCAGACTTTCTCCTTTTCATTGAACTAAACCCTGAGCAATAAAGGCATATCTGATATGACGGTGCAGCGTTGTAACAGCTGAGGGGACGTGAACCTGACGAAATGATCAAAGATGAAAGGGGAAGAGAAGCAGCTGGCCTTATTTTCATGCTTTTGTCAAGAAAGTATGTAGTGTCTTTGACTTCGTATTTTCCTTGGGAATTGTGTAGAGAAATGTTGACAACATGAATGAAGTTACAGTCCTTCAGTGCAAAGCAGGAGCTACAGGAGATAAAATTAATGCTTCCTGCATCAAACATTTGGCTGGAAGGTTGGTGATTCACAACTCTCATATGTCTTTTTTAATCCTAAAGAAATGTAAGCACAAGGCATGCTCTAAGTAGAAACCATCGTAATGCAAGAATAATGCAATTCTCTGTGTCTTCAGATATGGTCAATGTGCTGTTCATTGCAGGTTGCCATAGAGATGCAATATTATTTTCTTAGCTCATTGATGTGCACTGAATTCTAACACTTTTATAGGAGTGGCATAAGTTAATAAAAGTCTTTATGGTTCAAAAAAAGCTTTTCTTGCTCATCCTTCAAATAACATTTGAAATCAAGGGTTTGTCTAATGCACAGATTCCTCCAGTTTGACTAAAGTCTGGTGACAGAATAATATTATTACATCTATGTAACTGAGTTTAAATGTTCTGACACACGTTTTGACTTTGCTTATGAAGGACGCTGTTGCACAAAGGTGCACTGGCTTCAGTAAAACGGGGAGCGAGGGGAAAAGAGGAATAAGAGCGATGGAGAAAACAAACCTATAGCTTCCCAGACCAAAAGTATTTGCAGTTCCTTCCACGTGGCCTGAGACAACGTACGGCCAACCACTTTCCAAAAGCCCACAAACAATATTCAGTTATCAATATGAGTCTCAGCACTCCTCATCAGGTGTCTTGGGTGCCAGCTTTGAAACTGCTCCCTGAAATGATGGGTTAGTGGAAATAAAACCTGCTGGAGCAGAGGGTCCTGGAGTAGGTGCAGCGGTCTGGCCGGGTGGCACGTATGACACGGTAGGCAGCGGGGACGAGGCTGAGATGCAAAACCCCAGCGTGGCTGCAGATGTCAAGTCCCCTACCCTCACCTCGATAAAGAAGGAAGGAAGGAAGGAAATGTTTGTGGCTTGTTGGAGCCACAGTCGTGGTTTAGATGTATTTCTGGTGACAAATCCGAGCGAGAGGAATGTGCAGAAAGCTCGCGCAACTGAAGGAGCATCTCTGTGGTCTGGTTTTGTTTGTTTGGTGGGGAAGATATGCTTTGTTTACTGAAATAAAGCACACCGGCTGAACATTAAGAGGCTACAGATATCTGTTGCTGAAATTATGACTTACCCATCGCTCGGCCCTCATACCGATGTTGCTCGCAGAAGTTCTCCAGATCGTTTTGCACCACAGTCACGATGGTTACCTGTGTGTGCAGCTGCCTGTGGCAGCAGACCTTGAGCTAAGCAGTATTAGTGATATTTAATTGGTCAAGAGTGATCAGAAGAGGTACGAAGTGAATTTTTAGACAGCATTAAAGTCACTGCCAGAGCCTGAAATGCTGAAACATTTCTGGGCAAGAAAAATCTGTACATCACTGAGCAATACTTTGCCCAGAAAACCATCAGGTTGAGGTTGTTGGCCCATTTCCTTCGTTCTGCCGGGGCGGAGGATGCTGCAGGGAAGGGTGTGCTGGGCCTTCCCACCGGGCGAGTGGCCAGTGGGACCCCCCTCCTGGCAGCCGCTCACGTTGGCGTTCGAGCACTCGTGCCTCCGTCCAGAGGCCAACTTGCCGTGCGGAGGCTGTGCCTGCTGCCCGGGCAGTGCCACACCACAGTGTCGAGGCTGCCGCAGGGTGGGGAGCCCCGACGCCCCATGCACCCCGCCAGCGTGTTCGCTCCCTCCTGCGCGCCCCGGGGACGGGGGGGGACAGCTGGGTGTGGCAAGGAGCTCGAGCCCACCCGCCCAGTGCAGCTCACAGCCGCAGCCACACACAAAACCTTCTGCTTCTGCCCCTTGCCAAGGGCCAGCCCTGTCTGCTGGGGCCGGGGCATCACCCCCAGGAGGGACAACGTGCTGCTGGCCGGGGAGGCAGTTTCCAGAGGTGGATGTGCCAGCACAGGAGTAAGCCAAATTCTTCCTTTGGAGCCTGTGAAGCCGGCAGCTGCTGGTGTCTCTGAATGACTAATGTGCCAGGGGAAGGCTGGTGCGTGCTGATGTTTATAAGGCAACTAAACAGCTCTGTCTGAGCCTTCCTTGGAAGCCTGCTAGGGCTGACCTCCTCACTTACGGGCAATGTTAAGGAATGAGGTTGCAGAGGGAGATGCTTTGGTGAACTCCAGGTTTATCATTTTCAAATGGCACGCCCCAGCCAAGCACTATCCACCCTCTAAAATTCAGCTGTTGAACTTTCCAGAAGGTGTTCCCTGGGGCAATGTTTTTAAGTTTTGCAAGGCTACCCTGTAGCTGTTCCCTCCAGTTGCCACATTTCCTTAAGAAAGACCTGCTTGTGGCTGCTGCCAGGTCCCAGGGGAGCCGTCCGCCCTCGCTGCCAGCGCTGCCTTCCCTGCAGCTCTGAGCTGGCTCAGGCACCACTCGTTCTTGATCCGGCGTAGGTGGCTCAAAGGACATGACAACTCCCACCACTCCCTCCTCTGGGACTTGTACAAGCTGCCCCTGAGATTCCCTCGGGGACCCCACATGAGTGCCCTCACCCCCTGCGTGGTGACCGGCTCAGCAGCTCTCACCCCGTGGTCTCCCGCTGGCTCTGCTGGGGATGGGGGACGCTGTGCTGGGGAGGGCAGTGGTGCTGCGCGAGGGACTCTGCACTCAGCAGCATCCTCACGGTGGGGGCATCCCCTGGGCACTCCTGGGCGTCCCTCACCATCAGTGTCCTGGTGTTTCAGGGAACGCTGCTCCGTGATCCTGTTCACACAAGTGTTTGGCGTGCCCTAGCAGTGCACCCGACCTTCCTTTCCCTGCCGCGTGGCCGGGCTGGTGGTGCCCTGAGCTCTGGGCGCTGGGGCTAGTTGGGAGAACTAAGAAGGTGCAGCTGGATACAGATACAGATACAGATTTACCCCAAGTTAGGAAAGCATGTGCTCCTCTTCTGACCATTTTCAGAGCAGTTCACGGACAGAGGTTGCTTCGGCAGAGTGCTGCCTCTTTCGTTAGCAGCAGGTGTATTTGGACCCTTAATATGTGAGAGACAAACACAGCCAGAATATGAAGGCAAAGCACCCTGCCGATGGGGATGCTGCGGTACCGCACGATGGTGAGCAGGCTGAGGTGCGTACTGCACCACGCCGAGCTAGCAAAGAGCCCACAGCCCTTTCAGCCCTGCAGTAAAGCAGCACCTCCACGTGCTAGTAACATCTGGGCAGGTGTCAGACCTGGCGTCCAGGACCCACTCTTTGAATGCTTTCTTAAACTCATGCTCTATGCAGTTTTTGTTTTGTGTATTTAGAGTAAGACAGAAAAGTTAGATGCAACCCAGTGCAGCAGATTTGGGATTTCCTATATGCGGCTAATTAATGCCTCTGCCACGGAGCTCGGTGCGCTGCATGATTTGTGGGCTGGGAGTGTCCCACATCACACTGTGCCACAAACAGCTGTCGCTGCAGCCTGGCCACGGGCTTTAAGTGCTTCGCCTTGCTCTTATGTATCTCTGCAAAGTCATCTGTGCCATGCGTGCCAGATGGCAAGTGAAGGTGACAGTCACAGTGTTCGGTGGCATTCGTGTGAGACAGGACATTATCACGACAGGGTTTCCTCCTTCCAGGATGCAACAGTGCAGGGTGCTGAGCTCTCATTTCCTCTGAAGCTGAGCCTAAGATGCTCAGAACATTGCAGGATAAGTTTTTTTGATCTGAATAACCGATTTAGTAATTATTTGGTAACTATTTGCTTTAATACTGAATGACTGATTGCATCAGAACTGGACCATGCTGTCTGCTGTACAACTGCCCTGGTAAGAGCCAGGCCATTCCCTGTAGGCTAAAGACAGCCTGGCCAAAAAGAGGAGAAAATGAGTGTATTTTATTCAAGGTCACACAAATGTTTTGGGAATTATATCTCCCTCTCCTGTGTCCCAACCTAGTGCTCTCTTCCCCCAGTCAAACTTTCTTTCAACAGTTGAGCAGACACAGTCCACGCCCTTATCTGAGGTCCAGAATACGCATATGATGTAAAGAAAATCTTTAGCCCGATCTGCAATGAAAAGTCAGCCGAGAAGTTGGGTTTGTTTTTAATATCTGGATGTTCTTGGTCACGAGAGCATTATTTCGCTGTATTAGAACTGCTGTCACTTGTGTAAGTGTTTATATAACCAACTTGCAATTCTCCTGGTATTTAGTGCCAGGATCCTAAACGTTTAAAAGGTCGGGCTTAGTCTAGACTGTAAGTGTAGATATGATGGTAGGCTTACTGTTTCTTTAAAAAACCCTTAATTTATATCACCTCACTTGACTTCCTTTACAGATAATATCAGCCCATTACTTTTTACATAGGGAGTGAAATATTGGCACTGCCTGGACACTAGTATTACTTCATATTGGATTGCAGAATTTGTTTGTATTTTCTCTTGTGAAATCATCTGCTAAGAGGATTCTTGACCTTTTTTGGGTAGTAATCTAACTCAAAAGGATAGGGCTTCACAAATATGAAACCCCAAGGTGATAGTTGCCATGTCTTTGCCACAGGGAGTTAAATTCAATTGTACCCCAAAGGGTTATTAAAAGTGAAGTATTTTAGGAATGCAAACTCAGGCTTACCAGGCCCACGTGATCTAGCAGTGTATTTTTCTTCTTTGCAATGCAAATTAGCAGAAGCCAGAGCTGTACTTTCTCCCCCCTGGAGCCTGTAAAACATCCAGCAGCACTTGAGTGAGCACAAGGCACGCTGTTTCTGAGGAGCTTTACTATGGAAAGAGGTCCCTGATGAAGGACATCCCATGGGTAGGAGCTTTCACTCTTGGGTGCATCATCCCTACCGACCAATTTGATTTTATTTTTCAAATGAGCCCTGCTTCAGGACTCTTCTTTCACCATACCAAACGCCCTCCCTTCTCAGTGTCTCTGTGGGCTTGGGGGAGAGCTCGGTACCCCGCAGTGGGCTCTGAAAGCCCAGAGCAGGTTTTTTGCTGGACTTGTCACGGTGGATGGGTGTTGTAAAGTGCATGCCAAAACCTGGGCTCTGTGCTAGGCACCGGGGGCTGTGGCTTGCCCCTGCCTGCTGTGCAGTGGGGCTGCTGGAGCCCAGCAAGGGCTGCGCTGCTGGGAACCTGCTGCAGGCTGCAGGGATGACTGACAGAAGCTTAGGTCTGCTTTTTTAAGCTGACTTAGCAGCATTCGCTTCAGTCTCCAGTGCATGTCAATAAAATCACTCAGGCCTTATATCTGACCTAAATCTGTGTGACTGCTGCAGAACTGGTACCCGCTTGCATCAAATGAGGTCTTGCACTGCTGCATCCACCAGAAAGGTCCCAGATGAGCTGAGAACCCCAAGCACTTGGCACTTTGGATGCTTGTGGATAGGACACAGACGGCTTAAATCCTGGTATGGCTGAGACGTGGCACCTCAGCTGCAGTGACCTGACCTCCCGCTCTCCCAGTCTGCATCCCTCTGCAAACCCTTCCCTGCAGCGTCCTCGGGGTGCACACCTGAAGACATCCATGCTGACCCAGAAGCACCCACACTGGGGAGATGGGCACCTCTCCCACCTGAAGTTTTGTTGCTGTTCTTTGGGCAGGTGGCAGCTGAGCTCTGGCGAAGCCCGCTGGGGAAAACCAGGTGAAGTTAAACCTATCTGTCTTTTGCCAGTGGGTTCAATGGGTAGAGCAATGACCCAGGGAACAGAAAGCTGGGTTTTACATTCAGAACTCTTAATAAGAGAAAAAGTCTTGCCAGTAGGTAAGCAGGATAAGATCTCTGTAATTGCATTTCCCCTTGTAGATCCAGCCATACGTATACTGCAAAACAAGAGTAACCTACCCCAGTCCTAGGGCAAAACTGACAACTTCATATCACTCTGAGGCTGCTTAGAAACACACCTAAATGCTGGCTTGACCTGTGGGTTCACAACCCAAACCAGACAGCGGCACAGCTGGGACTATTCTGCGGTGTTAAAAATGTCTGTCACTTTCCATTAAAACATCACAGTTTCTCCTTCAGCTGTTGGGACCAAAATTTTGCATACCAGCTATCTGCCTCAGGCTGAGAAAATCTGGAAAATTTCAGCCAAGAGGATGCGCTCATTTGCAGGGATGAGGTAACAGGAGCATTCAGGTGAGCTGCCTGTCCGAGAAACCCTGGTAGGTTTTTCTCTGAGTGGCTCCTAGCTCCTGGGTCTGGGAGCAGGGTCTCCATCTCTGCCATCCCACCACCTGTCAGGGAGCAGCCTTCTGTCTGCCCCAGGACAAGGACTCGAATGAGGACAAGTCCTTGCACACACTCCTGTTCCAGCGAAGCAGCTGAGATTTACCAAGCATGGTGGACACCTGCCTAATTCTGAGGCTGGACAGTGATCGAGTGTGTGCTACCCTGGGCACCCCCAGTGCCCTGAAATGAAGGAGGAGAAGCTGCCTTTCCCTTCCCTTCACAGCCACGATGCAGCGCCAGAAGGAAGGCACTGGTCCCGGAGGAGGTGCAGTCAACAGCAAGCAGGGCATCAGACCAGCACACCGACTTTGCTTCCAGGACTGCCAGAAAAACCACTATTGCTCCTCCTCCTCCCCTTCCCACCCAGGGCAGCATGTGCTGTACCTTCAAAGGAGGTACACAGAAGGTGCAGGCACTGACCCGAGTTGCTGCTCCATGGTTCTGTTGCTACTCCATGGTTCTGTTGCTACTCCATGGTTCTGCCCCACCAGCAGCATCAAGCCCATGTCCTGCTTAACTCCTCAGTCCCTGTATACCGGGGGGGGGGTGGGGGGCGGGCCGGGGGCGGGACGAGGGAGATAACTGTATTCCGGTGACAGAAATGTGGCAGCTTTGAGCCTCCAGATGCCAGGGAGCACCACAGGTAGCACCCAGCCACCTTCACGCCTCCTTCTGTGCACCCATGTTGTCAACAGGTGATCACCTGCCCCTTGCCCCTGCACCCGATCTGCAGCAACTCTGCTTGACACGGGCAATTACCCGGAGCAGTGCTAGGGGTGTGGAGGAGAGTGGGAGAGATGTATTTCCTAATATAGATTAAAAATACCATTATCAAATCAGACTGGAAAGTCTGCCAGCATGGATAGTAGTTCAGCAATGAGCTTTTTTTTTATTGTTGTTGTTTCCTTTTTTCTTTCCTGTTTCTCTGCTACTATATCCTGGCTGCAAACCTGTGTGGTGGGTTTTGGAAAACTTCAGTACTGCATCCAGCCAGAAACAAATGCAGATATGGCCGTGGCAGTCATGGGCTGTCATCAAGGGGTCAACCCAAATGCCCATCAGCAGAAAGTGGCAAAGATGCAGTTTGTGTCAGAGGATACTGAGAAGATGCAGCACTGAAAACCAACGTCTTCTTTCTCTGCGTAGACACGCACAGCCCTGAATGTGTGACTGGTTCCTTCTACTGCACGTAAGGGTGCTTAATACTGCATTAAACCCAGCTGGGTTAAAAACAGGCCTTTTCTTTCCCCAGAAGGAGGGATCATTAGAGTGCCCGAGGGTTTGTTCTCAAGGCTGTGCGTGTTCTCGTCTTCCTCTCTGTTTCTTCTTGATCGCTTGTCAGCTTCTGAGGCTGTGCTATCAGTCCAGCCTTGCTCATTCATGCGTTCCTAGTTTATCCAATTACTATATTACCATCAGTGAGGAAGTGCAATAACCTCTTTTCTACCTGCTGCTAAGAGCAAATGCCAGAGGAGAGAGAGTGTGTGTGTATGTGTGTGTGTGTTTATCTGTGGCTAACAAAAGGAAAAAAAAGGTAACAAATGCTGCTGTATGGAGAATTGTTTGCAAAGTTCTCTAAAGTTGTGTGGTAAATTACAGAATATGCTCTGTAGGTGAGAGAGGGCAGGAAGGGGTTCCTGCTGGAAAGACTATGGGGGGAAATAAGTTGTATTAATTAAAACATGTTCATAATATTTTCTTGGGTGGTGGGGTGGTTTGGGTTTTTTTTTGGCTGAGTTGCTTACACTTTCTAACTTCTTACAGTGACTCTCTGGCATAGATGACTTTCCTGATCAATTAATTCCTTTCAGAGGGATCCTGGAGATTTCCTGGTACAATCTTGCCATTTCTTCATGCGCTGACCATGCTTCAGAGCTGAGGCTTTGCCCCCCATGTCCCACTGTAACCCCCACCGGCCTCAGTGCTCCCGCTCACTTGCTTTTTGCATCATCATGATCCTCAGCTTTGGGTCCAAAAGCTGTTAGGGTATGGTAAAAAATAAAGCAGCTCATCAGTTCCTTGACTGCACTTTAATAGCAGTGCTGATCACCAGAACTGAAATAACTTTCCAAACACAATTTAGCTGCTGTGTATCGGCCATGCTGTTGGTGGACCGGTGGAGTATCATGCAGCACCGACTCTGGAATTGAAGAGATCGTAGCAACCCTTGCTTTTAATCAGTTTCTAAACTATTTCATTCCTGGGTCTCAGCCCGGCTGTGCTATTAACATTGCCTGTCTGGGGCTGGAGGAGGTTTCAATCACCAACCCCGTCGCATAATGACATAAAAAGCCGAAGAGGTGCAAGTAACAAACCCAGGGGCTGCAGCTCCTTCCCTGGGGCTTTCTCCTGCCCTTCTGCCTCTGCCTTGCTCTTCTCCACTTCTCCTGTGGTGGCCAAACCCTGCAGCGGAGGTGTCCCCGCTCTTCCCCAAGTGCCTCCTCCGGAGGTAACCCTGCGTCCTCGGTGTGCTCGGCACGCTGCCGGGCTGCTGCAGAGGCTGCAGCTCAGGGCCGAGGTGCGACCAAAGGTCCTTTGAAAATGTCCTTTGAAAATGTCCGCAGGGACCTGCTCCCTCTCTGCCCATTGCAGCACTGCCTTATTGGGAGTGACAAAATCCAGCTCCTCTAGCCTGTTTTCCTCGGGGCTGGGACCTTTTCTGTTAGCAGCTGATGACTGGAAGAACTAACACACGCAGCTGCTGCCTTCCCAACTCAGGTCGCAGGCTTTTTGCACTGCTCTCTTTTGACCCCAGAGACATTTTACAAGTCGCGTAGCTTAGGAAGTTTGACACTGCACTGGTCAAAGTTTTATGGCCAGGGAGCTGGAATAGGTACTCGGTGATTTCTGCCACCAGTAGGATTGTAAGTCTTTCTGGAAACACATTAAAGAAAAGAGTTGGCTAGGTGAGTTCTCCAGATGTGAAAAAGGTGTAAGAGACAAGTCCTGGTGGGATTTTCCAGTGATCCTTTGTAAGATCGCTTACTCAATGCACCACATCACTCATGTTTGCAGAGGTAACACCCTTGGGGTGACCGAGGGACAAAGTGGGGAGATGGAGCATTTGCTTGTTTGCAGTATAGGGGAAGTGTAACCTGTGGTGTGATGTAAACGAGAAGGCAAAAGGGAAGATGACCTTTTGTTTTTGTTGTTCTTCCAGCTGCCTGCAGTGAGTACCTTCCATTTCCATCTTACCGACTGCTCACTTATATCTGAAAAGAAATTGAAAGCATATAATAGAAGAGCTGGTTGCTAGCTAGGTGAAGCCTTTATGCCTGTCACCTCAGAAGAAATAAGTCAGCTTAAAAAACTAAACCTGAAATGCTCTGGGACAAATTATATTCTCAAAAACCACGTATTGTTTTAGGAAACATTTTTTTATAACACGGAGTTGAAAATAATTTAGATGATGGTCTGATTTGTGGGTGGCATGGAGAATTTGCAGCTGTAGGAATTGAATCCCACAGACCAAAAATGACACTTGCAAAAGACCTAATCTGAAGCAAGGATGTATATAAGGAGGCCAGATAAAAGCTGTGATGAAAATCAGATTTTGTGTTTCATGACATCTTTAGGCTTCTATCTTTTCCAGAAGAGAAGAGACTAATGAGTGCAATAGCAACTGGTAGCTCTCTCCTGGCCATCTTAAAGTATTGTCAAGCTCTGAAGCTCTTAAATGAGACTTATTACCTCTGCCAGAGTCATGTACGATGGATCCTCTGCTGAGGCGTTACATGTCTGTGGCCTTCAGTGGAATATTTCTTTAGTTACATGGTCATCAAATTGTTAATAGAGACAAAATGCTACCCAGTCAAAAGCAAACTCTTTAAACCAGCTTAGATATTGTTGAGAGATTTATCTGAAAACATGTTATTTATCAGTTACGGATTGTTTTGGTTTGGGTGATTTAGCATGTGCAGCAGGGTTCCTGATTCAGCAGGAAGATCAGTATCAGGATCTCATTTTGGAAAACAGATCAGGCAAAGCAGAAGTCATTTTTGAGCAGAAATTGCAAATATAGTAGAGGTTAATGTGACCAAGTACTGGGTGCTGGTCTAAAAATAAGAAATTTGGGCTAAAGGTGTATCTCGTCAGAACTTAGGGATACATTGAGAGAATTATGTTGTTGGTTTAAGACTTGCCAAATACTTTTCAGACAAATGTTGAAATCCTCAAGGGCCCTGTTAAACTCTCATAATTTCAGACACTGAGATTGCGTATTGCAGAGTTGAAGGTGCCTTCAATCTGATAGGCATCAGCAATCTGGCTTCCTTTGATCTAAAAATAGCCTGGCTGGGGCCCCGGGCAGCCATCGCAGGGCTGCTGCATCTCCCCGCAGCAGTTCTTGCTGGCAGAGGGAAGATGCACAGCAGTTCTTGGGGGGCAGGACCCCTCTTACCGCCTAGCAAGCAGATGACACCAACTTGCAGCTCAGCCTTTCTCTCCTCCACGGAGAAACCCAGCACCAGGTTTAGGTCACATTAATGGCTGGTGTCGGCAGGTGCTTTCTGTGGTATTGCCAGACCCCCGCTGTGTGTCGCGAACAGTCGCTTCCCAAAAGAGGCCTAGGGTTGGAACAGAAATACAGAAAGTCTTCTGAAATTATGTTCTGATGTGAATAGAGAGGGCTGAGGGTGACCCCGTTGTCCCACAAGCGGGGTTCGGTACTGGGTGTGCAATAAGCCAGTCTTACACACGGAGCCGAGATACTTGGTTATTTCACGTCTGCACAGAGATGGGTGCCAGGTGGTAACACCACAAAGCCGGCACACCACACCGAAGACAATGTATTTATTCTCTTACATGGTGAGTAGAAGCCCACCTAAATTTACATTCATCGGTTAGTAGTCACCATCTCATCTACCTTTGGCCAGTTATATTTAAATTAGCCTCCCTTGCTATGTAGATTAGCACGCACGGTCCTTGTAGGTGTGGAGGGGGGCAAGTTCTTCCAGCCTGGAATGGAGTCGGAGGTCGCGATCTCCCCCTGCCGCCTTTACCTTTCCCTTAGCTCATGCTTCTTTGGCAATCGTCCCACCTTCTGTGCCTTCTGGGGCAGGATGTTCGGGTTTTATCAGTCTTTAGCTCCCTCTTCAAGGGCGCAGTCGTTAGCAAAGCATGCATCGTTTATACAAAGTAATCAGGCTTGCAGAGTGAAGCCATGGAGTAATGGTTCTTCTTCAAAGAACAATGTATCATGTTTAACCCTCAACTGAGCAGTGTCACCAGGGCTAGGCCATAACTCAAACATACGACTACGATCCTTCTCACGGGAGGCTCCCCGAGCCTCCCCGGTGGGATGTGCCACCACGGGCAGCAGGTCCCACAGACATCACTCCGTCCTCTCCTGGGCCATGGGGAACAGGAACGAGCGGAAGGTAACGCAGGACATGAGAAATACTTTCGTGGATGCCTGGAGTCAGAGCAGGGTCTCCTACTGTATTCCAGCTCCGTGCCGTTAGGAACCCAGCATGTGAAACCTGCGGCATTTGCCAAGTAATGTACATATTGATTTGTGAGGAAGACAGCTTCTGGGCTAGGCTGGATTTAAATTTAAGCTGAAACCTTGCTCCATTGATTTATCTTTGCAGGCTAGAACATATCAGAGACCTTCCTTAATGATTTTTTTGGTTACTACGTGTTTTGTGACAGATCTGTTGGTGGTAGTAACAAACGAGGTCACAGAACCTGTAACCACACAGCAGCTGGTCTGCAAGCCCTGCATTTTTTTCCTGTAGGTACAACACCTGAATCGATTTCCACTACATGTTATGCTCTGACAAGGAGATTTCCATCGAGTCACTCTGTGGATGGCTTTTTTTTTAACACATCTGATTTTATTCTCAGGTCACTGATAAATTGTTGATGATGATGGAAGTTTGCATTAAAGCAGTTTGCAAAGAACACCAGCCCAGCTATGAGTCAGCATGTGGGTGCCAGGACATTTATTTCTGATGCTATCCTACCGTGTGAGACTGGTGCTTGGGACTATTTTCCAACATCCGTGAATGCTGTTTTCCTTGACATCTTCAGTACATGGACCAGAACATTGCATAGACTTAGGGAGAGGAAAACTGCCTGAAGTAATTTTCTCCAGCACTGCTGCAGAAGGATCCTTCCTCTGCGGGTCAGCTTCACTCAAAGCACTGACAAGAGAGGACTTTATTATTGTTCCTTCGATGGCAGCTGCTAATGCTGAAATTGGGAAAAAAAAAAAAGGATAAATACCTGTTGTATTTGTTAACTTGGTGCATACAAGTTATGGCAGCAACCCGTTTTGGGGTGTGTGCCCTTAGTTGAATGGCACAGGACAGCACCAGTGCTCTTTCCTCTGTTTCATCCCTGTGAAGCCCTCAGAGGTATTTTCTTCAGCCTTTTGGTAACTTAAGATGCCACTAATATTTTTTTCTCTAGTGAAGTGCGTCCTTTATACTTCTGCCAATATTTCTGACAAGACACATATGTGAGCAGGTAAATTTGCTTCATAGATTTCTGCTATGCATTTCAGCCCTGATAGGTGCTTGAGAGTGGTGTATGTACAGGAGTACGGTCTCCTGGGCCCTGTGCTAGACATGAGGCTGGCACCATGTCTCAGTCACATACAAACAGTTGGTCTTGGAACCAGGATGTTTTCCGGTTGAGATGTTTATATTGGTGCTCATCATTGTGGTGTGCTAAGTGCTCATTTTCAATAAAATTTATTTTAACATCACAACTTTGTTTATGATACAATGCTTGGAACAGATAACCAGGGTTTTTTAACTTTTTTTTTTTGTTATATGGTTGAGTTTCCCCCAGCTTATTAAATACATTAATTGCAGTTGATGTCATTGAATCATCTTTGCTCTTAAGCTTTGTTTGTCTTTTGAAAAGAGCAAATACATCTTCTTCAAGCATTAACTAAATGTGAAACATTTTGCCCCGAAGGGTGAGCATCACAAATTAGGATTAAATAGAACCAGAGTTCTACAACAGAAACTGTTAAGCACCATACATATCATTCATGCCATATACTACCTGCTTTTGACTCGGGACTCTAATAATGCAGAGAAGTTGTGCGCTGCCAGGGCTGCCTGGCTGGGGCCAGTTGCATTCCTGTGCCCGATGCTCCTGGCACAGCCAAATTTGTGTCTCGTCACTGTGTCACCTGCTCTGCAGTGGCTGAGAGGCAGTCGGTCTACTTGGATCTATTTGCACTTTGAATTAAAAAGCCACAACCTGCTCTGCCTCGTGTGAACACCCACAGCCGGAGCAGGCTCCTGCATGATCCACCAGCGCACGGATCCCGCTGAGCAGGGTGTCTACAGACTGGCCTCTCGTGAACATCATTTAACCAACTTATTGCATTTGGAGGGATATACAAATCTTGATGGGAGAGACGCGAGACCCCTCATCACTTCTGTTTGACTTGCCATAGCAAAGAGCAGCAGCAGTTATCTCTAGGCTGAGATGATTGACTAGAAGTGATTTTTCACCAGGTGACATTTGCGATAATTACATGCTGCTTTGCTTGCTCGGGAGGAAATAATCAGCACGACCTTCAAAAGGCTCTGTGGAAAGCAGCTCTTGTAAAAACAATTATTTGAACCTCCTACTACGACTGCTCCCGGTATAGCTAGGAAATGAGGGGAGTGTGCTGTGCGTATGGTAACTGCTGCTGGCTGCTGAAAAGACAAGCAGAGCCAGGGGGGAGAAGCGGTAAATTCAAGGGAAATCAGATTTCCTTCTGAAATCCTGTGTATTCTCAACATCTCCTTCTCTCTGCCAGGCTGCAGGAGGTGAAAAAACCAAAATGAGTGGCTGAGGGATCAGATCTATTGCACAGGTTGGAGCAAGGCTGGGAGTCCGACCCCGGTGCTCCAGCCTCTGGAAGAAAGTCTTTTGGGTACCATCTTATCCCGGATTTTACAGCGGCATGTGAGACACGTAATTACTTCATATGCTTTCTGCCCCGAGGACAGGACTTTCCCCGTGTTCCCCTCATGCTGTGGCCCTGACAAATGACACGTTTGTACCGTGGTGAAACTGGAGACCTTTCTGGGGAGCGAGGGGTGGGTGACCAGTGCGGGGCCAGCATCTCCCATCATGTCCTGGGACACAGCCTGGTCATTTGGGTGTAGCATCCCCACTCCAGCCTGCATTAATGTTTTGGACCCACTGTGGGTTTCCTCCCTCCTTCCACGCCAGTGACCCTGAGGGGTGTTTTACCCCCCGGGTGCCGTGGGCCAGCCGAGGTTCCCAGTGGGTGGAGAGGTTGGGGTGGGAGGAGGACTCCTGGAAGGTCCCCCGCAGCCCTGCAGCCTCACGGTGCAGCGCAGGACCCTCCTGCCACCCCTGTGGGGGCATGGGGAGCAGGGCACGGGGTGTGGCAGGCATTTTCATGCCACCGTGCCTTCCTAATGCTGAGCCAGCAGGGTCATCACCGTGGCACGACCTGGTCAGCCGTTGCTTTCCGTAGCACAATGTTGCTTTCCTGCACTTTGGTGCAGCATCGAAACCTTTGCCTTGCAAGGTGATTGCTAGTCGACTGCTCTCCTACGGCGGCCTGCCGTGAGGGCTGTGCTTTTGCAACCCTGGCCATGGAGCTTTGCTCCATCAGAGCTACAGACCCAGGACGAAGCCCCGGGTGTATCTCCTCTCCCTGTGCTTGCGGTGGTCCCAGCCGAAAACTGAGCCTGGGTTGTCCGTTGGGGTGTCAGTCTTCTGGGCCACTTGGCTGGGATTTCAACAGGGCATTGGCTGCCTAAACACCCTGTAAAGAAAGAAAGGGTCCTAGGTGGCTTCTAATCCTGTCCACTTGTCCTGACTGCTGTCCCGATGCCTGCCGTGAAAATCATCCCTACACCGGGTGCCTCTCTCCTGTAACGCCTGCCTATGGACCGAGATGTCGGTCTGCACGTGCTGGGTCCGAGGAGACCTGCTGCAAACGCTGCAAAGCCACAGCATATGCCAGCCCAGGTTTCAATTTTCTGAACACAGACCTTCTTTAAATAAGGTAACACCATCCAAAAATAGCAGCCTATGGCTAACTGATTTATTGAACGGCCTAACAGAAACAGCTAGCAACAAAGTTACCCAATATAAATAATTTTTCTGACACCCCCACACCCACTTTCTTGCCATCAAGCTGAGACCAGCCTGGAATATTTTAAATGGGATTTTTTTTCCGTGCAATTATATTTATTCTCTTTTAATAAAAAAAAAATTCTGAACAGACTTTAGATAAACAAATACATAAATAATCATTCTCAAGCTGAGAGAAAGCTGGGAAAATGAGTCATTTTGGGGGATCCTCAAAAGGAAGCCAGACCTCTCGTCTCATGTTCCAGCCAGTAAAACATGCTGTCTCATCAGAGAAGCCTAACTGGCTTTTTGTTTAAAAGGGGGTTGCTAGACACGTTACATGAGCATGGCACCAGGGCAGCCTGCTGCTGGTCCAGGACCCCCCTGGCCCCCCAGGACAGGTCCCAGCCTCTGCCTCCCAGAGGGGGTGCTGCGAAGGCAGCCCGTGGCACAGCACTCGACGGGGAGGGGACATCATTTTGGTTTGTCAGCTGTTTGAAGGAAAGCAGAGCGCTGCTTTGGGCCTCCCCTGGGCTTTACACGTGCTGCGGGAATCCCTGGTGCTGGCGCAGGGCTGTGCGACGCAGCAGGAGCTGCCGACGGGTCACTGAGCCGTGCCAGCGCCTCGTTTTGCCAAACCCAGCCACGTCACCAAGTCATCCTGGCTAAGGGCAGCTGAGGGGTGCTGGGTTAGAGATTTGGCCAAGACACTGTGTTATTTCTGCAGCGCCCACCCCCAGAGACACCCTTCCCATCGGTAGGGCTGCTGGCTGCGGGATAGCCAGCAGCTCGGGTCAGGGGATTATAGGTACATTTCTGGGTCGTCCTGTCTTCTCGACAGCACCATGACGAAGTCCTGCGCAGTACTGGAGGTCTCTCTGTTTGCTTAGCTCTTCAGAGAACACTGGCTGTGTTTGCTTATAGCTGCCTTGTGCAAAAGCTGGCTCCACTCCAGCGGGAGTCCCCGAGCTGAGCCCGGGATGTGCCCTCTCTGCCGCCCGGGAAATCCCCCCTCTTCCTCG
Organism: Sagittarius serpentarius; assembly: GCA_034782735.1. Taxonomy (NCBI): domain Eukaryota; kingdom Metazoa; phylum Chordata; class Aves; order Accipitriformes; family Sagittariidae; genus Sagittarius; species Sagittarius serpentarius. Next base: position 31,429,238 of record JAVKLA010000027.1, on the reverse strand, counting down.
GGACTGCAGACTTTCTTCCACTTTAGTCTCTGCTTCAGTGAAGAGACCCCGAGGGCCAGAAGAATTCCTTTTACCCACCCTGCCGGTAATGCAAAGCCCATCTTGGTGTCCCCCTGATGCCCTGTGTCCCCATCAGTAAGACTATTGCCCATCATTTTCCAAGGAGCGCACCCTTGTAAGACAACGGACGAGGTCTGCGAGCGTGCCGATGCTTGGAGTTAAACTCCCCGCACCTTCTGAACTGGAGTCCAGCCGTCTGCTGTACAACAGTGGGTTGGTCAGAAAACTGCTGGAGACTCCGCAGAGGAAGCCGAGGCATGGGCGGTCTATTTTTAGCTGTCAGTAAATGTACTAAAGTGGCTTACTGCTGAGTTGAAGAAAGGACGGACAATCCCTGCTTGCCCTATTTAGGGAATAAATGTGAAATGCTTATATCCATTTCTAGAGTCAAAATTATAGGTGCTGTTGGGGAGAGGGGTGCTCAGGAGGAGAAATCTCCGGCCATCCCTCTGCGTGGCTCAGGGCAGGCTGCGCTTTGCTGCTGCTGCAGCAATCCAAAAGGCAACCAGCACGTTTGCAGAGAGAAAAGCGGAGGAGGATGGTGGGCACTCACCTGGAAGCGTGGTGCAGCTGCCTGGAGGTGCTCAAGCCTGCTCTGCCCTTCTTGAAAAGGATGCAAATAAGTGATGGGTAGCACTGAGCACAAGGGGACTGTTAAGCTTTTCTTTTCAAAGGGGAGCAGTAAGAAAGAAAATTATAAAACAAATTTTATATTTTTTATACATTTCGAATAAAATAGAATAAAAAACATAAAAATAATATAATATATATTATATATATGTAAAAATAATATATATATTATATATATGAAAAAAAACTTCTGTTCACCTTGTAACAGAATACAAGAAGGTATTCTGGGAGACTAAAATTTTGCAGATTTGTAGCTGACAAAGATGTTTTATTCAACCAGCAGAGAATTAGCCTGCAGATACAGCAAACATCAAGAGTACAGTAAGGCTGCAAGAAGGGTGAGCCATTAGTGCATTTGAGAGGGCACATACAGAGGTGTTAGTAAATTTTAACAAATCTCTTTTCCGCCTGAAATATCTTCTGTTATCGTCGACAGTAACTCCTGCTTTGATTGAAAAGGAGAAGAAAAGAGTCACTTTTCTTTGTATGTGGCCTTGCCTGTGCCTCGCTGGCACAGTTCCTTCTCTGGTCTTTGTTTTTAAGACTTCCACACAACAGAAGAGTGAGAAGCCTTTCAGATGGGTAAGAGCTGACAGCTCGGGAGGGGCTGCTGGCGGGGATGAAGTGCCATCCCCACAACTGCCATAAAGCTCCTTTGGGAAATGGGCTGGCCAGGGCCGGTGCTGGGATAAGATGACATGAAGGAGTGACCAGACCAGTATGGGACGTGAGCCAGATGTTGAGGGCAGCACATGGGTCTCGGTAGGGCACCGGCACGAGGGTAGCTGGGGCCGGACTGGGATCTTCCATCAGGAGGAGCTTGCCTGATGGGAGCTTGGGCAGAAACTGGGTGAGATACTTGGGATTTGGTCTGTGGATTGTTGCTGCCGTCGCATCTGTTCTCTAAAAAGAGACTAAGAAAGTTTATTCCACCTCCATCTGTCAATGGCAGTGGGAAAGGCTGCTCTGCCGCAGGCACTGCTGCTCCTTAAAAGCTTCCAAATGCTCCTCTGCTGAGACATTGTCGAGGTTTATTTCCTTGCGGTGGCTGTGGTCACAGAGCGGCATGATGGGCTCACAGCGGTAGGAGGCAGAGCATCTGTACTGAAACAACTTCAGAAGTGTAAAATGATTCAATACACCTAAAAAAAAAAGAGCTGGTGGAGGATAGAATGGAGGAACAACACCTAAGATGGAAAAGGAAGAGGGCAAACAGCCTCTTGGGTTTCACTCATTATTTTCTAAGCGTTAGCACTGAGTAATGGAGATCTAGGGTGATCCATGCAGCGATCAATATTCTGGGGGGGGGTGTGTTAATGAAAAAAATTGATTTTTTCTTTGGCACTGTTATGTGCTGGAGCTGCAGGGATGGCCTGTTGGCTCTCCAAGACTATTCACAAGCAGTCACTTGCAAATCGATCGCTTGTGGCTTTGCCTAGCAGGTACTTGTGACCCACCCCCAACAACATTCTTGCAGGCACTGAAATGGATGGGTAAAGAGTTGGGTACTGCAGCCCTGCCTGCACCTGATGTGGTGTCTGAAGGCAGTGCTGCGGGCAGCTAGGCTGAATCAGCCGCTTCCAAACCCATGCAGCACTCCTGGGACTTGCACGGCTGATGTTCAGTATGGCATCTGACTGCTCCTCTTCCTCACTTGTCTTCCTCTCATCACCTGCACGGCTAGAAGAACAGGGCTTGTTCGTCTGCTCCAGCAGAGGAAGACACAGGAGCTAGGGAGAAATAACACTTTGTGTTTTCCTCATTCTATTACTGGTCTAAAAGTTGGTGAGAGACCAAAGACTGAAAGTTTAAGTGTACTCTGCATGGGAGGCATTAGAGCCTAAGTGGGTTTGGCGACTGAGTCACCTGACGGCAATCTCTTTAAATTGCTATGCTAGGATGAGAGTCACATCTCTAGGAACACCGCATAATAAAAAATCAATATTAAAGTTAATATTCTTAAATTTTCCCTGCAGAGAGACTGTCTGGGATTGCATTTCCTCGCGGTTGACCTTTAATCACCAGATGTTCCTCACAGAGAGCTGCAGCTCCTGCTACCTCTGCGTTTCCAAATCACCAGCCCAAGGCTGAGGAGGCGAGGCACCGGCGCGAAGGAACCCGCTCTGCTGTGAAACCCTATATTTGTAACACGCTGATTCCTTCCCTCTGAAAGCAGCCTTGCCGTCAGCTTCTTTCTGTGGCTGTAGAAGACACCGCGCTGGATGTGAGCTGCCGTGCCGAGCCTGGTGCTCCCCGCGGTGCCCGGCAGTAGGCAGCGGCGCTGGTGCCGGCTCACAGCACCCAACAGCCGCAGCCACCTTGGAGGCACCAATCCCTTCCCTCCTGCGTGTTTGGAGCATTTGGGCCTCAAAGTGTAGAAGGGCTGCTCTGCAGCAGACTCTGATTGATTTTTTCCCAGGCGGCTGCCCAAAACAGGATCACGTGAATGTTTGCATTTTTAGAGGATGATTTCAACCCTCACCTCTGACCATCTATACTCTTTATTCCTTGCTGGATACTGAATGAGAAAGCGTTTCCCTTTCATTCTGCATTGGAAGAAGTTGAACACTGGTAAGAGCAGCGATTCTGGCTGGTAGAGATAGGGGAGATGCTCTGTCCACTCCCGCTGCTGCGTCACTCCAGTTTCCACATGTGCAAAATCAGAGAGAGGACTGTGAAACACCCCAGCACACAGCGGTGGAAGTGTCTTCCTCTCTGGGGCTTCAGTGACTTTGGATGGAAACCTTGGGTTATTCCAGTGCTGGACATGGCACAGCCCAGCCTTACCTCTGCTGATATTTCGGTTCCTGTCTGAGACCCAGCGAGATCATCACACATCACATTGCCCCTGGGACCTGTCTTTTGGAGTATTTTTTACTTTGAATATAACACTCAGTTACATAATTTTACTCTTCTCTTGTGCTTGTCATAAATTTGCACAGTCTGGGGTTTCTTGCACCGAGATCTTTTCACTGCTGTTTTCCTCTGACTCTAGTTTTGCAGTTTTACTTATAAAATCCTTCATGAAGCTGCCTGCTACGGCAGGCAATAATTGCTCTCATGTGTATGGACGTTGCTTTTCACACTAGAGAAATTCCCATTGGCACTGAGTGTACCAGTTTAGTATTAAAATATGGAGTCTGGCTATTTTTTGCAATTGCCTTGTAATGGTCTTTGCTGTGGAGAAGGGGCTCAGTTGTCTGACTGCTGACTGTGTAGGCGATGTGTCCTTTCTTATACCTGATGTTCTGTTGCAAAGTGGTTGCGTGTGGATTTCTATTTTACCATTGCCACTTCCCCTCCATCTTCAGGCATTCATTTCCTTCTATAGCTCTGAAAAGCAGCATTTCATTTAATTATTTTTCTTCTGTTATGTGGGAAAACACTTTTTTGTTGGTCCGACCGCTTGCACTTTGAAACATTTTGTCTTGTTTTCGTTGTGTTGTTTTATCTTGGCTGAGCCACCGTGGCTCATCAGCTTTAATTGGTGAGAAAGCACAGGGTGTGTTTGCTTTTCCCTGAAAATCGTTTTCTGCTCCATAACAAATTTTAAAGGCCTATAAAATGCATTAGTAACCTGCCCAAATGCAGCTGGTGCTGAGGAGAGGAGGGGGAAGAGCAGCCTGCCCTATCGCAGGCTCCCCACCGCCCTCCTCCCAGTCTCTAAAGGCACCATGTGCATTTTGGGGCTGGAAACACTCACTTGATGAGTAATACAGTGAGCAGCCGATCCTCTGCCTGTCAGTGGGATTTCTGCTTGGAAAGGGAGGTAAAGCATCTCCAGGAGTGGGAACAAGCTGCCTTTTCTCTGGCAGCCCCTCTGCAGCTCCCACCGCAGGGATGGGGGACCAGCAGGGCTGCCTGGGAGGGGGCAGGAGCTGCACCGGGGCGGCTGGCAGAAAGACAGCATGCTTTCGGTCCTCCTGGGGTTTAAAGGAACAGAATTTGCCTTTTTTTTTTTTAATTTGGATGTAGCCGAGTCTCCGGTGCTGCCGGTTGTGCCTGTGCTGCACCTGGACAGCCACAAACTGCTTATTAAAGCTGCACAGCCAGGGGATGGGGGCTTTGCTCCTCGCCCCCAGCTCGGTTCCCTCTCTCCCGTGCTGCTGCAGCCCCGCAAGCCCCCATGCGTGTGCTCACGTTGGCTCTGGACTGGGTTGTGCACAGGGCCAGCCCTGCGCTGGCAAGCTGCCTGCCGCCTGCTGCCAGGGCAGGGCAGAAACCGGGGCCGGTGGGGCAGGAGAGGGGAAATGCCTGCTGGGGAAGAAGCTGGCATCTACTTTGTAGCAGGGATGGCGCCCATTTTTTGAGCCTCTCTGCTGAAGACATAGGGATTTCGTTCTGAAAGAGAGCTTAAAATAGGAGTTTTGGGCTCCTGGTTTAATGGACTATGGAGGAGCCCCTTCAGCAGCTTTGGTGTTGCCTGTTCTGGGCTGAATTCTCTTTTGTAACCCTGGCCCGGCCCCGAATGACCGCAGCTCCTCCTTTCCTGCTGACTGATTTCTTTCCATAAATGTTTACATTCAGATATTAAAGCCGTAGTGAGTGGAAAGGTCAGTGCCTTTAATGCTTTCCTCTGGGATGCTGCTGAAGAAGTGCTTCAGCCCCTGCACACCTTCACACCTTCCCCTCCCACCACGAGAGAGACCCACAGTTTTCCTGGGCAGGGCTACAGTGGTCTCTTGGTGTTTCCTTACCGATTTGTCCTGGCATCAAAGTCTCCCTTACCTTCTTGAACATTCTGTCTCCTAGGGGACCTTCAGAACTCTCAATTATTAATTCGTTTCAAAGTATTAATTTGCTCCGACTGTTAAACAGCGAAAACAGCAAAGAAAAGGCTCCAGTTGACTCTCTCATCATTGCATTTCCTAAGCGTGACTTGCAGGAATAAAACCACATAAGGGCTCATCTGGATTTGTTGAGTTGTGATCCAGGCTGTCCAGCTTTCGCAGCCCTGGGTTTGATGCAGTGGGTCTGCAGGGCGGCACAAGCGAGGAAGCGTAGGGCTAAGGACCGAGGCGGGTGTAAGTACGTAAGGAGAGGACAGAGAGAACCCCCTGCCTGGCTGGCTGCAGCTGCCGGGCCACCAGCAGGAGGGCCCGGATGCAACGGAGCTGAATATGAGTATATGCTTTGGGAGGAGATCAGCTGAGAAAGCCTGAGCTGTCCTTGCACGCTCCTTGCAGAAGGACAGGTCCGCTTGAAGGAGTCACGGCTGCTGCCCGGTCTGCACCCCGTACTGCAAGGCGTTCGTCGGCACCGTAACGCGCACCCTTCACCTCTTGCTCTGCTGGAAGCCCACGCGAACGGTAGCTCGGCATTCATGTTGGCTAAGTGGCAGCTGCAATTAACGTACCTCTGTGTAATTACAGCGCAGCACCTGGCCGTGCCTATGAGGCTTGAGCAGAAGCCAAACCGTGGAGGGTTTCCCCAGAGGCCCTGCCGAACGCGGGGCTGGGCGATGGATTGATTACAGCTGTGTGTGAGGGGGTTTAAAAATAACTCTCCTACTTTCCAGAGGAATGTATTTGTTATGGAGTCACCGAAAGGCTGTAGTAAGAGACCCGGGAGCGAGCAGCCTCTGGGAGCAAGCCAAGAGACAGGGCTGCTTCTGGGCACGGTGCTCCCTGGAAAGGCAGACTTGGGCTGCCGAGCAAGTAACCTGCTCCTGTTTGTTTGCTCTCTGTGTTCAGGGAAACAAGACTCTGTGTTCGTTTTGTATGATAAATAAACATCGCCGCACCAAGGAAATGCTTGACTTTTATCACCCATTGTATTGTAGTGGAAACAACGTGGCAAGACCCCGCATATTGGCTAATCTTCGGGCCAGATGGAGGTAACAATATGTTTAAAATGTTAATTAACTACTTCATTACATGTCTGATTTTCTGTTTTTAAACAAATTGCTAAGAAGGCTTTTTTAACAAATACATTTACTAGTGCATTCTGGTTCACCACTTGAACCCACAAGATCTCAGCCTTAACAGCAAAACTGTTAGCTTGGGTGTAACAGCAGAGCTAATCACTAACATATGGGAAACACAGAGCCGAAAAGTTGCGAACAGACAAGGAGCATGGCAGGGAACTGAAATAAGGGACACACACGCACCATTATTCTGCAAGACAAAGACAGTGCTCTGAGGTTTCCACCTTGCAGATACACAGTGATCATAATTAACTCTTCATGACAGGGATGTATGAGGATGAAATGGGCCTCCCATGAGTGTGGGATTCATGCACAGATTCAGGTGAGTGTTTTCCCAAAGAATTTCCCTGAAATACAACCCGAGCGCACACCGGGATGGGAGGGAAGAAAGCAGTGACATGCAGGTTGGTTAGGGAAGAAAACCTGCTTGGCCTCAATGGAAAGGACTGCGATCCCTTCAGAAGGAGTGAACGAGGAGCAAGCGTTATGCCGAAGTAAAAAAACGGGATGGAACCGGTGTGCAGAGCAGGGGAGATGGCGAAGGCCAGGCCAGAGGGGGTCCCGGTACAGCAACGTGGAGCTGCAGGGTTTTGTAATCTCAGGGCCTTCGTAAATTCCAGTAGTGCAGACTTAGCAGCGTGGAGGAGCAGAAACATCAGCTGCGTGTGCGGTGGAAGGTAGTTTAGTCCTAACTGGAGCGAGAGCTTGCTGAGAGGGAGGAGAGTTGATTCACATCTGTGGTTTACCCTACATAAATCCGTGGAGTCACACCGGTGTGTGCGAAAGATCTGTCTGGGCTTTGGAGGCATTTGTTGCAGGAAGAGAAGTTTTTTATTTCAGGGTTGAATTTGCAGAGTCGGTCGCAAGGAAAATTAACTTGCAAGCAGTAGGCGTTTGCCTGGGTGTCTCTGAGAGACAAGAGCTCTCGCAGTGTGCTCTTGAACACGGGTTTGCAGACAATAATCTCATCCTTTGGCCAGATGCATGCTGCAGTTTTGCCGAAAGAGTTACATCTGCTCAGGGGATGACATATATGTGTGTGTGTGTATGTATGTATATATAGTCATATAGACTAGATGCAGGCAAGGTGTCAGGATGTCTTAAGGCTTTGTGCCTGCCCTTTGGGCAACTCTGCCAGCTGAAAAATTCCTCCTTTTGGTGCATCTTACACCCCAACAGCTGGCTTGGAAAGCCACGGCAGCAAAACATCCGTGCTGTAAACTGCGCATCCTTCCAGCGGCACCAGCCTGGAACTTTTATTTAGTCTTGCATCTCAGGCAGCAGATTTGCCTACTACAATGAGACACGCGGAGGAAAGGGTTTCTCGTAGTTACAAGAAAATGGTGTTCCAAGAAAATGGTGTTCGTCAAAGAGCTTCCAGACCTGCTCTAAGGAGGAGCCGATCTGTAAGGCAGAAGGAACAAAAATAGGTCACATCCTTCCAAAGAAGAGACAATTTTTGAGTCTTGTGTGATCAAGTAGTACAGAGACATGACTGTTTCTTCTCAGGTTGAGCCTTGGCTCCTGTTTCCTGGAATAAATGCACGCATGGGGGTCTAAGTGCTCCGAACTTGGTGACTTCACCTTTTAGGCCATAAATCAGCATTTTTGTCAGCACAGCGTTAGCTTTGTTTTCAGAGGAGCCTTTGAGCTGTCTCAGAGCTATACAAATATTGCAGAATCATTATTTCATTTTTCTTATTTTAAAAAGGCACTTTTTAACATTTGATGCATCAAAATCAGTTCAAAGACTGAGACTCCAGTGGGACATGTTTCTCCCTTTCATGGCTTTCTCCACTTTCCCCCCATAGCCTGGTAAGTGTAGGGGGAGCATGAATACAAACATTGGGGTCTGCTTGCTCCCATGAATGCTGCTGAGCACCCAGCATCACTGGGTGAACAAGAACCCCTGGAGCATCCCCACACCATCCTTCCCTCCTCTCCTTGTCCTTGAGCACCCAAGGAAAGGAACATGTGGGAAGCATACCCGGGTGAACAGAGAAGCGAAATAGTGCAAGATGTAATTTTAAGACGTGGATTAGGCAGTCCCAGGGTGGTTAACCCACCCTGCATTTCCATATCCAATGGCACTTCTGCCCTAAATTCCAGCCTGTTGATCAGGCATTCGGCACAGTGGGCAGCAGAGCTATATCTAACCTGGCAATAGTGGTGATAACAGGGAAAAAAGAGTAGCAAGGACAAACAGCAGGTTTACTTTGGGTGTATCAGTGACTAGGCATGGCATGTTTTGGAAGCACTGCAGCAAGGTGAGCTTTGAGAAGGAGTTTGAAGGCAAATATGGTAACTGCTGGGTGTGTTTTTCTGGAGTGGCCTTATTCTTTTTTTAGGGGGAAGGAAGGGAAAAATGGAGACAAAAATAGAGATTTTATGTTGGCTAAGCAGCAAGATCCTTGTTGTGCTGCCTCAGAACCCTGAAAGGGCTGGAAGAGAAAGACCCATATAGCAGAAGTATTGCTTAAAAAACCAATTCCTTTCATGATATTTCACATAATCCAAAATTTTCCATTGCTGCCTTCAGTTACATAGAGGCCTTTCATACACCCAAGTCTGTTGATCTCTGATAAATTTGCACAAAGGAGGCAGCTCATTAACTCTTGTTCTACACTGAGCATGTTTTGATGTGCAGATCGCTGACAGCACAAAAAATCCTTTCTGGCTGTGTAGGTAGGGATAATAGCAGTATTGACAGTGTGTACCTGCTGCAGGCAAAACACAGGGGATCCTCTGTTTCCTCGGTGTTTCATCTGAGGAGTAATGACCAGGGAACGTGAAGAGTGATTGTGGAGTTGAACCTAATACAAAGCGCTCCCGTAAAACCCCCTTGCCAAAATGATGATACAGTTCCTGTAATTCAACGCCCATTACAATGTCTCAAGTCAGACCCTTGAAATAAACACTAACTTTTAAAAATTCCTGCCATTACCAGCTAGTTATTGATTAAAATCATGATACCTTTTGTTTTTCTAAAGATTTTCAAGCTCCCTTGTGTACAGAAGGCTTGTCAAACATTTAACAATTTCAGGCATGAGCAATTTATCTGAACATTTTGCTTGCAACACCGGAGACTACAAACAAAGCACTGTTGTGTTAGCGTGAGGAGGCAGAGAGCAAAACTAACTGAAATACTTCAGTTATCTAAACTGGCTGGAATTAAACAGCATAAATGAGAAGAAAGTTACATTTAATGCATCATTTTTTAACTAGAGGATGTTAGACATCAAAGCTGGGATCTTTTAAAAGAGAAACTGTTGGCAGCACTTGTAAGAGTGTGCATGATGGGCATGCAACTTTGTGGTTTTGCTTTGATTTCTTTCTCTCTGCTCTGAAATCAAAAAGGATCATGGAGAGACGTAAAATGATTCCATTACAGTTAAATGCTGGTGTTCACTAATGGAACAAAGATAAAAAGCAAACAACAAATGCATTACTGTGATGGCTTAGCTGCTTCATCATCTTAGCTAGTGTCCTTCTCTTTCCCTAAACTAGGAGAAGACGGTTTCAGGCCCAGTTTAAGGTAGGATCAGTCTTGCCTCTGTAGATAAAAACATGATGGCTGTGTACCAGGATGCAGAAGTAGAGAGCAGCTGCGCAGGTTTGGGGTGGCTGTTGCTAAGTCAGAGCTAATCCACCACGCCAGAGGCCCTGGGCCAGCAGAGCCCAAGGATCTGCCCTCCCCTCTCCCCTGCACTGCCCCAAACCCACGCGAGTACCTGCCCCGGCACCCTCTGTGCTGAGGAGCGTGGTGAGGAGGCACACCTGCAGGCAGTGATGCTGGTAAGGGACGTCCCCCATAGCAGGGAATCGGTCAGTGCACAGGGACCTCCCCAGGTCCCCCAAAACCACCGAGCCATGCTGGTGGCACAGGTCACCAAGCGCGGCACAGGAACGAGCCACTTTTCCCCTGCTCGCCGCGCTTGCCAGCGCCCAGGCGCTCGCTCCGGGCTGGCACAGCCCCGCCGCAGCCATGCCAGCTTGCGGAGGCAGGCAGCAAAGGTCCGCGTCTGCACAGCCCTAGTTCCCGGCTCGATTGGTCCGAGAAGTTTTGTCTCCCCGTGAATGGCAGCTGAAGCGAGACCTGAGGAAAGCTCATCTTTAAAGTCAAGGGGCACTGCTTCTTTACACAGATTTTTCAGAGCTGCAGCCAAATCAGCCCGGTGTTGCTTAATTGCTTAATATGATAAATCACGGCTTTTGCCAACTGCTTGCCTAATTATGTATTTTATTCATTGTAAACATCAGCTCTGAGAGGACAGAAGGGAGGCCGCACAATGTTTCCATAGCCAATCTGATGGGCCGGAGTACAGCAGTCATCTCTGAAGCTATTTTAGCTTGCTTTCATTGATGTGACTGAGACGGACCTCCAAGAAGTTGTATCTTTTATACCCCACTCTTCAGAATGAGGCCCCTCTTTGCCATTTCTTCAGGGAAGCGGTGTTTCTGAATCTATTGTAAAAGGTTATTCATCTCGTCTCCTGAGGACTTAACATAGTTTCACAAAATATAATTTGGCCTCTTTCTGTGTTTTCAGTCCAGAGTTTCAGAGATCAGGCCAGCTTTTGGCAAGACCCGGGAGACTCCGCTGCGTCTTAACTCCCGCTGCATCACCCCCAGACTCATTGTGGGGTATTTTTGTGGATTTTACTCAGGGCCAAGCAGTTCTGACAAACTGGAAAAAATATTGTTTCTGAAGCCACTAAAACTTGAATTTCAGGTCTGAGCAAATTTAACTTCTTTTAAGCTGGAAATTCAGGGGTAGGTTGAAGGTGGCAGGCGCACGACGGCGCCACGCGCTGTGCAGCCCAGAAGGGCAGAAGCCCTCTGCCCTTGGGAGGTCGCAACCTGATGGGTGGGAGCAGAGGGACACTGCCTGTGCAGGCTGTACTGGAGGAAGGGGCAGGGCAGTAACTGGGGCAAGCGCGATCTTAGCCCACCACCAAACCCATTCCTCTTGTCAGGGCGGCTGCTCCAGAGCAGCACTGGTGGAAGAGGCAGGACCAAGCGTGTCCCTACCGCCCCCCGGCCACAGGGGGTTTGCCTACGCTACTTCAAAAACACTCCCATCCAGCAGCGCCCCGTGAACAGAATACAGCCTTCATCTAAAGAAATGCTATTGAGGTTCATGCATATTAATGCACATACACTGACTGCTCTTTCTGATCTGCTTTAATCGAAAGATAAGCTGAATTTCTTATCTTGTTCTTCTGCAGTAGGAGTTGAATTTTGAAGTAGTACATTTTCCTGCTGTGTTCCAACTACATTTGAATGAAACGTGGTCATAATAGTGGAGAAAGCATCAACCTCTATATAAAATCCATTTGTACCAAAGGAGATGTATAATACTGTACTTTAAAGCGATGATCACTAGAAATAACTATTTGGGACATTCTAGTTGAGGAGAAAAGCATCCAAGCCATCCGTATTAGCACAGTAAAACATAAACGTCTCTGTCTTGTTTATAAACTGCTGAAAATGAAAGGTGTTTAACTTCAGGGGATTTAATATCCCTTTAGAATTTTTTTCCCTCTGATAGCACACAAGATGAACCACGCCTCTTTGAATTTTGAGATCACAGTTCCTCTCTTGCAGATACACTACGCTTTGTTCAGAGAGAGCAGATTAGAGAAATGAAGACTAGAGGTCCACTTACAGAAGTACGTATACAAAATGTGGTCATAACTGCAGAAAGGACTGTTAGAGTCGCACGTGACAACTGAACAACCCTGCACACAATTAGATGAAAGGGCAGTTCCCCCTGGCCAGCAACTGCACAGTGGATGGCTGCAGCTCACTGCACTGCAGCTGCACGGGCACTTTTGGTATCCTTTTTGTGCACATTGATTTCATTTGAACCAAGGCCACACTTCCTGTGTTGAAAACTACTATAAAATTTATTTCCATAGAAATTCCAAAAGTTATTAGAGTTATTCTTGTATTTCATGAGCAACATCTATGTGCTTCCTGGCTTTTTTCTTCTTTTCTCTTTTTCCGCCATTTTTCTGGAGGAGCTGATTAACTCACCATAGGAAGAGGCACATAGCTTTTCATTTTCGTTTTAGTAAAACAGTACTTCAAAGCAGGCACTGTCAGAGTTTGCTCATTGTGACTCAGATTTATGGAAAAGGCACTGCAAAGTCTCTGGGCTCTCATTTTAGCATGGCTGTATCCTCCTCATTTGTAGGTCTGCTCTCAGCCATGTGTTTTCTCAGCATAATCTTGGAAAAAATACCCTCAAATTCAGGGAATTCTGCCACTACAACCTCTGGATAGTTTGACTGAAAAACATTTTACGATTATGGATTTTCATTCTCTGGTCACAGCAGAAATTTTTAAAAAGAACAAGGCTATGTGCTGGAAATCCATAGCTTTTATTGGATTTTTTTTTTTTTTGGTGTTGAGCTGATGCTGCATAACTTAGTAAATTTCATCAAAATCATCTGAGAACTCTACAGCTGAGAAAACTATGCATTTTTAGAGACTTTTTCTTAGCAATAGAACTGCTGATGCAAGATTCAAAAGCTTACCTTGTTGATCTCAGTCTGAACTAAAAAGCAAATTATGTTTGTAGAAGAAGAACTAGTTTAGGAGTTTCAAAATTCTGAGTTTATAAGGTTGGCAGTCCAGGACTTCACATTAGACCCACACCAAAAGCGAATATATCCTCTTCAGAGTGAAGGCATTGGTCAGCATGGATCGACTTTGGAGTGCTCTCCACTGCCAGTGACCTTTAGCCTCAGTGGCAAAAACTCAGTCTGTGCTTCTCCTTTCTGCATCTTCGAGCGTGGCTTATCTTTGAAGGACTGGAGGACCAGCATCCTGCCAGTAGTGCAAGAATTACAATTTTGAACTTAGAGAGACCTCGTCTCCATCCCTTTACCATATTTTCCATGTCTTTTACCATTTTAAAGCCGCCTTCTGATTTCTGAAGCCCAGAACTATAAGCAATTTGGCCTTCAGTTGTCCAAATATTCTTTCAGCTGTGATCCTGCAGCTGGTTCAGAAGACCCTTTGGGAATTTTCTTGCAGCGAGAAAATCTTATTCTGACCTTGATAAGCTGTAAGTGAAGGTATGAATAGTTCTCAAGGCTCTTGTAACTTCCTAGACGAGTCTGCATTGATTTGTATGAGTTTCTTGTGATCCTGTGATCCCTGAAGTCTTCTGGCTGACCTCTGTCCTCCTCAGAAAATGAGGTAACCGTGTGGAAGACAAGGAGTGAGAACGTGCATCATCTTCACGTGGCTGGGGAGAGCCCACTCATAGGAAGCCATCGCTCCCCTCAAGAGTCCCAGCGATTTAGGGCCTTTTCTGTAACAACAAACACAGCTCTTGGGAGGCAGCAGCATCTGAGCCTGCCTCCAACCTGTGGACTGCTGGCCCCCATCACCTGCAAAGCTCCCAAACTGTTGCAACTGTCCACTCTAGATCTACACGCCGGGCTCTACAGCTCTGAATTTGGTTTGCTGTCGGTCTTAAGGAGAGCCGAGTTTTTCATCCAAAGGGTTTTCTACTCCTCTAGTGGTGTCTCATTTACAGAACTCATCTCTTCCAGCAGTCCGCCTCCAGTCAGTCAGGACCGGCACCCTGCACATCAGAGCTGGTCAGCCCACAGCTAGTCTCTGAGCGGTAGTCCCCACCATCACTGGGGTTTCCATCTCATCTGCTAGCCTGGGGAGTTAGGGCATGGCTGCACCACAGAGGTGCAGTCCAAGTTGTGGGACGTAGTACAGCCCTTGGCCCCGGAGTATGACGCTTCCAACTGCTTGTCCATGAGAACTAAAGTGTGTGGAGCAGACAAGGTGCTAGACAATACATATGTGTCTCATCTGGCAAGTTGAGGCACTTGAGAAATATCTGTGCTGTTGAGGCCTCCAGTTTGAACATGTCATACTTTCCCAGTGACTTGGGATGACAAAGAGCGTTCAGCAACCAAACCGGAGCACGGCCACCCTGCCCTGTGGATGATGTTCCTCCGAGCAGCCCTGGTCTCATGAAATACGAGCAATTGGCAATGACTTTTTTGCTTCTGAACGGCAGCAGGGTCTTAATCCAGCCTTTCCTTAGAGCTTTGCCTCCTGTTTGCCCATGCCACAGTCTAGTCCTTCTCTTAATACATTCAGAATTAGATGACAGTCTCGGAGTCTGTGTTGTGTAGTTCTTCAAGACAAAGTGCCAGACTCACGGAGAGGTCTGAAATAATGACTTCGCAGCAGTAAAACACTATTACTTCTAACCTTGCAGCCTGTGAGTTATGGGATGTTAAGCACAGGGCATGCTTTTGGTAGGGAGAGGCTATTACGCAGCCTTCTCCAGATCTCTCACAGTGTCTTTGCAAACGTAAACCTGACGGGGACCACTTCAGAGGCTCAGGGTAGCTTTGTTTGGTTTTCAGCTCTGCTGTTGTCAGGTGAGTACAATGCGTACTCACATACTCAGTGCACATGTTGGGTACCCTCTCTTTTTTGAGTATCTACCTTTTAAAACGTGGTGTTTAAATACCTATTTTTTCTCCAAAATGTTAGCAAATCCTGCTCGCCTCCTGCGTCTTTGAGCATCACTGGCGTTTGTCAGGGGATCTGACAGGCTCGAGTGCGCTGCTCTTCAAGGCACAGAGATTCGGCTCTCCACCAAGAGCTATTATTTAGGTCTCAATTAATCTTTTGTCCACGCTTTGCCTTCAGCGGCTGAGCAAAGCTCCTTGCAGCGTGCGCGCTGTGCCATGTAGCGGATCGTTGCAAGGACTGTGCTGGCCTTTGTCTAACGCTCTGGCTTGTCTCGCTCTCTCTTGGATTATCTTCTGGCCCGGTAGTTCTTATCCAGCCGTAGCTGCCCCCAGGATTTCTCAAACCCAGTAGTGCATATGGTGTTTATATAGGCTCAGAGGGGAACTCTCCATTAGAAGTGCGTGAGGGTTGACAGGGCCCTTTGTGTCCTCCTTATGCTTTGCATGTGAATTTTGTATTGTTTCCAGACAAAGTGAAACTCAGTTGTGTGTGGTGTCTGGAGCCCGATACGTTTTTTCCTTTCTTTCTCTTAGAGTTACAAACTTGAGAAATGGTGTTATGCTCTTTTTGGAAGAAGCTGAGCCGATTTATCTGACTTTAGTGGCGTTACACGGTCAGTGAATGGAGCCCCTTGTGTTTGCAGAGCAGCGGAGGGTTAGGCGCAGGGCTGCAGGCTTAAGCCAAAGGCCAGCTGTGACCAACCCTGTTTTTTCTCCCAAACCCTCCAGCTACAACAGCTGAAGATGTTTTTTGATGGAAAACTGCAGTTTTTTGTGGAGTTCAGAGGTACACTTGGGGGATGGCTCTTACTCCCATAAGGAACAACTGAAGCACATTTTGAAGGAAATGTACCTCAGTAAAGTGCCCGCAATACCGCAGGGCATGAGGGAAGAGGCTTCAGAAAATTTAAACTTGTTCTGTTAAACTTTTGTTTGGTGTGGCTCTTATTTTAAGAATTAAAAAAAAATCAAGGCTGTGTGGGTAGTGTTCAAAAATGTATTTCAGTAACATTTAAAGCCTTTTGAATTTTTCCTTCTAAAAGTAGATCCCTCATTTGCTTCCAGCCTGGGGTGGAAGCTGGGTTACCCCGAGCCATGGGTGGCAGCTGGGCCGGTCTCGGTACCACTTGTCATCTGGTGTCAGCAGTGCAGCTCGGTGCATTGCTTCTCAGGTGAGTGGGGCTGGGGTTTGTGCTCACCTCTTGCATAAGCAGCAAATCAATTAAATATGTAGTCTTTGTGACTGTGGCAAGCTCTTGAGTTGTTCGTGATCTCGCATTTCTTTTATGACCAATTTTCTGTATTATGCAACAGATAGCAGAAGTGTTTTGATCTGATACAGCAGAGATGAGTGCCCTTCCTCATGCAGCATCCACTTGTGTCTGAGCCAATTAGCTCTTCCTTTAAAAGCTGTCAGCCTTCTCTACAGAAATAAATGCCTGGGAGAGGAGGAGGAGGCAGGGGACAGAAAGATATTTAGGTGGGGATACACATATAGAAATGCTTAGGAGTGCCTTGGAGTCAGGGAAATGTGCAATGTTTTAATATCATTCCCTCTGCTCCTTTGCTTGTGGCTTGTTTCCTCCTATTTATGTGAAGCATAGAGCCTAAGCTGCAGATTGAAAGCAGCAGAGTGGGACAGAGAAGCCAAAAAATCTAGGAGAAAGTTAGTCCAGCTTGTGATGCCCTTGGGAAATCAATACTATGGGAAAGCTGTCCCTTTCCTTCCTCCCATTTTCTAATTGCAAATGTTGGCCTCATCCTTCACCTCCTTTGTTCTCAGTTTGTCTGACAGACAAAAGAGCAGGTCTTGCTCCCCCAGAAGGCTCTGGCACTCCCACCAAGCCAGCTTCTTGTGGGCTTTGCCTCCAGGCAGGCGCTGAGCAGGAGTGCTCTGGAAATGGGATTCCCATCTGGGGTACTCCAGAGAGCACACGCAATGGCTGGGAACCTGTCCTGCGCTGAGGGTCAAACAGGATTTCGAAATCCCCTGAGGGCATGTGCGTTACGTACCCAGCAACATCCAGGAATAATGCAAAATAATACAGAATACAAATAACATAGCCATGGTGCGCGTGAAAGGAAATCACGGGCTGCCTGGCTTTGGGGTGGAGGTTCCCCAATCTCTTTGTGGTTGTGTTTGATACCAACAGGAACTGCCTGGGCATAAGATTAAACAATGCTTCTTGTCACCAAACCGTTTGTGGTCAAAAAAGAGGGCAAGAGGTGACACACAGACTCCCGGAGGAGCACACAGAGTAAGGACATACTTGTGCTTGCAAGGGACGGCAGCTTTGTTCTCAGGTGTATTCTCACTTCAAGAAGGTGTGTTGGTAAAGGGCCGCTCTGCATGGTCAAGGCTGAAGTTTGCTTCTCATTTTGAATCTGATGTGAATGGCTTCCCTCTTCCAAAGAAAAGCCAGCTTCCTTGAGAGATCCCATAAGCACAAGGAGATTTTTACTTTTCCCTGGTGCAAACCCTGCAGCTGGATACAGGGTGGGAAACAACGAGGACTTTTCTTGGCTTGCCACCATGGGCTTAAAACCCAATGCGTTTGACTCTTATGGGTCCGGTAAGAGACACTGTCTCTGACTGATCAGGCTGGTCTTCCAGCAGTGAGGTTCACCCACCCCAGGAGCACTCTGCAGGATGGACATCAGCCTGGTGGGATGGGACACATCGTGAGGGACAGAGGCGATCCCCTCCACTTCGCTTGCTATGGGTACTAGCACTAGGGAATATAGGGAAGGGTGCAGCTTAAACCAAACATGAGTTCCCCAGCTACTGCCTCCTCATCTCCCCTTCCCACCTTTTAAATACCAGCACCAGCCCTGGCCCTGGTGAAACGTACACCATGGACCACATTAGGCTCTGTCCAGAGGAACCCTTCCCTACCAGGGACTGCTGTCCTGGTGTTAAACAGATGTTCAAGAGGCCTGTGCAATACTTTGTGTATGTGCTGTCATGGCTTTTTGTTTTCATACTTAAATTAAGGTAGCTGATGAATACTTCAACCTGTTTGATTTTTCTGCATCGCTGCTACAGCATTGTTTCCTCCTTTTCTCAAAGCTCCGGTAATTCTCTGCATCACCTGGTCTCCTGAGCAACCGCATATTTCATCTTGGGAAGGAAATTCATTTAACAGTGGTTTTTTAATCCTCATTCTGTGCCAGATAATGTGAATAATGTACACGTTACCAAAGCCATATGTAATCAGTCCATTGTGCTACTAAACAAAATCTTACCACTCTGGGTTTTGGTAACGTCAGGTAGGAAGGCTTTTGTTACTGATTTTTTTCTGTGCTTCATTTTTTTTGGTCATATCTGCTTTTTATCTCTGCTATTGTCTGACTGGTCGATAGCTTTCATTCCTAATGAAGAAAATCTCTCTGTGAATCCATGATAACTAAAGGCCTCAGATAAGTGAATTTCATTGGGTCATTAAATCATAATAGCACTAACAAAATAAAATAAAGAAATCCAGATATCCTCACTGTCATTCAGATGAGGTAGTGGCTGTGTGGCTGAACCTCTGAGCCTTCAAGAGTGCCTCAAGTTCTTCAAGGAGTCCTTGAGTTCTGGCTGATTATTTTAAATATTCCGATTTTTTTCCCTTAAGTTCATAAAAGTGTGCTAGTCATCTTAGAGATATTCACCAGTCAATTTTTGTGTTTGTTCCCTTTCACTAATCTAGATTCTGACATCAAGATACCTTTGTGCGTGTGGTCAAAGTCCTCCTTCTGCAGCCAGCTCCTAGCATTATCCTGGCAGGTGCAAAAGCTCCGAGAAGCCTTTCCTGATAAATCCAAAGCCATTTAAACTTCTGAAATGGCCCTTTCAGTTCCAAGAGAGAGCAATAACTATTTTATCTATATGCTCCATTAGCCTAATTATGGTTATGAACCACACTAAGGCTAACAGCTTCAGCTAATAAAATGCACAGTTTGAGCCTTCAGGAACATTTCTAGCAGCGAAGGAAATATGAATATTTATCAGAGGACAGATTTAGCGCTTTTAAAAAGAAAAAAAAAAGGAGGGGCTAACCATGTACCTGAGGTAAAATACTGACCTAAATGGCCAGTTGCATACCTTGACTTTTTTGCCTCATGTTCCTTTTTAATTCCCAAACCACAACGGATAAGGAGAATGCTAAATGCAGGGCTGCATGCATCGTTTTCAAAGTGCCCTGTGGTGTCACAGGCCAGGCTCCTGCCGCCCCTGTGCTCTGCCTGCACCGGGGGGCTCGACCTTGCCGAGGGCACCCTGGCAAACAGCACAGCCCTGCCAGCCACCTCTGAGGCCAGAAAAGAGGTGTTTAATTGTCAAAAATATTTGCCCTGCTGCACAAGCAGCCTGCATCTCACTCTGCCCTTCAGGACGGCATGTGTTAAATTAGTTGTGAAAGGCTGAGCAGGGACAGGGAAGGGTTTTAGAAAGATGTGGGCCAGCTGGGCACATTTTCTCTTTCTCCTCTTTGACAGCTGGTAGCATATTTTTTTTTCCATCCCCAGATCAGATATGCCGGCTGGTTAATAAACTCAGGTGCAAGGCAGCAGCTTGCCTGATGAAAATGAGTAATGACACTTCACTTTGCCTGACTGGAATTTTGATTGCCACCGACATGATCAGTAAGATTTTTCCTACCTTTGCTTAAAGAAAGCTGTAACCCCCAGGAAATCATTTAGTATATGGGAAATGTAAACAGGCTTTAAACCATCAGCAAAGACGAGGGATAGCGAGCGACTGTGGGAGAGGCATCACGAAAGGAGGCCTGCCATTTTATAAATGTCTCGGTGAATAAGCTGGTGGGAAAGGAAGCAAACAGCCCAGCAACAAACTGGACGCACAGCACTGCAACAGGTGGACCTGCAAGGCACGGAGATCATTTGGAGGAATGTGAGGGGACTGGGAAATAAAATCAGACCTGAGATATCTCGGAGGAAGTAATACCACCCCTCTTCTCAGCAGCAGAAAGCACAAGCTTGGGAAAGAGTTAGCTTGAGCCAGAAGTTCGTATTATTTTATCAAATAACCCTGTTTCAACAATCAAATACAGTTGAACAAACTAGCTGAGTGTCGATGTGTCAAGCATGAAGGAATTGCATCGGGTTCTCAGAAAGCACTTTTAAGAAATAAGCATATTGCCTTCTTCGTGTTTGAAACTTCTAACGCTCGGTTTTGAACCGGCATCGTGCAAAGAAGCAGGCGCAAGGGTAAAAAAGGCGGGGAGCACGGTTTCCATCAATGTGTACAGCTGTGCAGCTTTCCCGTGCTCAGCACTCTGCATGTGGGGAAGTCTGTGCTAGCCCAGGCGCCTCGACTGGCACCTGAGCTATTCAAGCCTGGGTTTTGGGGGGCCTGGGCCTTGTAACCACTTGACTTTGGTGACCAGGAAAGGGCTAGATTTGGCAGGAGCTTCTCCTGCGCTGGGGGCACCCGCAGGTGTGCTGTGTCAGCCCAGGCTTTGAATCCTGCCTACAGCTGAAGCCCTGAATCACTGGGAGATCTCCTGTGGGGAGCGGGCAGCACGGGAGCTGGCGAGGAGCTCTGCCCATCTGGCTGCTAGCTCAGACCTGCCACCTGAGTCGAGGCATTTGCCACCCTCCTGTCACCCTCCCTCCGTTAAGTTTGCCTCAGTACATCTGCGGTTATGTTTACAATACTCCTTTTCTTCTTATCTCAAACAGTGTCTTCTCCTTATCTCTTGGCAAGGCAGATGAGGAGTTGTGGGTCAGTGTAATCAGTGCCCTCCTCACTTGTGCCTGGCAGGGGAAATTTCTCCTTACCAACACAAGGAAAAGCCAGCGGTTTGTTTTCTCTCTAGTGTGAGTCTCTTCTCAGAAACTAGTCTTTCTGGTACATGATGGAAGCCTGCAGGTAAAGCATACAGACCAGCCAGACCTACGGCCCAGAATATGTCCTGAGCATGTGCTCCTTTGCTGCAGTCCTGAGCAGAAGGACCGTCCCAATTATTACCATCCAAGGAGATTCTCAAGGGCACAGAGTTACAACGTGCTCCTCCAGAACACTAGTGGACTTTGGGGTTTGAATTTCCCGATACTTTTGGCCTCTTCTCTGGACTTCGTGTGCGTGCTAGCAGGCAGGATTGCTTCTGGCATTAGGCTGGGACGTGTTTTGACCTTCCACCATGAGAGACCAGGAGAGAAACCATCCATGGTCATGGCCAGTTCCTCAGTGCTGCCTGCAGATCCCAGCATTTCAGACCCGGAGCTCTTGCTTTACCTTCCACCAGCTTCCTGACCAAAGACAATACTGGATTTCATTTCTCACCTTTTGTGGTATCAAATTAAAGAAATGCTCTCGGAGTTGCTCTGCTTACTCTCAATCAGACTTTTTTTAGTCCCTAACTTTCAGAAGAAATTCTCAAATTTTTTGCCTCCTCCTTCTGCTTCCCAGTCTCTTCTCGTTGAAGCAGCAACTGACAGAAGCTGCCGCAGCCATCTTTATGGTCAACATGAACTGCAAAACGCAGTAGTCTCGCCTGGGTGCAAAGAAGACGGAGTTGTATTTCCGGAGCTTTTATTCCTGTATCTCCTCTTGCACTATATATTCAGATGATTATTCCAGTTCTTTGTCAGGAGAAGTGGCTTTTGATAGGATTCCTGCTTGTCAGATGGGTCATCTGTCCAGCCAGAAGGGCAGGAGGGGCGAGAGCCTTACAGGAAAAATTACTAGAAATTTTAACACTGGAAAACAGTTTTTTCACAGTTTTGTTTTTGTCAAAACAGCAGCAGTTTGGGTTTATTTCGCCTCTGCAAAAAAGAAATACTCAGCCTGTAACAGCCGGAATGGGAATCTGCAACCTGAATGAACGAGAGGTGCCATTGTCCTGAATATCTCACTGCGGCATCTCATAATGAGAATTTTGAGCAGCGTTAACAATATCAAATATACTTGGGCAACCTGTTAGAGAGATCGGATATCAGCTGTAGAGTAAAATACAGCTCCAGCTTAATTGTGGGCCTTCAGGAGGAGCCTCATGAATATATATAAATAGTTGAAAATATGCTGTGACACCCAGCTAATTCTTCAAAATGTAGATAACTGTGCAGTCGTGGTGAAGGCTGGGAAAATGCATGATTAGTTGGAAAAGGGAAGTCGCTTGTCAGTGTTCAAGCTGAGTTAGGCACGTGAAATGAGACGAGAGGGTTTTCTACTCCATAATAACATTCTTCCAACTTCAGTTACAGTGACTCCATGATGCCTCCAAGACATTTCTGTGAATTTCCTATGCCAGATAAAACATTGCTGATAAAATATCAAACTATGTGTGGGAGCACTTTAAAAGTATCTATGTAAGACCAGAAACAAAATACTTAAGTAAAGAAGAGTATTTTCTTTACCATCTGTCATTGGATAGGATGGAGGTAGCTGGCAAGGTGTGTGTATGGGTGTGGCAGGGGCAATGGATGTGACCTGGGAACTGGAACAGATACAAAAAGTTTGAAAAAGATGCAATTAAAAATCAGCTACATTTCTGCAACTCATATGTGCTCCCCTTGCTACGACAGAGGAGAATCCCTTATCGCTGTTCCCTTCCCAGTCGGTGGCCAGGTCTGCTTCACTAGAATAGGTCTGGAAATACAGAATTATTTTGAAATGTAACAAGTATTCAGGAAGCAATCACAGTCGGCACTGCTCCAAAGATATGTTGCAACAGTCCTGCAGTACTTAATTCTTCTGAAGACGTTTGTCACTGTTTGGTATTAATCTAGGTCTTACAGACATTTCTGTGTATCCTGGTATGTTATCAGAATGCAGAAGTGACGGATGAATAGACGAAAATGTTGATGAACAACGCTATGGGAAGGTCAAATAGACTAAAATTTTCTCAGCTGAAATGCATCAGCCAAAATTCCTATCAATTTGAGCTCTGCTGAATGACCCTTTGTAATCAATTTTTTTTTATCATTCCTTGCATGTTGTGCTATAAATTGATATTTTTCTGGAACAATCATGCAAACCTCACAGTAAATAAAAGTTGTAATATATCAGGAGGCCAGGCAGCAGCCAGGAAAACACACAGCAGTTTGCCTGCTTTCGAAGCATAATTTTTGCAACCCAGGTTTTGAGGGGAGGTTTAAGAATTCCTGCTTACTAGGTTAATTATTTTGGATCATATGCTACTCCGCTTTTCTGAGGAGCTTTTGTGGGAATAGGGTAGACTGCATTTGGCTTTTCACAAGTGGGACTGAACTGTTTAAGTTGTTGCTCTGAATGGCTTATGCCTGCCACAATAGGCATTCAAGGTTTTTCAGCTTAACAGCTCTGGGAAGAGGAGCACGCCACAGCTCTCCGGGCTCTGCCCGTCAGTCGGCGGCTGGTGTGGAAATGACAAGCCAAGGGGCTGGGGGCCATGTACGTCAGTACACAAATAAGCCATTGAAGCCATGACAAAAGATGTTTGTGCTCCAAATATACTTATGCTCTTTGGTTTTAGTACATTTTATCTGCCTCCTTTGAAACAAAAATAGTCCTGAAGCTGCACAGAAGAGAGGAAGGCTTGTTCATCTTCTAGGAAACCACTTGGATGTTTGTATATATGAGAACAGCTAATTCAGAGCGAAGCAATAATTCTTCAGCAGGCTTGAAAGCAGGTGGTTCCTGTTACGAGCACCAGATGTGCCACTGAGTGTTTCTGTGTAAAACCACCATCAGTCCAGGGCCGTATCGCCGCTTTGCCTTCGCAGACAGAATTACATCCATTGGGTCTGTCTGGCTATGTCTTGCACCATCTGAATTTGGAAGATAGAAGGGGAGAAAGTTTCACCCGTGAAGGGATTTCTGCCCCGCTCTGGACCATTTTACTCTTCTTCTACCCCCTCCCCAAACCCTTTCTCTGTGCAACTGTCCGAATGAGATCGGTGAGGTTCGTTCGCTGAATCTCCTGTGCTCCCTCGCCTGCCCTTGGAGAGAAGACCATGCCTGTGTGGAGCTAACATATAGACTGAGGAGGGCAGGGTGTTGTCGTGCCTTGCAGGTACTACTGGAGAACAGCTAATCATGCATGGTTAGGACCAAGCCAGTCTGGTAAGTCCCGGTAAGTCAGTTATTGGTAAATCACAGTGTATTACCAAGGTTAGTTTCATTAGCTGGTGAGATGCTATTTAGGATTGTGGTTGGAAGCTGCCTAAAAATGCCTGCTTTTCTTATTTCTGGGGAAAATTATCTTCCTGCAACCCTAAAAAATAATGCATGCGCAATCTATATCACCTTCTGTCAATCAAAAATGTGACCAGAGCCTAGTCTAGAGACAAATGCACCTGTCATCTCAATGGGAAGTGAAGAGAGTGCAGAAAAGATATATTTTTCTGCAGGCTTTCAGCATTTTGACTCTCTGAGATTCTGCTGTGGGGTTTTCCCCACATCAGCATCTTCTGAGCTAGCCGTGCCATCTAATCCAGCTCCCATTCCCTGTTGTTCTCTATGGAGGTGGAAGAGAGCCTTCATTTCCTTGGAAAAGGAACTTTCTTCCTACTGATGGTTATGTAATCCCAGAACTTGGCTCCTTGAGCTTTTCTCTCCCCAGATTCACAATCTCTGTCTGTGCTGTTTAGAGGAGGGGCCCTGGAAATGACAGAAACGGTTGTGTCCTTGCTCCTGACGTGTGACTGACACAGACTGCCCTCCCTCGGCACGGTGAGTTTGGGTACTCAGGGTCCGGTGTGTCTGGCTGCTATCTGCCAGGGTGAGTCTGGTTGTGAAGGTGGCCTTTTCCCTGAGTGGCTGGTGGAGATACCGTGACTCCAGGGACCAGTGCTGAGTGACATCTCCTCTTGTATGAATGTGGCCCTGGGAAGTTTTTTCCTTGCCCGATATACACAAATCTTCATTTCTGCTTCAAATCTGCTTGCTCTAATAGTAGTAATATCTCTCGTCTAGCTATCAACACAAATTCAGGATGCCTAAAACAGAGGTTTTGGCCTTCCCCCTAAACTGCATCTTCCTCAGGTACTGGGCAAACACCTTCATCCTTGCACTTGGAGTCTGGGCATCATCCTCAGGTTGGATGTCTCTGCAGGTCCTCACATCCAGGCGATGCCCATGTCTTGTAGATTGTTTCGGTGCAACTCTTCCACATTTCTGTCTGTCTATTCCCCTCCTAAAACTGTTATCCAGATTTTCAAATGTCTAGATTATTGCAATGCCTGCCCAGATCCTGCTATGAAGCTTGTTCTCCTAGCTTACTGTTTTGAACATGCCAGGTCTCTCTATCCACCCCACCATCAGCTTCCCTCCTCTCTTACAGAGATATTCCATTCCTTTCCCGGGCATCATCTCTCATTTACTGTCAAAACATCAGTGCCTGCCCCAGCAGAATCGCCTCCCACCCTCTCTCCCACCATCGCTCACATGTTCAGTTTTGTTACAAGCACTTACGTGCTGCTTGTGCTGGAAGAAGCTCCTCACAGGCATCCAAAATGCTTCTTTCTCATCCCTGAAACCTTTCTGAGTGATCTCTTTCACTCTGACACCTGTAACCAGCTTAGGGCAGGAAAGTGGCTGGGATGTGGAGCGGAGCGGGCACTCCCTGTTGTGTTGACCAGCACTTCCCGGTTGCTTCCCTGTATCTACCCCTTTTTATATCTAAGCACAAACGTTAAGGCATATCAACTGGGTTTTTGTGCCAGTAGGTTACTTAGAGCTGTGGTTAGTTCTCCTAGGCATTAATAAGTTAATACCAACGAGAACAGCCAAGAGATACCCAAACACACCCCTCCCCTGATATATTTTGAGAACTGCCCGTTGCTTCCCTCCAGCCTTCAGCAGCAGGCTGACCTCTTCCCTGCAGCCCCCTGCTCTTCTCAGAAAGCTTCCAGTCAGGATTTTGGCTGCTTACCGCTCCAGATGTATTAGCTCAGCGCCGATGTAGAGGGCGTTGGGGAGGAGAGGCATGTGTGCGCAAACTGCAAGGCGGCTGCCCCTCTCCTCCTCTGTTAGCACCGACCATAGCGTGTCCTCCTGTGTCACACAGTGGGGCAGTGGGACTGCAGCCCCGAAACCAGACGGGCTCTGCGACCGGCCCTCTTCCACCTCCATTGTTCATCTATGACTTCCCCCAGCCTTGCGCAATGGGGGCCATAACAGGGCTGGGACTCGTTAAAAGCGCACGTTACAGCATTCACAATTGATTAAAGAAGCTTTGGTTTTTACGAACCAAACACTTTTTAAAGTACTTTAGCGCTGGAAATGAAAAAAAAAGCATGACTAGATGGAGAAAATAGTCTCCTTTCCTTGTAAAAATTCACCCTTCTAAAACTTAATGTTTGTTAATACTAATAGTATCTATTAATATACGGCTAAGTGTTGGATGCTTGAATAAAGTGCCTCTAAGAACATAGTACTGCAAACCTTCATTTCAAAAACTTTTAAAAATATTTCATTTGTTTGTCTACATAGCTTAATAGTATATTATTACATCTGGGTCATTTCTCAGCTATCACAAGCCCGCTCAAAGCACCAGCCACTGTCATGCTGTGCTACTGCCCTGAAGGTCCACGTGAACCCCTGGACAGAGCTGTGCAGAGCTTTTTTCTGCTCCGTTTTTCACAGTAACTGTTCTAAAGCACCTCTTTCCCCAGGGTTTGGGCAGTCCCTGCTTTCCGCACTGTCAGGGAAGGTGACGCCCTTGGATTAAAGTAGCAAGCCCAACTCCTCTGAGCCATCACGGTCATGAGTCCCACGACTGAGCGGTGACCGAAACCCCTGCCCTCCTGAGCCCCAGTCCTGAGATTTCAGTACTGGTCTGAGCACCCCAGCTCAGACTTTATATCTCCACGGCATTCTCCAGTATTCCTTAGATGCTCCACACAAAAGAGAAGAAATCATGATTAGCAAAAGGCATGCTAATGATGTAAATGCCTTAATTACCTAGATTAGTCCCAACTGCAAGTGCAGCCCTGCTTATCCTGCAGTGCCGGGTAGTGCAGCTAGGTGGGTCTGGATCAGATGGCAGGGGTTGGGGTATAAGGGCTTACCTTCACACTTAAGTATGCATCAAGCCCTCTGCTCCACAAAGGAGTTTGTATCAGGGGTACGTGCAGTCAGAGGTACTAGTGTTGGGGGCAAGAAATGAGATCTCTGTGAGGAGGGACTGAGCTGATCCAGGCTCATCAGTTTGGAAATGGGATTACAGGGAGGTGTACGATGTTACACAGCCCTCTGGTGAACTGCGTGAAGAAAACGGATGGAAAGGGATCTCTTACCCTTAAAACTCTTGAGTCAAATTTTCATGGGCAGCAAGTTAAAAACAAACAAACAAGCCAAAATACTTTTCTTTCATACCTGCTTTTAAGCTGAAGATCCCAAGGCCACAGGGTCTTCCGGAGACCATCTGATACTGCCTTTAGCAGGGGTTCAGAGAAACGCATGCAGGAAAGGTCCATAGGCGGTCATAAGACGCAGTGGACTAGGTGTAATCCATGGCTCAGAAAAACTGACCTGCTGGTTGCTGGGAGCTGGAGGGCTGTTCCAGAGGATCCAGAGCTGGCTGATTATCTGGATTTTTCAGTCTTACCCTCAGCATCTTCTTCTAGTTACTCTGGAGACTGGGTTGGAGGGACCTCTGCTCTGACCCAGTATAGCTGTTCTTACGCACTGACAAAGTTGCATTTGGCTTAAAAGCTGATGTCTGTGAAAGCTCAGTGCCTTTGGGGCCATATCCTTGATGTCCAGCCCTTCCATCTCCTACAACTTCTTCAAAATTCAGGACAAAAAAAAAACAACAGGTATGCAAACTTAAAAAGATAAAACTAAAAAAAGCTTTAATTTTTGAAATATTTTCTGTATTTTTCCTTTATTCAGGAAAATTTGGAACAATTTCTGTTTACATAATGTTAAAATAACAAAATGAATGCAATATCAGATCATTTAGCTACAGGGTTTGGCTTTGGGTTTGCCTTAAAAAATCATGCCTCAAATCACCGTCCCGTTTTCATCCTGCAGACGGGACAGATTACTTTAGGAGGGATTTCTCCTTTGACATTCTAAAAATGTAAGTAACGTCTCTTTTAAGGGATTATTTCTGGAGACAATGGAGCTTGATAAAACAAGACAGGATGTGTGGTTTGTGTTGGGATATTATTATACTTTTTATATAGATAGGCAGAGATTTTGTTGGTACTTAGCCCACTTACAGCAGAGGAGTCCATGTTGCTGTGCTGGCCCACACATGTTCTGTGGCTCCAGGGAATCAGACATAGGGCAGGTTGTGAAGGGTTTTGTCTTGTAATGGAGATCTGTTCCTAGAATGAATCAGTCTTCCAGTCTGAAACTAGTAGAAGTTGGTCCTGAATTTTTGGGCATGCCTCAGCGCTAACAGCCACATGAACTCTGTGCATATATTGCTATATAAATTGCAGGCTCATATTGTGTATTTTGGAAACTGACATACAAAGGAGAGAGAACAGAGTCTAATACCAATGTAAAGATTGCTTTACATAGCCTAAAGCTGTCTTTTGAAGCATATTTTATTTTTAACATCGCATCGGTTATCTCCAAATATAGACTGCGGTGAAATGCAAGAAGGGGAGAGAGAAACGAGCACGTCCACGCGGCTTTCCTGCCCCTGCGCTGCACTGATGCTGCTGGGAGCTGGGCACCTGTCCGGCCGCTCCCATGCTCTCCTCTCCTTCCCGAAAACAGGGAGTAGACCTTGACCTGCAGCAATGCACGCCCTGCATTTTACACCCGCCCTGCATTTTACACCCACCCTGCGCTGGGCACAGCGTTCTCATCCGACACCCGCTGCAGCAGATGCCAGCAGGGCGGGGAGGAGCAGCGTGTGGCGTGGCGGTGGTGATATTTTGGCACAGAAGCTGGTGTATCAGAGATGCAGCGAGATGTAACGCTCCTCCTGCCTGGGCACCAGCAGGTCCCACCCTGCTTCCCACGGGGCCTGGGGTGGACAAGGCCACCCCAAACAACTTCACAGGCAATGACAGACCTGGACATTGGCTCCAATCATAGCAACCTTCGCTCGTCCGTGGGACAGACCGGCTGTTTGCACCTTCTCCTGCTTTCTCCCATGCCTTGCCTGCATGGCAGCTTGTCACACCCCCTGGCCCTGCAGCCGTAGCCATTTTCATCCGTCACCCTCAGACCACAGCCCCGTTGGTGGGACACCTTGGGACAGGGGCCCCTCTGCACCCCTAACCGTTGCCCGTCGGCAGGCTGAAGCAGGACCCGCTCCTCGGCAGGAAAGGATGGGAGGTGTACAGGACCCGAGGAAAAAGATGCTTCAGCAGTGCAGTGATGAAGGAGCTCCCTGGAGGGAGGGAAGCCCTAGCATGGGTTTCTTCACCAGAGGGCACAGCTTTAACAGGAGCACTGGGGAGCATTTATCTTCCCTTGTCCGTCCATAAACTGGTGCTGGTCACATTTTCAGGAAATAAGCTTTCAGCTTTTCCATCCAGCTGCCTTTTTTACGCCAGGGATGAAGGCTCTGCCTGGGGAGGTGGCAGACCTCTGCCTGTGTCCCTGCTGCTGGTGAGCAGAGATGCTGCACTGGATGGGCAGCAAGAGCTTCACCTCAGCCCTGGGCTTCAATACTTGCTCAGGTAGGGGTACCACAGGGACTCGAAATTGAGTTTCCTTCAGCCTCATAACCATTTGGCTATGCAATATCATAGCCTGCTTCTCTCACTCATTTTTGTCTCCTCTTCACGTTGGGAGCGCTATGTGGGCTCGTCAACCAGCTCACCAAAAAAGCAGCACCACATAAACTGCAGTCCCCGGTCCTGGCTCGGGGGAAGCAGGCAGCACTGCCTGGCGTGCTGCGTGGCATGCCGAGCTGTGGCTGCCGTCTCCATCAGAGGCGGGTGGGAGGCCCGGGAGAACCAAAAGCCACCGAAGGAATCAGAAGGGAGGACTCTTCTTATTATTAGCCATGTCACCCGATGACAGACGCACCTCAGGCATCCACCCACGCCACTTCCTACTCCTTTGAACCAGCTGCTCAGCTTGGCTCGGTAGGGAAACGATCAGCCAGAAGCTCATAGTCTGTATCTGACTCCTCAGTGTAAAATTAAATCACCCCACTGGCAGAGCAGGGAGGAAGGCACAGACGGTGCCCAGGCTTGGTGGGATGATGGGGAGGAAGGGCTCCCCATGGCCAGGACTGAAGGGCTCTAGGGAAGTCATTGGAGAGATGGCTTTGCTGGACACCCATCACAGCAAAGTCACTGCTGAGCTCCCTGTCTCTTCCCTCACTCTGATTTCAGCTCATTTCGCTTTGCTTTTCTGCCTCTCCTATGTTTAAGCTTCTGTTCAACTTTCCATTTACCTCTAGGAATTCCTGAGCATTTGGGCTGAGATCCAGGATAGCTCTTTTTATTTGCAGATTGATTTAGTCACCTCTCAAGTTCTTAGCATAGGTGCTGCACATTACCTGGCAATGTTAAATCATAGATGGTTTCTGCCAGGGGAATTAGAAATAGATGAGAAATCGGAGCTATTTCAGGAACTCTCCATACAGAAAGCCTGGGGCATCATCATGGCTATCAAGACTAGTGAGGATTCCCCAGCGGCCCAGTAACACAGATTTTTAAAAAAAATAAATGCATAATTAAGCTTTCCTTGAGCTCCCCTTGTAATGGTGTTGGTGCCCCTAATGTTGCAGGCAGATATCTCTAAGGGAACTTGTATTTCTTAAAAACTCAGCCCTGCGTGCCTTGTCACCTGGCTCTGTTCCGTGACATCCCACTTGTCTCCTGGAAATCTCTGGGACACAGGGGATGGCAATCCAGGGATACGAGATAATAGAGACATTTCCAGCCCTGACCTATGGAGAAAATGGGTCTGATCCCACCCTGAGCAGCCAGACAACACCCCAGGGCGTGGGGTCATGAGCTGCACCCACGCTGCTATACACCACGAAGATGTGAGGGCAGCAGAAGTCCCTTCCTCTGTTCCCCTGTCCCTTGTGTTAAACCTGCTCAGCAGCCTGTTTAAATGCTAATAATTAGCAGTGATCTGCTCATTTGTCATTATGCTCTGTGTGCCACGTTCCCAGAGGTGTGTGGCAGTGTCTCCCCCATGAGCAGGCAGCCTTGGGAATCTCCTCCCGCAAAGGTCAACATGTGGTTTGCAGCTGCTCTCCTTGCAGCACCTCTGCTGCTGTCCCCGCTCCTGGGGCAGCGTTTAGCAACCCCACCTGGACTTAGTGAGTGAACTTTTAAAATCTGTTAAGTATTTTACAGATTTTACAGTATTTTAGTTCTACAAGGTAAGTCTGGGCAAGAAAAAAGAGCTCTTTACCGCCCAAGTCCAGGCTGCCCTGTGGTTTTGTTTGCAGGTGAGAGGCGGTGTCAGCTCAGCTCTTTGGAGTGGGAGGAAAGACACCCGCTGAGCATCAGCCTCCAGTTAAGCTGCCGCTGAGGGGTGGGCAGGGGAGCGGTCCCTTCCCCCAGCATCTCGACAGCCTCTCCTTAAACCTCCCTCCAAGGTGATCTTCCCATGGAGAGAGAGGCTTACTTAGCTGCTGGTGAGTTGCAGCAAAGACTTAAGAGATTTTAAAATGATCCCTGCCACTGACTGGCTGCCTCCTCCGAGCAGGAAATAGGTTTCCATAATCACTATTAACAGTTTGTCACTTGGTATAGAAAGCCTACCTGCAGGTTCAAATCTATGTATAGCCTGGATCTTGACTTGACCCCTTATAGCTCTGTAATTTTTACAATTTTTTAAAGCTTCAGTACTGGGTTATTCTATTCTATTCTATTCTATTCTATTCTATTCTATTCTATTCTATTCTATTCTACTCTATTCTATTCTACTCTATTCTATTCTATTCCTCTCTAGGTGTTATGACTGCTTTTGACCTTGCACCCCAGGCAGTGCCACTCGCCCTGGGCGGAGGGCAGGGTGGGCATCCCCTGCCGCAGGAGCCCTGTGCGGGGCGGGGGACCGAGAGGCCCTGCTCCCTGTGCTGCCTGTGCTGCCTGTGCTGCCTGTGCTGCCTGTGCTGCCTGTACCTGATACAGTGCAGGTGCCTGACGTCTCTCCTGGAGGACCTCCAGGCAGCAGAAGCATTTTCCTCTTAATGTGTGGTGCTGCTCCAAGCTGGAAATCGATGCTTTTATTTTAAGGGCCTGAATTCCCGGTTGCAGGAGCTGTTCGGCACAAGGTGTGGCTTCGAGCAAGAAGGTGAAGGTGGCGGCAGGCGGATGGGAGCGGGCATCTCACTGGTGGCTGGGGCTGAGGGCAGATCGCCCTGGTGCACGCTGAAGATGCCCGTCAGCTGGCAGAGGAAAAAGCAAAGTACCTGGCGTGCTCACCCCAATCTTAGCTTGACCCCATTCGAATAAATCCTCTGCCAGGGATTGTCTTCGCTGCTAACTTTAAATAGCAACATCTTCATTAACCTAAGCCTTCTCTTGAGCCTCATGGCTGCTCTCTCTGCCCAGCATGTTCTGTTACCCCTGTCTTAGACTGACAGTCCAATCCTTCCTACACCTGCACTGATGCTAGCAGCACTAAGGGCTGCAGGATCAGGGAGATGGTGTGAAGCCCTGGCCTGTGGTCTGTGGGCCACAGAGATTCACCCTAGGAAAATATCTATCTCCAGTGCTCCTCGCAGAGCAGCATCAGACATCTCTCCACAAACCAAGCGTCGCAGCCACTTTTTAAAAATTTTTCTTTCTCTGTCCTTCTTTCTTTTTTATGTGCACAGGCAAGAAAACATAGGTTTTGGAAGAGCCCCTGGCAATACCCAACAGAAGGCCAGCTTGTCTTTGAAGAGGCTGCGCCAGGTGTGTGTTGGTGTACCTGGGTGGGAAAAGCCCCACGGGCACAACCCCCCCAACAGAGGTGGGCACGGGATGCCTGGTCTCCCGCACGGGGAGCCCAGGGAGGTGGCAGGGGGCCAGCGCTGGGCCATGCTGCAGCAGCTGCGCTCCTACCCCAGAGCCAGGGCATTGCCACAGGTTGTAGGTGTCTGTGATTTCTTCCTTTTCTTGAATGCAGGGAGAAACAAGACCTTTCCCTTGGACTTCCTCGTGCACATTAAAGCCTTCCTGGAGGAACCGTCGACTCTCTCTTGTGTAATTATTCTGTTAAATACACCACATAGCAGAATCGGTTTAATTTGTTGGTTCCTGTTTGGGACATATCAGACTGATCGTTGCTTCTTCTGCGTCTCCGGCCTTGCTGCAGCTGCGATGGCAGGTATGAAGTTGCCCCTGGCCCTGGCAAGGGAAGTGGGACTGAGGAGCCACGCTCAAAACGGTCCTGACGCGACCATGGTTGAGCTCCCTCCTATGGATGGCTACAGAAGGCCAAGTGAGGTTCAGACCTTTGGGTACCAAAAGTTTTTTATCTCCATCTTTATTTACAGAGTATTTGCTTTGAGTGGGGGTAGAATATCTTCCAGAGTGGTGTTATACCACAGATGACTTTTGAGCAAGTTTTGGCACATGCAGATGGGTTGTAAAGCCTCTAGTGTCATGACCCAGGCTCTAATTCATTGAGGAATCACAGGTGCCCAAAGGAAACTACAGTTTAG
Source organism: Sagittarius serpentarius (assembly GCA_034782735.1). Taxonomy (NCBI): domain Eukaryota; kingdom Metazoa; phylum Chordata; class Aves; order Accipitriformes; family Sagittariidae; genus Sagittarius; species Sagittarius serpentarius. Next base: position 31,395,579 of record JAVKLA010000027.1, on the reverse strand, counting down.
GCATCAGAGGTTATGCCAAATGAGCTAGACAAAAATGAGAAACACAACCAGCACTCTGCTGGCACAAGGTGCCAGGTTATAGGTAGAATCACCCAAAGCTGTTCATGTCCTCTCTGCCCTAGCCCACTTCTCCATCATGCCCAGTGCATCTTACCACTGTCCCCCTTCTCCCTACCTAATAACAAGGAAACCCCAAACCAGTGAGAAACCTGTGCTGCAAAGAGCCTGGGCAGCCAAGTGGGTGCCAGGAAGCACAGGGTGGTGCCCACTGGGACCAGTGGCAGCGACTCCCCGGTCTTTGTTGGGAACTGCCCCAGATACACAGTGATCTCGGTAGCCTCAGATGTAAGAAAATCTCTTCTGCTGGCACCCAGTGGTGTCATGACCTGCTCCCAGAACTCTCTACTTATTTCATCCAAAGAATGAATGAATTAATGAAAATATGTAATCCTAACCTTGAAACTGGCCCAGGTACCCTGGACTTCTTCTGCCTCCTCTTATCCCTCCAGGCTGATTCTCCATGTCTGGGTGGCCAGGGGAATGAGCTGGGTCAATTTAAGTGTGAGGTGCTTCACCACTACAGTGCCTTGTACTTAACTGGTGATTTCATCCCTCACTAGGCAGGGCATAAAAATCCCACCGTTATGGATGTGATCTTCCCTGGGGACCCGGTGTACTGCCACTGTGTTTCGTAAAGCCACGGCCATTTCGGTGTTAATAACTGCAGTGGGTGACAGCCTCATCTCACCCACTGGGGTTTTGGGGAGGGAGGGAAATGGTCCCCACTCCTGCATGCACGAGCCCATTAGCCAACACCAGCAGGCAGAAATGTGGAGTCATGAACTGCCCCCACCATCTCCACATGACCTCTGAGAAGGGTCCTGAAACCACCCCAGCACCAAAGGAAAGCTTGGGTGACCTTCACTGAATGCACTGCGAAGGATGAACGCTCCAGGTTCCTTGACTGTGAAGGAGAAGCCAGTTTTCAGCACAACAATGACAATTCGCATCCACTTAGAGATCTGAGCTATAGTGTTTGTATCTCTGCTAAAACTGCCAAATAACCTCTCAGCGTACTGATTGGGGAGTACAGATCCACCTGATGAGTGAGGTAAGTGCCATAGGAATGGAATAATTTAATTCCTTTGTTTGCCTGAGTGAATCAAACTAACAAAAACCCCATTCATCTCTAATAAAACCTTTCCTCCTTTTTTGTAATCAATATGGGTCAGATCTCTTTTACGCAACGCAAAGCTCTAATACAGCTGAGTAAAAAATGTAATGTAATTTTGAGAATCTATAAATGCTCTAAATGTCATGTATTTAATAACGTCAATCCTGGCTAACTAGGAAGCAGAGAAACTACTTCTATGACCATTAAGGATAGCATTTCCTATTCCAGAGCAAACGCCAGTGATTTTGTCTCCCATATATTGGCAAATTCAGTGCCTTCTGACAGTGGAGAACACGTGTTCCCTAACCCTTTACTGTGCTGAAACAGCCATTTAAAAATAGCTTTTGAGGCAAGGCGTGATCTGATCCTTTCCATTCTTCTTCAAATGCATTCATGCCCAGCACTGCCCAGTAGGCTAACCTGATCTTGAACAAATGCTTCACAGATTTTTGGTAGTTATCAAAAGCTCAGTTTCAAGACCGTAGAGCATTTCACTCCTAAAGCATAGTAAATCAGCCAGGAGAGCGTGAAAGCCACTCTGGGCAGTCTCCCTTTTGTAAGGTAATTTACTTTCAAGTAAGGAGCGGTGTTTATGGACTCCCCGCCACCCCCACTGGCCCCGCGACAGACTCTCCGTCCTCCCAAGCCCCAGCCAACAATTCGGTCTCTTCCCAAGGACTGTTCAAAGAGGTTGGAGGGTGGGGGATACCTCAGCTCTGGGCAACCCCCTGGAGCTAGCTGCGGCTAGGGCTGCTCCCCCACCCCCCCAGTTCCTTCCACATGCCACATGCAAGACACCAGCAGCACCCTGCAAATCCTGGAAATCAGCCCAGCGTAACCTGTTCCCCAGCATTGCTATGCCGTTGGGTTTTGCAAGAAAAAAGCAGGCTCAGTTTCCCAATTGAGTCCAAGCTGCAGTTTGTCTCCTCTTTCCTGCACTCAACCACGGCTGGAGAAATGGAGATAAACTGCAGTTACCCTCAGGGCAGGAGCTGCCCCCACCAGCACTGCAGAGATGGGCCAGAAAAGAGATTAAAGCCTTTCCCCCCGCCCCGCACCTTAGAGTAGACTTCATCTTTTAATTCTCTTTCCTTTATAGTTATTCACACGGCCAAGGAACACCTTAACACAGATGCTCCAGCAGACAGGGCTGCCAAATGGCCCCTGTGTAACTAAATAGCTGCCCCGCGCTGCGGGCAGTACCTGCCTGCGGCTGCTGGCCCGTGGAACGCTGCATCTGGGCGAGCGAGTGAGTGACACCTCACCGTACAGCTTATTGTGAAGGGTTGGCTAAGTGGAGGTAATTAATGGCTGGAGAATGACATTTAAACATGTGTTTGATACTTTCTCCTAGAATTAGGACAGGATTACACTACTTAGCATTCTGATTAATTCTTTCAGCCTGCAACTGACTTCAGATTTGCATAAGCAGTGTAGTTCATGCTTTCTGCTACCAAAAGCAGAAAAGCAGGATATTTTTCAGCTATTATTTTGCTTTCAGTATTTCAGTTAATTTCCACAGTGCATTTGTCATTGTTCAAGAACATACAATGCGTTGCCAGATCTATCATTAATGCCAGCTCAATAGTGTCAGAACAATGATGATGTCTCGTTTCCATGAATTGCAGCCTTTCTAATAAAAATAAAAAAAACTGAGCTCCATCTGTAATTTTTTTTTGACCCTGGATGTTCCTTTCTGCCCCAAGGACCACACGGTTCAGCCTGTGAAACTGTATGTATGGTTCCCCTCCATGGGTGGGGGTGCTTGCTCCTGAGCCTGTCGCTGGCACGTTCAGTGCTCATGGTTTTAAGCCTGTTTATCCAAAACAGAAGCTTGCAGCTCCCATCATAGAAACATCACAACATTATAGTACGAGGGCTCCGCGGTGGAGCTCACGCTTTCTGTAAGCTCTCGTGGGATGCTCTGGAGTACATGCATCTGCCAGTCACTGCCTGTCAGCTAAGCAGGGTAGAAAGAAAAGCACAGGCAAATTATTAGGGAAAAGGAAGACCCCCTTTCTGCCCGCTAATTCAAGATCCTTGGCTAGAAGAAGGGTCCTCTTATTTAGCCCAGCTCCCAGTTCATGAAGCGCTTCTCCTTTCTACCCCATGGCACACACACTGTTCTTCATTGTTCTGTTACCCACCAATAAACCCCCAGAAGAAGGGATATTTTCTTCATTTGGGAAGTGTAATTAAAGGGCCTTGATTTAAAGTCTCATTTCCATATGAAACTTTTGTGCTTGTAGCAAGTAGCCTTTTCACCCAGGCATGCCACTAAGGCTTTACTTGCTGGGGAGGAACCAGGGAAGCATTGCACGTTTTCCTGCCGGAGGGCAGATGCTTCCCTGTACACAGCGAGTGCAGGCCCACCCCATCCCCCTCCACCCCCCACCCCCACCCCCCCGACTGCTCAGTCTGTTGCTTGTTTGTGGATGTTGAAGGATGACCTTGTGCTTTGGGATGCTGTAGCTGGTATTTCAGCATTGATTTAAATGCCACTGCTCCAGGGGTCCGTGCCGTCCCCCTGCCCCTGTGTGCTGGCTGTCAGGGTCATCTCATCAGTGCAGGACTCACGAGGGAGAGGAGGCATCTCCTGGTTTTCCCATGTGTTGCAGCTGAGAGAGATGCTCCAACTACAGCCTCCCACCACCGGTGACAGTGACAAACCTCCCTGTTTGCCCAGACTGGGGTCCAGGTGAAAAGCGCTATGGATGAAGGAAGTCTTAGCAATAATTTCCTTATTCACAATTAAGCTTTCAGCCTGTCTCCTTTAAAGTAAAAAGCAGGGATGTCATGTTGTTCAGCAGAAGTTCTCTCTGATGTAAGTATTTCTAATGGCTTCATTACTTAGATCATCAGTAAAACAACACTTCCAACAAGCTGTAGGACTTGTCCTAGAGATCAGCGATGCAGGGTTGCAAGGCATCGATGCAAAGGTAAACTGGAGAGCGCGGTTCTTGCACTGCGCTCCCCAGTGCCAAGCCTGGAGGAGCACTGGACAACGTTGCACATCTCTGGCACTGAAGAAGAACTTGCAAACAGCAAGCAAGGGACCTAGCTGCTTTGCAAACCGAACCCCTTAATTTGGAGAGAAGCAGGACACTATGGCCAGCAGCACTCTCAGAGCAGGGAACCAGGGAGCTGGAGAGCAGAGCTGCAGGTGGCCCTGCAGGTCCAATGTGATCTGTGGGAGTGGTGGGGAGGGATGAACATGACAGAAAGCTGAGGTAGTCTGGGGGCTATGAATCAGTAGGAAAGGGTGCTGCTTTGGGGCATGGAACAGAAAGGGAAAAGTGTGTTTGACTTCGAGGTTGAGGAAGAATGGTGTCAAAACAGGAACTGCATGAAACTCCTTCTCAAAAGTCAGATCTCTCTCTCTAAGCTGAATGCACGCACTGAATAAATAGACACTGAGCTCCTCTGCTCAGGAGATGTCTGTACCAGGCTCGCTGTGGCACTGCAAATTTGCTGGTTGTATGCCCAATGTGGACGCTCGGGTTCGCACCGGTGCCGTCGTGATGTTAGAGTCAAACACCTCTTGCTGGGCTGCAAGTCATCCAGCAGAGCCAAACTCCAAACCCTCCCCATTGCCCCTTTAAGTTTAGACTGTCGTGAATAGGAAAGAAGCCCAAGCGAAGGTTTATCCAGAAGTTCACACCGACATTTTTATCCCATTACAGTCACACACACACTCAAACAGCCCAAACACTTCAGGCCAAAGGGCACCACAAGAATTCAAACAGTTTCAGGCTCTTCTGCAGCTGATCAGCAATGTTATATCTCAGTATTCTCGCAGAACATTCAAGTCATAAATTCAGGCACAAAAGCTGTTTCTTCCCTCTCCTCCCCTGATTAAGGTGCATGGCCAGATTAAGCCTGGGTATGAATGTCATAATTTCTGTGGGTGAATGTCAGCCTTTCCTGAGGAGCAGTGAAAACCTGCTGGGGTGTGCTTTCAGATGAGCTCTGAATTTACAGTATTGTTTATCAGATTTCTCAGTATTTACACTCAGTTCCCATTCCAGTAAACAGATGATATATTATATGCTACTACTGTTCAAAAAACCCAAGGAAATGGAAGCCAGAAACTCTCTGCAGCAGAAACCCACAGACTCAAAGGGTGCTGAATTTAGGTTCCTTCCAATGCCTTTTTACTCTGTCCATTATTTATAGATAATACACAGTTCATACGTATTTAGAGCAGGCATGAGCACTGTTGAGAAGATAGGATTTGCTCAATGGGTTCAGACTCTCTGTATTTTCAGCTTACAACCTGTCTCCAACAGTAACAATTTCCAGATGCTTTAGAAGAAAGATTTCTGTAAGGGATGATAACAGGAAAGCCAGCCCCTACATCACATTCTTCTTTACTGAAGGAACTCGGCTTGTGACAAGGATTGTGAGGAATATACTCTGCATTTTTTGAAACTCAATTGAGCAGAGAATGAGAAAACGTTCCTGCTTGTACACCAGTGCCTGGCCCTGTCCGAGTCCTGCGCGGCTCTGGCACGTTCTGGCATGCTGAGTGGCCCACGTGAGTGCCTTCTGATAAACGCGCTTGAGATTTTTCTTCTTTTACTAGAGTACGGTACCGGCAGTGCCTTTCATTTTACTTCTTATCTTTTTTGCAATGTTTTGTTTATCTCTGTTGACAGACAAACCTACAGCGCTGGGCGATGCCATTGCCCACGAGCTGGCAGATGGCTGGTCCACCCTCTGCACGGTAAAGCCCTTTGGTAACAGCCCGAGACAAAACCTCTTCCTTAGAGGGTATTTTCTCTGCACTTTAAAAGCAAGGAGGACAATCAGTGGAATAAGGGATGGACAGGCTGCGGGTGCCCCAGGGTGGGTCGTGAACCACACAGGATAACGCTGGTGAAAGTAGCTTCAGAGGAGTCAGTGACTGGGAAAGCAACCAAGTCCCTGGCTGGGACAGGCCCACGGTATGTGGCTTTTGCCTCAGAAAGGGAAAATCCCTCTTCCTTAATTGCAGGGAGGCTGTTGTCACTTTTGTATTGCACTCTCCTGTCCTTAATTACATTGAATAATTTTACAGAATAAATCGGGCAGTGCACCTGCAGTATGCAATGCAGATTGGGCGAAATGTTCATTTTAATTACACTAAGTTTATTCAACCTTGTTAATGCCAATAACTCCATCTGGCAGGAGCAGCAAGCAGAGTTTGGCATTTATTTCCAGGTATACAAAGCCTGGGTTTCTGCAAACTGAAAGGAGATGAGCCATCTAAGGGAATTTGATCACAGTGTTTGATTTAGCAAATTAATTTTAAGCTTCGAGAGCATGATAATGGCAAATACAGCTGTATCAGCTTCACCTGGCTCAGAGTTACAGGGGGACATTTCCTGCATATCAATTAGCTTAATGTGGAACCAGTTTTGGAAATGGCTCTGATTGAGTAATCTATACCTCAAAGAGTTAAACAAATGAGGAGATTTTAAGTATTAGATTTGACTGAATATTAATATGATACTTTTTCATAATACAGGCTAGCTGCTAAGGAATCCTCTTTAAAGACCAGCTTTGAGCTCAGCCGTGATGAGGTGCAGTGTGTGCCATTTTGTAATGGGCGAGAACCTCTCCTAACAGGCTATATTCGGTGTTTGTACACTTCCTTTTAAAATATCCCCATGTGAAATGATTTTAGTAGAGGATCTGCCACGATACATGTTAGCAAGAGGGTGACACACTTTGTATTTCCATGGTGAGCAAACCCAGACCCTTTCTGCTGTTGCTATTTGTGTGTTTCTTGGTTTGTATTAATTTATTTTTTGTTAAGACCAGAAGCTTTCTTCTTTCTTGGTGCACAGAGGAAGACAAATCATCCGAAGACAAATCATCCAAAGACAAGCACATTTACAGAGGTGACAAAGCCGTCAGTACGAGCTCATTCATTCTGCATCTGGACTTTGAAGCATCTGCACAGAGATGAGGGCCCTGTCTGAAAGAGCTGTGTGTTACTTTTTAAGGGAATGAGCAAATGTACAACCTCGTTAACATGAGTTACTGTTGTTAAATAGCCAGTAGATATGAAAAGGAGAAGCAGGTTGGCAGGCCCTTGTGGTCAGCCTGCCAAATGAATATGGAATTGAAGAGGTTGCCATGAAAAGGAAACTTCTTGCATGGTGATGTACAGTGTGAGTGCCTAAGCATAAGCCAGAAATACTTTAAGGGTTAGGAAACACTGAGATTTGATATGTATTTCTCTGATGATCAAGTAAATTCTTCCTTTTTTAATAGCATCTTCTGTAAAGCTTCTTTCTTAAAGAGGACAGTCCACTAGTTACACAGCAGATACAGGGTATAGAGAGCTCGGCTTTCTAAAAGCCACTGCTTTAGAATAGTCCCTATTCCTGGTATCTGTGGCTAATCTCACAAGTATTCATACAGACTTTGCCCAAGATACAAGATTTATGATATAAACCGTAATACAAAACAGCCTCTTTATCAGCTATCTGCTGCAGTCTGAGGTTTACCCAAAAAATAAGAACAGTTACAGTGCTTTGTTCTCAGCTGAATTTGCAGAAAACAGAAAACCCAGCCACTCCTGGTCTTCAGGTCCAGCATATTTCACCACGAAGCTCCTACTCCTTCATTAGGGAGCCCCAATCCACAAGAAGCAAGAGCTGAGCTGCCTATCATTTATGGGACATAGCTGCAAGGCAAACAAATCCCCTCTGGCGGCCAGGCTCTCCCGTGCAAGGCGCTATTCAGATGTGGGCAGGATAAGACTGTTCTGTTCCAAGGAGCTCAACAGACTTGGGAAATGAAAAATAATAGGTGACTGCTAAGAAATGGTAAACAGAGGGATGTGTACATTGCATGGCTGGTGCTGGGCCAGGGCTAGGCTTCACTGTGAATTTATATCCCTAAAGGAGATGCCACTATGGAGGGAAATGGTGGAAAAATAATTAGCAGTAATGGCAGCTCAGTAAATTAAACTTACAGACTCGATTAGCTGGCACTCTTGTCTTCGTGGGTGCTGTGAAGACCCCTAGGCTGACAGATAAATGGGCCTGGAGCATCCAGAACCATTCATCAGCTGATATTTGAGTAGAGAGATGAGCACGATGCAAGAATGGAGACACAAGTCCCACCATTGTAGCAAACATGGGCACGGTCCCAGGGCACCCTTTAGGCATGTGTTTTGGATGCTGGCTTGTAGGTCAGTGGTGGTGGGTTGACCCTGGCTGGACACCAGGTGCCCACCAAAGCCGCTCTATCACTCCCCTCCTCAGCTGGACAGGGGAGAGAAAATATAATGAAAGGCTCGTGGGTCAAGGTAAGGACAGGGAGAGATCATTCAGCAATTACCATCATGGGCAAAACAGACTCACAATGGGGGGAAAAAAAAAATTTAATTTATTAGCAATCAAAGCAGAGTAGGATAATAAGAAATAAAACCAAACCTTTAAAAACCACCTTCACCCACCCTTCCCTTCTTCCTGGGCTTAACTTTACTCCCAATTTTCTCTACCTCCTCTCCCTCAGCGGCGCAGAGGGACGGGGAATGGGGGTTGCAGCCAGTTCACCACACGTTGCCTCTGCCGCTCCTTCCTCCTCAGGGGCAGGACTCCTCACACTCTTGCCCTGCTCCAGCGTGGGGTCCCTCCCATGGGAGACAGTCCTCCACGAACTTCTCCAGTGTGGGTCCTTCCCACAGGCTGCAGTTCTTCACGAACTGCTCCAGCGTGGGTCCTTTCCACGGCAAGCAGTCCCTCAGGCACAGACTGCTCCAGCGCG
>JAVKLA010000027.1:31351178-31374535 GCA_034782735.1 Sagittarius serpentarius | reverse complement strand
GGCTCATTTTATATTGTTTTTGTTTTTGCATTGCCTAGTTATGAAATGTTGCATGACAACAGTTTAAAACAGTGACTTAAAATTTTGTTTTACGTTTTGCATGCTACAGAGACCAGATGAAAAAGCCCATATTTATATTACTTACAGTCCTTTTATTAGAGGCAGCCTCAACTACCCCAAAGTAGAAACATTTGTTAGAAATACTTGCTGCCAGTCTTACCATTTCATTTGCCAGATCTTTTATTATTCTATGATTCCTAGACACAGATCATCTTCTCTTTTAATTCAAGCACATTAAAACTCTTCAAATTTTATTCCATTTCAGGTTTGGTACTTTTCATCCTCATATTTTTAGTCTAATTAGCTACCCTGTCTTTGCCCCTCTGTTTATTGTCCTCTCTTACTACAAACTGAGATGAAGGATTAAATTTGTTTTCGGACCATACCTAGACCGTCTTTAATTTGGATGTTACTCTGTCTGCATAACTCGTTCTTGTCTTACTGGACTGGCTCACAGCACTCAACTACTTGGGCGAATATAATTTCCAAAGTTAACACTGTTTTGGGGCAGCTCTTACTCAACCCTTTTCAAATTTTCAATCTCTTGTTCGCCAGTTTTGGGTAACAATTCATCAAATTCAGCATTAATAAAACTTCACTCTCCTACTTGAATCTTCCTGCAGCAGATAAAATATGCAGCTGTAACACCTTGCACAGCCCCGGAGAGAAGAGCACAAGACTCTGCTCTGTGGCTGCCTGATGAGGCTCCCGGGAGCAGGGCAGGGAAGGAGCAGGCTGCAGCGAGCGGGTGCCACGCAGTCCCTCGGAGGGTCTGTGACCACCTGGGAGAGGGTGGTTAAGCAGGACTGGGTGGCAGCAGTGCTCAGATTCAGTCGGTCAGGAGCACAGGTTCTTGCATCTGTCCATATTTGTCTTCTCTTTGCATCTTCTTAAGAAGTTAATGCATTTATAGCCTAGGAGCTATCCCCAAACAGCCGGGAGGCATTCACCCCCAAAGAAAAAGCAGCATGAAGATTTAGTGGGTACACCAGCTGGAAAATGCTGCTCCTGCCCACACTGATGAGGCAACAGAGGCGAGGGCCAAATCCGTGGCACCTGGCCACGGCTGGTCATCTGGCTAGCTGAAGCTTCATCCCTCTCGTTATGGTGATGGCTTCACATTTGCTCAGGTTTGGTTTTTTTGCCAGGTTTGGTTGCTGGGATTTAGCACAGCTGGGCAACCTGCATTATCCCACTCAGAGAACATGGGAAAACAGCCTTAGTTTTCACTTGCTACAAGGAGACTGAGGACATCTGTTGTGGCTGGACGGGGTCTTCTCAGCAAAGGACAGAAGGGTACTCCACGCAATGAGGCCCTTCACTCGAAGTATGACATGGTTCCTCTTAAAGACAGATGAGAGCAGTAAATGCAGCAGATATTGGTAACTGGATCTTGCAGAATCTGGCTATTCCTAGTCTGCTTTCCTTTATTCTTGGGGTATTTCTCCCTGTTTTTGGCAAGCAGTTGTTGGCTCTGTCTTACTTGTGCTCTACAGCAACCAGACATTGAGTGCGGTTGCCGCCTTTGCTTGGTTTTGGTGTTGGGTCCTCGTAAACCATACTCATATGGCTTCCAGTCAATTCAACCCGGCGGGGCAGAGTGAGCTTGTATCCTCCTGCAAAACACTGTGTGTGCGTATCCCCGGGGTCAACGAAGTCAACAGAGAAACTGATAGATTGGGTTGACTTGTGGGAGTCTGCCTTTATGTTCAGGTTCACATAAAACGCTGCCAGGCCAGCACGTGCCTACCTGTTTACCAGGTGGGATCCAGCCGTGAAGTTGCCTTACGTGCAGCATTGCTTTTATGACCCAGCACGCTGGGAGAGCAAACTGTAACGCCAGGTCTGGTTTCAGGGAAGGGCACTCAGGAGAGACACAAAGCACCAGCTGGAGCCTGGAAAGGTCTAAATCATTTGGTTGAGTGTCTGGGGTCCTAACAGACTCCATGTTTATCATCACCTGTGGGGAAGGAGTGGGAGACGACTATAGAGGGGTTGTTTTGCTCTCCCCTCCCTGGATATCGAGAGCTTTTGGGTTTCTTGCAGCCACAAGCACAGTAATTGCTCCCTCTGCTTCATGCTCACCTCCTGTTGCAGTGCCAGGCTGTGCCGGGGCTGCAGAGCCTGCGGTACGAAAATAACTCGTGCGCTTGCCTCTGTGCAAGTGCTGTGAGCTTGCACCACAGGTATGTGACTAACTGGCGTCCACACGTCCGTCCTTCTCGGAGCAAGGTCGGGGACACAGGCAGGCGCTGGCAGTGCCAGCTCTGGGGCCAGAGAGATGGCAACAGTGGGTGCTGGAAAAGGCCAAAGTGAGAAGTGGGATATCAAAGGGATGCGGTTGGCCGATGCTGCCAGAGCTGGTGCTCAGGCACAGCCGCGTCCTTCCCATCGGCTTGGGCAGAGCTGGTACTGAAGTAGCAGGGATCCTCTGTGTCCCGGCTTGATACCCTCTCCAGCTCCTACTCCTGTGTTCAGGAAACGTATGACAAATTTATCACCATTTACCTCTTGGGTATCAAAGGGAGAAAGGGGAAAAGTGTGCGTTATCAAGGAAAGGGCAAAGACGCCTGGTGTGAGCCAGAAAACAGATGCCAAAAATGCTTTCATTCCTATCTCTTCAGCAGCTACAGACACTAGGAAACCTTTCTTTATTATCTGTGGGGGAAGAAGTTAATGAAGTGCCTGCCAGAAACACTGTATAAAGATGTGTGCCAGGACGGTGAGTTCCCTTCCCGAGAGCGAAAGTCCAGGGCTTTCTTCTGAGCCGACCCTTTTGTTCTGCTCGGAACCCTGCCTGCCCACTGATACAAAGCCAGGCAAAGCCTGGCGATTTAGACTTTACCCATCTAGTGGCAAAAAGCAAGGATGAGCTGCTGGGGAGGCACTGGGTGACTGGGAGGGGAGCAACAGCGGAGATGTCCTGATCAGGACTGGCAAGAAAATGAAGCAGAGTCAGTTGTTGATTGTGTCCAAATTCAACCCAGGTGTGATTTTCCCTGTGGTCAGATAACAGCTGGGTGGCAAGCTGGGGCTGGGCGAGGAGGGGGCGGGCAGTGACCTGTGCAGCCTGAACCCCCCCACACCCCCACCCGCCCGGGGGTTCTTTGGGGGACTGGGTGCAGAAAGCAGCCTTCTTTGCGGGGATGTGCACACAGGCACCAGCCGGGCTCCCGGGAACGGGCTGCAAAATGCCACCGTCCTCTGCAAAGGAAAAGGGGTCTCCAGTGCCAAGAGCTGACCTGCCTCCAAGGGCCTCGCAGCCGTGGGAAGTGCTGGGACCGCAATGTCTCCACAAAGGAAGGGTAACGTCACACTCTCGTTCCTGAGCACGGGCAGTGAACCACCATGTCAAAGGTGTGCTGAAATTCATTTTTTAATAAATCGGGCTATTCACACACTGGTATATTTAACAGGAGTGTGATATGCTATTTCCATGTGAGGGTGCAGACTGGTGATTTGTTATTACAAATTAAATACTAGCAGCTACTCGGATAAGATAAGCTACACAGAAGTAGGTAGCAGCAGCTCAAGGAAAGGAGGAAGAAAAAGAGTCAGTGGAAGCAGAGGAAAAGAAAAATAAGAAAAAAGTAAAAACATTTGAAACTTGCCAAGTGTGATAAACGCTGTGAAGAGGTTTTGGAAAACTGGAAATGTTCCTTTTTGATATAGGTGGGACTAAAATACAAATGACTGAATTCCTGTTCCTGATTTCTGTTCCTTTTTCCTTATTGGAGAAAGATTTATTTGGGAGCAAAAGGATATTTCTATCTTGTTTCTTTGTTTTTCTGCACTCACTATCACTGTGTGCACGCTTGGTTTCCACGATTGCTGTCAGGCACTTGGGCTCTCATCCAGCAAATACTTAAGCACACGCGTAACATCCCAGCCAGCGTAAGGTTATCCATGTGCTTAGATGACTTTGGGTCAGGTTCTTAATATCTCTGTGGCTCAGATGTGACTTCCACACAGCGAGGAGGAGACACAGAAGAGCCAGACAATTAGCAAATGTTATTGTGAGACCACAGAGATTCTGGCAGGAGGGCTCAGGGGGTAATCCGCTACCTGAAACATTATTTCGGTCTAGGGGGAAAAATCGGTAAATCGGTTATTCTCCAGAAAGTTCTGCTTTCGGGCATTGGAAGCAACCAGCAAATTCAGTCCAAATGAACCAGGTTAGGTTAAACGGTGCAAATAGCAGAGTTTGAGAGGAGACGGGGTGGGCTGTGCTTCCCGGCTGAGCAGTCCCCAAGGACAAAGGAGGGTGACCACCAGCGGGGCAAGTGATGGTAACCCCTCCTGCACACACAGGTCTATGCTGAAGTCCCACTGCAGATAAAGACCTTTGTTTCCAAATACCCTTGGCGTGTTTTAAAAATGCCCCAATAGCTTTCTTTGATCCAAAATGCAGGTTTTTTTCCCCTGCATGTTGCCAAGTAATCAGTTCTTGTTTGATCCAAATGACTTTCCCTTGTTTTCTTTCAGTTTGGCCCCAAGATAAGTGCACACTACTCAAGTGCATCAATTAATGGAAAGCATCCACATTCAGCAGAAAAGTAAGTCTTCTGGCTGGTCCCTTAAGAGGTACTGATCATGACTGCTAGAGGATGGGATTTTTTTCCAGCTAAGAGTATTTCAGTTTTCATCTGCTCTCTTAAGTTTTTGAGCTGGTCTCCTGGTGCTTCAGTGCCAGTGAGGTGGGATCGCTGCAAGGGTGATTCCCATCCAGCACACTTGCTACTTCCCAGAATCAAAACGTTTGACGTGGCGGTCCACCTCAACTCCTCTTGCTCTCCTGACCGTGGTTTGAGGGACAACACAGGCTTGAGGTCCTTCCCAGCAGGCGGGAAGGGATGAGGCCACCCTCTTAGGGGAGAGGCTCAGCGCTGCATGCTCCAGCAGTGCTGTGACACCAAGTCTCTGGGCCAGGGAATGGGCCCGGCTCCTTTTCACTGCCGGCGTAGATATAGTCCTGGAAGATGTGCAAGATGGCAGAAAGTGAGTTTCGTCTTGCTTGTGGTTCGGGATCCTTTTCTGTCTAACCAACAAGTAGTGCAGAGCAAGGGCGAGGGTGTTGCAAGGGAAATCCAGGAGAATGGGCAGAGGATGTGGGGACATCGGCATAGGGGAGGAGATGCAGGAGGGATGCACCGGTCCCAAAAGTGGTCAGCTCCCATGAGGAAGCAGGTACAAGCAAAAGTTTTAAAAGATCGTGTGAGAAGCTGTTATGTATCTCAGGAGGAAGAAAAATCAGCTCAATACTGCCTAAGGGTAGATGATAAGCATTATTTAGGCTCAAATGCCAGAAAAATTGTTGCAGACCAGGTGATCCTTTCTACAAAATATATCACAAAAAGGCAGCTCATGGTGCAGGAGGTCTCCACCACCCCCCCAGCAGCAGCCACCGAAGGGGTCTTTGTTTGGGAACAGGTCACACCCTCCCAGCGCTTCGGTCCCATGGCTCTTCTCACTGCTAGGAAGGGTGCTGGGGGAGTCCCCAAAGCCGCTGGTGCTGCATGGGAACCCAAAATTATTGCTTCTGAAAGGGGAATCATTTACCCTCCCTGGGAGCCGGAATTAGTGGCACTAAAGAGCCGTGACAGATATATTCAGAGCGTAGGATTTTCTTACAGTGCTGCATTCCTGGGAAACCATCTTCCACCTGATTTGACTCGAACAATAATTCTTTCACTGGGTCGCCATCAGTGAATGGGGTGGGCTGAACCACTTTCCCTTCTTGTTTTTATTTCAACACCCCCTGTGCTGGTAGTGCCATGTCAGCTGTATCAAAACTAAAATATCTTTTCCTGTGGTTTTTTTTCCACCCTGTTTTTCTACAAGAGCAAAAGTCAACATGACAACATTTTGCTGAGCCCTGTTTCTGTCTCTTTTTTGTCTGTGTAACTGATGCCAATGGAAACACTAGCATCAGCCACTCGTTCAAACAGCAAGCTGCAGAGGCCAGCAAAACACATGGGGTTTGTTTTTTATATATCTATATTTACATATATAGATATATATATAACACTAAAATCATGCCTACTTGCTTTTTTTCTTTTATTTTTAAAAACAGTAAAAAGTCATGGATGTCTGAGGGAAGATTTCAAGATGAAGCACTTTTCTAAGCGTTGTTTCAGTAAGAGGAAAGCCAAGAGTAGATTCTCAGCTGCTTACATGGATGTGGCTCCTTTCTGAGAGTGGGGATTGACACCAGGGAAGATCTAGTCTTTTGTGGGTTCAAAGATCAACCCATATAGAGTTTCTGCTCCCTGCATGTCTTCCATTTTATGGGCAAACAAATGTTATCTATTGTTAGCTCTGCGGAGCCAAAAGAAGTATGGGAGGAGAAGCTGGATTGTGTCCTACCTTGTAGCACTGTATATGTGTTGAAGTTATTACATAGGTCCTGATACATGTATGTTATAGACGAGTTTAAGTATTAGAGATATCTATATGTACATTATGGTATACACAACACATATTACTGCGGTCAGTGAAGCTCTGGCATACTGTCCATCATGCTAAGGCTGAGGGAACCAACTCATGTCCCCTGGAAGTGCCCATCACGGGCCCCAGACATGGAAGGGTGGGAGGGAGGGAGACAGGGAGGGAGGGAGGGAGGGAGGAGGTCCCAAATGCAGGATAGAGAGCCTTCCCTGCGAGGCATCGCATCCCCATAGTGGAAGGAGGAGTGTGAGTCTTTGTATCATGGTCCCAGGTGGATGCAGCGCATTTGTTTCTCAGCAGGCTTCAGCCTTTAAATATCTTTTATGTATTTTTCCAGTCAGTGCCCGTGTCTCATTGCTTTGCGCTCACTTGGTTGATTGACGCTACAGAAGAGACTGGTTTGACGTTGGGGGTTTTATCGTGGAAAAGTTAAGCTAATTCAGGGAATATAGGCTTCTCTGCCACTTTTAGCAAGAGTCTTTGGCTCTCCGAGGGGCGGATGCTGTTGCTTTCATTTCTGTGTCTCTCTGCGCGGTGTAAGGTCTGCCTTGCCCCTAGTCCTGGAAAGCTTTGCAGGTCACAGCAAGTGCTGGGGAGAAGTAGGGATTTCAGTCAGAAATTCAGAAAATCTCCCTGTGAACAAGTCATCCCCAGCCACCATCAGCAGGGAGGTGCAGCAGGACTTCTGCCAAGCCCTGGGAACAGCACACTTGAGGCTGCCATTATCATATGTTTTTCAGAGCATTAGTCATTTTTTTTTTCACTTAGCGTCTTTCAACTGGCTGAAAATTATAAACTTCCCAACATATAATTAGAACATCCTTATAAACACTGTGCATGGTTTAAAAACTCCTTCGGGCTCTTGCCCTGCAGCAGAAGTACCCCGTAAAGGAGAGCGAAAGGGGTGTTTTTATGCCGGAGGACACAGGTGCTCTGCACACCCGTGTGTCTATAGGTGTGGAGGATCAGAATTACGCAGGAGCAGAGTGGGTGCAGGTCCCTGGGGGGCTGCTGCGGGCGGTCCAGGGGGACCTTGCCCGGCCACCTCCACCAGCCCTTTAGGGCATCAGCAAAAAGGCTATTGAAATGTTTTGTGACGATTAAAATGCATGTGTTGTATTGTCTGCTTTTGTGAAAGTGCCCTTAAAAGAACCAAAAACATTAAAATCTCCCCCAGGTGCACACATTTTTTGATAGACTAATAGAAAGCACTACGCAGTGTTGAGGGATATCTTTTTAAACTGCAATCCCAAACTTTCTGTCGTATTGTACAAACATTGCCATCAAATGAAAAAATACATCTATATGTTATGGCACAATTTTATTGGTGGGTGTTGACATGAAGTTTCAGCCTTCTATACTGGATTAACATGTGTGATTATATGTAACACATGTAGTAATCAGTGGGGTTTTTAAAATTCATTGCATTATTTTTGTTGTCTTAAACAGTCACGGGTTTCCCAGCTAATTGTGAATATTTTCTTTTTAAGGCATGAATTTTAGATAGTGGTGGCTACCTTAGTCTATTGTAAGAACTCTTTGTGCCCTCTTCACTGCTTTGCACTGAGGCTGGGGTGGGGGGGCAGCTTATGATCCCAGAGGGCTTTTCCCCCTAATATGAACTGCCCCAGGAAGCCCCAGCACAGCGGCAGTGCTGGAAAGGTGGTTTATAAGCTGTGCTGGAGAGAGAGAGAGAGACACATGTCTCATTAAACGCTACGTAAAGCAGTGCTGGATGTTGTTGATGTTGAGCTAAATATCCCAAGCACCTGCTGCTCTCGCACTTGGGAGAGGGATGCAGAGGAGGGCGATGGGGCTCAGTGGTCCCCCCACCAGTCTCATGTCCCCACCATCCTCCCTCCGCCTTGGATGGTGGGAAGCCCTCCCCAGCACCCCTTTATGCCCCATCCCAGGCTGTCTTTTCATTTTTACTGTTTTCTCTTTCGCCTGTTGCGAAGGAGCCAAAGCCAACTTCAGCTGAGGATGCCCCAGTGTTTGCATTTGCAGATCCCACGTGGCTTTATGTCTGCTTCCACTTTTCCCAGAGCCATCTATTGCAGTTGGTTCCTGGTATTTCATATCCCGGGCACCGGCCAGTAGCCGTCACTGACTCAGATGAGCACAGGAGTGTTTCCTTGTTGCTGACACTTTGCCTTTCCTCCCTGCTTCTCGCAGGTGAAAGTCTCTCCCTCCTCCCGGCCTCTCCCACGTCCTGCCCCTGGTGTGTCCGTGTGCTGCGGGGCTCTGGCAAGGCAATGTGTGGAGAGAAAAAAAGGGAATTTGGGGCAAGGAGTGGATTCTAGCTAGAGTTACAAGGAGATCTAGGACACCGGTGGTGTGCCTCTGCCTGAAGGATAAGGCTGCGGAGGTGAGCCGGAGCCAGATGGAGGCAGGCACTGCTTTGTTCCCCTTTCCCAGGACGTTTTGCCAGGAGCAGCAGGAGAAGCATCACGGGCAGGCGAGCAGGAGGGGCCGGTGGCTGAGGCTCAGGGACGCGAGACCGAGCTGGCCAGGCACCTCTGGGGGCCGGCCCGCAGCCCCGCACGGCTGCCTGCCCGCATCGCTTCGGCAAGGACTCTTGCTGCCTGGCCCCAGATCTGGGCAGAGGTGCTGATGACCAAACGTGCGTCTCTGTGGCTACGAATAAAACCTCAGCTGTGCGTCGTTTCGAAAGACCCTAATTTTAGCTAGCCGGTGCAGCACCCGGCTGCGCATCGCCAAGGCGCCCAGGTACTGACGGAGGGCAGCGCTTTTGCCCCTTTGCTTGGGCAAACCAGGGGTATAAGGGGTTTTTTTTCTGCCAGAGGCTGGGGATGCGGGGGGAAGAGGAAGAGGGAGGCGCATTTTCTTAGAGGGACAGGGTTAAGAGAGCGTCGGCGATGGGACCAAGCCCCCGGCGCAGCCCGCTCCAGCGAGCCCTTGGCGTTGGGGCTGTCCGTGATGGTTCCAACGCGCGCCCAGTATGACAGATGACCTATTGAAATAATTTCGGAGCAGTGCTGGGGTTGCCAGGACAACCAGTGCTCCCTGGGCTTGCGCCTGGCCATGTGACAGCCGCCTTGACGTCAGCTGGAGGCAGAGCCTGCGGTTTCGGCCACGCAGCCAAAGCCTTGTGAGAACCCAGTGGATGCTGGATTTATCCCCACCGCCGCCACCGCCGCCGCCGCTGCTGTTTCTCAGGGGCTGCCAGAGCATGGACTATTAAAAACTTGCATTTCTGCAGTGTGAGGTAACCATTTGCTTTATGTTCTCGTCAGGTATTTTTTTGTTTCTTTAAAAAAAAAATAGAATAGAAAGCAGCTTATCGTGACTGATATTTTTTTCACTTGTTTGTTTTGGCTGGAAGTTTGCCTTGATGAACGAGCCCGGCGCTATCAGATAAACGCAAAGCAGCTTCCAGTTACTAATTCTGCGTGCAGACTGCAAAGCAGAGTTAAATTTAGATTAATGATCCGTGAAAGAAGAATAAAATGATATTGTTCTCGTTTGACACTTTAGGAATATAAATGAACACGAGTAAACCTAGGCTAATGCATTCGGGAGTTAAAAAGAAGTTATGTTTAGGTATTGTATTGATTTGGGCATCTCTACAGCTTTACACCTCTGTTGGAACTTGTAGATTTTTAATGCTGCCCAATTCGGTCGGGTTTGTACCCAATGTGTTCAGTGAAGGGGAAGCCAGCAGCCAATGCAGCCAGGAAGAGCTTGATATCCAACTCCCAAAGTTCGAGTCTTTAAATCATCTTTGTTCGCACGGAGTCCCCGCACCCCGCACGCTCCCCGGGCTTTCTGTCCCTCTCCTGGGGCACGCAGCACTCTTGACCGTGTAGTGTTTACAGAGGAAAGGATCAAGAGCTTCCTGAAAAATTATCTGAAATATGCCAAGAGAGCAACATTGCTGTAACACAGGCTTTTACCCTTTTTCTCACACGCACGCACACGGCTTGTTTTTTGCTTTTTTTTTTTTTTCCTGTTGTGGGTTTAGAGCGGTTAGAATAGCTAAAAAAAGAACTGCAGCATGAACAGCACCATAGTAATT
The DNA here is from genome assembly GCA_034782735.1 of Sagittarius serpentarius. NCBI lineage: Eukaryota > Metazoa > Chordata > Aves > Accipitriformes > Sagittariidae > Sagittarius > Sagittarius serpentarius. The sequence goes on along the minus strand of JAVKLA010000027.1, from coordinate 31,363,989 downwards.
GAAAAATGAAACGTTATTTGGGTCTTTTTGTAAAAAGAGGGAGTTTGGGTCTGTTTCTGTATCGCACTTACTCCACGGGAGCTGTTGTGGGGAAGTTGATCCCAGGGCTCCTGAAGTTTAGTGCCACAGCCTGAGTTTGTTTGTGTGGGAACATACAGATTCATTTTAAGAACAGATTACAGCTGAAGCATCGTGTACATTGTTTCCTGGAAAAGTATGCTAGATCTTTCTTATCTTCTCTAATTATATACTCCTGTTCCCTTCCTCCCAAAGTTCAAAGGGTTTATTGATAATGGTAATGATTTTCTAAAGCAGCTGCCACTCTGAAACAATCACGGAGCTACAAAACAATTTAAACCAGAGAGCAATAAAAGATAAAATTTCTATAAAAATTATTCTAATGTTACCAAATGCAGCAGAAGTAATTGCTTCAGAAAGGGAGCCAAGGAAGAGATTAAAACTGAAAGCACTTCTGTAAGGAAAGTTCTGGCTTAATGCTCTAGATTTCACTGCATTTGGCATTCTTAACAGAGCAACAAGGATAAATGCACCTGAAACCTCTAAACCATTTCGCTTAGTGTTCTCTCATCTGTTCTTTCCAATTTAACTCTTGTGCCTAACATATCAATGTTTCGGGGGGTTGAAATATTTTAAATTGTCTTTATTAAATTCTTCCCCTCGTGCCAACGCACCGGTGCGTGAGGAATCTTGACTGGCTCCTCGTAGGTGAGCTTAACCAAGGTTTACCGGAGCCTCGCAGCCGCGGTGCGGAGGTGCTAGCGCCCCGTGCGCAGCAGGGAGTGGGGCTCTCGACGTCCTCGCCCGGGCGATGCGCCCGGGCTGAGCTGGGCACAGCTGCTCCCCAGCCGGCGTGGGGAGCCGTGTTTCAGCTGACGGTGGTCCGTGCCCCGCCACCTGCCTGTGAGTCCCACCAGAGTTTGGGCAGTGGGGGGAGGAGGGGAGGGTGCGTGTGGGGGGGGCAGTCTATGTGACCCACCACCCTCTGAAGTCTGCTTGTTCACCAGCGTACACCCGTGGGGCAGGTCTGGCGAGGGGCTGGGGCATGGGGTATGGGGACAGATTTGAGTTGAGCGGCGCTTGCCGTTCCAGAAAAGCCATTCACCTTCACGTCTGGAGGATTTGGCTCCGTGAGTAGCTGCAGTCTCCTGCCAGGTTTGACTTGAGTCGTCAGTGTGGCGATGGTGCTCGGTGAGGGCTGGGGCTTTGCCTCGTACATTTAGGCTTGAATACAGTGCCCTGTAGCATCGATGCCTTGAAAACACCTGCAAGGGGAGAAATAATTAATGCAACTTTTGCTGAAGAACTATTCATTAGAAATATTTTAAAAATAGGTTCCTCATCTCCAGCTGGAATGGACATATCTTGCTTTAGCGATACTGAGCAAGTCTTCAAAAGGCACTAACTTGTCCTGAGAGAGGAGGAAGATAAACTGCTTCACATTTTGCCAGAAGGGTCCCAGCCGTGTAGTGGCAGGAGGTCTGAGAGGCAGCATTACTGGGGAAGCTGGTGAGTGCCGCTGAGGTTGCACAGGGATGTGTCCTGCTTGGCTGAGTGACCAGCTCTGTCCCCTCTTGTTGAGTCTTTGGGGGCTTTGGGCGTCCCATCGGCCCAGGCTCCTTTGAGCCCCAGAGGTGGGGATGGCCGAGACGCGGTCAGGCAGGCAGCTCGCAGGCAGTGCGAGTGTCTGCAGCAGGAGGAAAAGGCACAGGTCCCTCCTTAGGGGAAGGGCAGGGGACGGTGTGTGAGGGTCGTCCCGTGGCTGCATGCCTCTGCTCGGTGATTTCATGCTCTTGTTTTCGCTAGTCAGCTCTGTACCAAAGACTTTCGACAAACGCTTGGATGTTCCCTTGGGAGCGTGTGAAATTGCCAGGCAATGTAATGCTAAGCATCCTGCTGTCTCTGCCCTGCCATGGTTTCACCCACCATGAGAAAAGAACAAACAGCCTGTAGGTTCCTTCCTACTGCCGAGAGGCGGGGAAGGTGGCTGCAGCCCATCCCTCATCTTCTGCCCAACGCTGCAACTGTGAGACTGCCAACTTACTTGAAGTCCTCTGACATAAAGAGAAAAAAAAATGAGATGTGCACAGGCTTGGTGACACTCCACCTTCTTTTGGGGAGGCCAGATTGAACCTCATACCTCCCATCAACCTTCATATAAATTGCAAATGTCACCCCCTTGCACGCGTATGAGGAGGAGATGATCTTTTCCGACAGTCCCCTTGTCCATGGAGAAGGGCAAGCAGACCAGCAATTCCTGAGGAATCTGAGCACTTCACCTTCGGAGATACCTTGGCTAAAAACAGGACTGAGATCTCCTTGAGTCACTTCTCACACAACTGGATACAGCCAGGGAAATTAAAACCAGACGTGAGCTGTTGATGCCTCTAGCCTAGTAATAATAACACACTCAAGCCTTTAGTGTGCTCTACCTTGATCTCGTTGAGTTGACAGGCAATGACAATCTAAATTTAGGCTAGAAGCATAATAAAACCTAAAAAAACCCTTGCGACGCAGAGCACTGACTCCTTCTTGCATTCTTCAAACAGAAAGAGATTTCTGCTGTCTTTTTAAAGGTCCTAGCCACTACTCAAGGCAATAATTCAGGGGAGAATAAAATCCCCCGTATGGGGGGGCAATTGTCAGACAGTGGGAACTGATGTAGCAGTGTGGAGTTTCAGGCTCTTAAATTACATATTGCAGAAGTTGGTTTCCACCCTGCTAAAAATCATTACGTTGTGCTAAATTAATGTCCTGCATCAACATTAGCAACAACTGTTTTAAATGATAACTGAGCTGCAGTAGAGACTTGGCATTTTAATCAACAGTTGCTTTCCAATTAAACGCAGATGCCATGTGTATGGTGCTCTGAATGCAAAATAAAAGATGACCTGATTGTTGGTTCCAAGCTAAAGCAACAAAAATCCTAACTCTGGAATGTTTTTGGTAGTCGTGTTTTAGAAATAATCTTCCATGGTGAGCCAAAATCTATGCAGACGGTTATAGTCAGATAACAGTTAAAAAAATAGACTATGTTTTGGCTGTACTTTTGCTGCTGTTAAATTTATCTTCTTAAATAGCAGGGAGTATGAGTTGAGGTTTGAGAAACAGTAATTTTGTAATTATTTTACACGGATCGAATTATTCTGTCATCAAATTTGCATTTCAGACAGCATTACGGTATGAAAATATAATTAGAAACTGTAATTCAGGAATTGCTGAATGTGATATTTCCCAGAGGGAGCACTGTGAAGAAGCTGCCCTCACTACAACTTTAGCAAATGTTGAAATCCTATAGGTGGAAAATGTGGAGGCCGAGTTGTAAAGTTCCTCTCCCTTCTGCGGTATCTGCATGCTGTCAACTTCCTACCGAACTTCATTTTTTCTTAAGATTCATTTCTACAGAAACATCTAATCATTAAGAGCTGAAGTGCTCAGATCCTGTTCTGCTGAATTTCAGTCTGGCTGTGCTGATAGTTGCTGAATTACTTTCAGCCACAAAATGACACTGAGATAACGTAAGGATCTGATTTACACGCGGAAAAGCCAAAAAGCTTGTAGTTTGGGCTGAAATGCTGTTTTTAATTTGCCCAGCGCCTGGAATTCCCAGCAATGCCTCCTCTCACGGGAGAAAGCAGAGGATGGGTCTCAGTTTAGTCCTCTTTCTCTTCTTCTGTAATTCAAGACTTTTTGCTGTACATGTTCACGGTGTTGTGCAAAGTTTTAGCTGCGTAAATCTCGCTGATGTCAATCCTTACAGTTTTTTACTATTCTTGATATGATCTTTGGCTTATCATAGGCATATAAGCTGGAAACGAACATATCCTCTCTTTTTAGTTGGGCTTGTGTTGATAAATCCTGTCCAATTTTGTCTGAGACACACACTTCTTTGGAGAGCATCATCCATGGCCAATTTTTCCCACCATCTTGTTGGGGCATTGGACAGACCCACATGTGGAGCAAAGCCTGTGACGCGCAAAGCAAAGCTGGCATTGGGAGGAGGCAGATGCTGAGTGTGGGGCACGTTTGATGCTTCGACGTCCCCGTATATCGCTCACAGTTCTGCTGAGAGACAGTCCCCATACTCCTCCAGAGGAAATGTCAGGGCAGGGCAGGAAAAGAAGTGTGTACCTGTGAACCCAGGACTGCATGGATAAATGGGCTGGCTGGTGACACGGTTCCTAGTGACTCGGGGACACTGTTGCTCCCAGTGTGCTCTGAGGAGCAAAACCATTTTTCTGCGCCCGCCCGGGGCCACCTTCCTGCTCCCACCTACCCTGGCAAAGTGCCAGGGTGCCGGGGAGGGCATCTGCCCCGTCGCTCACGTTTTGGGTGATGCACGTCCTGCAACCTGGGTCTGGTATTTGCAGTGTGAGCAAAGGAGAGGAGCTGCAGAGTGCCACTGCAAATGACCTGAGAAGGCATTTTGTTAGGGAGGGTGCGATAAGCCAGGCTGGCTCTTTATGGATGTCGTGGTTTAACCCCAGCCAGCACTTACTTAGTGGCTCCAGAGGGGCAGGAGACAGTGTTCCAGCCGGCTTTGTCTGTGCACGGAAGCAGGTGCACGCTGGGGCTGAAAGGCTTTGAGCCAGGTTTATACCTGCCGCATTTGTCACAAAGCCTCTTAGCGGCGTGCTGAATTTCGCCGTCGAGAGCATGGGGCCTCGGGAGCGGACCTCGGCCAGGCTGGCCTGCCGCAGGGGCACGATGGACCAGGCGGGACGGGGCAAGTTGGGGAAGGAGAGCCCTGGGCAGGACTAAGTGACCCAGTGACAGTGGGATGAGGCCAAGGGCAGGCTTGCCACTTCTTGGCTGTTCTGCTGTCACTGTTCCTGCCCTGCTGTGCTTGCCCCAGCGGGGACCTCTGGTAGCATTGCCCAGCGCCCCTGGGCATCTGTGGTACAGGCCAGCCAACCCTCGCGTGAAACGGAGCTGTCTGAGGGAGTCAGGAAAGCGAAATCCTTCCTGCGTTAGTAGTGATGCTCTCTCATTTTGCTGCCGTCTGATGTGACAGTGGCTGAAAGAGCTGCTCCCTCTCTTGGACGCCAAGTTCAAAATAGGGCTGGAGAAACACTGCACAGTCAGCCCTTGCCCAGTGCGTGCAACTGGAGGACAAATATTCTGCCTTTAAGAGCTTCATGCTTATTGTCATACTATAGAAGAGATCAGGTTTTGGAGAGACCCAAGATTATGTGTATGGAGGTTTTATTAGACAAGTAGATCAGGTAGTTTACAGGCTTTTGCTCCAGAGAAGACAAGTCAAAGGTGAAGAAGGTCAAAGTTAGCTTGCTTGCTCACCAAATTCCCTCGCCCCTAGAGCAGGCAGATTCCCTGATTATGCCTCACACGGCCTTTCTGCCTCTCCTCCAGGATTGCAAAACCACAATGGATCCGGCTCATTTGAAGCATCTAACTTCAGCTGAATAATACTCAAAGAGACTTCAGCCATGAAGCAATTCAGCCTCTAGAACCTTTAACTCTGAAGAAAATATTCTGCTCATGTTATGTGCATGTTCCTAATGGCAAATCCAAGATAGCAGGGGGAAGTGAGCACAAAGCTGTTGATTATTTCCACAACTGCTATATGCTTCCTATCACAACACTATTCTTTTGTGCAGAATGGCAGCATGATTGCAGAGTCCTCTCTAACTTTGCCATTTTAGCAATCCCAGGTCCAATTAGAGCAATTATATCTCAGCAGAAACACTGTCTGTTGTCCTCTGGACCTGTCTGTCAAGTGTCCTATTCATAGCTGTTTATTTTGTGTGAGGTACTTTCATGTAAAGTCTTTCTGACTCTACTAAAACAGTCTCATCTGAAGGGTAGCCTGCATTTTTGTAGACTTATTGCACAGGCTGATGTGAATAAGAGAAGTGCAAAATTACGGCTGGCCAAGGATACATCTTTCAGCCTAGCCATGCTCTCCTCTTGCTTGAACATTATTGCTGATATGACACAGAACACAGATTTCACTTTCAATTATTTCACTTCACCCTTCACTTTCAAATACTTTACTGCTAAAAGTTGAGAACATTATCAGAATTTGCAGTTATTCTTTGCTACACTGGAGGGTTTCTTTAATCAAAATCCCCAACATGAGTTGCAAGGCATGTAATGTTTGACAGCACATGATATTAAACCACTTACAGCTCTGAGGTCTGTGTGGGACTATCTGGTCACGGAGTTACTGAAAAGCCACTGGGTAGTGGGCACTTCTGCAGAAAGACTATCTACGTTTTGCTTTACCTCGTCTGTCACAGCCTGATGGAGGAGTTGAGTGTCTCCTGCCAAGGAAGTCCCCCTTGTCCCTGCTAAGGTAAAAACTGAGAAGCAGAGCTCAGTGAAAGGCAGAAGTGCTGGGACTTGGGAAGGTCAGGGGCACTGGAAAAGAGGAACTCTCCTCTTCCTGAACAAAAAATAGATTTTTATTTTCTCCTACTTCTCCTGGAAGGGAAAATCCAGGGAGCAGTGTTTGGAGTCTTCTTCCTGAAACAAAAGGAACTCTTTTCTCTAAATTCAGAAATAAGATTGGCTGTGTGAGAGGGCAGCCCCCGTCCCTGCTGTTGGCTCCGTGACATCCATGGAAGTCCCAGCCGACAAGGACAGCAGCGCTCGGGCAGAGCAGTGCTGCTTTAGGAACTGAAAACACGAGCTGAGACCTTAGTCGTTCTTCCTCCAGCATCATCAGGGCAGAGGCTCCACCACATTTGTTGCCTATTTTGCCTCTCTTCTGTTAGGTTTTAGCCCGCGAGGGAAGGTGGCCGGGCGCTTTTGTCAGGCAGACCCGCGGAGCCACCCGCAGTGGGGGGACAGATGTCACCTGTGCCTTCCCTTGGCACAGGATGCCGCAGGCAGGAGAGCCATGCCAGTGCTGACCAGGGCTGCAAAAAGACCTTGCAGACCTGGTCACACGAGCAGGAAGGATAAATGAGAACTGATGAAACAGCAGTATAACATGCTCCACGCCAGCTCCATGGGGGTCTAGGTGAATTTTTTAAGATAAGTTTATAATTACCTGGATCTGCAGCCTTGGCAGATTCAGTTTCTTTTCTTGATGGCCTTTTCTCTGTGAACCACGGGCAGTGAGCTGCTGTGCAGGGTTAGACCCCTCCACTGACCATGTCCACATAATGCTTGTGATGCCTCGATTAGAAAAATACAATTCTTTCAGAGACAACAAAAGGTGACAGAAGCGCTAGTAGGGTGACTGCTTGCCTGACTTTTGCTCTTTTTATGACACACTGGGAGCCTTGCAGAAACCCCCACCTCACTTAAATCAAAGTGTCTGATTAAAAATTGAAGTGTATTTCCCTATTAGTTCACCATGTGTCAGTTATTAGTTCACTGCGGTGTTGCTCCTGTACCTAGAGCCTTTAGTAAAACACATCTTTCCTACACGCGGGTCCCACTGTGCTTGCGGATCGCTCTCTGGGCAGGGCAGTGGAAAGGCAGCTGGGAGAGAAGGGGTTACAACAAGCCACAGTTTGAGACATTTTTGAAAACAGCAGCTTTTCTTTTGTTTGCTGAATTCCCCATGCTTTTCCAGTGCTCTTCCCATTATTCCTTTCTTTCCCAAAATAACATTTTTAAGCAGCGGAATGGCTTGAGCAGGGAGAGGAGGGGATCTGCAGCCGGAGCCGGACAGCTGCGCGCGCTCCTGTGTCTGCACCGGGCGGGCTCCGAGCGGCCCTTGGATGCTAACGGCAGACTACCAGGCAGGTGGCAATTCCCAGTATTTCAGGCAAATTTGCCTCCTTGTTGGTGATCACGCCAATTCCTTCCTGACAGCCCTCAGCGGCTCTTCCTGGGGGCAAGCTTCGGGTTTGCACAGCTTGCAGCTGCCCTTACAGAGGAACGTTTATTATTCTTCTTTCGAAGGGGAAGCCTGAACACATCCGAATGGCTTTCAGCTAACATGGGGGACGTGCTCATGGCCAGTGGGGTGGGAAGGTGCCCTGGCAGACGGCGTGCTTCTGCTGTCCAGCGTCATTGTAGCCCAACTTGACCAGAAGCATCCAGTGCTGGTGGATACTTCTTTGAAGGAGAGGGAGGGGAAGCCTCTGGGAAAAGAAGCCCAGGGGAGCCTGGCCCCAGGACCAGAGATGCAGGCGGATCCCACTGAGCCGGGATGCAGCTCTGGCCCTCGGGGTGCCTCAGGTGTCCCGTCCTTGAATGCTGACCCGGAAAAGCAGCTGCTCCGGAGGGGCTCCCCGGCAGCACCCACCGGGGTTGGCCGGGGACACCCCTCTCTCATCCCTCACGGTCAGGCACACAGCCAAACACCGCAAGCTCCAGAAATGGGTGCCGGCAGCCTTCCCCTGTGGGCACGGGGGAGGACAGTGGAAAAGAAGCCCTGAGAGGAATTAAAAATTAAATGCTCACGGCAGCAGCTTGCTGTCACCACATCCCAGCAGTCCACCTTTGCTCTGGCTGGCTGGCCGGCCGCCCAAGTGCTGAGCGGGAGGAGAGGAGCACCCCATCCTCCTGGAGACCAGCCAGCCCTCCCACAGCCCCAGCGGGGAGATGGAGAGGAGCTGCCCCTCCGCTGCGTGCGGGGGCTTTAGCAGGCAGGACCCCCCAGCTCTGCCCCAGCAGAGCCAGCAGCATCTGCCTCTCCGTGGAAATCCCCAGAGTCCTAGTGAAAGGCTCTGCGTGAGGAGCTGGCTAAACCCAAATGAGTCACTTGGACAGATGCTGCTGCTAAATATGGGATGCTGAGGAGCTTGACCAGCCGTACCACAGCCCTCTTTCTGGTCTGGGGTCTGGAATAACCCCAGCAACGGGCTTGCTTATTGCGGGCAGAGGCTGAGCCCACGGGGGCTGGCATTTGGGGTGCAAGGGTCAAGCCTACCAAGGTTAGTATTCAGGGGTATAAGGGCTGAACCCCGCTGGTGCTGGCATTCAGAGGTGCCACTGACACGTACGTGAAGAGCAGTGTCCGTTGCAGTGGAGAGCAGGACCCACATACAGGCAGCGTCGGAGCAAGGCTCTGGCCTCTGTGTCGCTGTCAGCAGAGGGCTGCCAAAATCAGGCAGAAGCCTGGGTGCAGAGCTGCGATGGAGATGCCTTGGCCCCTGCCCGTGTGTATCACCAGAGAGCACCAGCACCTGGCAGACATCGTCCCCCAGCACCTTCCTCCCCAGCTGGGGCTGCCACTGCCCACTCCACCTTTCCCACCTCCCCTGGCCCTTCCCACTGGCGTTTTTCCTCGTGTGCTCACCAGTGGTGCATTTGGCCCTCCTTGGTGTGCCAGTCCATCTCCTTGGTCTGCAAGATCCCTGAAACCCCTTCAGAGTCCCAGCAAGTCCATCACAGAGCCCAAGGCCACTTGCAGAGCCTGTCCCAAATGATTTGGACCTTGCGTCTGGTTCATAATCCCCTCTCAATACCCCTTTCCCAGTAGGTAAGATCTTGCTTCCCTCGAGCCTTGGCATTTCTTCTTTTAGCATTAACATTCAAGTAGGTGACAAGCGATCCAGTTTCCTGAGATAACGGCTGTGTCTGTACTGCAGACCCTGGCTGTGTCCGTACTGCATGAAATGGGGAGTGTCCCCAGCACAGCAGCTCTGTGATTGAAACCGCTCTCTGTGGGGAGTTTTGCTTCCGGCCCATTCATATGCTCCCAGCTGGTGCCGAAGCCCAGTCTGGGACTTAGCCTGTGCCACTGGGCCTGTCCCATGGGGAAGATGGCATACGGTCGCTCTTCAGGAGGGTGCAAAGTTCAACAGCATGGATGAGGGAACTTCTGTGCCAGAAGGCCCCCACGCTGGGGAATGCACCCAGATGCATTTCCTCCATAGTCACAGGTGATGTGGTAAATGTCATCATGCATAACTAAGTGGGAATCCTCGATAAAAAGAACCTTAAAAATAGAAAAGTGGGTTTTTTGAAGCCCAGGACTGGGGAGAGCTCATGAGCTGCAAGCTCTTGCCACGGCCACCAGCAGGAAACCAGCCCGCTGGAGCATGACAAAAAGGCTGGCAGCTCCAGTCTGTCAAACAAAGCAGTGGATTTTTAATAGGACCAAAGCAAAGGAACTGAGGAACATGGCTAGAAGGAAGGATAAAGAAAAACCTTTGATCTATAGAGAAATAGGCTCTTTACTCCACCCTCTGTACAGAGGGACGTTATCACGTACACTGCTGACCTGACTGTACAGAAGTTTCTTTCCCCCATGTGTGGGTTTGATGCTGATTTCATGTCGTTCCTTGGTACACATGCTTCATTCTGCCTGGTTCCATTTTAATCCTTTTCTAGTTTACAAGCCGTTTATTTTAAAGATGTGAGAACTGTAGAAGTGAATGTCCAGTGTCACACCCCTTCTGCTCTGCCGTTTCTCCAGAATGAGAGAATTGTTATCACCTGTATTAACCTTCTCGATGGGAGACCAACATGATCCACTTTTCTAATGCTGTGTTGTGCCTAATATCTGTTTTCTAAACCCTCCCTTGCCTGAAGCCAACACTGTGCGCTGCGTAATGCCACCGCAGCTCCCCGGCTGCCGCAGCCCCGCGCGCAGCACCGGGTCTGCCATGCAGCGCTGTCAAGTATTTCCTATTTCGCTCTGCGAGAGGGAAGTGATGTCCAGGTGCTCTCTCTGTAAAACTTCAGGTTTGAAAAAGGTAAAAAGCAAAGGAGATTTCTGAATGCGGTTTTCTCCTGGTGCTTCTGTTTTTGTTGAATTCAACATTTATGTTTTTGGCCTTGGAGCATAATGTCAGTGGGGTTCGAGAGAGCCAGGGGAGCATTTAGCTATCTCCTTGCCTGCAGCTTTTCAAGCAGGTTTGACTGTTTTTATTACTTCCTCTGTTAGACATGGAGTGTTTTCCACTTTCCCTGGATTGCCCAGTCAGATCCGGCTGCCCGTGCCTCTGTTCTGGTGCAGCAGACTGCTGTCCCTGGGGACATCGCTGGCCGTGAGGCTGGTGGGACAGGACGCGCCTTCCACCCTGCTGCGAGCTGGAAACGCAGCTTATTTATCAGATGTCCAGCAGAGGTAGGCTATGTCACTTGGCAGAGGGAAAAATCTGTCACGCTGGGACTCTTTAAGCTGGGATCCTCATTTAAACCCCTCCACGGACTCACCTGTAATCCCGGGCAAATCACTTAATGTCAGTGGCCATCCCAGTCAGTCGAACATGACCACGACTATGATGTCTTGGCAGGCCCTTTCATGGAAGCCATCGCATGGCACTCTTTGATACTATTTGCAGCTTTACATCAAAGCCCTGCAGAGCACAAGGATATTAGCTGGGATCTTTTGAACCGTGGGGTTTAGTAAGGCAGGACCCCAGCTTTGAGTAAAGCAGAACATGGGTATGACTGGATGAAAGTACAAAGTTTTCCCCTTTCACTTGCAAACAGAAGTTGCTGTGCTCATATTGCTCCAAATAATACAGGGCACTTAGGAAGACGAGCATTAAGCCATTTTTTGAGAGTCACTGAGTATGTTTTAATCCTTTTTAGCCTTGAGCAATTGTCTCCCAGTGAACTCATGGAAGGATAGGTATAGTTAAGGATCCGTCCTGCGCAGCCTGCCGTGCATTTATAGCTACACAACTGCTCTTGCTGATGAAACAGAAATATGTCTTTCTAAAGGAAAGCTCAACAACAGGAAATATTTCTTTCACAAAACTGAACACAAGTGTTTCTTCCAAGCATCATCAGATAAAAGTAAAAACTTTCTTAAATTTCTAGTTCCACTAACTACCTGGCTCTAATGTACGGTTCCTTGATTTTGTTCATTTTTTAACCAAAATGTGATCCTGTTTTAAAGCACCGTTGTTTCATTTGGTAATAAAAGCCTATTCAACCATCTGCACATTTCATCAGTATTTACATTCCTCGTTCTGTGTCATATTTTGCGTTTTGCTCCAATCTTTCCACTGAAGAATCAGTGTTGTCCAAATAGCCACTGCTCAACTGGACATTAACTCCCTATTCCTTACTACCTGAAGTTTGTTACCTAATTCTGCTGGTGGGTAATTCTGATCAAGATTTCACAGCATGCTAAATTTGTCCGTGCAGACAATACAGTGACAGGCTTTTCTCCCAGTCATTGCTGAAATCCCCCACCCCACCCATTGCAGAGGTTTATCATCGCTGCCTCTCGGGCATCTGGCACTGTTGTGTGACGTGCTCGTTACTTCAGACATTAGCCTTGAGAAGTGCTGGGTAATTGGATGGTTTGTCATGTCTGCTTAAGCACATTGTTCTGGAAACTGCTCCTCCTCCAATCAATAAAAGACTCCATAAAATTGTTTAAACATATTAAGAAAAATGTGATTTACTCCAGGAATCTTTATTGCATTTCATTATAAGCTGCTGAATCTAATATACAAAGAAGATGACTTTAATTATAAGTGGACAAAAGGAAGATCTACATTACGTTCCCACTAAGGGACTATCAGCAACATGCACCTTCTCCATCTAATGCAGTTACATAAACTAATTAAGTTTGGCGTTTCTAATGGGAACCGTGGTTAACTATATTACACAGCCCCCAAGAGAAATTGGCATCAGATGAATTTGTTAGATATTGTGGTATCTGTTCTCAGCTACTTTTTCCTGCCCTGAGGAAACTCATGAGATATAGCCAAAATGTGGGCAGAGAGTTCAGACAATGGGCGGTTGATCTTCCCGCCTCATCTCGAACCAGTTTCGCGGTGCTCGGTGCTGCCCTCTGGAAGCTCATCAGATAGCTGAGCACTGTGGTGTTCCTCTCCGCTTGCAGACCCGTGCATGGTTAGTTTTCGTTTTACAAAGTGACGTGCCTTGGTGTCGTTCACTACTC
>JAVKLA010000027.1:31299219-31342040 GCA_034782735.1 Sagittarius serpentarius | reverse complement strand
GCTTCTAGCAACTTTTAAAGAAGCCACCCCTGTGGCCCCCCCACTACCAAAACCTTGCCACGTAAACCCATTACAAGCAGTCAGAGGTAGGTGAAAACCATGCTGTAGAAAATACACCAGGAGCTTTCAGTTCCTGTTCTGGCCACTGACAGCCCCAAAAGACTGAGCATGTCCTTCAGACCCTCTGGTTTCCACCCAAAGAAATGCCACTGAGCCAGGGTTCTTCTCTCTGTGCATTTGTACATCACCAGCAGAGTCCTGCACAGGCCCTGCACAAGCTCCTGATGAGCTGCCCAGGTGTTGTGACTGTAGGTACACTCTCAGCATCCCCACGGTGTGGACCAACTTCCGAGATTTATTAAAACACAAGATCTCACAAGAAGCTTCTCCTCCACCACATCATGGCACTTCTGGTTTGTGAAGAGAGACAGTAATTACCCAGGAGACTGCTCAGTCAACAGGACTGCAGTGCATGCAGTCCCCGAGGTTCTCATGGACTGCCCGTGGTCCTCTTTACTTAGACAACGGCACCATGTGTCACAGTATAGAAGATCTGTTCATTAATGGTTTCTGGACAGAGAAAACCAAATACAGGGTTGCCTAAGTTTAACATTTTGTCTCTAAATGGTGGTGACCCCAGCATGTCATGAGAGCCTTGGCATCTCCCTCTGCACACCTCCCCACTAGACTTTCTCAGGCCAAAAGAACAACTAGTTTCTGGATCACAAGAAAGATCAAGTATGAGGTAGGTGCTGAGTTCTACCAAGACTGGCATGCAGCTTGGTTTATGCTGAGAAATGCGATAAGAAGGCCGCCTCTGATGTCTGCACACTTGCAGGAACAAATGGCTGCTGAGCTTTTGGCTGTTTGGCTTGAGCATGTTTGGAGGGACCTTACTTCTCATTTCACTCTTACTTTCAGTGTCTAAACTTATTTGGATCTGTGTCTTGTTGCTCTGTGCTTGAGCTTTTCACCAAAGACTTCCTTGATGGACTGAAGTGTTGGGAAGGTGAATGCCCTAGAGGAGTGACTCCCGAGATGTGAATTCGGATCTGAATATTCAGTATGCTCTCCCATTCCCTTCTGAAGACAGTTGCTCTACTCCAATGCTGTTTAACTCCCTCTTTAGTATTTTCTTAACTTGGAGCTGCTAGGTATCACCTTTTTGATGAGTTACGAGATTTCATTGTTTTGCTGTCGTTGCCCGGCTCCTCTTGGTGTTGGAGTTTGCTCTAGCTAGTACTGCTACTAACCTGAAGCTATTCATGCAGTAAGACAACCATAATCTCAACAGCAATTATGCTGATAAACACTGATTTAGAGATTTTGCAAACCAGGGCAACGGACAGCGCTGTCTTTCCCTCAAAAACAGAGCGCAGGCTATGGAGGGAGGTCCAGCATGGGATTCTCACTGAAACCCCAAATGCAAACAGAGATGCCAAAAGAGGGAGTTTAGGTCAGGGTCAATAGCTGCAGAAAGTCCCACAATGAGAGATGTGGTCAATGTGCAGCAGCTTCTCACAATCCCTCTTACTACGTAGTGCTTACAGCATCTCCACCGCAGAGCTGCCTCTGGGCAGGCAGGGGAATAGCTGACCGAGGACGGACGTGCCTCTCAGCCATGGCGGGGAGCAGGCTGGCTGCCCAACAGTCCCTTCTCCTTTGACCATGTGAAGGTTGGCTGTCATGTTTTTGGCTATGCAGTTACTTTGCTAAGTTGCAATCCGTTTTGTTGTTGTAAAAGCCGCTTTTGTCTATGCAGTCTATGTAATTAAATGTGTCCCCTCTCATTATTTCATGCCTAGAGTGCACTATCCACTATCCAAACCTCTCATTTTTCTACACTTTTCCCCATTCACCTCTTTCTCAGAGGTAGTGTCGTTTACCTGGTGGCAGCGAGTCCAGCTGATAGAGGGCTTGAGCTTTGGGCTGTAGGAACTGATTCTTTCTATGACAGTAGTATGATGTTACGGACTTATCCCAAATAACTTGATGAAAGCTTAACACCATGCTACTTAGCCTGGCTGAGTGGATGTAGGACAGAAATAATCTGTTACCTAGACAGAGGAGAAACATAATCTCCCTGGAGCAGGAGAGGAAGCAGGAGAGGGTCCGTTCAGTGTGCAGCACATTTTTAGGCAACCCCTTACTTAAGGCACATTTTTAGTTTGCAGTCATGGAAGAGAAGCAAGTGCCCAGCTTCCACCATCTGCTTCACGCTCCGTGCATGACTGGTCACGTCCCTCACTGCAGCAGCCCGACAGACCTGCAGCGCCAAGGTCACGCGAAGGTGCAGGCAGTTCTGTGCCAAGCAGCTCTGACGGCTGACCTCAGAACTGTCCTGTCTAGCAAACCTGAAGGACCCCTTTGGTTCCCTCCTCAAGGCATTCACAGTTCGGTCTGGCATCCCACCTCTGCAGCCTGCTCCCCACTCAGGTTTGTACTAACCTATCCGGTAACCTCATCAGGGGGTCTCTTGTTTTCTCCTCTTGAAAGTCTGTCCATCTTTCTACATTTAAACTAATGTTATATATGCACATATACACACACACATATATATACACATATATTGTACATATATAGTTCATACATGTACATATACCTACATTATGTAAGAAGATAAAAGTGAATTTTCGAAGTCAAATAGCTGGAAAAGTCAAAATTTGGGTGGTCTGTGCTTTCATCTCTCAACTCTTCTAGCTTGCACCTATTTTCATACAATTAAAGCATATGTATTAATGCAGTAAGATGTGCCTTTCCTTTATGCTTCATTGTGGTGACACCCCTTGGAAACTAGCTGCAGAATTCAAGGGCGGGATCTCTTTGTGAATGAGGAAGATCACCTTGAAGAGGGGGAATTTACTTACAATTCAAAAGCTGTGCACCCCTGAGCCCTTTATTCAGTGCTTCCTCAAATGTAGGAAGAGTCTTTACTTGCAAATTGGTGGAACCTCCCCTGCCTCGCACTACAATTCTCCCCGCCACCCCGAATAGTTTGTTTCTATGCGTGCGTGTACAAGGGGACTTACACGCATTGCTGTCCCATCAAGTGAAACTTCACCCTTTTTTTTACTTGAGTATGGGTCTGTGAATATGTCAAGAAATATCTGGAGAGCTTCCTATTTTGAACAATTCAACCTATGTGTCTTTCTCAGAAATAATAGCATGCATCCAGATATCCTTGTTCCACGGTGATTACAATGCACCTTTCAGCAGGGTCTCAGTGTGTTTCTAGAAGACCATTGCATTGAGGAGCCATAGTTTCCTCTGTGAATGAGATATTCTAGACATTTTTCAGTCAAATTTTGATTGAATACGCTTTTGTTATCCGCTAGCTTTGTAAATGAATGGGTTTAGAATATATAAGAGCTGCAGAACTCCCAGATGAAAAATGTGATTTCCCAAGTGGCCATTCAATGGAGAAAAGAGTGGTAACCTGTTGAGACAGACTTCTGCAGAAAAAAAAATCAACAGAGTAATGCTTTTTTGTTTGAGACTACTTTCAAAGTTCATGTGTTGCATTTTTTAGGAAACAACATACTGTTGAGTTCAGTGATGATATTTTTGTCGCTTTTTGCATCAATTCTTTGCTTTGCTTAAATTTGGGTGTTAGGTCTGGCAACAGTATTGGATAAAACTGTGCTTTGTGTATAACGTGTGTGTATGTAATACAGTAAGATTATACAAATTTAAACTAACTGTTCTTTCACCTCTGTGACCATTAGTATGTTGGTAATTGGGCAGTTTATATATAGAATGACTCAGAAATGAGAGATGGAATCATCCCAGCATTGTATCAAACCTCTGTTAAATGTAGGATTTTTTTATTCTCCAAAATGTAGCTCCTTTCATCATTTCTCCAGTCCAGCTACTACATACAGAGGCTACTTTCTCTGAGCATCTCACGCATATTCTGAAGAACAAATAATTTAATGATAAACCTGAGCTGCCTAATCTTTCCTGAGCATCCTTGTTTACTTTGGGCCCACTTCAAAGCTGTGCCTAAAGGGACTGGTATTTATTTAATAAATGGTAAAATTAAATTCTAGGTGAAATGTGTAAAATACTAGGATGTCCATGCTCGTGATTCCAAGGGGAGCTGGACAGCACATGTTCTGCTCAGTGTAATGCCTCACGCGCGCTGCCTGGTGCAGAAGGCGTTTGGAGGTGTGCCCTCAAGTTGTTGCTATGTGTTTGGCCTAGGCAGTCCAGTTCTGCCTTCTGCCTTGGGGCAGAAGGAAAAAAAATCCCCTGCATGTGCTCATAGATGAACAACTCGAACCTCTTAGCTGCTAAGATGCTGGCAAAACTGAGCATCTGCTTGGCTGTGAGGCGTCTGTGTTAAGACCTGTTATAGCATTCAGGAGTTGCCTCCTCCATTTCTTCATGCTATACTTTATTGTCATCAATCAAGAATTAGACAAGTGAATACATGTGTGCATGGATATACCTGCCCATGTAGTGTGAAACAGGCATTGTCACCATGATGGTTTAAGAGTACAAGAGATTTGTAAGGGAGATGATATTTTTGTTAGAGTAGTTTATATATTGTGAAAAAGCAGAAGGTACCTTTGGCATATACTTGTGAGTGTTACAGGCTGGCATCTACATGGAGAAATCATTAAAGAATTACAGCCTGGGCTGGAACGGGGTCACACCTGGAAATAAGTTTTATCCTGAGGTCTCCCATTTGGTTTCAAGTAGCCTCCAACCTCGCCAGTTCATCAGTAGAAGTCAATTGTCCCAAGAACCAAGAAGCATCAGGTGAAATCAGGCCTTGCCAAAGCCCCCCCCAGGATCTTCAAAATCAGTGGGATCCAGACGTATTTGTCACCAGATATGATACAGATCTTCTAATGCATCATCTGCCTCCTTGAAAATGAAGAAGATGAGACTGCGTAAGCTCTGCAAGTCAGAATGAGCTCACATGGACAACTGAGAAGTAGAGACACACGTAATCATGATGAGGAAAATGTTCTTTTGTAAAACGGCCACTCTAATACTGGCCTCGCAGTCCTGATCCTGAAGAGAAGGCCTCTATAAAATCTTTAACATGAGCTTGAGGTGTCTAATACAGACCAGGGTCTCAGGTTTAACGCAGTTTGTGGCCCACTACAATACACTTCTCACCACGCTTTTGCTAATCTGCTGCTTTTCAGGTGCTAACTGCCTGTCACCTGCTCCACAGAGGTTAATGACCACCTCCCTCTCCACTAATATCCCTCTCTGCTCCAAACGTGCTAATTACCCTTTTCTGTCATGTTTGTAATGCATTAATAATGATTAATTTACAGGCAATCTCTTTCTCTCCTGTTTTTAGCTTGGGGCTCACTGCTTTGTCTGACCTACTAAGGTACCTGTGAGAGTCCATTTATTTTTACCTCATTAGGTGGTGAAATAAAAGATTTGTGAAGACCTTTTTTCACAAACCCAGCTTCTTAGCAGTGGGTTTTAACCATTCTCATGCAGTTCTGCGGTATTTATCCTTTTCTGTCCACATCACGTGCAAAAGAGGGTGAGGACACACAAGCTTTGTGCCGCTGAGGATGCGGGGCCTTTCAGGAGCACTGATACAGACCTCCAGTCAGAAAGCAAACCCATTACTGGATTTCCAGACGCATCTCTAAGCAGTGGGTGGAGATGGGTACACAAAACTTGTTCAGAAAGACCTTTTTTTACCCTGCATAAGCAACAGGGAAAATCTAAGTGCATTAATTCACAGCAGCTCCCCAACATTGAACTTGAGGTGGCTGCGCAACTGTTGTGCCAGGACTCCGGCAGACCATGTCGCTGCCAGCATGGATCCTCACCTCTTGGCCAATACAGGTTTTTTACCACTTGCTAGCCACATGCAAAACTTCATTATGGCCGAGCCAGCACCACGGGGCATGGATTGTCCTCCATGCACTCATGTTTCTGGTACCTGGTAGTCCCTGTTAGGGGCCCTAGTATGTCCACGTCCCAGGCTCCTTTGGCAGGTTATATACATACGTGGGCAAGAAGACTGCTTCCAGGTCTCTGTGAGATAAATCAGGATTTATTCAGGGACTGGGAATTGGGGGCTCACCATAGGATGCCCCTGCCCACATAGCACTGATGCGCTTGTTTCTACGCACATATGGAACTCAAGAGTACAAGGGAGCCCATCGTATAAGTGAAGTACATGTAGTTGAACTTTGGCCTCTACTGCTTTGGCTACAGCAGAAAACAAGGGTCTAAAAATAAGGAAATGTTTGCCTCTTGGAAATTTTCTAAGCCATTAATCTAAGAATTATTGACGTTTCTAATTTTGTCAGCACAGGGCGGACCATCAGTCATGCTAAGAAATGCCAGCTCTTTGCTGATAACTCATAAAGTGGAATGGCTTTTTTAATGAAGTTGCCAGAAGAAAGGTATGCTGCCAAAATCAAGGATATTGCTCTACCCCACTCCTACTCCTTCATCAAGGAAACTTCCAAGAAAATTCTGGCTTTTTCCCAGAGTTGTTGTGTGGGGGTTTTCTTTTTTTCTTTTCTTTTTTTTATTTTTTTTAACTTGAGTACCTGAAAACCAACTCCAAAGCCAACTTTACTGCCAACCTTTTAAAAATCAGAGGAATGACAAGATATGGTGATAGGAGGTTTCACAAATTAGTCTGAGATCACTGAAACCGCTTCCCATCTGATCACAAATGAATGAACAATGTGTGGGTTTGAACTGTGTTCATGATATGATAATAGCTACATCTTTCATTTAGATTGAGATCAAATAACTCTTACCAAGTGCTGGGTGGTAAACTGTTGATAAGTGACTGTTTTATCATCCTGTGGAGACTAATGTGAAAACATCCTTATTTTAATTTAACTAAGTGATAGAATTTAGAGCACCTTGCAATGAAATACATACTGTTTCTTCCTGAATGGCTCCCTTTCCTAGAACATTCCTTAAAAAGCAGTAAGCCTCACGGGGAACATCCTTCTTTTAATACAGAAAAAGCAAGTAGGAAGTTGGAAGATATAGATAGATAGATAGATAGATAGATTTGCATAGTTATCAATTTCTTAATCTTTCTTGGAGGATTCCTTTGGCAATTCACAGGAGGATCCCTGTGTTGCTTACTGATTTAAGTGACTTTCCAGTGAATTAATTAGAACATTAAGATATAAGACATGTTTGGTGGAAAGGACATGCTTTTATTATTGAATAAATAATTTGTATGGTGATTTTATATGGCACTTTACAAACAGTGGGCTGATTCCTCAGTGTTCATCCCATTTCTAAGCAGTGGAGCTTCACTGCGTTTTCATAACATCAGTGGCAGAGGAGAGGATTAGGAAATATTTGATGCATGAAGTGAGAGGAAGCGTGGAGTGTCCAGGGAGTGAGTTGGGACAGAACTTATTGGTGAAGAAGATGTGGAAGAGAGAATTGTCAGCTGAAGGTATTTTAAGGACATCTTAAAAACTATATGTAGCAAGCAGCGAGAGGGAGACATTTCAAGTAAAGGCCTTTATTTTTATAAGGCATGATACTGAGAATGCAAAAGGTTAAGGTTACTGTAGAAAGAATGGGGCATACAGGACACACAGAGCAAGACAAGAAACTGGAACAAATAACGATGCCAGAGGTAGAGATCTCTACCTGTGAGATTATGATTACATGAAAGCTACATACACCGCTGAATCGATCTGAAATATTGGTCATCATGTAACCAGTGAATCTTCCATTAGCCACAGGCAAAAAATTCAGCATCTCACACACTCGCATACGTTTCCACTCCTTTCCACGTCTGAAAAGTATTGTTTCCCAGGAAAAGGAATCAGATCATCAAAATCTGAATTTCTGATCAAACACTGGTGATGCTGCTGCTCAGAGTTCAGAAACTGCTTTTAATAACAGCGGCACTGGTACTCTACCAGTAAGACAAAAGCAGCAAGGTGAAAGTATGGTGGATGAAATGGTAATAATTTGCTAGGAATTAGATACAGAATAAGTCTTCCCTACCTATTTCTTTTGGATGATTTAACTAGAGAAAGAGACACAGAGATTAAGCCATAGATGGTCTCCTTCCAAGGTTTCCAAACCCTGCTGCTTTGGTCATAATATGTTTCATTGTTAGGATACTGCTTTGGCACAGTGTATGGTGTGGGAAACGCCAATACTTGGAAACACTAATAGTAGGAACAGAAATACAGAGGAAATAGAGAAAAAAAATTAAGAGAAATTATATGACTTGGACTTTTTCAAAGATAATAGAAAAAGTAACAAAGATGGTGTTTGTTCTAGGAAGCTCAGAAATAGTAGTGAAAAGTAAGAGGTAAGGGGAAAAAAAAAAAAAACATCAAAGAGCAAAGTTTTCTACAGTAACAATAAATAAAAGTCCTAGGAAGTGAAAAATGAGGAGAGGCACTAAAAGTTGCATGCAAGAAATCTCAGAGAAGCTGACACCTTGAGACCAGCAAAGAGGCAAAAGTAAACAGGCCTAAAAATGTAATAGGATCAGCATTTTTATTTATTTACAGTCACTAGGAAGTGGTGAAAAGTGGTATTTTATTCCATGTTGGGTAAAATCTGGTGTTCCTAAAGTTAGACTTTGAAAAGAAGTTTTTGGTTCTGCCCCTTCTACTTTTCTACAGCAATAATACAAATTGTTGTTCACATGAGAAAAAAATAGTTTGTTTGTCTGAAAACAGTTATCTGATGAACTTTGTTTACTTCCTCAGAGGATGCTAATAGTGAAGGCAGAAATTCTGTTAACCCATTCATTTGTGGAGGAGTTTGTCTTAGTTGAATTTACAGAAAATTTTCAGTGACGGCAGAGATGTTTTCAAACCGATAATTCAGATTTTTCAGTTTAGATTCAGTCCTAGTTTTTATACAGTATTTCTCACTGCAGTTTGTGTAATGCTATGGACATGTAAATAATTTTTGTTTACTTCTTGCAAACTATTTTTTTTAACTGCAGTCTATATTATGACTATATGATAGATGCTATTACAAAGGTTCCTTTGTAAAACAGTATTGTTTATATGAGTGGCTACTACCTGCACTTAATATTGAGAACTGCTAGGGATTTGCTTATTCATAACAAGTAATAGTAAGAAAATAAAAATTATAGAAGCATTTGTTTATACGTGTGTGTGAGATATGGACAGAGAAGCAGAGCAAATTATTTTTGCACTTAATTTGTAAAATGTTTTTCTATGCCTCTTAAGGGAGTTTGCTTACCGACCTTTACCATGTTGTTCAAACTCCCAAATTCATTCCTGTTGAGTAATTTCTAAAATCAGGCAGCACGCTGCGTTATGCATGAAATAGCAGTCGGGTAAGACACAGGTCTGTGTTTTTCACGGCGGCCTGTCAGGACTGGATGACATTCTGACTTCCAAAATGAATACAAATCAAAATCTTCTTCCAGTAACCTTATAGATCATATCCGAGCTAAGTTTCTCATCAGGTTAGTACACAACTGGTGCTCAGAGGGAACCGAAAGCAGCATCTCCACATTAAATGCCTGTTGTACACCCCGAGATCCAGCCCTCCCAGGTCAGCTGCCCACGTAGTGTGGGGCGAAGCAGGTACCCTGAGGTAGCCTGAGTAATCATCAGACTGTTAGAAAAAAGAGGAGACACCATCGTCACCAGAGGTAACCCCATTCTTGTCCACAGGAGACTTTCCAGAGGGCACAGCAAAGTGCCTGACCTGGGGTCCATCGCTAAGCTCAGCAAGCAGACTGGATTGCTGGACCAGCTTGGGGGCAATTAGATGGTTTTCCGGTACCTTATCTGCAGCATGAAGAATATATCTGTGAAGACAGATAAGAGCTTTTAGGAAAAATTAACATTGCCTTAAACCATAATTAAAATGTTAGTTTATTTTTTTGGTGCTAAAGTCTTTCATGTTAATATGACTTCTCAAATAGAACTCAAATTATGACTCATCTGGATGAAGTTATCTTTTCAAAATAAATAGATTTATCTTCCTATTAATGTTCAAAAATAGGCATTTATCATGGAACAAGTATTTTATTTAAATTATCAGTTTAAAACTGTTGTAAAATGAAAGTAGCTTACTGCACTGTAATTTGGGAATTAAAAGTTCCCTTCAGATGTAGGGGCTGTAGGCTGTGCCATATGTCATTGAATGATGAATTCCATGAATTTGGCAAGACAGCATGAAGAATAAAATAGAAGTGGCTAGCCTCAAACTTCCCTAGACAACTAGGAGCTAAAAACTTGCCATATGTCATTGACTTCCATAAGCAATGCCGAACAGTAGAGTATCACCCTGTTCTGCAGCATTACATACTGCCCTAAGTCACTAATACAAAGCAGATGGCTTTGTTGCTGATTAGAGCTGGTTAGAATCTGAAATTCCCTTCCAAAGGAAATTTTGACATTTATATTTATTTTCACTGCAAATTGGAACAAAACATCAAAATTTCCCAGTGGGATGGAAGTTAGAAATTATCTGGAAACACCGGATTATTTCACTTCATTGCCAATGAATTGTTTTCTCAATAATGTCAAAACCACTGTAATGCTAAAATTAACATCTAATATAAACACCAAAAGAAAATTCATAAAAAATAAAGTCACACTGAAACTTTTTGCTTTGTTAAAAGGAAAAGATAAAGTTGAAATGATAAATTCTGATGTTTTCCCAGAATTTGTTTTCCTGAATGTCACGTATTTCCACAGAACATTTTGATTTCAGCTAAGCTGCATTACCTGATGGAAATGAGTTGCACTGAAAAAAACGTTCACTCAGTGCTGTTCTTCCAGGGCGAGTAATTCACAGGCTCATCTTGCAAGTTCAAGGATGTAAAAATTCTGAGAAATAAGACATGCACAAAGAGAAAATTAACACTTTATCTGCAGTTTAGAAACTTCTTTGAAAACTGCTTTAAAAAATTCCTACAACTCCCACAAAATTCCTTTAGTTATCCATATCACCTCTTACATTATGTCCCTTGTGTTCAGGCACACTTGACAGTGCTAGGTGCTGGACAAATCATCCCTGGCATGGGCCTTCATGTTTATGAACTTGTAAACTCTGACATTATCTTAGTGCATCTTATTTCCATCTCCTTAGCAAAATTCTGGTCCTGGCTGCCAGAACCTCCCACTCCCACTCTCCTGTTGCCTACTTTCCCGGAGGAAATTCCACTAAATTTCTTCAATATGGAACAAAACCTCACAGTTACTCTCTAGGTAGGAACATCCACTGTCATTCCTTTCCCTGTCATAAGAACATCTTTAAAAATATCTAGTTCACCAGTTAATGGCTCCTTTTTTTCCAATATCATGCTTTCATTTTATCTGTCAACACCACATCTCTGCTGTGGGATAGGAGACCATCTGTTAACAATTTTTTTAAGGGTAGAGTAAGCACAAATGTCACTCTTTGGGAGTCACATGCTGTTTATTTACAAAGATAAAAAAATCAAGATCATGAATTCACATCAGCTTCTCGTGTTACTTTGTGCAACAGTAGCTTTCTGCTTTAGTTTCCGCTACCCTCCACTAAGGTATTGCATATATGGTTACATAAAACCACTGAACAAGATGTAGGACAGATTAGAAACCCGATAAAGTTGCTGCTAGATGAGTTCGATGACTGGTGCGCTTAGGTGCATTGGGGAAGATTATGTTACTACTGGTGAGTGCCTTACACAAAGGAGAGAAGCACTTCAGTAGAAAGGAGAATAAACCGAGTTTGACGTGGCTGGAGATGCGAGTAGCAGGATAAAGACAAATTGCAGTAACACAGGTGTGTAGGAAGGCTGGCTTTTCTAAAGCATTCAGCCCTAGTTAGGGACCAAAATAAGTGGTGTTATTTTCTGGGAGGTCTCGGTTTACTGGGTACAGATGTTTTTTGAGAAGCTGCCTATTACACAGGTGCCCAAATGGAAGATGTGTTTCTTTTGAGAAGCCCGAGTTTAATTGTGGGTGCTGAGCACGTGAAAAATGTGACCTTGAGCATTTTAGGAAAAATGGCTCAGAACAGGATTGTTAAACAAAGAGACTTCAGGCTCACAAGTTCCTCTTATGATAGCAAATACAATAACTGCAGAAAATGTCCCTCGTTTGGGTCTTGAGATACGGTCTTCTTTTGAAAGGATGCTGCTAGATAAAGTCACCTCCAGCTGGAACGGGCAGAGAGATTTTGCCAGCCCCCCTGCTGTTAGCTTAACACCCATGTTTGTAAATACTGCAAATGTCCTGTGCTTAGTGAAACAGTTGAATGAAGCAAAATCTGGAAAAGCAGCCTCCTGAGGGTAGATGTCCTAATGTACTCTGTTAGCAAAGTCTCTCTTGTCCTTTATCATACAAAATTAGGCAAAGATACTTCTACAAAAACACTATTTCCACAGAGTTTGAAGAAATCAAATATATAAATATATATCTAATTCCCAAAAGAGTCATCTGAAGTCTGCCAAGACAGAGTTAGTTATTTTAAAGACCTTAGATGGTTCTAACCCAGGATTAATGAACAAATCATTGTTTTTTTCTTACACAGCCTGTGGTAAACTGTTGTTCCTCAGCTCTTCACAAACAAATGATTATGAACCAAAAAAGCACATGAATATTGGCATGAGTTTTATTGTTGTGAGCTCTTAAAGAATGAGGAAGAAATGAAATGAAATAGTGATACCTTTTGGGAGTCTGGGAGGAGGGCTTAACCAAATCTGTGTGAGTTTTCCCCCTTTTGTCTGGTTTCTGGTTTCTTTTTTATTTTCTTATTTCTCATTAAGCAGGGAAAATGTCACTTTCAAGCTGTTCTGGGTGGGTGAAGCCTTTGCTGGTCGGCCCTGGGGAATGACTGACCAACAGTTATTGCATCATTTTTCACACTGCTCAGAGGCTGGTGCTCCTGCTTCACTTCCCAAAGCACTCCGGACAAAGCCCAGGGTGCTGAGAAAGGCTGGAGGGCCAGACTCCCCCCTCAGTGTGCACAGGGGAGCGCAGGCCCCCCATTTACACCCACTTTTATCTTGGAGGGTCACTGTGGGATTTGGGAACATTACTTGCTTTATATGGAGCTCCATTTCTGGCTGTCTTCGCTGCCTGTCTACCCTTACGTGGGGACAGAGGTTATACCTTAACCGAGCAGAAAACCTTCCTAAAGATGCTTAGGTGCACTCTGTCTGAAGTGGTAGAGATTTTGTGCTCAGGCGAGTGAGCTCCACCTGTCCTCGTGTAACGGCCAGGCTCTCGAGGCAGCAGCAGCAGCAAGTGGCTGACTACTAGCGGGTTAAGAACAGACCTGGTTAATGCTCCCACGCGTTCAAAATCTGACGGGTGGAGGTGGAGCGAATGGAGTCCATTACATGAGCAAATACAGAGACACTCCTCTTTGATGGACAGATGTACACCAAGTTTCATTTAGGAGCAGTTTCACAGACAAGCTCTGAGTCCTAAATGCAAGGCTTTAAGATGGAAAGAGTGACGAACCGTGAATGCAAGAGGAGTCACTGCACAATACGCCACGCTGTTCAAATCTGCATAACATGCTCTTTTCCCCCGACTCCCAATACCAGAAATACTCATGCCTAGTCATTTTTCTTGTACCACATACTCGGCCTTACAGGAAACACTTTGGAACCAGAGACCTTCTCTGGAAGCCCCAGTGATGCTGAAGCTGATGCAGAGGTGAGGGAGTGTGAGGACATCATCCCTTTCACTGCTTGAGGCCAAAACACTGCTTACTGGTCTCAAAACAATTCAGCTGAGACTGTGGGCATTACTGAGAGTAACGTGATAAGCACTAGGCTGTTATCTAGTTAACCCACTGGTGCTGAAGACCCTGATAGTAATGTACTAGCATTTATTGACCAGGGCACTGCCTTTCTGCTGCTTTTCCCTCCTCCACCCCCACACCAGCCCTCATTGCTAAAATGCACTAAAGGGATTATGATAAAGGGAAACAGGAGACAAGGTGGAGCAGCTGTAGCATTTCTCTGTCAGGGCAAATCAGAAGGGATACGAGCCTGGACTTTTGATGTTTGATATCCATAAGCGCCTCCAAGTTTGAAACACATGAACCCTGTGCAGCTGCTTCTGCTTGGACTGCCCACCTCAACTAAAACACAGAACTATAAAGGTTTTATTTCTTGTCTTGAGTTTCTCCTAGAGGCTGTAGCAGGAAAGCACAGAACAAGTACTGTCAAAGGAGCAATTAGGGACACCTTTTGTAGGGGAAGGAACCCCAGTAAGGGGCTGGAGGAGCAGGAAGGTGACACAAAACAAAACAGTAACATGCAGCAGTGAAAATGTCAGGATCCTGGAACCAGACTAAGAGCCTAATACAAAATGAGTGAAATTTATTGCGACAAACAGGTTACGAAGTACCAATGGGTAAGTGGATGGCACGTATCCCGTTACTTCTATTGACAAATACAGCCCAGACACTGAATGATGATCCCATCCACAGCTTTTGCTCTGTTTTTTCCTCTTCATTCCATCATTATTCTTCCTTCCTGTTCTTTAATATCAGCTATAGTTTGAGCCAGAAGTTTTATTCCATAGTGTATGTTTTAGGCATTGGGTACTTGCTATACCGCACTGCAAATCTGTTTACTGCTGTTCCTTGTGAATATTGACAAAAGAATGTCAGATTTTTTTAATGACTCTTGTTCATGGATTTTATCCATTTTTTGCTGTTTGCCAATAAAAGCAGACAAATTGAGGATGGCAAGGCCCAAAATTTTATTCTGCATATATTTATTTTTTTCCTAAGTCCCTCTGTGATTTTTAATAAGTTTGGTTTTCTTTCAAAAATGTGTTCCAAGATGCTGTTTTTAAAAAAATTAAACAAAAGCCTTTCTTGGCAAGCACTGCCACACTGGTTACTCAAATGGACGTGTGAAAACAAACTAGAAATGGCCAGAAGGAAACAAAGTGGCTGCTTCCAAGAGCCTGCGGGGTAGTTGTCTGTGGGACCGAGAAGACCAGGTAGCACTTGCGCTTCACAGTGAGAGGCTACAACCCAAGAAGTTATTCTTCCCAGCCCTGGGGCTGCTGTAACCAAAAGCACTGTGTCCCACGAGTGGGATCCTTCACTGGCACTGAAATTTCCAAGAGGAAAGCGGAGAGCAGCACTGGGGGTGGCTCTGAGGTTGTGAACAGCAGAAGGGCAAAAGGAGAGCAGTGCGAAAGAAGAGTGCTCTGCCCGACCGCCTCGTCGGGGGCTCAGTGAACAATTACAGAGTTTTCTGGTGCTGGGGCACGGCAGAGATCACTGAACACACATTCCTGCCTTGCTCACCTGAGTCTCACTGGAGAGCTACAAGATGACAGACAGTGCATTGCCCACATTTACTATTGGGTTTGCATTCATGATCAGGCCATGGCAACGTTGGTGTTCCAGCCACAGGGAAACAGCATACACAGATGGGAAGAGAATATGTCCTTTGAGATAGCTGCTGCTTTGAACCGGCTCATTACATAGCTTGTACAGCAGTTAGCAGTATTACAGCCTGAAGGAATAACTGACCTTATGAAGGAAACTTGGCTTTTATACCAGAATGTGTTCACCAAGGCCTTGACTTTTGTAAATGCACATACCTTCCCCCATTCTGTAAGGGCGCGGACAAAGAGGAAGCAGAGACGCATCTGGAAATGTGTGTACATTGGATCACAAATTAGAGCAGAATTTGCAGAGACTGCCACATGCTGTATTATTTGGTGAATTGGTATTTGGTATCTGAAGCTTTACCAAGCAATGATAGCAGCTGGCAGAGGAGAAGGAAGAGAGCAGCTCTAACTCTGTGAATTGTCGAGAACAGGGCAAAATTTTGGCCTGGAAGCCCTCAGGACACATCCCCAGCCAAAGTCCCACACTCTGAGATGCACTGCAGTCTCCCCCTGACATCCGCCCCACCTTATCGCAGGGTAAGGGGATGCCATGCTACAGGGTTTGGTCAGCCAGAGGTTTGGTCAACCAGGACAGAGCAGAACCCCTTCTTAAAGCTAGTGACAGAGCGGACCTGCAGAGTGACAGGCAGAGAACTAACAGGGAGGAGCAGCAGAAAGTGACGGCAGGAGAATTTAACTTGCGGGAGCCCTATACGCTGCAGTGTGGAGGCTGGTATGCAGTGACAGGAGATGACTGCTGGTGGGTAGGACATGAAAGAAAGCGAGGTCCCTGCTGTATCCAGATGTGTAGACGGCTTGAGAGATAGATGGTGTATATGAGTCCATTTGTCAAACGTCCGGGTTTTTAGTAATGAACAACAGTTACTCTGGAGGAAAACTGACAGCGGTGATGGTGGGTGGAGAACCTCAGGGTCTGCAGAAAGCACTTGTACCACAGACAAGTGGCATTGCCACGGGGGACTGACTCATGCTGGAGAGCTGCTTTCTGGTGACTGTCAGGTAGCAGCGCTGGTTCGGAGCGATGCTGTTGTCCTACTCAGCCTTTGATTCATTCTAGCAGTCGTCAGGAACTTCTTCAGCTGCTTGGCAGAGACTGAAATCCCACGATTGCTAGTCTCAGGGAAATTCTCAAATTATGTGTTAGAAATGTTAAAGACAGCATTGCCCCCGTAAGTGGATTATTTCTTGGAGACAGGTCAGACCGTGTGTCTAAGAAACCAAGAAACAGCAGTTTCTGAAGACAAACAATAATGAGGTGGTTCATCCCCGTGTTCTGTAATATTACAGAGCCATATTACTAGCCAAGTAAGCTGGTACTGGTATGTCCATCATCCAGCTGTCTCTCAGCTATGCTGGAGGAGTGTCCTCCTCACTCTAGTGGTGTGTTACTGAAACTTTCTCCACCCATGCCCCAGAATTACCCCTGTGTGCGTCCTGTGGCTTTAGGACTGTACAAACCAGCTGTGTAAAAGGCTTCCTGCATTGCCCAGTGTTATCTCTCTGCCACTGAAAAATTGTTCCCTAAAGCTCATGTTTTGTTATCTAGTGTTTTATAATTTTAAATTGTGGAATAGCAGTGAAATCACAAAATGGAGCTTCCCTTACTTGTTTCTGGAAAGTTTTCTGCCTTCGTTTTTACACAGTTGGCCTCTGTGGCCAAGCCTATGGTATGATTTGCCTTGCTATCCCCACTGGAAATATATCAGGCAGGACATGGCTTCAAACTGATTCTTTACACCTTTCAGGTGCTTTGCACCCTGTTAGCTATGAAGTACCCAATATTCTGAATTCTCCATTTTTAGAGTAACCCTTCCCTGGACAAATGCCCTTTTCTCATTATACTTTTTCTCAGCAGTGGACTTCCCTTCAGATTGAAGCCTAAATCAAAATTAAGGTGTCTTGCTGTCTTTGGCAGACTGAGCTCAGTCAAAAAAATGGTTGTCTTTACATGACGGGTGTCAAGTTTGAAGAGTAAGAGCATTGTTAGAAATGTGTTGCTGGCACTTGCTTATAATAGAGAACCCCCAACCGAAAAAATGTATCTGATTTCTTTTAAGGAAATATGTTTAGATGCTTGCACCGCATCCACACAGCAATGGGTTAGCTGCGTGCTCTTGGCTGCTGTATCTTCCCAGCTCCTGCAAGGCGGCTGCTTAAGCAGGCAACAGGTTTGCCTTACCCTGAGGTTTCACATCGAGGCAAGCACTGTAAATGAGCAGCAGCAAACTGCTGACAAGAGACATATGCTAGAATAAGTGTTCACTGCCTTTCTGTCCAGTCAGTTCTCCCTGTTTGAGGAGAAGGCTGTAACAGCATCGATGTCCTGACTGCACACAATATACTGCACTGCAGGCAAAGCCAGCCGGTGTGGTGTCAGTCACTAGTTCATTCATTTATTCTCTTAGATGCTGAATTGTCACAGCCTGTTGTCTGTCAAACAGCTCTGTCTTCAGTCTCGTCTTAAAAACTCCATGCCTAGACCGGATTAGAGCAAGCTCTAAGTATTTACTTTATGGAGCAGTGGCTATGACATTTCCTACAATAATCAGTGAACAGAGATTCTTCCCATAGCAACCACACAGCAGTGATACTTTCCTTTCTGATCTTCTGTAGTTGTTGGCTGAAATGGTATCAACCTTTCAAGACATAAACACATCACATTCTTTTACCAAACAATATTGCCTTCAGAATTAAGGCCTTAATACTTTTGTATGTCATGTTGTCCCAGATAGGAAGGCATTCATATATATTATGCCTAACACTGTTGTATCAGAGGAAGAAATTGTAGGACTGCAATTAAACATAATCATTAAACACTTCATTTGTCTTTGTTTTGTATACCTACAACATCTGTTTCTCAGTATTGTCAGTATTTTACTTTGCCACTGCAGTTGCCATATTTTTAACATTTAATCATTTATTAGAAATTTGAAAGATCTACAGAGGTGATAAAGTGTGAAAAAATGCCTAAAATCAGATCCAATTTTATTTCATTCTGTGTGTTTACTGCTGTCATTGTTAGCCGACATTTTCTTAGCTCACTGTACTCTGCCCATAATCTAATCTACCCTGAAGAGGCAGGTATCAGTCTGTGAAGTGATTACAAGGTTCTTCAAGTGTCTTCAAGGATTTTCTGTACTTGGACTGCAAAAGCATTTTAACGGGCACAATAAATCCCATCGTTATGGTTCCTAGAACTCCGCCTATTAATAAGGAACCATCTGGAGGGCAAAGAACATGATACAAATTCATCAGAAGTGGACTCAGAAATAATCCTACCGGTTTTGACTGCGTTGCCTGGCATCACAGCAGCTGTGAATTTCAACCTCTTACTGCAAGTCACATATGGTTAGCTTTCCCTTCCTGCCTGGAGAACATAGATTTTTCTGATTGTGATATTTTGCTCCTACCAATGCAATGCATTCTGCTGTTCTCCATTTTTTATTATTTGGTAAATATCTGTTGCACCCGCAGCCATGTGCAGCTATAAAGGCATCATTCTTTGGACTGAAACACATTCTTATTGGCTACCTCTTGAAGGCCACTGCCTGCATGTTACCTTACTATTTTATTTTTCAAAAGACTCTGGACTGGAATTGTGCAAGCTGAGTTTTGCCTTTTCAAACGTTTGAGATATTAAAAAGCAGAAAGGGATTATATCGCTAATGCCAGCTCACTCCTACTGCAGCTGGCTTGCACATTAGCCAGAGATCTTCCCTTTCTACTCTAATGGTCTGAAAAGCGTGCAGCCCCTGGGGCTGTGGAATAGCTGCCGACCGTGGGTGTGGGTAGCTGCTACCTACTCCGGGGATTTTGCTGGTTTGTTTTTTATTAAACTAGTGCCGCTCTAAACTAAGCCTGGCCACTTCACTTGTCCAGTTGCTTTTCCATCCTGCTGGCAGACCCTGCTTGTGTTGTTTTGCCTGACGTAAACCCGTCTGGCTGCCCTAATGTAATCCGTTCACTCAGCTAATTCCCAGGTTGTTTGTTATGGAACCCATCCAACACCCGCTGAAGGCAGCGCAACCATCAGCTGCCTTGGCAGCTGTTGGACTGGGCCTATAAAACAGGGACTTTTTTGCTGTTTTCAGGGTATTAAGAGCTTGGATTACTTAAAAAACTGTACAGTATGTTTTGATCAGGATGAAAGGAGGAAAGGCGATTTGAAAAATTACCTTTGAGGGGGCATCTTCCACTTTCCAAGTGTTTTGGAGACATTTTGGAGGAAAAGGCATCGTCTGGATCAAGGCAGTCACCCAGGCCCCTGGAATGGTCAGGAGATGGAGAGGCTCCCATCGGGAAGGACTCCTCACCCCTTTCAGCCTCCTCTCTGTGAACAGGGGAGCTTATCCTCTATCATCAACCGCATAGGCAATGAGTTTAGACTAGACATCTAGTTTCCAGACAGTCATCAGTGGATCCTGTGGAGACACAGATAGATCTAGGATAGATCCCACCATTTTACCCTTCAGAAATAAAGCTTTTTCATCATTCTGGTCCAAGAACACAGGAGGTTAAGGAGTCAGTCCTCTAGCTGCCTTGGGGAGAAGGGGAGCTTCTCACCACAGGGAACAATTAACATCAACCCAGGAGAGACTCAATTTCTTCTTCCCTGTGCCAAATAGAAGAGACAGTAGATTAGCTTCAGATGGTCTACCTTTCTCACTAGCTGCTTCTGACATGTAATGATACTGTATAATTCTTCATTTTTTTAAAGTATTACTTTGGTCTAGAAAGGACATTTTATTGAATGCTCATTAGCCACTCTAGACATAATTCATAAATCCATCTCTGTGGCCCAGAGACTCCATTCTGACAACAGTGTGGAAGTCTTGTATAAATTATTTTGCAATTCTACTTACGTTATCTATATATCACATTTTAGTTGTGACTGTCATTCGCATGTCAAATTCTCAGGCAGGTTTCTGTCAACAGAGAATAGCTTCCCACAGTTCAGGTACAATGCAAAGCTTCCAGTAAAACTGATGCTGTTGCCTTTTGGAGCAAACACACTCAGGCTCCAAAACTTAAAACCCAAAGGGCATTGGTTGTTAGTAAATCTGCTGCACAATGTGATATGTAGCAACTTGCCTTAAATAAAATATAATTAAGGTGATTTAACAGAAGCTGTATCCAATAATATTTCATAATGGTTAATTTAAGGGAAACAAGTTTCTAATTTTGTTGTCTGGGTACTTTTTTTTCTCTTTTTTTTTTTAAAGAGGTCTTTTTCAAAGAGCTGTGACCACTCAGATTACTATTACTTAGTAATAGATCCAATTTCTGGCTACAAGGAGAATTAAAAAACACAGTAATAGTTGGGGGTGGGGGAATCCACCATTAATAAACCCTTTTCAGAAGTTATCTGCATTTTGAACTTAAATGGGAATTGGTCCATGCTAAACAAGAGAGGCAACTTCTGGGTTGCTCTGTTTGATTCGGGCTTTAAAGATAAATCTAGACGAGTTTTGGAGTTCCCTGTTTCAGTGTACATTGCAGATGCACCTTGATCCCATTTTGGAGCAAGACCAAGTGAACATAGCCCTTTGTAGCAACCTGGTTTCCGCCAGAGGTACAAAAAATATGTGTATCATCTCATTCAGATCAGGTCCTTGAGACAGTTGGGTGACTGGGATGCAGGGTGTGCTGCAACACACAGTTACCGGTCAGCTACACCTTGCAACGTGTTGCTTACCTCATGATTTCAAAGGCAAAGAAGGATGACAATAAATTCAACGTAACTACAGTTCTCCAGGCTAGTGAAGAGACAATGTAATCAACATAGATTAGGCTTGTGAATTTTTTCAGAGTGCACTCGTAGTAGTAGACGGTGCCCAAAGTTCCAATTGATTCCCAAGAGTGAACTATCATGAGAAAACTCAGAATCCAGCATACTGTTCTTCTGCAGCCTCCAAGCTAATAGTTATTAATAATTAATAATAATTCATATGTGATTGTTTGTCCTCTGCAGGTAATACTTTGACACCAACATGGGAAAGCAAAATAGCAAACTACGCCCTGAAGTCATGCAAGATTTGCTAGAAAGTACAGACTTTACAGAACACGAGATCCAGGAGTGGTACAAAGGCTTCTTGAGAGACTGTCCAAGTGGACATTTATCTATGGAGGAGTTTAAAAAAATATACGGGAACTTTTTCCCTTATGGGGACGCTTCTAAGTTTGCGGAACATGTATTCCGTACTTTTGATGCCAATGGAGACGGAACAATAGATTTCAGAGAATTCATCATAGCCTTGAGCGTAACATCGAGAGGTAAACTGGAGCAAAAGCTGAAGTGGGCATTCAGCATGTATGACCTCGACGGGAACGGCTACATCAGTAAGTCGGAGATGCTGGAAATCGTGCAGGTATGTGCTGCTCAGAGGCACCCCTTGGCCTCCCTCCTTCCAAGCAAATTATGAAGCAATGTTGCAATGAGACACTGAATGAAAAACTTGGGCAGCATTTGGGGGTTTATGATCTTGGTTCTCTGTATAACTGTTTGAATATAAAATGTTACTTCATTTGGCAAAGATTGTGTCACAATTAAAATCACAGCTTTTGATATCCATTGCAAGTTTTTCCTGAGCAACATGTTGCGTGGGAAGTTCTCCCTTGGGAGTTCAGTTGGGCTGCAGCACAGCAACTAACCTGCTGATCAATGTGATTCTGTCCTCTGGGAAATCACTGTCAATTAATTACAATTAATTACAGTTAGACCAAGTAGGTATCTTAGATCAACCAGGGAGCGTACTTCTAAGGAAGGCAGGCCTTCTCCACAGTAAGAAACAAATCTACTTTGAAATCATGCTGTTACGAGGAACCAGCTCACGTATATTAAAAGGTGTCTGTCTGCCTAACTCCATTGAGGTCTGCATACTTAATGTCATACTAGCTGTCTTCATATTAGGTTGCCAGTATAGATAAACCTTATCTGGGTAGATGATGATTCCATACACTGTTTCTTTGGATGCATTTTCTTGTGGTGTTAGTAGGAGCCCCACCTCACTTTGGCTTCTAACATGTTTTTACCCTTGAGGCACATCACCCTACTGAAAGCTTTAAAACATTTTTGATATGGTCGTATATTTACACAGCTTGAATCTGTACAATGCAGTGCTGTTTAAAAAAAAAAAGCAGCCCGTTATCAAGATCCTTTCTTTCCTTGGAAATTTTGAAGTGCTAACTATGTACTGTATTATTCAGACTTCTATTTGTGCTGGAAATCAAGGGAAAGGAATGCACACAAATTACAGGCTGTGATGGCAAACTGCGTGTACGGAGTCAGCCTAACATGTGGTGCCCTTGTCTTACTACCAGGGCTCTTCTCATGCCTTCCGAACAGCAGCTAACACCAGCACTTGCACCGCTTCAGCAAGGCCAGATACAAAGCGCAGCTGCAAATGTAGGGTTGTTGCGTCGTCTTTCACTTACTCTGATTTGTGTTCCTGTCTCTGAATTAAAGAGAAGGACTGCATTCAGACGGAGAGACCTCCCTGTCTCTGTGCCATGACAAACCCCACAGAATATTTACATTAGAAGATACTCCATTCCTTACAAATCTTCCTCTCCCCTGGGTAGGGTAAACAGGCTGTCAATTATTGTTTTTCTAGCCGTATTTCTCCTCATGAGAAAACAAAGAGAATCCCAAAAGAACTAACAAAGTACAAAGCAAACACAAGGAGCCAAACCCGAGCAAGCGGCTGCTCCTCAGGAGAAGGAGATGCCCCAGGGACCACAGGACCCCTTGCTGCTGTCAAGCAGCCCAGGAAGGCCTCAGTGCTGAACAGCAGCACGAAGCCCCCCAGACCAGAAGAATTACAAACGGGGAGAACAACGCCACAAACGCATTCATGTCACGTTTAATGAAAACGTCAGTGGCTGGATTCACCGTAGCGAGCCAAGAGAGGACCAGCAAAACCAGCAGCTTTTTCCAGTTACCCCAGATCTGCTCACCAGCGTGATTAGAGGCTGAAATGCTCTGCCTCCTCTTCACAGTCGTGTTGGTACCAAATCGTACCATTGTCCTTTACAACAGTGATGCTATCGTCAAATGAAACTGCAGCTTAGGGATCAGTGTAGGGCGCCGTTTTGTGATTTTGTACGTCCAACCCAGAGCAACACTTTGACCGCGTATGGCCCTCAGCCTGGCACTCCGGCCCTCCCACTGCACTTCTTGGGAGGTTTGACTCCCTCCTCCTTTCAGATAGCACTTGAAACTCAACTGAGCGATGCTTTCTGTCATTTACTCTCGCCCCCGCATTTTGAGGGACTGCACAAAAATCCATTAAGGAAGTAAACATCCTAATAAGCCTGAGCAACAGTCAATTCTGCACCATGGACCATCAGTGGTTTTACAGTCAGGAAAGCTGCCCTTTCTGTGATGGAGCTTCCCATGAGGCAATGTGCTTGTAGATCTCACCCTCTTCTCTTTTTCCATTTTTTTATGGTCGTAATGATCTCCCTGTACTGCACTGGTCACCCGTAGCTCCTCCCAGTGGGGTAGGATTTGTTGCGCTGTCTCTGGAAGTGTGTTCAGCTGATACGTGAAACTGAAGTAGATGAGCACATTTTCTTGCTTTATTGAGAGGTTCCTTTGATGTAGAGTGATTAGACTTACAAAAAAACAGCTAACAACTATCACTTTCATTTGTGAAAGATGATTATGTTTTTAAAAAGGAAAGACAGGATTCTGTATCGAATGCCTTTCTGGGGGCCAACAGCCATCTCAATCTTTCTGATAGTGAAAAACAGAACTCTGTTATATCTCTGATATAGGTCTCAGAGGAACCTATTACAAGTCCCTTATCTAGCATACATTTGCATATTGATATAGCAGGATTTATTATGTTTTCACTGGGATTTTTGCATGAGACAATACATCAAAATGAATGCTAAAAGAAACACCATCAATCTAAAAATCTTAGTTTCCCAGAAAAATACTGCCCCTATTACTGCGGGAACATAGGGGCAAGGCATGCTTTTCTTCTTTTCCAGTCTGCTTTTCTTTGTGTTTTGAAAGTCCTCTCTCCGCAGTGATTTTCTCTGTTAGGCTGATGGTTACTTGCATTTCCTTTCTCATGCTCTGGCCTAACCTAACACCACTGCAGGCAATGCAGGAATCACACTCTTGCTTAACATTGCAAGAAGGTGCTTGTGGTAACAGTGCTAGCAGTAGCAGCAGTGAAACAACAGAGCTACCGGTTAAGATGGCTCGTGTCCCACAGGAGCCCTAGTAACTGGCCAGCTGTCAAAGAAAGAGATGAACGTGAATGGTCCGTAACAGCTTCTTGAAGCCCGGGGTTTTTTTCTTCTGCAAAGCAATGGGCTAGAGGGCAAAGCACCTGCATTCCTTTAAGCTCCGTTTGCCGTCGTGCTGTTAACCATGTACGCATAGCCTATCACAGACTCACCGCGCCTGCCCATGAGCTTCCCCTAGACAAGTCTCCAAAAGTCCCTGCTTCGAGACACACCCGAGCCATCCACAGGCAGCTGGCTGCACTGTTTGGGGGATCACATAACCTGAAGGATTTTAGTGGTGGGCTGACGATTGCAGAGCCTAATGAAAGAAGGCCCACGGGGTACTGCTACACCTACCAGGCATAGCACACCTGCAAAGAGCTGTGGGAAGGTGCTTCATAGCCTGCCCTCTTGACAGACCTCACCACAGAGCCTCCCAGATTCTCCTGCTCTAGAAACGCTTGTCATGTCTCCCATAGGTTTACCTATAATCTAAATAGCTCAGTCCACTCAAAAATACCTGCAAACCAGCTAGAAGATTTGTGTTTGTTCCCCTCGCTGAAATGGGACATATGTGGTGAGAGTCTCTTAAACTAAGAGTTCAAGCAAGAGATGGAAACCTTGTTCTAAGGGTATATTTTTTCACCGTATGGAGTCATAAGGCATCTTAAGAGTACTGAGCTGAGACACAAGAATAACACTTTCAGTTTAATACAAACACCACACACGTTTCACTTGCTGGGCTAGCCTATTTGTAAGCCAGGAAGAAACAGAAGCTGACATGGTAAGAGGCAGAAGCTGATACAGCTCTCAGTGAAGACAGTGTCAAAAATCCCCATGAGATTGAGAGGAAAGCAATTTTTTCAGGCTGACTATTCACTTCATGAGACTTTTAGCTGTCAAAATTAATTTCAACAGAGTAAAAAGGATTGACTGAAAATTTGTGCTGTCATTGCTGCCATCACCGTAATGAGGTCTTTGACACTTTGCCAAGTATAGCAGGAAAGTGCAGCCCCCACGAAGGTTTCTGGCCCGAGTGCAGCAGTGGCAGCCCGTGACTGGGAGCAAAACCTGTGCAAATGGGCCAAGGGGTGAGATTTGCCCTAAATCACCCATCACTGCTCATCCGCATACAGGTGGAAAATCAAAGGGGAGAGCTTATCAGGGAACCAGCCAGTTCAGATGAATCATAGAATCATAGAATTGCTTAGATTGGAAAAGACCTATAAGATTATCTAATCCAATCCTTTAACCTAGCACTGACAAGTCCCCCACTAAACCACATCCCTAAGCACTACATCTACATGACTTCTAAAAACATCCAGGGAAGCTGCAGCCTGTGCTCACTCCGCTGCCCTGACTCAGGTGGCTGCTGATAGATAACCACCTCCAAACCTTCTCCTGCTGAATGCCACTGATGGCTTTTAGCCCAAGTGCTACGAGGCCGAGGAGTCGTACTCCATGGGGAGTGGAGCCCCTGCAGCCTTTCGGTCCCGGGTTACCGCCCAGGGTTAGTACGGCCCCGCTCCACGTAATTATTGCATGAAACCAGCTTCCTTTCAAAGCCTGCTCTTTCAAACATGCAATAAAGAGCTCTGTGTGGCTGCACTGAATTAATATGGGGCAAGTCTCAAGATTCTTAATCAGCTTTAGCTGGCTTTTACTTTGGGAAAACTTCCCACTGAACTTCTGAGTAAAGACATAAGAATTTGTCCGGAGTAACCATTTTCAGCATGAAAGGAACGCTTACTATGTTATTCCCATCTGGCTTTCCTCGAATATCTCATCCGTTATTCCCTTCACACGCCTCTGTGAAAAGGACCCTGTAGGATGAAGTCATTCTGAAGTGCTTTTTTTTTTTGGTCCTACAAATCTGCATATTCTTACTATGGTTATTTTGATCAGGGTAAACATGCCTGCACTCCCGGTCCGGGGCATTCCTCCCACACTTTCAATACGGATTCTCTGCTTTGCCGTCCTCTCACCCAGAGTGAGGGAATGACCCCTCCACCTCTCTTCCTACCCCAGACAAAAGCCAGACAGCTTAAGATGCTTAAACATTGGCAGATTTATAGGCCTCATCTCTGCTCTGACCCCTGCGAGCCTTGCATGCTGATGAAGGTGAGGAAGGTGTAAATTCTTACTGTCCACCCTCTCCTTTTTTTCTTCCCCTATTGCCTCTTTCCCCCAGCTCCCTCATCCCTACGTTCATGTGCTCGAATGTTCATCCTTTCTTCTGTTCTCCTGGTTATCAGATGATCGCAGTTGTGTGGACGGCATCCCTGCCTGTACTGGGGCTCTGCCTGATACTCTGGCACCCTAATTCTCTCGGCAGCCTTTGGGCAGTCCCACAGCGCAAATCATGATGATGATGATGATGACGACAATGACGATCAAAAGCGTGCCCACCACTTTTCCATTCAGCCAGCAGCTGTTCGTGCTGAAATGTTCTCCTCTGTTCCCCTGCTCCGGTCCATAGCCAGCATTACAGACTTACCGGAGGGCAGGCCAGGAAATCCACAGCCACGGTGCTGGTGACAAGAAGTGAGGGAGCAGATGTTTGATTGCGCTGAGCATAAGTGCTGAATAACTCATTAAACAGACAAATGCCTTTCTCAGGGTATAACTCTCTAAGTTATTTAAAGGCCGGGAGGTGTGAAAGGTAAGCTGCTGGCAAAGGAGAAGCCAGCAACACGGCCAAGGAAGCGGGTGCTCCATGATCGGAGTGTAAAACCTCTGCTGCTTAGCAGCATCCTCCAGCTGGTGAATCTGTGCTGTTATGTTCCTGGAGCTGGCCCTTGGGGAACCTGTGCCGGATGATGGGAACATGCTAGGCGGGGTGCCTTCACGCATGGCAAAAGGTGAGAGGGGAGATCCAGTGAGCAATGGGCTTGCACCAAGGTCCCCCCCTCCCAGAGCAGATGGAAGCAGAGAACAAATAGCTAAAGCAATCACGTCTGCGCTGTCAACTGGCCACTGCAGAGACCGTGTCGGGGGGAAAACAAGAATTTGAATCTGCAGAAGAAAGAGATCCACATGTACAAACCAGGGCTGAAGGGCAAAGTGACGGCCCACTGCGGCGCCCATCAGCCGGAGGCCAGCGAGCTGCAACGGGAAGCAGAAGGGGCTGGTCAGACCAGGGCAAGGCAGCCTTGGACTGGGACGTGCTGCTCCTCCAAATGGCTGGGGGGCTCCCCCGAGGCCACCACCCTGCAGCCCTCCGGCTGCTGCTGTTCTCCCAGCTGTGTGGCCCCGTAAAGATACCTAACACGAAAACCACTTTTTTACGGGTACTGCACGCTCACATTTGCAGGCAACGTTTGGGTAACCCGTTCAGAGACAACTACTCATCCTTGGTTTAAAATTAACATTACCTCTCTTTTAGGGTGGCTAGTACCACACGTGACTAATGGATTTGTCTGTGCAGAGAATAGCTATGGGTGGCACCAGTGCCGTGTGGGACCAGAACATCTGCTCTCTGTGGAACGAGTTGTGAATGGGGTTTTGAGCTGTGTACCCACACCAGCCCCCAGGGAAAAGGCCACCTCCTTGCTGGTCAAGTTTTCATTATCCGTGAGACACGGCAAACGCAGGGAGTCACTGCCCTCCCCGCGGGCAGGATGCTGACCAAGGCGGGAAAGAAAGGAGATGGGGGGAAGCAAAGGCATGGTGAGGGTACGGGGGTGGTGAGGACGGTGACCAAAGCACGGAGACACACCACAGTGCAGGACAAACCTCGGTGGTCTTACTGTTCCCCCAGGCACTGGGAGCTGCCAGTGCCTAACGTGCTGTACAAGCAATAAATCCATCCAAAGACTGTTTTGATAAGGAAAAAACAAAACCTCGGTCCAAACCCAGACTGTGTTCAACCGTGACTAAATAAGGAAACACAGTATTTCATAAATGAGCGTCCCACTGAAGAGGGCGTCTGCATGTACAGGTGCCACCCGACTCCCTTCAGCAGCCAGAGAGCAGGTCCCAGCCGATGTTCCTGGGATATTTTCTGCCTATTTCTGTCACCAGGAGATAATCATACCCCTGCACTAAGATAATGTGTTTCTTACCAGCTCTTTGCTCCTGTCATATCACACAGGCAATCTATAAGATGGTTTCTTCTGTAATGAAGATGCCGGAAGACGAGTCGACCCCAGAGAAGAGGACAGAGAAGATCTTCCGCCAGATGGACACCAACCGTGATGGTAGGCACCCTCCAGACACCGGGGCGGCTGCCTCTACCCCTGTGCAGGTTGGCTGGGGTGTCCTGCCTACGCGGGGCAACCCCTCAAACCCACCACTCCTCCTTCAGCCACCCAGGCAAAGCCACCGCCATCCACAGCCAGCGGGGTGCAAGCAGGCAGGGCTTTGCCTTGCAGGGTTGCTTTCCCAGGGATTTTCCTTGGGCTCCCCCCAGCTTCCTTCCACTGTGCTTGTCCAGAGGCTTGGCAGGCGTGCTGCGACCCACCACGTGCGCTAAGCAAACGTGTTTCTTTTCTAGGAAAGCTCTCTCTGGAAGAGTTCATCCGAGGCGCCAAGAGCGATCCCTCCATAGTCCGTCTCCTGCAGTGTGATCCCAGCAGCGCCGGGCAGTTCTGAACCCATTCTTTCGATGAATTATGTATCTGCTTTTTTTTTTTTTCCTTGCCAAACAACATTCATGGTAGTGTTGCCTCTGTATGGCCAATTATGCCTTCATTTGTGGCATCTTATAGCTTCTTTTGTTGTGGATTAATTGTAAGAATGCTGAATTGCTCTTAACAATTTGTCCAGAGCATGGGCAGTACTGTTTTAAACAGATATTGTGGTGTTATCATTGTTTTAAAGATTTTGTTTTGGTTTTTTGTTTTAACATTTCTGTTTTGGAAAGTACGCGTTGAGAAGG
The DNA here is from genome assembly GCA_034782735.1 of Sagittarius serpentarius. NCBI lineage: Eukaryota > Metazoa > Chordata > Aves > Accipitriformes > Sagittariidae > Sagittarius > Sagittarius serpentarius. The sequence goes on along the minus strand of JAVKLA010000027.1, from coordinate 31,312,562 downwards.
AGTAAACCAGCAACAAAACCCTTGGCAGCAAGACACACTGAGAGATTTTAGGTTGCTGCTTTAGTAGCCGAGTATTCACCCACAGGACGTGAAAGTGTAGTAGAGGTGGAACCAAAGGTGTTGTGATGGGGTGGGTAGGATTCACCTGGCACCTCCTCTCCTGTCCAGGAGGCACCATTTAAGGTCAAAGACAGGATCAGAAAGAAGTACGAAAGTGCAAAAGGTGTGCAGGGTGTATCACCCATACCCCTGCTCCTATGCCTCGTTGTTTCAATGCTGTGAACATTTTCCAGGTTGTTAAGGAGAAGGGAAAAAACAAAGGTTGACATTTTTTACTAGGTTTACAGTGGTTGATTTCACACGGCTTTATCTGAAAATTCAGCAATTTGCAACCCTGATCCCCAAATCCACAACTGACGATACCTCTTGCCATTTGGGATCAGCAAAGGCAGACATAGATACGGAAAACTGGGTCTTGACAATGACTTTAAGGGAGATACATATTGAATGTGAAATTTTCAGCTTAGTAATAGAGCAGTTTCTACTAAGGAGAGTGGGCATTCACGTGAGGAACTCACGGACACCTGCAAGCAGCTCCAGCTGAGGCACATCTGCTGTTCTGAATGCTCTTGCATAGTATGAAGTTTTGGGAGTGGTTTTGTCTCTCTCCACATAGCTAACGGAGTTTCTGGGCCTGCTCTTAGGGGAAGGCTGTCATCAAAACTTGTTTTAAACATAAAATTGTAGCATTTATATTTCATTTATTTTAGTAAAGTTCGAAAAATCTGTACTGAAATGAGGAAATGGTACGCTTTATGGTATATTTATATATATAAAAATTAAAACAAAAAAAAGATCAGCTCTTGAGAGAAACGTTGAATGTTTATCTTTTCACCTAGATGCAGGAGTTCTGAAATTTGCTGCTGCAAAATTTTATCCTTTGGTCAAAGATGCTGCACGCAAAGCTAGTACACATACACGGGATTTCTTAGGGACTTTACAAGCGCTGCTGCAAAGGAAAAGCTTTAGCGACAGGAGGCATTATGCTGACTAAATTGGCGTTAATCTGTCATTAGCTAAAGTCTGCTCTGTGATCCTGTTGGAGAGGTACCCATGTAGGCAGTGCACAGCATTGGGAATTCATGAGCTCGTTAGAATAACCTTTGTCTGACAGGGAAGGTTGGCATTTTGTCAAGTGACCTTGTAGATGCTAATCCCCAGTAGCCTTAATTTAAAATAAACTAAGTAAAATAAGTCTGCTTTGCAGACGATGATTAGCTAAGTACTAATTAGAAGTCATGAATAAGTAGCCGAGTATGAATAATTTTTTGTTGAACATTAGCTAGCATGTACAATAACTGAGAGAAAAAAATCCTTGACTTAATTTTTCCATACCATTTGCTTTGCCAGGTGTGAAGTGCAGAGCACATGAAAATAAAAATAAACTGAAAATAGCATTGCTAATCAGTTGTGCTAAAATTATTACGAGTGGCTAATTACACTCAATAAATGTCTTCAGGCACACACCTTTGTCTCAAATGACCACAGAAATCCAGTTGATGATATATTCCCATTATATTAATCAAAATACCGAGCAGAGATGTATGTGGGAAAATGAGAAAGCAAAAGGGGCCCAACCACAGACACAGGCAGATGTCAGTACCTAGCGCTTTTAGCAAATTTTGCACCAATTCTTCTGGCTGATGGAAATGTTCCCTATCTCTTTCTCCCTAATCCTCATTAGACATTCTGTGCACAAATCTAACCCTTCAAAGGAGAGCCTGTGCTTATCTTCTTCGAGGTCGTTTTCTGCTTTACCTGGGGAGGTTCTGGCCCTCGGTCCCGTACCCATCGCCCCATCTGTATCGAAAGCCACGTTCCCTCTCGAGTGCTTCGAGGGCTGTTTTTCAGCAGGACAAGCCTGGCCGGGCTGCTGGGGATTGCTGCAGGAAGGTCAGGGGACATGCACTGATCAGCACCCCCTCTGTCAGATGGGCACCACCGGTCCCGCTGCGCCAGCCGCTCCCGGGGTGCTCCACCACCACCACTGCGCGGGCAGGACTCGGTGACGCTAGAGGAACCCTGCCAAACTGCTAACCCACCGGCTCAGCGCAGGCACCCAGACCCAACGCAGCCCAGAGCTTCAGGAGCTTCCATTTACTGAAGGTGAACTTGGGTACCTTCTACAGTTCCGTCTTCTTCTTCTTAATGTTGTGAAAGCGGCTGCGCATGACTGAAGCTTTTAAAACATTGCCTTTTATTTAAGTGACTGCATTCCATCTCTTTCTAGTTTTGTAAGAGCTTTCTGGCCCAGAACCTAACCTCTCAGTTTGTTTTTGCTCAGTGGTTTTGGGGCTTTGGGGCCAGGCTTGCTTCACATGTTAATGCTGTACAACACGTGTTTGAAAACACAACCTGCAATATGACCCCAGGCCAGCGGAGATGTAATTCTTCCCACAGTTCACAAAATCTGGAAGAGTAAGAATTAGCCTACAGCTGCAGAGGATGTAGCTGGAGATAAGACTATTGTATAAACATTTACAGAGTGAACTAAGGTTATTCTTTTACCTGACTACCACCGATGATTGGTATTGTTTTAAATTATTAACTAACTCCTTCTTTCTCTGCCTCTGCACGTACTTTAAAAGTGATCCATAGCTGGAATTGTGATAGGAGCATCCGCAGACCTCAAATCAGCAGGACAGCAGCGGTGTGCTGCGCCTCAGATTGGAATTTTCTGCTTTGCTGCCATTCGCATTTGCAATCGTAACTGCCTTCATAAACCTTTTGAAGACAAAATGACCTATCCTGTATGAAATAGCACAGCAAGTCAGGCACTGTCAAGCGATCAATTAGCAATATTTTCATCCAGGAAGGATGGCAGACAGCACATACCACTTCACATCGCCTCTCAATTTTGTAGATGCATTCTCCAGTACTAGTTGTGTGTGAAAGAGGTCACCTTCACTCACGTGTTGTCGAATTAATGAGCACATCTCTCATGTAGACTGAATCCATGGAAAATGCCGGTCCCATTTATCCAGCATTCCCAGTCGGCTTGCCAAACGCTGGGCCAGAAGATGTGAAGTGAGGACTACGGCTTGTGCGATCTGCAGCAGCCTGTCTTTGTTTTAGGGTGCTTTGGGAAGGGAAAAGGGAACACAACGCTTGTAAAACCGGCATGCATCTCTATTTGTGAGCACTTACGGTTTGAGAGGGATTGAAGAAAGATCTGTGTTTCAACATTATTTGAAGCCCTGTGAGTTCACAGCAGTGGATGTTCCTGAGGTACATGGAGCTGTGCTGTTCCTCTTGCTGTTCTTAGGAGCTTGTAGGATTTTTGTCTTATTGTTGGGGCATTTTGTCCTTTGTTCTTCTCTGTTATAAAACATGACCTCCACATTTTCTAGGCACTGCTATGTAAAACAGTAAGCCAGAAATGTGTGACTTCTGTAGCTGGATGAGGTCTATGTGCAGAAGTATTGCACTCCAGCACAAGAAGTGGTCACACACGACCAAGTCCCCATGGTTTAACTTCCCCTGGGGGCTGAGTCCCAGGACTTTTCAGCATGTGCTCTCTTCACTGATGGCAAATGAGCAATAATATGGCTTAGCTTAATTTTCTTTCACTGCAGGCCAGGCTAAGTCGCATTACCTTGCATTTGCTGTGGGCTAGAAGCATGCACATGGGCAGAAACCTTGGCTCAGCTGACTCATGGAAACTTGGTGAACTGTGGTAACTCGATGTCGAGCCCTAATCCGCAGACTAAGCCGAGATGAGAACATGGCCGTGGCCGTACGTCTCTCAGTACATGTGAACCGGGGAACACGGTGACAACTGGCAGGTCCCTGGGGACACGTGGCGATGGGGAGGGAATCTCCTGTCTCAGAAGAAACACCCTGAGCTCAGCTGTCTCCCTTCTTTTAAAACTCTTTTTTTCCAGCAACACTGGTGAAGATGCAACATGATAGCAATATACCCCAGTCAGGGTAAAGGAGGCATCCTTCAAAAGAGTTTCCTTTTGAAGCCTAGCATAGAAGCGCCAAGTTAAATAGGCGGAGGAGTGGGCTGGACGGGACCTCCTGAACACCCGCTACTCCAGCACCTCCTTTTGTCTTTCTCATGGTGCTCCCTCGGTTTCCTGGCAAGGCGATCCTTGGGCTCAGGAGTTAGCTGTCAGGGAACTGATGCAAGACCGGTGGAGAAGAATATTTCACTCGCCCTTTGCACAAGCGTTTGGATGCATTCTTTGCTCCGTGTCTTACTGGGTGGGATCTCACGTAGGAGTCTTAAAGTGGGGGAAGTTGGTTTCCCTGGCATCGTGGGCAGAACTTGTGCTTAGAAATGCAGAGAAACTTGGCAAGCGTCAGACAGGCAAGCAACGCTCAGAGCTGCACGTGGAGTTTTCCATTGACTGTGCAGTAGGCGGATAAGATACAAAGCAGCGATATGTCAGACTCGTCGTGTGATGTGCTCTGAGATAGGGCTAGACCAGAAATGGCACCTTCTAGCCGAGCAGCTCTGTCTGCTGCATATTTAGTCAGAGGCACTGACAAAATACACTTTTAAATGCCTTCAACATGAACATGCAACTGCAGGAGTAGAATAACTCTGCTCTTCGTTACATATAAGCAACAGAGCTGTTTGCCGTGCCCCAGTCAGGAGCTGAACAAACGGCTCCCAGGAGGAGCATAAGGCATGTCCTAAGCGTAACCAAGGACAAAACATTGCCTGCAGGACCTTTCTTCCCGGTCATGGTAGACAAGAAGGGAAAGCTCTGTATGAGTCTCAAAGCCCAGGTGCCATTTTGCAGGCTGGGGAAGGTGAGAACAGCAGCTGTGTTTTAAGCACATAGAGGGAAAAATCAGCAGGGTTTGTAAATTGGCACGGAAAGCAGTGACACTAGAAACGGGGACCATTGATGTGGGGCTGCAGAAGCTGTTAGGTGCCTCTGGCATTCAGAGCAGTAGAATGATCAGTCGGATGTAACGTCAATCTCCTCATCTCTTGCAGAAACCATCCCTGGCTACCACGGGTGTCTCAGTTAGCAGCACCCCTTATTCCAGCCTGGCTTTTGCTGCTATTGCTTCCAAATCATCCATACTGAGAAGCTGTTTCAGGGGTGGGGATTATCACAGGATAAGCTGTAAAATTTTTCAGAGATACTCTCCATATCTTACCAAGTAACAGCTGGAAAGGCCAGATGTGAGCGGCTTCTTGCAATGTACAGATTTTATTTCCTCATTGCTCCCACAGGTTATTTTAATATGTATAGTTGGGATTAAGCTATCACGTGTAAAATGCTGATTAACGTGCAATAAACAAGGCAAAAAAGAGCTTGGGTTGTAGTGAACAACGTGAAAAGACTAGAGAAACGAAAAACTGTAAGACACATCACTGCCTTTAGATCAGGGTCTGAATTTACAAGACAAACCCCCCTTAGCGATAGTCAGCACAGAAGAGCTCCTCTGCACCAGCCCGGTCCGTGGGACCTCCTGGGCTGCTTTGTCCCTACGTCACTGTGTGCTGAGGCTGGGGACTCTGGGTCCTGCCACCGAGACCGTCCGCTGAGCTTATTCAGCCGGCTGAGCGCTTCCCAGATCTCAAAGCACACGACGGCCACCCTCTCTGTAGTGTTCACTTACTGTGCAGCCGAGACATGTCTCAGATCTTCCCCTCTTGCCCTGACCTTATACCAAAGACGTTCTCACCTTCCCAGGGCAGGCGCTCAGGGTGTCCGGCTCTCCGAGGCTTTGCGCCCACCTCCCGGTTGCCATCCCTACCCTCTGTGTGAATGAATAACCAACACCAGCCCTTGACATCTGGAGGAGCCAGGCTTGATGCATTTGGATGGAACAGCTTCTGATTTGGTTCCCTCCTGTGTGTACCTTGCCAGCCACGCTATTTATTTCCTATTATTAAGTAATGGCAGGATTAAGCATTTCAAGAACACGCTGAACCTCTGGAACAATGTGGTTTTCATTATCGTGCGTGTATTTGCTGATGCACTGCAGACTGAACCTGACCGGTGCTTGCTCTTCGCTCCCACGGTTTATTCCACAGAGAGCTGATTTCTTCCAGGCAGGAGCAGCATCTTCTTGTGCATCCCCATTCAGCATGCGATGCCCTGATGCTGCCTGGAGCGCCCAGATGCTGTGGACCAAGAGATAATTTTGGCTCAGCAATGTCAGGTGAAAACTCTTCCTCCCATCTGTCAAAAACACGTCAAGGGTGTGACCTCTGGTTTTCTCCTCCCTGGGGACAGGGGTTTCAGCGGTATTCAGGGTTGGCCTCACATTCCCCCAACGAACAGGATGATGGTGATTAATAAACCCACCTGAGAAAATCCTCTTAAATTCTAAGCTTCGTTTGTGCTGTTAATTGGCTGCATTCAGAGGGAAGATTAATGGGTCCTATGCGGTTGTTTGAGGGAGAACTCACAGTTCCTTGCCACCACCACCTTTTTATTTCCTGTCATTAACTTATTCCCATTTCCAGGGCAACCAAATAGTTTTTATTAGTATCTGGGAGAAAAAGAAAACACAAAACCAGAGTTTTAATCTGATAAGCATCTAAGGAAGCTTACTGAAGACATTGTGCTCCGTGTTAGTCATATGAATGCTCTACAAGATCATGTTTCTTTGGTATTTTGTGTTTAATTTCCTTATTCGTGTTTTAGTTGTGTTTGTGATTTATTTATTTATTTTGGATCCTCTTAGATTCGGCCCTGACAGTCATTTAGCTCATATGCTAGCAGAAGTCCCAACGATCCTAAGAGCAGCGCTGCCTGAGCAATAACTAGCGAGGTGGGCTCACCGTGCCTAGTAAAAATGAAGTGCTTAATTACATTAGGGATTATTTTTGTCTGCACATTTGCTGCAAGGAGACAGAATGATCTGCATTTCAACATGCTTATCTCTGCCACTTGCTCACTTTGTTTCCATCCGAGCAGTCTTGTAGTTAATATTTGTATATTCAGTTCTATTTTGCCCTTGAACACGAGGTGACTGATGTTGGCCTCTTCTGACAGAAGTACTTGATAGCTTTTGATTTTTAAGTATTGCCGAGTAAATGATGTGATGGATGCAAAAGTAAATAGTTATAGATTTGTTTGTGCAAATTTGAGCAGATATTTTTGATGCTGTAGAGATGAATAAATTGAGATAAACCATGGCCAAAAGCTGAATAGATCCAAGTGTCCAGTTCCCATTTAAGTCCATGACCCTTCCACAGGGAGAGCTTTCTCATCTCTGTTCCCTCAGGCTGTTTCTACATTGCAGTGTAGAGCAGAGGTACCAAATCTAACTTAAAACAAGCTACCATGGGCAGGCTAACTGCAGCAGCATGGAGTTCAGCATATCCTGTGTCTTGGCAAAATCAGATACCTCTCTAGATGAATGCTTTGTAAGCAAACCTACATATCCTAAGGAAGACTTCTACAACTCAGAAAGGAGAGGGATGACTATGAATTACATGAATTTGGTCCACATTTTTTCTTATAGCTGTCTAGAATTGCTAGTGACCTGCGTGTAGTTGCCTATAGCTATCGTGATGTGTTAATTTCCCCCGCCTGGTTCTGGTGTAAGCTCATCTGGTGATATTCTGAGTCTCCAGCCAGTTCTCAGCCAGGCAAAGCCCATGGAAAGGACATCTAGAGGTGAGCTGCCTTCAGGAAGGTTGAGAGCAGCTCTCGGGATTTGGCCCTGTGCTTGCATGATTTGGGAGCGTGTACCCACAGAGTCGCATGCGAAACCTACCCAGTAAAATGGAAGTAGATGATCAGGCCGTCAGAGGAGATGGAGAATTCGGCGGAGGGTTGTGTATGTGTTTTGTGCCCCCCAGCACGCGCACCGTTCCCCCTGCTATTAACTTCCAGTTAGGACCTTTCTTGAACAATTAGTGTCAGAGTAAAGTTTTCTTATGCTGATAATGTATTTGTATTATGCAACATACTCAGAAAAAAACTGAGATTATCTCTCTACGACTGTCCTCTCCTCAAGAAGCTGTTCTCTTCTGTACATATGATATGCAGAATTTATGGGAGTCTTACCAGTGTCGGTTTGCATTTTTAAGACTGTACTAATTAATGTGTGATACTATTGTGTTTTTGTAGTGGCATCTTTGATGTAAGATGTAAAAACTATTTAAAAAGATTTTGGGGGGGGGTTATTGTTCAGCTTTTAGAGATAGCACCAAGGACTGCATGTTGACTAGAATCAGCCTTTTTCAAGGGCCGTCATAGCTGCACACAGGCACCGGTGCTTCACCCGGAGCATAGTACCTGCAATCTCGTTTTAATAGGGGTCAGTTTTGAGCGGAAACTAATTCTTCCTGAAAAAGTCTAGTTCGCTGTCTTTCCCTCTCTCAGACCCAAGCTTCCCCCTCCCACGCTGCATGCCAGTCCTGGCCCCAGGAGGAGACCTGAGAGGAGGGTCCCCTAACCCCGGGGCACCCCACTGGCCCCAGCATCAGGCTTCCTTATCCCTTAGATCACCTGCGTGCGCACCCGGTTGTCCTTGGGACTGCTGGCTATACCAGGACAAAACCGATGGGTTCACGTTTTAAGACCATTTGTGCAAGTGACTTCAAAATTAATTAACTAAGATTTTGAGGAATTAAGCAACTAAAGAAAAGAAGAGCCTGAGTGGCAAGTTTGGGGTCAGAATCTTATTGGGGTGCTTAATATAGCGAGAACTTGGGGTCAGTCCCTAAAAGACAGGACCATTTGGGGGGCTTAGGTCTACATTTCTTGTCAGGTTTGGAGAGGCAAGGAGGGCTCGGATCCAGCCTTTCGGGCAGGGCTGACTTACTCAGTGGATTGCGTCTGAGAGAGATGCTTCTCCAGATTGTGTCCTGGGCCAAAAGACAAGACATGCTGCAGCTTAGGAGTTCTTTTCTTTTAGGTTTTTTTCTTTTTAACGGAGAAAGCGGTTCAAACTGCACCTGGCAAAATGACTGACTTCAAAAGCATGGGTTTTCTTATTATATAGACACTCACAAAACAGCATTGTGTGGTTAAAAAGGCGCGTTTGTGATAGTTTCTTTTTCAGTGCCAAAATATATAAGCAGTATTGTTTGAAGGGAAATAAGAATTTTTTTACTGTATTGCTATTACTGTTGAACAAATATTGTTTTTAAATGTTAGATTTTGAAGACTTTTGTATTGTAAACTGTTTTGTGACATGGTGCTTTTTCATACTGGAATTACTGATTGCACCTAAATATGAATTATTTCGTTTTCTTATATAAATATGTAACCTTCAACAATATTGATGAAAACCAATGTATGGTAGATACCAATGGTTCAAACAAATTCTCCTACTGAAATCCCCTAAATGTTCTTTCCTACTAATAAACATTCTGCTGCAGCTAGCTATGACGTGCCATGCGTTGTTACTCCCTTCACACCGGAGCCTTAAAGCCTCATGTAGCCCCACGGTCTGGCCAGCAAACCTCAGAGAAGTCTTTGCCTGCTGTCCTCACAGCCCTTGGCCTGCTCACCACCGCGGGCAAAGGGGCAGCAGCCAGGCAAGCCAATTTGGAGGGCTTAGCGAGGGCTTAAGCCATGCATGGGCGCTGTGCTGGCACGTTGTGGCCAGCTGGGCTCTCTGCTGCTAATACAGTTTTTCCTCCAGCAGCTAAAGCCGGCAGCCAGGCACAGGGCGAGATAACATGGAGTGTTAATAAAAGTGAAGGAAGGACGGCAGAAGGCTGAGAGCCCTGGTCCTCCGGAGCTGGAAGGGCCAGCTTAGCTGGCTGATGGAAGCTTTCCCTGCCACAGATAAATCCCTCTCCAGGTTTAGGGCATTTTTTTAATCCCCGAGTGACCAGCACACCATCGGGGCCGGGGGGGAGGGCAGGATGGGGGGAGGGAGCACGGGCTGGTAGGGTGGTAGCTGTGGTTAGCTGCTCTGAGCCGTGGCTCGTGGGGCGGCAGCAGAGCCTGTCGCAGCAGGGGCTCCCGCCAGCCTCAGCCGGGCTCTGGAGGGGGCTGGCTCCCGCTCCTGTGCACGCTCCTTAAGCTCCTCAAACTTTTACCTAGGTTAAATTTGGAGCTGGGATTAGCACCAGGGTGCTAAAAGCAGTTTAAATCCCTCTAGAAGGTAACTGAAACCAGTGCCTATTTCCTCTTGAGATTAACAAAAAACCCAGCCTGTTTGTGGAACTGCACATCAATATGGGCCTGACACAGGCTGGAGCCTGGATGGAGCATCAGTTCCATCGTCCAGGTACCCTGTGTGCTCAGTGCACCTTCAAACCGGCTTTATTACACAAGCTTCCAGTGTGCCAGGCTCCCTGTGATCTATGCTCTCCTCACCCTCCCATTAGGGCCATAATACGATTTAGCATTAAAGCGTAAAAAAGGCAGGGGTCTAAGGAGGTATTTTTTTGCATAAGGATGCTAAAATCCTCCACTTACCACCTTTGCTGGCCTGGGCATCTCCCTGTGCAAAGCCCAAGGCTTCTGTCCCAGGACAGGGATGCGATGGGCTCCCAGCGCAGAGCCTGGCTTCAGGTGACAGCCACCACCAGGCACTCGAGCACGTGTTGCACCCCGGCAGCCCGGGGCTGTCCCTCCCGCTGCCTTGGGGAGGAGGGGACCTGGGACCCTGGATCTAGCCCCATCTGGCAAAGAGCATGCTCTGGAGTCAATCACTGTTTGCGGCAGCACAAATCGAGCCAAGAGCTTGGGAAGGTGCTGAAAAACACAGCTTTGCTGCCCCACTGTGTCCCCTAAAGATTAGGTCAAGAGACAGAGGAGGGGTGTTTTGCTCCCCTCTCCTAGGAGAGGGTCAGTTTTTCTTAAAGACCTTGTGAGTCACCGCGCTAAACCCTAGCTCAGCCATGCCAGAAACGGCCTAGCCTTTGAGCACGCTGTGGGTGCAGCAGCTCCCGTCGGCTGAGACGCTTCTCCTCGCTCCTCCACGGCCTCACAGATGGAGCACTTCCAACCACTTGGCTGTTAAAGCATTTGCATTTTAAAAGCCACTCAGTAAAAAGACTTCCTATAAAACACGATTAAACATCTATTGCAGGCAGCGCCCAGGAAACGTGATTACTTCAAAGAGCCCCATGGGAGCTGGTCCTGGCTCACCCCATGCTGCTTGTCCAGATAGCATCCCCAGGACCTGGGAAAGCCCCTGAGAAACTCCCCAAAACCTTGGGCTGCGAGCTTGTCCATGGGGGCTACCAGCACCAGCAAACTGCAGCCAATCCCACAGCTGCCATTATATACATATATATATATACACACACACACACACACAGCATTTTATACATACGGCTTTTGGTTTCTGCCATAGCTCGGTGCCGACTACAGACGGGCTGATGGGGGAACACAGGCTGCACTGGAGATCATCGTCAAGGCAAAGAGCATGTGGTGGGAGGGTAAAGGGTCTCTGCGGTGTCAAGTGCATCTGGGAAGACCTCTTCTTTTCTTGGTTAGTCAGCCATACTCGCTGAGCTACGGAGCACTTAGTGCCCAGTTCTCCTGCTGTATCACAAACAAACAGCTGACAAGTACTTTTCAAAATTATTTGGAAAATGCCAAGCATATAGGGAAAGCCTTTTTTTAAAACCTTTGGTGACTGTGAAAAGTCTCTTAGAACTGCACACAACTGGATGAGTTTTGCTTGGATGGGGGTGGGGAAGGGCTGGAGGAAGCTGGGGTCTTGGCCAGCGGAGTGTTGGCTCGAAGACATTTCAGGTGAATTAACTTCTTTCCTCATTGCCCAGGTGTGGTCTCTGCCTAACACAAGAGGAGATGACCTTTGATGGTCCCTTCCAACCCAAGCCATTCTATGATTCTGTGATCTCAGAGGCTGGCTCTCACACAGCACCTTGTCCCACTCAGGACTTGCCCTTGGCAGGAGCACTGAACTTCTCCACCCCACAGTAAGACCGGGCTGCCCTGCCACTGCTTGCTCAGCCTCCCTTTGCCAAGACAAATCCTTTCCTAAGCAATTTGCCAACTACATGTTCTCACCTCCTGAATTCTTGTTTGAAAAGACAAAGTCAACTGGTGGAGAATAAAATGGTTGATGAAAATGTTTTAGTGCAAGACTCATGGCCAGGTATGCTTCAGTGCTTTGGGCACGCAGGGCACAGCAGGAGCAGATGCAGGTAAGGATCTCACCCCAGGTGCCCCGGACTCACAAAGATATTAGTGCCAGCGCTTCCAGCCAGGTTCCCAGGACACTCCAGTGTGTCACAGAATCACAGAATGGTTGAGGTTGGAAGGGACCTCTGGATGTCATCTGGTCCAACCCCCTTGCTCAAGCGGGGGCACCTAGAGCCGGCTGCCCAGGACCGTGTCCAGGCAACTTTTAAATATCTCCAAGGATGGAGACTCCACAACCTCTCTGGGTAATCCATGCCACTGCTTGGTCACCCTCACAGTAAAGAGTTTTCTGGGCTCAGGAGGAGGAACTCAATCCCCAGTATGTAGTAATACACACCACAAAAACAGAAATATTATCTCATACATAGGAATATTTATTTTTTTCCTTCTTAAAAATGTACAAAAAATAAAATAACTGTATTTACAGTTTATCAAACCCCTCTCCCAGTTGCAACACTATTAAGTTACATGAGCTATTTTCTTAATATAAAAGCACACTATTTATACATGAAGTTCCTTGTTTGCCAGTAAGAGGGCTTGTCACAAACTTTGGCACAAACATTCCTGTTTGTATCTTGTCTCAATTCATAGGAAACGGAAGAGCATATAAACATTTCGTAAGCTTTACATTTTAAAAGTCTTAAGATACTCCTTTCCCGTTCCATATCAATCAATATACAGCATCTCTGACAGCTGGAAAGTTTAGTTTTTACTAATTGTTTGAATTAATTTACAACATTTAAACAATCCATAGACTGAAAGAGGAAAATATACAAGAAAGACACTTGATCTCTGAATCCCATTGACCAAAAACTTCATGAGAGAGGATGCACAGGAAAAAGAAAGTCCTTTTCTCTGTGGTTTAAATTCAGTGGTAAAAATCCTCCAAAATGTCCTGATGGGGGTATCACTGTACATCAACAAAGCTTCACTGAAAGGATGCACTTTGTTTTGGGGATAGCAGCACCTGACTGTGTAGAAAGTAAGTAAAATTTGAGATTTGGGGGTTTCATAATAAAACATCAAATGGACGGACATAGTGCCAAATCTGTAGCAGGAACCAAAATTAGAGCTTAGAAGACTATTCTTTTGCACGTCTCTATCAGTCTTTCGAAACACAACATCTACAGACACTGCACTGCTCTAATTCTTCACAGGGAAAAGGAGCTGAGCAGCAAGCCACCCTTCAGGCTGCACTAATTAAGAGTCAAGACTTCTGTC
>JAVKLA010000027.1:31262787-31299195 GCA_034782735.1 Sagittarius serpentarius | reverse complement strand
TTTTGGTCCTTTAAATAAACAACCACAGCAGTGCCACAAAGAGACAAAAGGAGGCAAGGCAGATATTCCTGTCCCCTGCTGAACAGTAGCCAAATCTTACTTCCATTTAACTCATAACATTTGGAAGACCCAGTGTTACAATTTTCATTAAACAAAAGCAACACGTATATTTTAAACAACATACATGTGAGCACTTTGTACTCCTCAAGACCTTTGAATCAAGCAGGGCATGAGGCAGGCCACTGCTTCAGAACTTTGCATTACTCATACTGGCCCTTCCCCATCACTTTGATAGCCTGTTTTTAACCAACAAGGTGAACCCCAAGAACTTGCAGCTTGCCACAACCAGCCTCCAAGGTTCAGTGCTCCTCCAGCAGCTGATGCTGCAACTACAACTGAAGGGCTGCAGGGTGATGTGCTCTTTGTAATGTCTTAGGTGCTTGTGATACACCTGCATCTGGAGCAGAGAAACAAAACCCTCAGACCCTGGCAGATGAAGTTAAGGGAGATCATCCTTAACTAGCTCTAGTTGTTGTTTTAAAATAATCTTACCATCAGGGTAAATCCTACTTATCTTCCTCAACCCTGCTACCTTCATTGAAACTGTAAGAAGGAACTAAAGGCAGGAGTATCAGCTCTCTTGTATCAGGAATTCACACACTTTAAGATGTATTTAGAAAAGCTTTCAGTTAATCTTGGAAGCAACTTTCTTTCTCTGGACAGTGCCTGACCAAAAGCCCCTAAAATGGCAACGGAAAGATAGCTCCTTAAGCCCCAGTATTTCCTGAGGCATTGCACTTCTCACTGATCCGACGCTGCTCCTCGGCACAGGGTGCTGCAGCATCCAACAGATCCCAGCTCATCTCCACCCACTTACAAGACAAGAATGTCCCATTGACCTGAGGGCTGGTGCTGGCAGGACAACCCTATGCTTCTCTGTGAACGCCAGATTCTCACTGTCCTTTCTTAATGCAGCACATTCCAACCCAGCCCAGCCTCAGGCACCACATGCACTCCCTACAAGTAAGAGAGCTTGTGTGGCAGGTTTGTTGGGGGCAGAATTAGGGCTCAACTCCTGCGTACATATATTCCTATGCTTCACCTGCAGCTTCTGCCCAGACATCATGACCAACTGAGAGATCCCAGCTAATATGCTTAGGATGCCAATCACCATCAAACAACAGAGAAATTCAAGAACTAACACCACTGCTCACCAGTCCTGTGTGTCGGGCCCAGTTCCTAATGCCACCTGCCAAAACTGCCCTCTTTTTTTCTCTAGGAAAAAAAGCATCTGGGCTAAGTCAGCATAGACTTTTTATCTGAACCTGAGCCAAGCAGAAACAAACTGAACCACCATAAATCCCCTGTATTGCCAGGATGTCTGCTCTTGAGCGAGGTAGCAAGAGCACATTGCTGGAGTGCATATTTATAAAAAGATAACGGAATTACTACAAAACTCTGCATCAGAAGGAGAAAGAGCACATGGCAGAGGAAGACGGAGGAAGGGAGGAAGACAGAACAGACACTTTGCTTTGCAGACGTATGTGGATTCTGAGTATGTTAGCTCTGACATTAATAGCCTGAACCTCTTATAGGTTCTGGTCCCACTGAAACTTTGACAGGTACGTAACATTTCTATTTAAGTACAGATTTTAATGGGATGCTATTGCTAATGAAGTTAAGAAAGTGTGCAAGAGTTTGCAGGACAATTCATGCAAAAACATGACTGAATCAGACTGGTCAGCTATCCCAGCTACTTTGCTTGAACGTAAATAGCTCCGCACAGCTCAAAATACCACAGAATGAGCCCTGTTAAACTAGGCAGTGTATCTTTACGCCATTAATCACCTAATAAAAAAAGATTCTGTGACTAAATTAAAAAAAGATTTCCAAAGGGGGAAAAAAAAAAACCCTCTAAAGGCTGCATGTAGGAAAGGACCCACATTTCTGCCTGTCACACAGGATCCACATACAGTGCATCAAGAATAAAATGCTTGCAGCTGAAAACCACAGGATTGTATGATGAGTGAGAAGCTCTCTACAATAGACAGAGGAGCTGGAAAGGAGAAAAAGAAGTGCTGGGTTTGGAAGCGCTAGGGACATTCAGGCCTTGAAGCCCTTTCCTGGTACGATTTTAGCCTGCAACATTCTCTCTTCATAGAATTCATGAGACGGGTGGAATTTGATGGGATAACCTTGTAGTTCAACTTGGATTCAGATCCAGCCTTTGTGAGAGAGACCTGCCTCCACACCTCAGTTGTGGGATGCTCGGTCTCCACTGGTAAAGTTGTTCCAGTTTCAATAAAATATCTACATCAAGCCCAGGTTTACACCTCACCCAACTGTCCTAGGAATCAAACAGAATCATTCAATGGAGATACAAGAGCAAGTATCCTTAAGAAGAAGAGTTTGAAGTCCTGTTTGTTACAGTCTAGAGGAAAGCTTTAATGGGCAGGCTGCTGCGTAAAGCACCTTTCCCTCCACAGGTTTGAGAAAAGCCCACTTTGAGAGCCTCCGCTTCATCAACCGAACAGGCAGCAGTCCCTTCTGTACCTCTAGGCACACCAGGCAGCATACACATGGTGCCTCTTGGATCTGGTGACAGCTGGATGGGACACTCCAGTATCTACAGTCGGGACTTGGGCACCCAAGGTGGGTTCCATTGTACCAGAGCACTCCAGACCCTGTACCATGGTTTGCTCCAGTATTTCAGTATAAAACTGGGTGGGCAAGGGTGGAGCATATGAGTGCAGATGCAGTTATCAGCTTCTCAGTACACATTCCTTAACAGATTGCAGCAATCTAATCCTCTAGGAAAGGTTCTGTTAAACCCTAAACCCAATACATACAAAAACATAGTGGCAGTAAACACGCCCACATACAGTAGTTAAAATATATTATTGCATATTATAAACATTATATACAAGGTTAAAATGGTTTCTTTCCCATTTACTTACAAGTGACATTTGTAGCTGAATGCCTTACTTACAAGTCCTCATTGCTACGTGCTGAGAACTACCAGAGGTATTTGGCAAGACTATACACTATAGAGAAATATGGATCAGTCTGAGCAAGTGAACTCTGTCAGCCACTTTCCCTATCTTTAGCACTGCACCACTTTTTTAGCAATGATGGAGAGAACTACTGGCAAAGTGATTTACACCAGGTTTCTGAAACTAGACCAGCATGGTTCCTTAACATGTTTTAGAATAAGCTTATCCACACTAAAGTATGGATTAAAATGCTGCATTTCACATTTGCAGTGGGTCATCTGGTTACAGATCTGGGGGCTGGTAACTGCTTGTACACTAGAGAGTGGGGAACAATAAATAAGGGACCAGGTTAACATGAGTGGCCTTGTGCTTGACAAACCCAAGTCTATATGCAGTGGGTGCACATGTGCAGAATGGACAGGATTTTCAAAGCAGTCTTGTAACAGTCTCTCTGATCAATGTCTGTCAAGTTCCCAGGGAATCTTCTGCTTTCTGAGAAGGATGAAATGCTGTGGTTCCTTACAAAAAGGCTCTGCCTGAGGCTAGATCTCTGTCAGTGTGATCTTGAAGCCTTCAACCATGCTCTCCATGTGCAGGATGAACGTGTCCTCATTGGAGTAGTGCTCAATAATGTTGTCATCCATGTTTACCAAGATACTGGTGACAAAGGCAAAAATCAGTATTTTTATGTACCAGGACACTGAAAGGAAAAGCCATGCACTCCACTGCATGTGCTCACTTCGCTACCATGCAAAACCAGACTCCAGCACATGCCAGTACACAGACAATAGCGGGAATCATCATCAAGATTTGCCCCATACTCCCTTATAGTCTTTGGATTAGAGGCTGCTCCTTGCCAAAACAGTTGAGGTAAGAGACACGCCAGTGCTGGGATGTTAACCCACTTAAGCTGCCTACAAAGTGAGCTGCACTCCAGATCCCTGGCAGACCCAGCTAGCTGGTGTTTTCCATGCCTGGCATTGGCTCCCCCAGGTACACCTCCATGCTACTCCTCAGCCATGCCGCGTGAGCTGCTGCACCTCTGTGGTGTCAGTCACTAACATGGGGAAGCAACGTAATTTGTGCTTTGCACACAGCTCACAGGCCTAGAACTGAGTTTGGATATGAGAATACCAGCAACAACTATTAGAAGTGTATACGAGTGTTTTCCTCACTCTTTACTGTAAAGTGTTTCTTCCAACAAACTTATCAATTGGAAACAGTGTTAGAAAGAAGCAAAACATGAGAAGTTCACCTGTCTTCACAAAAGCTAAAGAAATCCCCAGACAAAAGAATGCCCTAAGCTAGAGTTACAGCCGAAAATAAATGCTTGATTTAAAATTATATCACTACAATACTGTGGTTATTTAGAGGTTAAAAAAAAAAAAAGTTAAAGTGGAGAGATTTAGATTTATGGCAAGGAGTAGTAGCCTAGCTATTCTAAAATCACAGCTGTGATGCTCACATGTAAATTTACTCAGCTGAAAGCCCTGCAGCAAACATTGCCGGCCTGCCTTTCAGATTCAGACAGTGGCCTACTTCTTCCTAACACTGCAGGGAAACTCCACACCACACTCAAAGCAAAGGCTGCACCTCTCCCATGCTAGCACTCCTCGATGGTATTAATCATATCGTCTACAAAACAGACTTTATCCAAATCCATTTTCCAAACACAAACTGTTTCTTCACAGTAAGCCTATGAATACTGGCCAGACACAGACTGGAGATTCATGTTTCCCCCAATGCCACCCCTTGCTGTCTCCACAGACATGAAGATTTCAAGCATATGGGCCTGTCTCCTGAAAGTGTTTATACTGCCCAGCATCATGAAGCCCGAGGCATAGCTGGGATCTCTGAGTACTTCTAAAGCATCCTGTAATAGCCCCTAGTTAGTTAGTTTACTTACCCCTTTTTGCTCTTCTTATAAAGTTTTGCAATCTTTTCAACTGGCAGGCCATATTTCTCAGAGATCTGAAATCATAAAAGAAATATCATTAAAGACTAACGAGAAATATGAAATTATCACCTCTCACTTTACATGAGGCATTAAAACACTCTCTGCAAACTGACAGGATAGATATACAGAAAAGTCACTTGCAACCATACCATAGCTTCATTTAAGGATGATTTGGGGAGGAATAATCCTAAACATCTCGATCAAAAAACCACAATCTTTTCCATACAGAAACTTGGAGACTATAGTTTTCATAGGGTGTGAGTCAACAAAACTGCCTCAGCATCTCTTATTGCTCTGTTCAAGGAGTCAACACTCTTCTCAGCTTCAGATTTTACCAGGGAATTTCAATCTGATCAGCTGCCTTTCTGCTGTTTCTTATTCTGGTTTTCTGGGCTCATGGAAGCAAAGGCTTCTTCCACCAGGCAGAAGGCAGATGAGTAGCAACACAACAGGAGCTGATGGACTGATGGATCAACAGAAAAAATGTGCGCATTTCTATTTCTCAATGGCACTTCAAGGTTTATTAAGCTAACAGGACCCTCCATGGTACTTCTATTGTCTGAAAAGTATCTTCAAGGTAACTTTTATTGCGGGAGGGCGACAAACATGCTACACACAGGATTAGGAAGCTTCTGTATTGTTGGGGAGGTGACACAGTCTAGTTAGTAGGGTGGGAAAATGAGAACACCATTTGGCTCACAAAACATCATCTTGAGTGTGCAGATAACGAGACGCTGCAGAGAAGTGTGTTAACAAGATAAAATAAACCTCTTGCCAGCTACTCAAATGATAAAAGGAGAAAATATAGGAAAACTTCTGAAGAAAGAACTACTTAGCTGACAAATTACCAACACTAACAAGCACTTCACAGGGATGCTTTGGCATTGCTCTGCAGCAGCGTATTAGCAACTTTTTTGGACATCCATTCTGCAGTGAGTCTGTGGTGTGCTCATGGAGACCGTGTCCCCGAGCCCTCCATCTGAGCCAGGTTTCCTTTCCAAATTATGACTCTTCTTTGAGGGAACAGGTCTCTCAGCTCAAACTTAGAAGAAGATTGTCCCAAAAGGCAAAATAATTACAGAAAAATTACTTTTTGTCAGTGATTAATGTTCTGCAGTACTTTACTGCCAACCAAAGTAAGTTTCCTGCTCTTCTCAGGTGAAATAAAGTTGCAGCTAAATAGCTGACTATCTTCTGCATTAGAGAACTGAAATGCACAATTAAAAATCCATTTAAAGACCGCCAAACATCAGTCACTGTAAAATCCTTTCTTTGTGTTTGTGTTCAGACTTCCGCTGAGAAAAAGTGCTATTTTAGAGAAGTAAATTAAAGCAATTATCATGAAACAGAAAATGGAAAGAAAGCAATAGATAAACTCAGAACCAAGGACAGATTCAGACAGCCACAGGTTGAACCCCAAGCACGACTCCTGTCCAGAGAGACAGGATTCTCTAACAGACAGAATTAATTAGCCTATACTTGCCTACATCACCTAAACTTGTGTAAATGTCATCTTACCTAAAATACAATTTTGTACTTAAAAAGTATAGCGTAACTCCAAGATTCTGAAGAACCAATAAAGTTTCTTTTACACTGCAAACAGTTTCCTCTGACCACAGCGTACATCTGTGGCTAACAGAAAGGGGAGGATGTAAATAAGGAGTAACCGATAAGGTACACGAGACCCATCCACTCCCTAAGTTTTTCACCTAGCAGAGAACAAAATACAAATTAAATTGTGGGTTGTATTTGCTACTTCAGTTTTACTCGCACCAGCATCTTTCACTGCCCTTTTGGATATGGTGCTGGAGCTACTGATGGTAGTCCTGGTTCCAAGTTTCCCACCTGCCTTGGGAGAAGGCTAATTCAGCACCAAGGCTGCACAAGCTCATATGCTGTACAGTCACACTCTCCCTGCTGTGGGGAACGGTCCACTTTGTACTTTTATGAGAAGAGGGGCTTCAACCCACTTGTCTTATATCTCACACAAGCATCCTCACTATTGGACTATAAACCCAATCTTTTTCACTGTGAGCTCCATGTAACCTATGCAAAAGGCACTGTGTGGCCTACAGAAAAGCTACATAACCACATACACAGGGTGGAAATGCATCTTGCAAAGACGTTCCAGAACATACTCAGCTTATCTGGAGCAAGTTCAAGTCTTTGCTCCAAACAGGGCAGAACAAGGGTGATCTGAACCCAGGCTCTGCCATATCCTTGCGTGTGGTGTCCTAACCTATTCCAGCTACTCTCCACCACAGACAGGACAGGCAGCCCCACCTAGCCTTCCTGAACGCCTGACCCAGCCTACGCACATAAATCCAAGGGAGGATCCATGGGCAGGATCCCCAGCAGAAGGAATCACCTACCTCTGGCCAGAAGTACTTGTGTAGGTACCCACACCTTGCCTCCTCACTCACACTCCACCCCTGTCTTACCACCATCTTTCCAAGTCTCCCTTCCTTCAGTGCCTCATCCTGTGCTGCCCATGGAGGACAACTGCCTGACCTGGGGTACCCAGGTGCCACACTGTGAGGACAAATCTTGACTGTCTTAGAGAAGTTCTCAGAGAAACTTTCATGTTCTCCTTTTCTTCTTTCTTAGCCTCCAGCTTTGCTTACCATGAACAGAATGACATAAAATAAGCAATCTGGTACTGAACTTCTGTATCTGTGGTTTTGTTGTGCCCCTAAATTTAAGCTTTCATGTAAAGTAATAATAAAAATGGCTCCATTTCATCAGAATGTTGAAAAAATCCTTTGTAACAGGCATCAGAGAAAAACTCCAGCCTGAAACAGCAGAAATGTCACAACTGTGTGATCGTGAGGAAACTATATATCTTCCTCTCTAGGTTGTTAACTCTGAAGCCTAGTTGTACTGTAAAGATCAGTACTTGAAGACACTTTTCACTGACTCCATGCAAATAAACAAGCAGGGAGAAACATTCCTGTGCCAAGGGGGTTTAATAGCAGCTAATATACAGCATTCTGCACGTTCCAGCATAAAACTTCCCTAGGATATTTGGGATACCTAACACTCACGCATTCCAAATGTTGCTCAAAGTGGTTTGGGACTCTGGGACACCACTTCCTACGTAAGCTATGAGAGGTAGGGCTGAGAAAGACTTGCCTGTCACACTGCCTACGACAGGTGTAGGATTTATATAACACGCAGGGATTAGTGAGCTTTGCAAAAGACTTCCAGCTGACTGAATAAGCACATTTCTCAGGAACCCCTAAAGATTCAACCAATTATGCTGAACAGCAAGCTGTGGAAGCAAGGCTCAAAGTGGGGGTATGGGAGAGCCTCCCCCTCACAGGCTCAGAAAACAAGTCTCCAGTGCAAATGTGCTAAGTCCTGCTGCAGAATCTGAGAAAGCAGAGAGCTAGCATCTGTTAGAGCATCTCACTTCACACCCTCTTCTGAGACACGTTTGTTGCCAACTTAGGGGAAACACCACTACTGCCAGCTTCCTTATAAAACAACATGATTTCTCACCTGACCCCAAGCAGACTACAATAAATTTTAAAAAGATATCTTTATTTGGAGGAATATTTTCCTTTATCTTCTCCATTGTCCATTTTTCAATCTTCTGAGCAGAGAATTCTTCCCTTCCCTTAGGGTGCCTGAAGCAGTGGGACAGCCCTCAGAGTGGCACTGAAATAACAATCTGGGTGTCCCTTTGGGCTGCAGTCGCTTGGCATGGCAAGTTTGTCTGCAGCACGTATCTGATTGCACAAGCCACCAGAAATGCTTTCTCCACTGGGGTCAGGAAGAGAGAAAGGGCAACATCTGGGCTGGTCAAGTCACGTCAGAAAACGTCTTTGCCAACTTATTTCTATGGAATGGTCCAGTCTGTTGCCCTACATTGGTTGGAAGGATACATACATAGACAGGTATCTAATAAACTTTGGTCTAAGCAAGCTGTATTGAGCTCAGCTGTTAGCTTTTAATTTTAGAAAGACTTTGGGAGATGCTTGAATTTCCCAATTTAGATCGCCTTCTGTAATTTGATTAAATATGTGATTCTGCACAATTTAAGACTGGGGTACCTACCAAAATCCACAGAGTTAACCTGACTGGGGATCAGGCTGGGAGCAGGATTTAAAGCTGGTCAGTCACCACATATGTGCGATGTTTTGTGATGGGCAATTGTTTCACTATTTTCTGTTGATCGAGACTGACTACTGTAGTCATCTTAAACCAACATCTTAAAAACCAAAGATTTGCATCACTTTCTGAGATGTACTGTATCTCTGAAACCTGAGATCTCTAGATATTTGCCAGAAGAAAGAAATCGGAGAAGGAATCTAATCGCTCATTTGGAATGGGTGTATACAGGAGAATAAAATAAACATAGCATCTGAGAAAACAGTATCATTAATCATGGAAAATTCAGAGAAAGCCACAGACCAGGAAAAGTGATTAAAAAAAAAAAAAGTAAAATCCATACACAGAGAATGAGGGTATGATACAGGATCATTGGTGCTGTCTTTCAGATCTGGGGCTCTATAATATTCAAAGCCTCAGCTTCCAAGTTCTTAGCACTGAGTTTAGAACTGAGCATTTAGGATGTGTACAATTACAAAATTACATGATTTGCTGAAACAACTGTAGAGCAAGTATTTAAGAATATGCAGTTTGACAGCTTTTTGGCATTGATTTATCCACAATATCCTACCAAAGAGAATTAAATTTTCTGAATGTGTTCCTTCCACTAAACTGGGACATTTTACAACAGATCAGATTTCTCTGGTGCCGAAAACATGCCACTGAGTCAGCAGCTGTGCTGACAGAGGTATGCAGAAACCTTTCCTGCTTCTGCACCAGCTTTGTTTTTATGTTACACAGTGGCTGGAGAACAGGCATGGAGAGGCACAGGCTACTGGAGATAAAATATTCATGTTAGCTTGAAGTGTTATATAAGGATTATAACACACTTAACTTCCATACGATGACAAGATGAAATCGAGTTACAGCTTATCATGAATCAGACTGCAGCCTCTTTAAGCGAAACCTGACTTTTATTATACATGTGTGTTCAGCCTAACAACTGAGCTGCAGTCACAGCTAACAAACAGTATCAGCAAGAGCACAGTTAAGCCATCCTTAAAATGCAACTGACTCTCCTCAGAGATACCTTGATCTGAATAGGTGCTTTAAACAACTTCACTAGCCCACAAATCTTTTTTTGCCTTCTGCTACTGGCCAAATATTGACCAAATAACTCAATCTTTACTGCATTTGAGGTGTCCGGTACATGCAACAAGACACTGTAACAGTTTTATGAGAGTATGAATATGCATACTTCTAGCACTCAGCTGAGCTCTCTAGGGACACTTTCATCCATTCCCATCTTCTCTCCTACATGTAACCAAGGCTGGAAATCAAATCAGCATCCCACGTCAATCTCACATTAGTCCCCCCACCAAAGCAGTGAGACATGTGGTTGCTCCTTGACTTGTCCCTCACCAAATTTCACACATCTACTAGCCATCAGCTCATATAAAGAGGGTTAAATGTAGAAATAGCCACTCATGATCACAGCTAACGGGTAACAAGCAAAAAATCAAGTCAAAGAAGCAGCAAAGAGGCAGGCTTGTAGGTAGGTCACTTGGGCAGTAAGGGCTAGAGAAGGAATCTGAGACAGGAGGTACAAATGACTAGTCTGCGCTGGCTCAGCATCTGCCTCTTACCTGCTGGAACAGCAATTGCACAAAAGCCATATGAAATACACACAGAAACAGTGCATCCTTGGGCCTCTTCTTTAAAAGATAGCTGTGAACACACTGATGAGCATTACAAGAGAAGATTTAACAGGATCTGTATCATCAGTTCAGAAAGAAGCATTTCAGAAAATGGAGCCTGCACCACCCTCCTTCCCTGACACTGGTCCATTACCACCATTCCTCAAGGCT
Source organism: Sagittarius serpentarius (assembly GCA_034782735.1). Taxonomy (NCBI): domain Eukaryota; kingdom Metazoa; phylum Chordata; class Aves; order Accipitriformes; family Sagittariidae; genus Sagittarius; species Sagittarius serpentarius. Next base: position 31,288,324 of record JAVKLA010000027.1, on the reverse strand, counting down.
CAGGTCTCCAATAAATCAGCTTTGCAACACTAATCCCAGCAACCTGCTGACAGCACTGAACTTGGAACATGCTAGCATTTCAGAAATGTGCTCCAGGAAGCCTTTATGAAATGCTTTAAATGTATCTGAGAATAACTTCATCTTTATATTATGTTTTATCTCAATAATACATTGAAAGCCTCAAGATTTTCTTGCCAAGACAAACAACGTGAAGATATCAGATACTTACTGCTTCCATTAGCCCCTTTACTGTGGGTGATTTCAGCATCAAAGCATCAAACACCTCATCTGTCTCCTTCCTCACATACAAAAGCACTGAAACAGAAAAAAAGTCAGACTTGGAACAGGTTCAGTCAATTGAACAGATGAAACACCCCACATGGAGTAGAAAAACAAATATTAATCCCTGACAGATAAAATGAAGTGCTGAAGATGGTTTGCACTTAAAAGCACTGGGGCCGTCTCTGGTTCATAGGACAAAACACACAAACTAGGTCTTCCTAAACCTGTGTCTCAGCTTGCACCTCTCATGGCTTTGTCCAAAAGGCTGGGAAAAGACATTCAGTAAAGGCAAGCCTGGTTTGCCTTTAGCTGAGCATTTGAGAGCAAACTCAATGAAAAGAAATGGTTCTCTCTGACATTACCACATGGATGACTGCAAATGGGCCTGGCGAGCCTGAAAACAAACACTGGAAAGAAAGAGTGAGTCCAAACTCATTTGAGACTTCAGAGGGGAGACATTCAAAAGCACAGCTGGCAGGCCGGCATTTACTTGCATGCCCACCCCTGCTCAAGTACCCAAATGCCATCTGAACTCCTGAAAATATCTTCTTCCTCCCTCAGATATCCTGCCCGGTCTCAGTGGTTCCCAGGTGTGGTGCCCTGCCCTCTCTAGCTCTTGCTGTCTCCTCTCCTACTTGTACAGGTAAAAGGAGGAAACTTTACATGGCAAAAGCAAAGCAGACAGCTACAGAGTGAGTAAATGTAAACACTAGAGAAGTGGTTTAGGTGTAATCTCACATGACTGATAAAGTAGCAGGTTAAATAAGATGTTCCGCAATTTATTTTGTTCCCTAAATAAAATGCCTTTTCAAATAGTAGGGCTGCACATTAGGTAGAAATACACATGCACTGTTAGGTATTTTATGTCTGTGTGACAAACTACATTGGTAATCATCTTTTTGGTTTTTTTGGTAGACAGAAAAAGCTGTCTTTTGAAACTACTAATCCTTGTGGTCCAAAAGATATCTTCACCAGGTAACTCAACAGATGACTTGCAAATGAACCAACAGAGATGATGGTATTTTTCATATAGACACAATTGTTTGGAAGCCAATTCTCAGGCCAAGACTGTAGCAGGGTTGACTCAGGCCCATTTGCAGAGAATTCTTTGCCCAGGTGTTGAAATGATTAAAAACAAAAAAAAAAATTTAAAACATGGGCAGATCAGGCCCCTGTCTTGGCCTACAAACCAGACATGCAGGACGATGGAGGGGTTTTGCATCTTTAATTCAGAAATATGAGCCACAAAACTGCTACCACAGGCATGCAAGAGCCACATCTTTTTTACCTACATTTTGGTAATTCTTTGGGACCTGCCTGAGAGTGTCTTTTTAAAGGACTTAGAAGCTGAGATGACTTTGGATCACAACCTAAACAACTGTCAGAATATAAGAGAACAAAAAAAAAATCCACACCAGTAGTTAAGCTTTATTGGGTTTGATGTGTTTACTTGCATGAGCAAACACTTGCTTGAAGTGCTAATTTTACCTGTACTAACACTTTTATTAATTCAGTAATGCTTTTCTCATGACTACAGGGCTGTCTTGTAACTCCTGGCTTTTCAAACATCTGGACCTCTGTCGGCCTTAATAATTACAAATGTATCTGAAAGGAGGAAAAATCAGTTGGTCCGAGGTTAAAGTTGGGGACATTATACAATCCAAGTGCTGAGCTTTAAATCTCTCTGTTGTGCTTGACATGTCAGGCAACGTTGTGCTGAATGAAGGATCCGTTACAAGGATAACTGGGAATCTGAATCACTATTATACACACAGAGAGCCAAGCCAGGATTAGTAAACATATGGGGGGGCTGTTGTTTTTTTCTTTCTTCTGACAGGTGTGAAAATCCTGGCTTTGATTCACTAGGGCACTTTTCCATAAATGACTTCTGGTGACAGTGACGCCTTTAGAAACCCCTGTCTCATCCCTTCCCTTCCGCTCTCCTACTCTGTCCCGTCTCAGTGAATTTTCCTGGATGATGAACTCTCTCAAACAGCAGATGTGAGTGAAAAAACAACCCTTTTTTCTGAGTTCTTCTTCAGCCAGATCAGGTCCCTGCTTCAGCATACAATGTAGCCCCACAAGCCTTCATGCTGGCATAACTGCGGAGAGAAGGCCAGCTGGCCCGCAGCAGAAGGCACAGCCAGGGAGGAGGGAAAGGAGCTGCGAAGGCTCCATTCGGCTCAGAAGCACTGCCACTGAATGCCAGGCCATGACTCTGATGATGTGACACAACTCGTACTTATGCCCTCTGATCCTACTGTCACCATGTTCATGGCACCTAGGTGGGCTCAGTTTAATAGTACAGACTGCAATATTTTGGGGGGCAAAAAATCTTGTACCAGGCAATGAGCTATTTTTGACTGAAAGTTAAAAGATAAATTCAAATTTATCTGACCTCTACACTACCTGGCCTCAGTTCTTAACCTTCTTACCAGCACTGAAACCCACTGTAGTCCCTAATGGTCTTTAGATGTTAAAACGAATTGCAAAAGATGGGGATGATAAATCTATCTTAAGAAATAGCCCTGATTCACAAAATTGTGGAGTGGCAAGCAGCCTTTGCTGAAGGCAGGGGAGGTTGTTGCACCTGGGAGATTTTTGGAAGCCAGGCCACTGAACCGAGTATTTAAGTGTGAATGCAGAAGAACAATGTTAGATACCTCTTCTAAAAGTGTTAACAGCTTGGCTCTCCATTGGCAAATCTGCCAAGGCAAAAGACAAGCAACAGACGTGGCAAAAATCAAAGTAAGGACATGATGGGACAACAGGACTTGGGCCACTATGAAGGTACGAGCCCAGGCATTACCAATGCTCCAACTGACACCCTATGAGCAATGACTACAGTCTTCATAAAGTGATCTCTGGATAGAGATGTGGCACATTTTAGTCAAGGAAAGTAGAGCTGGTAGCTGTGACCCAGCTTTCCCTTCCCACATTTGGAGTTTTCACTAATTGCCCAAGCACAAATTCCCTAAGTGACAGAGCGAATGCTGTTCTCCACAGGGTTCGTTCACAAAACCCTGACTGTTATGAATCCAAAATGTTTCAGGGTAGTTTAACACGACTTTCCTGAGAGACAAAAGCTAGACAAAAATATTACTTTCTTCAAGCTGAGAACTACAGGACTAGAAATCTCCCTGATCTGTAACACAGCTGCTGGATTTATAATTAACAGGAAACTCCCTATGAAATCTGAAAGGGAAAGTGATTTGAGAACCCTTACTGAGAACTCAAAACAGGAAAAGGCCGCAAGTCTAGTCAAGTAACTAGCTGCGCTGCACACTTGGTACAGATTAACATACTTTACATTTCTGTGTTGGGCACTTGTACCTCCCTTAGAGGTCAAGGAGATGAAAGAATAATTCACAAAGACGCAGCTATCTGCGTAAGAATACGAACCTTGTTTTACCAATGGTTTGAAAATCCCTTCAGACCTGTTCTCTTGAAGGCTGCCCCTTAATACTTTTGCTTCCACTGGACAGTAATGCAATTAGATCCATCAGGCACACGTGAGGCCACACATTGTCACTTCAGTTCTTCAACTGGGCTTGGACTCCTCACTCGCTGCAACTTACCTGGACTGCTCTGATAATGAGCCACCTTGGGATTACATTGCTTTAAATGCATATTTTCACATATCAGATCTGCTCTCTCTCAAACATTACACCAGTGCCCCATCTATACCTACTCTCTAGGAGTTATTCTGCTGTACCAAATAAATCTGTTAGGAAAAAAAAGCTTCTAGTATGGCTCAGCCTGGGAAAAACAGCAGAACATTTTAATCCCTGTGACTCCTGTGGCAAAGACAGTATTGTCAAATAGGCAGATTCAGCTGAGCTGAGCTCCATCAGCACAATCCCAGATGTAGGTTTCCTGATGGCAGGAAGTTCACCAGAGCAAAGGCCACACTGGAAGAGGCCTGGCCTCCAGCCAGCATAGTCCAAATTGCAAGAAACACTGAACAGGAAGGGGATGTGAAGAGAGCATCCTCCAGCTTCTCTGGTTCTGTGCCTCTCCTGGATTTAATTATTTAACACAGTTTTGCCACCAGTTGAAAAAAAATTTTTTTTTCTTTCAAACCTTCCCATGAAACGGTTGCAAGTCCTGGACAATATTAAAACAACTTACCACAGCAAAGGACAGGAATAATCAAAGCAAACCAATACCCCCTTGCAGCCAACTCTCCAGGCTTCCAGCTGGGAAACCCAGGTGAAATAGCAGGAAGTGACAGTTCTTTATGTAGCCCTTGTGGCTGTCCCCTTCTGCTTGATGAAGCCCCGATAATGTGAATTTGGTCAAGGCCTTGAGTTAACCAGATGCAAGTCTGTGGTCAGTAAGGACCTCACATAATTAACTGAAGACTTAATTAAGAGAAGACTGTGTTCACATTTATTCCAGGAAGGTATCAGTCTCCATCCTATAATCTTATATGCTTCCTCGGTTGAAGCATACCACCCTAACCAACAGGGAAACTTTGCAAATACAGGCTCCTGGGAAGTTGTTTCTATAAAGCTCAAATGAGTCTTACAAACGGTTCAAGTAAGAACAATTGAGCTCACTTCTGTACCTTGTTGTCTCACAAACTGATGGGTTAGCCTCAAAACATTTGCAAGTTTGAGTTATGTAAGTTGGTCAAACCCCTGGAACCTCCAATAAACTTACATGACAGAACCCATGAGTCTGAAGGAATGGCAGATATTCTCCAGGGTATTTAACTATGGCAGTGTAGGAAGTTATCACCTATAGCGCTGCACTGGAAGTGACTACACAAAGCAGGTTTTGTGGACAAAAACACCATCTGCTTATCCTCCCTTCAGTGCAAGTTTAACAGCCCCACCTAAACCATTGCTTCAATGTTATTCAACTTAAGCTTCACTGTAGCAGAGTGGAAAACAGGAGTTGGACTGGTATAGCATATGAAAGGTGACTGTAGTAATACTCAGAGCAGTAAAAGCAGTTAAGGGAAACAAACTCTTACTCAGTTGGGTCTGCTGGAAGATGTCTCTCCATGCTCTGTATTTCTAACTTGGTAGGAAATTTCTGAGATTTTATTCAGGCTAATCTAAGTCTGCAGTCAGCAGGAGCTTGCCTGTGTAAGGTCTCTGTATTTGACCCAGTGCGTCTTGCATATTTGCTTGTGATCCCAGCCAGAACAGAGAAGATGAGCAAAAGTTAAAAATAGGCAACCACAGATTTGCTACTGGAACATTTATGAACTATGTAGCTTGGCTAAAGATCAAGAAACTTTCTAGCTTTTTTATATTTTATATACAGTTGTGTCCTGATCCCTTCTTGAGATAGCACAGTCTTTTTTTTTTTTTTTCTTTTCTGCTTTTAAGTCATTACTAGCATTTGTTAAAATGCCTCTTTGTATACCAGCAGGTGTAACAATCTCTTCTCCCATCTACCCCACATTTGCACTAGCATCAAACAACAGACTTGGTCCGAGCCACACCTGCCCTTCCCAGCCTGAGAGCATGAGTCCTGCAGCATTATTTTTAACTGCTAAGAATTGACTGTTACCTCTTTTCAGGCCTTCTTCTTTCATTTGTTTCAAAGGGGATGGACCAAACTCCTCCTCCACAGGCCGGAACATCCGTTTGACCAGGACGCTGCTACTAGAGAACACACAACAGGGACCATGTCACAGTAAAACTGTGCTCCCAGCAGGAGAGGAGACAACAGCAGCAGTCATGACTCACTTTGTACTCTGGCAAAAACCCCACTAGCTACTCAAGTAGCACCAGAGCAGAAACTGCAAGGATTTAGCTTTTGATGCTTATCTGAACTCTCCAGGCCTCTCAAACTGCCCAGACTGACTGGCTGGGACAGGTGACAGGAAAATAGGCTCCAATGTTACACGCTATTTTGAAAACCCCAAAGGCCCTTAACTGTTCAAATATTGAGGGAAGGGGAGTGGGGAGGAAGAAACAGCTAAGTAAGGAGCTGAACCCACATTTACACATTGATTCACCTCCTCTTTGGGGTCAAGGAGACAGCCTCAGGAAACACCACCAAGATTCCTAAAATCCAAGACCAATCAAGCCAGCAAGTTCAAAAGGAGTAACATGCTGGGCCAGATCCAGCCCAAAGCTGCGACACGCTCTGCTGGAGAAGCTGAGGGCTGAAGGCACTACAGCTGCCCCCTCCCCTCGGCGTAGCTCTGGCAGGACTCGGTGTCTCCGTGTAGTCTTGGAGCAGAGAACTGAAGCCAGTGTGCTTGGTGCAATAAACCCCTTTGTTTCTCGAATTCCACAGTGAGCCTTATGAAGAACGTTAGCTTCATAAAGAAACAAAAAGGGCCTCCTGTTTTCAAGTCAATGTTAGCTGCCAGTGCCCAGCCACTCCCTACCACAGGCCACTTTTTGCAGGCTTATGTGAGTGCAGTTTTCTTACTCCAAACTCTCAGATCTGAAGGTGCTCACTTGGGATTCAAGCAACTTACAAAAGTATGGGGCTTGCACACACTGCAGTTAATACTGGCTGAACTTCAGCCACATGTATTAAAGCCCTTATTTCATGACATCTCTAAATATTTTAGGGACTTTCTGCGGTTCCTCCAGCCCCTCCAAAGCCAGATAGGGGATGCTCCCATTTCCAACCCTCCACCTTCCCAGGATCTCCCACTCTCTTTCTGTTCTCTTCTGGCGCTTGGGCACTCTCTCCGCAGTTCCTGGTATCTGTCGCATACACACATGCGTACTGCTAACCAGCGTTCAGGAATGTAGTGAAGTTCAGTGCTCATTAAAAAATTCCTGTTTTCTAAATTATTTGAGAATCCTTATATATATAAAAAAGGTACTTTATTATCAAATATATTGTCCTGTCTCTGTACTGAATCTCATGGCTCTTTAAATTATTTTACTTGGAAATGTAATAAAAAAATAGATACAAAAAGCAGCCAGTTCACACGAAGGAAAAGAAAGTTACCATAAAATAAACCTCCCTCTACCAGTTTTACATATTATTCATCTACCATTAGCGATGGGAGAACGTGAGGGAAAAGGGAGAAAGGGAATCAGTTTTATGTGATTTCATGTTTTGTGCCTGCTTTCTATGAGTTTGAACTGCTAACTGCAAAGCTTGTGAAACAATAAATGTCTTACCCTTCTCTCTCATCATCTGTATTATAGTAAACCTAGAAGGGTGGAAAAAAACCAATTATTCCCAAAACTCAGACACCTGCTTAACAGAATAACTTCAAAAGGGAGAAAAGACAACAAGTGGTTTGCAGTTTTTTCATCTGTTAAAAATCCTTTTCTGTCTACAAAACACAAACATCTCTGGTTCTAATTGCGATCTGGAAAAAATGTTGCTCAGAAAAACTGCTGTTGAGTATCAGCTAGTGGAAATACATCACAATGTTTTGACAGACATTGCCCTGTCCCCTGGTTTATATCATTTTCCCAATTATTTTACAATCCTCTAAATCAAATCACTACTCACCTAAATTACCCCTAATACTATTTAAGCCACAACACTCACAAGCTTTTGTATGTATTTAAAACTGTCTGAAAATCTAATTAAACTATGAAGACCGACATTAAACTACAGGCCTAAAGGAAATACAATTACTAATGGTACAGCTGAACTTTTTTGCACAGGCTGTGGGCAGAAGCTCAAGTCCAGACCATTGTTTTGTGTAAATCAGTATAGCTCACAGTCACTGGGACCAAATTTACAACAGCAGCAAACACAGCCAACAGTAGAAGGGGAGCTATAAAATCACAAGCCTATTGTCAAAGGCTTTACAGAACAAGTCACCCAAATTCCTCACAACGTGCCTGCACCGCGGGTCCACACCAAGTGTACCAGCATTCCAGCTGCTGTGCTAACTGTGCAAGTGTGGGGCGAAGGCAGGGCACTGGAGCCCCGCGTTCTGCTGGGGCAGAGCAAAGCATGTCGGGCAGGTTTCCAGCACTTGTGCTGGCAAGACTCAGAGCACACTGGGCTCTTACTGGGAGCCCTCACTTCTAAACCTGTAAAATGAAAATAGCTGAGAGGTGCGTGTGTGCAAAGCTGAGGTCTGTAACTCATTGTACGACCAGGACCTGAAAGTGGCTACGCTTTCATAATAAAACAGTCATAAATAATACATTTTCATCATAATAAATCATTCCTATATTAAGTAATACACAAAACAATTTAAAAGTTCAAGACAGCAAGAATGTCAATACTGCAACCTATACAGCAGTAAGAGACAGGGCTGAACATTGCCTAAAAGCTAGCAAACTAGGGTATCTTCCAGTTAGTTTAGAAAATTATTTACAGGATTACATATACTAAAGAATGCTTCCATCTTCTCCTGTTTTGAGACAAATCCACATTCTGGTTTGAAAGTCATGAGGACAGAAGGTACCCAGCACTGATATGTGAGTGGGCGTCTTTCCAATTTTGGAGGGTAAGTCAGTGACAGCTGTGATTGCAATGTTTGTGCTCTTTGTGCTTTGCTCTATGACAATTCTCACGGCTTTAAAATAAATGACAATTCCAAAACTCAGTGTCATTTAATCTTCATTATTTTAATATTTTGCAGCAAGGTGCATATAAAATTTCCTCATCTACTATTTCTCTTTGTAAACCCATGCATAAAGGTCTCATTCTACTCCCTGAGATGTTAATAAGTAACAGGTTCATACTGAAAAAATTGTTAGAGCTGACCCTCCAGTTCAGGTTTGCAATTTCCCAGCAAGCAATAAAGTAGGTCTTAAAAGAGTCAAGTCAGCAAAGACTTCCTCACATTTACTGGTGATAATGACTGCCAATACTGAATATTAACATTAGTATAATAGATTTTCACTTTGTAGAGTGACAAAATTTTCTTCCAAGGAACTCCCAGATCTCTAGGTGATGTCGACAGAAAATGGGCAGTGGTGTTTAGTGAGCCTACTCTTGACCTCCTTACACACATAATACATAAGAGCTTGGTCTTTGTGTTCAGTTATCACAGGGAGGGGGATCTCTGCTACCACAAGGTGGCACTTATTTCATCAAGCCAAAGAGCACATTCAAAACCAAACTTTCTTGCGGTCACAAACCAACCTTCTATTTCAGAATTCTTGACTATTTGTTCTATTCTTCCTAGCAAAACAATGGCAAAACCATAACAAACACAAACTAGTCAGGTGTTAATGAAGTATAAATTCCTTTTTCACCCCCAGAACTCAGAAAGGCACTTGTCTCTTGTAAGGTCTTTAAGTGACTCACCAATAGCTATATTTACCAAAGCGAGACCTGAAACAAGCGGCCCGAGGAACAGTGATTTGTTTTCCTAAAACCTGCCTCAGAGCACAGGCAGCCAGATGGCAGGTGGGCATCGGCTTGTCTCATTATCATTTCCTACCTGTCCAGTTCTTTGTAGGTTTCCAAAGTGAACATCCGGTATGAAGAGAACTGGCTGGGAATCCAGGTCAGCCATTGTCTTGAAGAAGGTGATATCACTCTTTTTTTGCAGAGGGAGTGCACTCAACTTCCCTTCAGCTGCTAGGAGGATCACAAAGAGACATGGTTATGAGAGAAGGCATGTTTAGCATGACTTAGCCCCAAACCAGAAAAGCCCGTCTTACTCACAGTTATTACATGAGGCTTGGGATGCCTGGCCTTTGCCTTTCTTCCTGTTCTGCTTCCTCTCTTCGTCTCGGATTTTCCTTTCCGCTCCCTGATGCAAAAAAGACAACCCACAGACATTATCCAAAGAGGAACCCCTGTGAGCATTGTACCCTGCAATACCTGGAACTACAGCAACAGACACATCAGAAATCCTGAAACAGAGACTGGTTATCCCATTACTGATAAATCGGTCCAGATTGTTGGGAACAGGCCAGCTTCAGATCAATCACCTGTGCGCAAAACTCAAGATGGCACATCCAGCAGCCCCTAGGGCCGGAGAAAGCAAGAGGAACATATCCACATGCTGGCTTGGAGGAGACAGGATGGGTGGTTGAAGCAGCGTACAGTCTGCAGCAGGGCTGTTGCCACCACAACTTGCGCAAAGAGCATCCCAAGCCCAGCACCTCTGCAATGGATGGAGTGCTCAGGCCAAATACTTTGCATATGTACTGACGTAAAACACCTGCAGGATTGCTGTTGTCTCAGATCAGGTAAAACACCTGCAGGATTGCTGTTGTCTTAGATCACGGCTGTGCTAAGCTTTTCCCTGAACTCTCCTCCACCTACGTCATCTGGGGGTGGCACTTGCTCCACTGTGCCCAGCTTTGTAAAGGCCTTTGAGATTTGCCAGTGCAAGAAGGCTACACTGACAGCTTGCCAACAGTGCGAGGGCTCTTACAGAAAAATAAAGGCATTTCAAACAAGGAGAAGCCCTCCAGAAACTGCAAAGCGATCTAGCACTGCCCTGTTAGGCCCCAGGAACTCCTGGGAAGTTGGAGGCTTCTGTTATGTAAATACACTCTCAACAAGTTTAGAAAATAGAACTTGTTATTGACATAAAAAGCAGCAACACCTCCTTTGAAGTTCTCCTAATTTACTTTATAAATATGAATAGTCATGTTGTGAAGGGTATTGAAGACCCATGTGCTCCCAGACAGTCAGCATGCAAAATGAAAGATTTTTTTCCAAATTAAAATTAGAAATTTCTTTAAATGAAAGGCGGGAGGGGGAAGGAGGTAAGGAAAGGAAAGCCAAAAATATCCACTCAAGATGGTAAAATGCACACATGAGCCAATGAACCAAGCTTGTAAAGAATGCAAGGAAAGATACACTTATGGCTGTTACCTATCAATAGATTTCCAGAGGTTAAAAGAGGTGGAGGAAGAAACAGCTCTTTAAAAAACATGAAGGTGTCTAACAGCAACATCGCCTCCAGACCCAGGTCCCAATCTAGTTGTCACTGGCCTCAACCACAGAAGTTGATTCAGAGTCATGCCCTTATCACAATTGTTTCTAGGGGTATCTTTAAAGGCCACCTGTTCTTTGGCAGAAAGGAGCAAATATATGCCTCACAGCCACTGTCCTGCAGAAGGCACATACATCCCCGAGAGCCTTGTGCTGCAAAAAGCGGCTCTGCCAGGCAGCCACAGCCCTACCTGCCGCTCAGTGCTGCCGTTCTACTGCTCACAGGTAGAGGGATGAACCATGGAAGTAATGTTGTACACGGCAGCAAGTGCGAGTTTCCTCCCGGGAAAGGAGAAACTGAGGAGGACTCAGCCTTTTATACAAAATAAAGAATATATGTTTTGCTGATTTTTCTTTGATATTCTCTGTTACTATGAACTTGGTAAAGCTTCACAGCTTTGTTTTCATTCATTCAAGTCAAGACACCCCCAAGTCCTCTGGGGTACAGGCAATCTCTAAGCAGGGCAGCCATTCCCACCTGCCAGTGCTTATTTGTGCCACAGCCACTTTTCAAATGCGGCAACTGCAATACCCACAAAACTACCTACCAGCCTTTCTGAGCTAGAAGCATCCCACGTGGCACAGGGCAGGGGCCAGCCAAGCCTACATGATGTATGTCGTTGTGGTAGGTGCTGAGACAATGAACCACAATAAGATTTTTGCATACCAGAGCATTTCTGCTGGACAGTTTTCACAGCTGAGCCATCTGACCCATATCTAATAAATCAGAGTGTGTATATCTCTTCGGGCCAGAAGAAGAAATAACCCTCTCATAGGGGACTATAAATTAAGCTCTGACCAGTCAAATAACTGAATGAGTTTTTCATTTTTTTCATTAATGTCTGGACTTTGTATAAATGCAATGAGTACTTCTGCTGCTAACCATTAGCAAAACACAGCCTATGAATTTCAGCTGATTCAAATTTTTTTTTTCCCCCAAGACTTCAACTCTTATGTCTTGCGTTCTAGCTCCAGCCTAGCAAAGCCCTTACCACTCCCATCGCCAGCATGAAGCTCATGCGTACACCTGTTTCTAGTTCAAGACCAAAGTGTTCCGCATCAGGTAGGACAGGCCCACAGACTGCAGCCGCCTTCTCTCTAAAGCTGAAGATTAATAGGCAATTAGGGTTGCTCAGTACCCTATGATAATCCATTTTCTCTATGATGATCCATACTGAAGACAAGACGACGGGAACTGCATATATTCCAAAAAACATGTAGTTTTTCAGAGTAAAGAAAATGAGATTAATTTATTTGATTTTGGAACAATGTTATGGTATTTGCCAAGTCAAATGCCTCTGCTTCTTTTCAGCAAAGCTAATCACACACAGAAAATCAAAATATCTCTGAATTCCCAGTTCCTTCATACACAGTGGTTAAAGCATCTTCCAATATATAAATAGGCTTGGTAGCAAGTTTCCCTGACAACCTACTTAAGGCATAAAAATTATATTCTTTTATCATAATACAACATCAGTGATCTGCACATGATAAAAAGACTGCAACGGCAGAGAGAATTAGCACTGAGAAAACAAGATGTGCACTGTAACAGTTGCTTTGAAGATTGCCTACTGGAAAATAAACACGGACAAAAGACTGGAGAATGAACAGGGAGCAAGCACATGATTACAGCCTTTGCAGCCTTTATCTCCATATATTTATGTCACAAAGCACACGCTGAATCTGAGTTGGTGTTGCTCTCTAGTTTAAATGTAAATGAAAACTAAATTTAAGCAACTGCCTGAGTAAATACTAAAATATATATACTATGTACCACTTAGCTAAATGCAGTTTTATTTCTTCAGGGATAGCCTTTCCACAAGAGCTCTGCTATGTTTCAGCTGGAGTACATTAATTTATCAGCAAATGTTTTGCTTAAAAACTGGGCACCTCTACCTGTGATTTATCTAAGTTAATATACAAACACATCTATTGGTCCTAAAGAGGCATCATCACTGCAGAAAAAGCATTTGTAAGAACACTGACAGGCACAGAAACATTTTTTTCTTACACGTTTCAAACTAAGATACATTGCAGTACTTAGACGGGAGGAATTTACTGTGCAGTTCCTCTGATCCAGATGATTGTAATAAATCAGGCACTTTTCTCAACAACTTCTCTTCGGGGTTGTCAGATTGGGGCATAACGGTGCAATTCACACTTTTAAAATGTATAAAAAATTATATGTTTGCTATTTTTTTTAAATGGCCCCATAATACTTCTTTAATTGATCATGATAAAGAGGTGGGCAGTTACTTGTCAGCTTCACGGCCCTTCCCAAACAGGCAGCAAACCCTGTCTTTGTCACTAGAGGGCGAGTCCCAGACTCACAAGAGAAACTGAGCTAGGACCCTCCATCTAGCACCGCCTCAAACGGTGCCAGGGTTTTATTTCGGCATCTTGGAAAGATGAGGGTACCCAGCCTCAGCAGCTACCTTCCTCTGAACATGACGAATTCTCCCAGTGCCACCAGAAAGTGGAAATTCTCCAACCATTTATTTACTTACAAAAGCACCGTGACAAACAGATACAGCAGCGTTAAGTGAGGGGAGAAGCAGGCCTCAGTCTCTTTCCAAGTGCCAATTAGCACAAACTGCCATATGAATTGACCTTGATAATTTTCATTCATTTTCATTCATTCAACTCATTTTCAGCCCTGCATTAAGTTAAAAAGCTCTATGCACATGTATACATCTATATTATACAGATATATATCCCATTATCGATACCCTTGAGCCCTCCAGGGCCCGCTTTCAATATACTTTTGATGTGGATAACGCTTTAACTACCCTTGTGATCTTTTCTTCTACTTTCAGATGGTTTTGATTAAAAGACTCAACATTCATTTCCCGCTTTCTAGTCTGGATATTTGAAGCACCAATTAAGCCAATAGAAGCAATGAACATGTATTATTCAAAATCTCCACCAGTTGTGTCTACAGGTCATCCTTGATGACTTTGTGCTCTGAATTTCCTTCCTTTTTTAAAATAATTCAGATTTTTCTAATTGCTTTTCAAACAGGTAGATGAAAATGACTTGCTACTTTGATATTTACTGAGCTTTTAACATCCAGCTGTAGCTTCAAATCTCTAAATATTTGACATTCAAAGTTACAATTAAAAGCATAACATTTTGACTGCAAGAAGACCTCAGTGCATACATTTACATTCATTACTTTCAAAGTTTTTGCTCCACAAACACAGCTGACTGATTAGCCCTCAAGATCCTGTTGTCAAGACAGCAACAAGGGAAAGAACTGAAAAAGGGGAAGGAGCAGCAGAGACCTGCAACGGTTGAACTCTTACCCTTTCCATTAAAAAGTTAATGCTATGTATTGCCTGAGGCATGGCCTTTTGCCTTTCTATTCCCACCTGTAAGACGGCAAGACTCACTTGGATAAATTTCCGAGTCACTTAAATAGATGTAGGCTCCTGAATCCCTGAACCTTGACTAGAACCCAGGCATCAGCTCCCCCCTGGAAGACCTTTCTGAACAGGGATAAGGTCATTGGCTGGCAGGTGTTAAACACAACTGAAACGTGGTCATGCTTGCATCTAAAAATCATCACTGACATAACATTTCTGTGAAACTGTTTCTACTCGGTGATGTATACAGCTGACCATGACACTGTCAGACTCATTAAGGCATGATCTATGTTTTGGTGCTGAAAAAATCTTACCAGTTCCCACAAAGGAGTAGGGAAACGCATTGTAAAAGAACAAAATCTTGCAAAAGAGGGAGTGAGCACAAAAAAAAGAGTAGTTACTAAACTACAAAATGGGAATGGCTAATATATTTTTGTACTTTACTTTTAATAAGAAAATCCTAGCAACATAAAAGTCTCATTGAAGCTTCCAAAATAACAGCTTGTAATCAACTGGGGAGGGGGAGAACTATCAGCTGTATCACTGGAACTCGGTGTTTTCCAGTATCATGAAAGAGCTCAGCAGGCCTTTACTGAAAGGCGCATTTCTCTGTCAGAGACCTCTCCACAAAGTTTACACATTACCTATCCTGGCTGTTAGAGTCAGAAGGAATAACATCATCAGACTGGCACTTGCGTGAGCCTATGGTCAGCACTAACCTTCCAAGTAGACGTATTTACGTTTGTACTTTCTATGACTTTTTTGATATTCCTGTATCATGATCTATAACATGCTGTCCTTAAACAGTCCAACTATTGCTCACAAGCTGAGGAATCAGGGCCAAAAAGGCTGCAAAGCAGTAAAATAATTACATGATAATCTGTTAGATTTATGATGTAGCTGGTCCAAATTCTACCATGAAATACAATTCTTTAAGGAAAGAAAAAACATTTAATTACATCTAAAATACAGCAATAATAAACTAACAAGGTTCCTCCTCTATCCATGGTAACTGTGCTTTCCACTTACCTTGTCACAAAAAACCTTGATCTGGCAGTAGGCTCGGTGGATGGGTTTATTGCTGCGATTGTTGTAGCTGTATGTATCGATCTGAATCATCAAAGGAAGCCCTTTTACTCCTTTTTGTGAGGAGAAGTCTGTGCTCAAGCAATTCACTGTTATGAAAATCTGTGTGCCAGAAAGATTACTTTTAAAATGTGGTGCAAGTAACTATTAAAATTCTGGAAACACATCACAACAAATAGGAAAATAAAAGCAGAACCCCCCAAAAAAATGATTTTAACTCAGCTATGATCCACACTCTGGCAATTCACACATTTATTCTCCACTTCTGTCCCAAGTCCAGCAAAGATAGTCTCATGCTGGGAAGAAGGACAGACCTTTAAGGCACGTATCGGTGCTTCAGCTTGGATCAGGAGCTCACATTTGAGGCAACAAATCATGTGATTGTCCCAACTTACCGTGCTTTGGTTCATATCAGAGAGCTCAGAGTGCATGAGCTGGATTCTTTTTGGAAAAGCCAGACCAGAAGACGGGTCCTGGGAGCACACCTCACATGCTCCAGCTGCTAATGCCTGCTCAGTCCGTGTGAACTGACTAAAGATAATCTGAGATAAAACCTCCTAAAATGTGCCTCACATGGGTGTTAGGACTTTAGCCCTGACCTGTTTCACTCTACAAACCTGCTCTGTATGTTTGCACTGTTAATAGAGACATAGCAAGATCATTTTGCATCGTCCTTTCCAGCTGTCTTTTGGTCTGGCTTGTTCTTCTGACAGCTCACAATTTAAATTTAAATTCAGTGTGGCCAAAGATAAATCCTACCCTTTTTTTCATTTTACAAATTCTCTTCACAATCTCATCAGCAGTACCCCTCCCTCCATCCCATCAACAGACACCCCTGATCTTCACTTTAAGGGCCCTTCACTGTCTTTCTTCAATTTCAAAAGTGCATCTCACCCTGTCTTTCAAACTGGGAAGGAGTTTCTCAAACATTTATAAAACTACTCCCCAACTCGTCTCAAAAGTCCCCTTTGCCATGTAGCATCCACACAGCTTGACATTGCCCTCAGTTCCTGGCAATTCCCCTGCCTGCCTTTGCTTCAGAAAGTCTTGTGCTTTCCTTCTACACCCACTTGCGTCTGTTGATAGCTACTAGTCATCTCCTGCCCTCTAATCTCCGTTGGTACCATGGGACAAGGTGTGTCTCATCTGCCATGTGTTTGCACAGGACCTGGGAGAAGGGTTTCCCACCATCAAGTCTCCCAAGGACTATTCTGATGCAAAGCAAGCATTGTGAACTGAAATATCACTGATCTTCCAGTCAGGATAGCGTGCATGAAACTTGAGAGATGAAACTGGATTAAAACCCCAACTGTTCTTCCCAGTGAGGAATATGTGCATTACATAGTAATTTGGGCCAACTATGTATTAACCTGACTCTACTTTTCATTCTTCCTCAGTTTAAAAAACAAAACAAAACAACACAACAACCAAATAAACCCCAAATTGTGAACTAAGGAAAAGGACAGAGAAAACGGCCAGTACGTATTTCCTGAACCAGGAGGATGTGAAACCTGCTCCAGCAGAAAAAGCACACTCGGGAAGGAAGAGATCTCAAAGAGACCTGATGCACACCTTGCCCCTGGGTCCCCACTCTCTGGGGTCTGGGGGAGGATTCAGGAGGGGAGAGCATAAAGGAACCTCTAAGCCGATCCACAAGCAGGGAAAAAAACCAGTTTGAGTGACCAGAATGCAACATCCTTAAGAGAAAGGCAGTTGAGAATAAAGATGGGCTCAAGGCTCCAGTAGGACTGGTGCGGGGATACTTTACCCTAATGGCAGACGTTAACATTAGTCAGGTTTTTTTACCATGGAGCTAGAGCAGCTTGTTTGCCTGACTGAGCTAAGGGCCCCTCCGCATTTCTGCTTCTGATTGTATCGCAGAGCTGCATTTACAAATGAAATAGTTGAACTTTAACTGCAGGGAGAGGAGGGAGGCAGGGAAGGGCCCTAGGTGAAACTCTGATTTTGAAGCTGATAGTTTATTTCTGTTTCAAATTACAACTTGGTCTCCTCCAGCTCCAAAGCTAAGCGTGAATACGGGTGCATATGCCTTTGAAATACGACAGCCTGAACTTTCTTTTGCCTTCGGACTCCTTTACATCATCAGGGCAATGCTTTTAAAGTGTGTGTGAACACAGAGCAATGGAGTCAGGTCTGCTGTAAAACAGAATCTGGTCTTACTATATTTGAGCCCATAATTCTGCACAGGAGTTTTCCAAACTGTACGTTAAAATGTGAGAGGGGATGTGCTGGCTTTGCATCTACCCAGCAGTTTCTGCATCTACCACCTTTGCTGCATGCTCAGCCAAGAAGTAAAAAAAGATCTTGTTCCACCTTGATCAACTACATACACTGTGTGTCATCTCTTCCACTGCCTCCAGAAACACAGAGCAGAATAGGAGCAGGTGGGGAAGACAGACTTTATCATTTCAAGAATCCCCATGCAGCAATAACAGATTATTCAGCATGAATAATAGATTGATGCTGTAAGATTCAATATCCTTGTCCTGACACTGTAATACATCAGGATCTCTCTAAGGAGCAATGACTGTACGTTCATGCGCATGAAGTATACTATACTTCCTGTCATATCATTTGCACCTCACAGATAGATGGATTCAAATTAACACAGATCATTCATTTTGGGGAATATTTTCTGTCTCCACACCATCTTCTATTAGCTTTCCTGTACAGCACAACACTGACTTTGGATTTGGAAAACATGAGGAGTGTGAGAGGGAAAGGGAAGAGGGCATACGTTCTGTTACTTGAGTTATTTTAGGGTTTTTTTTTCCTTTGCATGACTGAAGATTTGCACCGGTTTTAACACTGTGGTGCAGCAGGCTGCTGCGGTGAACAGGACCTGGGGAACCCTCCGGACAGTCCCCTTCCCTCTGCCCCTACTCTGACCAGAAACCTTCACCTCCCCGAAGCAGTGGCCGAGGAATGCCGCCGGCTCTGAGCAACGATTTCACCCACCGGTCCAAGCACAGCCTGCTTTGCCCTTTACAGCCCTCATCTTTCCCTCCTTTGCAGCTCCTGTCCGTAATGCAGGTACTCCCACTCTCAATGAGACAAGGAGCAAAACAACCCCACGGGCAGCCACGAAAAGATACAGTTCTGCTCTACCTCTCTTGGAAGACACCCAGGTTTAAGATCTTCCTTGCTCTGATCTCTTGCATAGTACAGTTACACGGTTAGAAAATGTAGAGTGAAGTAGAAACGACACTAGCAGGAGCAGACACCACTGGTTTTTTTTTTTCCCCAGGGCCCTGTCTACACTTGAGTTAGAACTATTTTAATGGATGTGACTATGGCTGTACCTGAATTCATTTACAAACTTTTTTTTTTTCTGTGCAAACTGGATTTTAGCAATGTTTTGCTATCAGGAACACATTTGGGTTGTCGTTATAGTGATATTTTTTTTTTTAATGTCAGCATATCAGATTAGAGCAATTAATGACAGAGTTCCACCCATCTAGTCTCCAGCTCAGGCATGCCACTGGCAATGCAAAACTAATTTGGAGAAACATTTGGTGCCTGAGAAACTTTCAAAAGTGGACTAAGATAACAACGACAACTCTTCTGTTTGTTATAGAGCACGCCTAGAAAAAGCACTCTCTCTTTCAGGGAAGATGCTCCTCCACAGAGTAGCTGTTATTATGTGAATTACTGAGTGTTTGTTAAATACTGCAGCATAATTAGTGATGTACAAGACAAACACAGTAAGCTGCCTTAGGAGAAAGCAAGGCTCAGAAATGCATTTCCCCTTTTATCATTTAATCCAGCCAGCATAACTCCTGCTGCGGTCTCTCAGCTTATACACTTTAAAGGTCTACAGTTATGAAACTTCTAATAAAAGCCTTTTATTACTATTTACATTTCTGGCTCCCATAGTCTCAGAAAGAGCCAAGGGCAGAAGGGAGGGAAGTGTGTTATAGCACAAAATCAGAAACTTCAGGCAATTTCTCTACTGAATACTGACAATACATAGAATCTACGCCTGGTTGATGGGTCTTTACAAAACCCTGTTTTAAAAGTGTTCATCCCTCCAGACTGTAACAACAAAGAGTTAAATGACTTGTCTCTCAAATGACTAACATCAATCCCATCATTCCTCATATACACAAAAAGCCGTTTACCTTATAAATCCCATACAAAGGTAAGACCTTTGTTTTATTTCAATACAAATGTCTCCAGCAAATGTTTACACTACTCTTTTGAAGCTTCCTAAACCCATACCACACCCCAGCAACTACATAAAAATGCCATTTGCCTTGAATCTCAGATGCGTACTTACCAAGCCATTTGTATACACTGAAATTTCAACATTATTTGCTACCACAGGTTAACTCTTCTTTAATATATACATGTGAGTGTGCATGCCTGGCATAAATATACATATGCACACTTGCACACACAGACATGGTTTATTAAAGCAGCTGTCAAGTCTAATACTACATCATTTCTGGTACTAACTCCCCAAAATGAGGTATATTTTCCTCCAACCTTTAAATTTTGAGAGTAGAGAAAATATTAATTTCCTCCCTAATTAAATTAAATTGGATGTAACTTAGGAAGGAAATTAATAATTAAGAACAAAATAATTCTTACACTAGTCAAAACCTGTCCTAAGTATCACTAGCAATGTTAAAAAAATACGGATTGTCACAATACAAATCACTGCTAGAGACTGTGCTGCTCTATAAACTTGATTTTACCATTGTGCCCACTGGAATCATAGCTCACTTCAGCCCACAATATCTAAGAACCTAATCCTGCGAATCACTCACTCATTGAAAACAGCTTATTACTGTATGGGCTATGCCAAAACTCATTAAATAACTGGAAAGGTTCCCAGAGGCTTCAGCATGCTTTGGATTAAAGATCTACATTTCAGTTAAATATAGCAGGACAATGATTGCACGCAAGTATACACAACAACTGCACAGCACACAACTACCGTACGCACCAAAAATCATGTGCCAGCACCTGCCTGAATAACATATCCGCCAACAAGTCTGTTTACTGCATGTCCAAGTTGCGGTGCTCAGCAGAAATCAGTAATTTCTTGATATCACTGAGAAGTAGTTTTTGTCTGGTTTAAGGGGACATTTTTCTTTAGCAACCGTTCACTGAAGTCACACCTTTGAATTTAAGGTTAAAAAGTATTTTCCATAAAAATACAGAATTAATGTATTGTTTCAGAAGTAACATCATCCTAACCATTTTAAATTAGCAAAGTATTAATCCAAGAGAAGGCATATCTGAAAGAGCTGGTATGATATATGACAAAGATATTCTCCTTTGACCAGGAGAGTTCTGGTTCTTAACTATCTTTCTTGCAAACTAACTTCTGTCAGCAATAACACTGTAAGCAGGCAGATATATGTCTTATAAAAAATGAAGCTGAGCTCTCTGTTCAAAAGCCTCCATTAGAACTTTGTCACAACCAGTCAGCCACTGCAGCAACACCTTCTGTAGGGCAACAGCAAGGCAACTACCTACCTTCTAACATATCATAAAAAGACTTTTAAAAGATCGTTAAAAAGTCAGCCAGTTCTTGTTAATTGTTGTTTGTTTCCTCACCTTTTTTTAAAGAGCTCCTTTAAAAATACCAAACATAGCATTCAGGTTCAACCAAAGGGAGCCAACAAATCACCTTGCCCATAAATGTTGCATACGTATACATAGAAGTAACTATGTCAGTGAAATGAAGATGGACTGTACAAAAAGCGTTCTTCACTTCCTACCTCTGCTTCCTTACTGCACAGTATTTTTGTCTCGAGGAAGGATAAGGAAGAGTTTGACATGGCTGTAGACCCTTCCTCTAATCTCCCTGTATCTTGCTCTGAACCACAAGCCCCACAGTGACCTCTAGACAATGGCCCCAGCAGAAAAAGATGTTGTTCTAGAAAAAGGTAAGGATGTGCCAGGCCAAACTCTGCTCTGCCAGAAGGCAAGGGGACTGCTGTTGTCGACCAGATACAGCTGAGGAAACGCTAGCGGAGTGGTGTTTCTGACTTTGGTGCTGTTCCCTTAGTCCACAGAAAGCAATGGCAAGATTATTCTACAGCTCAACACGTGCTGTACAAGACTCCCTGTTCCACTGACTTGTTCTGCCAAGCAGCAGTCGGAAGACGAGGGACTGAGCATGGGCAGCTGGAGCCAACACTCATGTTCCCTTCATGTTACTGAGGCAGTAAAGAGAGGCCTCTCCCTGTACTCTCTGAACGCCTGTTTCTTCCACATGAGATCCAACTGAGATGCTGCCTTACAAACCCTTAGCAGGCTCACTGTTAGCAGGCAGATTCTGGCTGTCACACCCACGCTGTTATACCCTCACCCTGAAGGGCTTCCAGGAGGAGGGTACTGCTCTGCTTGCGTGTGGGAGAAGAAATCTGGCTTTAAATCAGCTGCCCTCCAGGTGGAGCAGGAAAGTGAGAAATCTGATGCTCCAGATAAGTCTTCCTAGATGTGGGATTTAGTCTCCCAGGAGAGACAGGGATATTTGATTAGGTGGTTTTTGGTTAGGTGATTTCTGCTGCTTCTATTTGATTTTTCAAGATCGTTCCCCTGTGCACTTCCAACGACCAGTCTGTTTTCTTTATTTCTCCCCGGGCCAGTGGAGCGCTTCATCACATCACATCTTAGAGGCCCTGGAAAGTACTGCTCTGTGCTGCTTTTGTCTGACTCGGAAGAGAAAGCTCTTTGTGCCTGTGAGGTTAAGTTTTAATCTTGAAATTGTGGTGAAAAGGGAAAACAACACTGAGCAGAAACAATGGAGCCAGTTGAAAGATCATCGTTCAAAAAGCTTAAGAAGAGACAGTCTGTAATTAGACCTTGAAATTCTTCATCTCTCTTGGATGAGGTAATTGCTGGAGAAAAAAAAACAGCCTTCAGTGACGTGCCTCAGAGTCCACAGCTTTCAAACACTGCAGGGGCATCCTATGGGAATCCCCAGGCTCAGCGCAGCTGGTTCTTCTATTAGACTCTCCAACAGGAGCAAGCATGTGGGTACATGTACATGTCTGAGGGGAGGGAAACACTTTAGTGCATGGTGATAAGCTTTCAGGTACAACCTGATTTATGTTTGATAGCCCAATACCAAAGCATGTTATGAATCCTCTTACTTTTATCAATACATTTGCAGTTCAAGCTCCTAAACGATCAAGTATTTGATAACTACTCCCCAAAATAAATATGCATACGCCAATTTGCATTTTAATGACTACTTCCTGCAGAAATACAAGTGGCTTTCTTAAATTTCTCTCCTGAAGGTTTCTTAATCCAGCAACAATAAGAGAGTCATTATTTTAAAATCTTACTATGTTGTATTTCCAGTGATCATTGTGAGAGCTGTGTTGTTGGTGTTCTAGCACCCAAGGCAAGAGCAATGTGAATGGTGTGAGATTAGAACACAATGGCCAAGACAAAACCACCTGACATTAGCGAATGTGACTTTCTTGCTCCTAGACAAACATGGTGTCTTGCTAAGTCTGGCTTGCAGCTGCAAAGGTGTTAAAGAACTGCCAGCCCTGGCAATGGGGATGGTAGTTGCCGGTGGGACAAGACTGTCATGCTCTAGCCCTGGTAGTACTTCTGTAAAGGTCCTTGAGAACGTCCGTCGTGTTGGAGATGCCAAACCTGTATTTGCTTGCATAATGATCACATGCACACAACTGTTGTGTGGTCATCTGTTGTGACTGCAGAGGACAACATACCACTGTATTTTGAAATCGAATCACATAATAGGGAAATATCTGGGGCGGAGAATGTAATCGTTACATGAGTAAATATAGCACCATTAGCAGCTGGGCCAAGTACAACTCTGTTTACCAAGGCCAGCTTTTGAAAAAGCCAGGCGGTTTTCAGAACTATTGTCTTTTCTTTAGCGCTCTATTCTTTTAAAATGTGCATCAGAGATGAAAATTCCTGTTACTACAAACCTCAGCACCTTCAGTCAGCAAGGCAGGACAGTGAATGTTAATGCTACCATTCCGTGCTCGATGCAATCTCTCACAGGACTCACTCGCTCGATGCAATCTCTCTAATGCTCTGTTAGAAATGAAGTGGGGAACCGTGCATGAAGATGTCTCTGTATTTGCAAGATCCTTAGCGTTACTTGAACACTGGGCATTTTGTATTCAACATGAAAACAGTATCAGGAGTTTGCTAAGCTCAACAGCGTTTGCTGTTTATTATTTCTACATCCCCAAGAGTCCTGCATTACCCCTTGCTCATTTTACACAGCCGATTTCCCTTGTTGTTTGCTTTCCGGGTGCCAACTACTTCTTATAATTACTGGCAGCTTTTAATTTCTCCTACACTAGTCTGTGCAGCTGAAACACTCTGCCACCCTTTGGCTAACCTTATCTATAAGAAACTTGTTATGCTGCTCTGCTGTTCTGGTTTATAGGTTCACTGTAGCAGTCACATCCCCAAATGCAAAACCCCATGTCTGAGGGTATTTGACCATTTGAAAGAAAAAAAAAAGAAAGAATGAAAACAGTCCTCAAAAATACGCTCACTCCCAATTGCAACGACAGTCTGTGTAACACTGTAAAAAATCATGGCACCGACACATGGGAAGGCATAGTCTAGTTTACAGAATATTAATTACTGGAGATGTTAATAGCGTAGAAAGGAAGCTGTTAATTTAGAGAAAGAAAACATTCACCTTGTGCCCTACACTGACTTTGCAAGTAGGAAAACTTTTACTGTTTCTCAGGCTGGGCATATTTTAAACGGAAAATCACTGAGAGGCCACAAGTAAGAAACTACGCTGTGAAAGCCCTGCAGGCTTTCGTCAGAAGTACATCTCTATTTGTCAGTGATACAGGTGTGAACGCAATATCATCCCGACAGCTGTGACACACAGTCTTGCCTTTTATGGATGGCCTGAACCCCTGGGGTCAGTGAAAGACCACGGTTTGCCTGGCTTTGCAGCAACGGAGCTCTCTCACCTCCACCTACCCTTCTTATTATTTGTTAAAAAGAAGAGAAGTGGAACAGTGACTAAGGATGGATGGTACTTATAAAAGGATACCATCTGCATGGCTTTTCCTCACCTTTGCCTCCTCATTGACATCCCAAGTAAAGGACACAGCATTGAATGCGATTTCTTCAATATTCCCGATGGTATTAAAACTCTCCTTGTAATCAGCTGTAAGAAATAATAAACAAACAGAAGACTCATGAAAGGTTTGATCTTTCTCTTTTATAATTCATAATACATCTTTGCTTTTTCAGCTGGGTTGTCTAACGCATCAAAACTACCTCTTGTATTGTTTATGTTGAATTATTAATAAGCTTAATTGCAAAGAGGTAATATACTGCAACTTGGGTTTTATATGCGTAGTACATCACTAGCTAATGTTCTTGCAAAATAATGCTTGCTCTCAAAAAGGAATCAGTGTGACTGTAGTGGGAACGAGTGGGTGCATTCATTAGCTTGGCCAAGGAATGGCCAGAACTGGAAAATTAACTAAAAGCTATTGAAACATAAATAAATGACATGATGGTAAATCCTAAAGTAGCTTTCTAGAAAATTTAAGAGCTATCATTGGAGGAAATAATCAGTAGTGTACATTCCTTGCCCAGCTGTTTCAACTTTCCCAGAAATTACTGCACTGGATGCTGGATCTCTATTCAAAAAAAAAAAAAACCCCAAACAAAAAACCCATAAAACAAAGAACCAAAACCACGAAGATCCTTTCTTCAAAGTGTCTATGATACTAAAATAGCAAACAAACAAACATAAAGTATTTTTAAATTGTCTGACTACAAAATCTGCACCCTCTTCTCACTTCTTTCCAAAGGGCTGTTAATATTATCAGTAAACTAGCATTTCAGAAGGAATGCAAAGCAAGAGGAGGAAGTCCATATTTCAGAGATGACCCCGCCCCCGCCGGGGGGGGGGGGGGGGGGGGGGGGGGGCGGGGGGG
>JAVKLA010000027.1:31225031-31262777 GCA_034782735.1 Sagittarius serpentarius | reverse complement strand
CCCCCCCCCCCCCGCCCCCCCCCCCCCCCCCAGCAAAAAACAGTAAGGGCAAACCATGTAAAACAAATTCTAGGTCATCTTTATAATTTAAAAGAGGATCAAGCCCTGTTTTTCTCTACTTTTGCCAGCCAGATTAACACAGTTTCTGATGACAGATTAAGAGAAAGACCAGGTTTGTAACGAAGTAATGTCTGGCTGATTAAAGGAACTTCCAAATTCTTCACGCAAATGCATTAACTCTCTCTGGGACGTATACGTTTCCTTAGAATCCCTCCAGGGCTGTAATGGCTGTAATTGGACTCAGTGCCAGAGGGCTGAGATTACGTCATGCAGCAATCTTGATCTAAATTTGCCCAAATCTGCGCCTCAGAAGCATGCTGATTCTTAGCTTTGTAATCACTTATAGAAAAAGGATGGTTTTGTATTCTATAAAACCCTCAAATGGTTTCAATATTCATTTCCTTTGCCCTTCTAAAAATAAACTATTGGTTCCCAAACATAATTTACAGGTAATAATTGTTTTAAAATCATTTACAACAAAACCATTGCTGTAAGGAGAATTATTTAACATTTGAAATGTGCAATCAGTATACTTTTCTCTCATCTGAGATGCAGTGGGAAACGCAGTTGGCATTTCAGTGGGAAAGTGAAACTGTGTACCTGGGATACATGAGTAATTTTTGATACAGTAAAAATTCACTGTTCTGACCACAGGAACAGCACAAAATATTTGGTGATGCAGCAAGTGAACATGCCATTTGAGGAGGCCAGCAGGCTTTTCATTCCCATCATGAACTCAGATCTCCTTTCTAACTGAAGTCATTGGCTTCACTATCTAAATTCAGTGTGGGAATGCAAATGAGAAGAATTAGAAGACACATAAGTAGTTTAATATGCATGTGCACACATCCACCCACCTCTTAAATTTATGATTCACCAGAAAGTGCCTCATGCAACTGACTGCTGCATATGGGCGTGCTGTGTAGGTGCACTTTGGAAAGACATGAACAAGATGTCTTGTAAAGACACATGTTTTCTTCTCCTAAAAGGCTGTCAGAACCTCATATGCCACCAACCCTTCCCTTCCCCCAACACATGCCTCCACTTCCTTAATTGCCATACGCAAACCTCATGGAGTGCCTATGTGACACGCTGTTTAAAAGCAGAAGCACATCCTATTCCCCTCAATTTACAGATAATTAAAGAAGGATCCTCAGTTGATTAAGAAAGCATTTACATCCAAGGATATTTGAAAGTTGTTAGTGTGACTACAATTTTTCCTCTTCTGCTGCTTCCAGAAATAGAAAATCAGGATTCTTCAATATTCAGGAAAATGGGTCTACAAGAATTATTTCCTCCTTTGTTGGGTAAACTGCATATTAAACAATGGCAAATTTCAACACTAAACACTAATCATTTGCATGCATTAGATACTATTGTAGTAGGTTTTGCATTGTGCACATAAATAATACAAACCGTCCTGCAAAAAAATACGGGCCAGACTCTGGAGCATAAATAACCTCAATCTAAAGCTTCCACACCACTCTTTATGTCCATGTTTGAACCTGTTCCAGTATTTGTCAAATTATGGTACTGATTCTAAATAATCAATACTTGCTGCTATCTAGTATTGTATTCTTTATTTGACATTATTTTAAAAGAAAAAGCTAGTGATCCAGTGTCACAGCACAGCACAGCGGAAAAGTCAGCTTTTTTTTTTTTCCCCTCTCACTCCTGCTAAAAACAGTGAAAGTGGCTCCCTCCTTCAGCAAAATCTATAACAGCACATAGCCTAAATTCTGGAAAACGCCTTTCCTTCTTGCTTAATAAGAGTCAAGTCCTCGGGTTTATTCCTCAGGCACTAAGGACTTGCTTACAGGTAAGTACATGCTATTCCTATTAATATCAATGCATCTTCAGACCTGGTACTGCATCTAATCTATTCAACCATCCTTCCGCCCAGAAGGTGCAGCAGCCAGTACACAAAACAAATTAAAGCAGTGACCCCTGCACGCCTGGAGTGAGGCAACAAGTCACTGTATTTCCTCTGATCGCCAGAACAGAACTGCCGGCCAGAAGGCAGACAGACAGACCTGTGCCACCGGGGAAAGCAGCACAAGCAGAGTCATCACCCCTATCTGAGGGGCTGAATAGCTGGACCCCAGAATTAGAACATCCCAAATTCATTTGATTCTCTGCCTGCTATGGACCAAGTCATGCTCTAGATTAAACGTGCATTCATAAACACTTAAAAAGGATTTAAAAAGATGTTAAAAATATGCTACAAACATTAAGTTAAAATATCAATCATCATAAACATCTATAGAACAGGTTACACAGATTTATGGCTATTCACAGGTAGTTTTAAAGGAGCCTAATGCATCATTAACCCTTTATATACTGTTGATAGTTCGAGTGAAATCCAAAATAAAAGACAAGCAGGACTACCAGGAGACTGGTAGACCATCCCCTGAAGATGGAACAAATCTGATGCACACCCCTGTCCTTAGCAAGCTTCTCTCACTGCCTGTTTAAATGTTTCCCCATGGCATATCCTGACATTTGCTAATCTCCCTCATAGACATCTAATTCTCTCTGTTAACTACACAGGGCTTGGATGCTAACTCGGCATTCCTTTACAGAAGCCCTTCAAGCATCTGAATTTTTAATGCAAAGGGAAACCTTCATAGAGCCACACAGTAATTTAGTTTGGAAGGGACCCTTGGAGGTTATCTGGTTCAACTCTTACCCTACTCCTGCTCAAAGCAGGGCCAACTTCAAATTTGATTGAAGTTGCTCAGTTAGATCATCTGATGATAAAACTGGAAGATTTTGCTAAATACAGCTTGATGCTTTTATGGGAAATGTAGTTGGTAGCCATTTTGCCCTAATAAGCCCAATATCCACAATATAAGTCCCTTGAAAAATGAAACGTACTTCAGAAACGCTATATTTGGTAAGAGCTGAGGCTGTATTTCAGCTGTTCTCAGGAAAACGCTAGCAAGCAACATCTAGGTCTTTCTTCTGAAACCACTAAGGTGAACTGTGCTCTTACAGTTCTTACATCTGACAGGGAGTGCTATATCAGTTAATCTTACCACACCGGGCTTTGCTTATGTTTGCAGTCCAAATAAAGAATACGTGCCAGAGTACCTCAAAAGTCAGCACAGACCTATTTCATCTCAAACTAATGGAAACACAAAAGACATTCACTTTAACACAGATAAAAACACAGCTCAGGCATAGCACTTGTTTTGCAGAGCACTATTTTTACATAATATGCATCATAAGCTGACTTGTTTGGGTAAGGGGACTGAAATGTGCCAGTACACCACAAATGCGGTGGAGTTGGAGGGTGTTGGCACTGCAGTGGAACAAGCTCCTCAGCGCATACCTTCGAAGGTATGAGCATTAGCACTGCAAGCTTGTAGGGACTAGCACAGCCTTCAGAAATAGCTGTGACGTGGCATACTTGCTCTTTTAACGTGTCATGATAGGAGTCGTTTGGTCTGGGGTGGAGGTTTTACTGCCATAGCTACCCCAAAGGCCAAAAAAAAAAAAAAAAAAAGGCAAAAAAAAAGCAGCTGGGGAAACAGTTCTGACAGAACTATGATGATAACACACAGCACAAGAGGCAGAGAGGAGATTCAGGAAGAGCTGCTTTGACCAAATAGACTTGACTTTACTAATGCCAGCCTCAGTGGAGGCTGCAGCATTTGAAAGCTGAAAGGCATGAGTAGAACCAATTAGGGACTGACTGATTCCCTGATCTTGCTGTTCAATCACCCCTGAAGTCTTGCAGTGCTCTCTCCAACTAACCCTGCTTTCCCCCCCCCCACCCCCGCTTCTCTCTGCCCCCTCTCATTCCTGTCATTCAATGGTTTGGTTCCCTCAGGCGGTCAAAACAAGATAGACTTTGTCTGCTTTGGTCTCACCGACTCCTTTGACTGGAATCTGGTGCAGATGGCTGGATGTGTAAACTGCACGTGGGAGGGGAGAAGCGCTTGATGTCTAGACACTCCCACAGATTTCAACTTCAGGCTCCTTGGCAGCAGGTACGTGTTCTTCCTCTGCTAAAATCTCCCAAGCATGCAGATAGGGCAGTTGTGGCTGAAATGGGCTTGTAAATACCTTAGATGGGATGAATGGTAAACAGGTCTCTCAGCACACCAGAGCTCACTTCTCCCTCACTTCTCTCCAACACCAACAAGACTCAAAAACTGGGGGCATAAAAGTCCTGTGCGCTTCTTTGCAGTCACCACAATGATGGCATCTTCACTCTCAGGCTGCACTTACACATCATATTAGCTAATGTAACTGTTATGTGGGCTGCTGCTGTTACTGGATCAAAGAGCGGATCAGCCTTTGAAAAACTGAAGGAAACAAACACTCTGCCACTCCTGAGGAGGTGCAGACCTTGACTTCCCAGCAGCAGAAGGTGGCACACCATTAAACATGCATGCAAAGGGCAGCTTCTCTTTGTGACTACTGAGGACTATTCCTTCTGCATGATCTCCATCCTGCTTCATAGACCCCATAGTCCAGTCCTAGCAGGGACGAGTCATTGCTAAAAACTGTGGCACAAGCCTTGCAGTCATTGCCAATATATGCTACCACATCCCTATACAAGGTACCAGAGCTTTCCACATTCTGCAATCTTCCCTGAAACATTTGGAGATTCTCTTAAACTCACCAATGTCGAGGACCCTCTGTTTAGCTGTGTGCTGCCGAGAATGCCAGTATTTCCAGTATTTCAGCTGTTCATCTCTGTTTTTATCCTCACTGAAAACAACCATGACCACGCTCTAAGAAAATCAACAGAACTTACATTAGTTTATAGGCAATTAACAGTCAGAAACACAGAAATTAAAATCTCCCATATGCCTGTACTGCTGATCCAACCGCCATCTTCCCTCAGTACCTGGTTTGCAGAAGATTGCTGTTTTTTATTCCGGTCCAATATTGCAATGCACTTAAAATCTCAGGGCAGAAGAAATGTAGTTTTAAAATAATGCAGGGCCTAGGATTATGTTCTTGATAGTCCAAATAAAATTTAATCATACTCTTACATTTAAGAAGTCTAAGTTGCCTTAAGTACAAAGTGGTCATTTCAAAGTCAGAGGATCCCCAATTCCAATACTGATCCAAGTCCAGTCCAGTCAGAGTTCAGATTCCTTGTAACTCTGGAAGATGACGTTACACTGTAAAGGGATGTGTTGTTATGGAGCTTAGGCTCGCTGGCGAAATGCAGGACATACTCAGTTTTAGTGTACATAGTCCAAATACCCTTCTCAGGAGCAGGACTCTTGCATACATGTATTTAATGACAAACTCAGTGTGACTATTTACTGGGATTTTCTGAGCTTTTCAGTTCAAGTTCTGAATTCCCTGAGTTAAACTGTGTGATTCAAAGGAAACAGATTGAAACTTTATGCAAAACTTCACATGAGTACTAAAGGCTTTTTTAAAAAGCCCTGCTGTAAGCAAGCAAAACAAAAAACTCAAAACAATGAAAGAATGCTCATACTAGGTAAACTGAAGTGAAAAGAAATCACAGAGGAAAAGAATTCACTTTTAAATAAACTCTTTTGTTCCAATTATTCCTTTAACCCTGAGTCACCAAGCTCATAAAACACCAACAAGCTGTTTCATAAGCTGAGGAGCTGGATCACGACTGATTCATGATCACCACCATAACCCTTCACGTGCTCTGTGACCTTCTCCCTTCCACCTATAAAAGCCAAACGTCATCACTGCTTCTTCCATGTCTAGCTACTACGTAGGCACAAGGCAATACAAGCCGTGGATGAGTCCCGAGTTGTGCATGTGCATACTGGCTGGCCATCAGGTATGTGCTAGCTGGCCAGCTGATGCACTAACCAGAATTGGCAGCGCAGACTGTAGCTTCTCCACCAAGGACAGCATTAATCTTTTTCCTCTATGAACCACTTACATGGAACTTATACAGGTTTAATACCTTCAAAACCTCTTGCCCCTTTGTCAGGTTTGGATGGAACTGGCAATAAATTCAACAGTCGCTTGGCTGGGGGCCTGGCAAACAGAACATGATTGTGAAAACTGCATTTGGTTTCACAATCTTCTGTAAATTGCACATCCTCCAAAAGAAATGGTCTCATCTCTCGTTTACAATGTCCACCCTTCTGCTGCCACAGCTTCAAAACTCATGCGGCTGTGCAGTGAACCAGACTTATGAGGACTGGTTTTCAGCCAGACCAGTGAGCTCCTGACTCCTGTTGCAGCTGTATAAGTGCTAGAGCTGGTACCACAAAGGGGGAAGGAATGGGTGGCTGGCAAGGAGAGAGACTTTTCAGCAGCAGAGAAGTCTTACATTAGCTTCAGCCAACAACGAAACGCCATCATCAGCTTCCTGTCCTTGGGAAATTAGGCTAAAAATTAACTGCTATTCAGGTTTACAAATCATTGCCTCTCTTTAGGAAGAGTCTCTCTAAACTTCATATATGATACAAACATATAAGTTGTTGTCTGCTTCACTGTTCATGTTGACTTTCATTGGTTCCTTCGATTAAAGTCACAACATTTTACAGTACTTCATTTATTTGGATGGAAACACTTCTGCAGCCTCATACATATGCAGCCCTTCCAGCTTCAGGGTGAAATTTGCAGGGCAGCAACTCTGAGGCTTGTTGTTCATTCCAAGGTTACTGGGTTAGGATTTGCTTACTCAAAAACGTTACCAGGCACATCAGGAAGCTTGTTCACCAGGCAGATGTTGCTGAATACCCAAGCTCCAGTTCTACCCACAGAATCTAAGATGCAAATCACTCATTTGGTCATACTTTTGGGTGAATATCAAGTGAAAGCTCACACTTACATGATGTGAGTGGTTTAAAATTTATGTCACAAAGGATGGCTTCAACTCTTCTCATTTTACCTGAAATGCACTGGAAAGCAGCCCCTGAAGTGCACGAGTGAGTGAAGATGGACTTACATAGTAGATGTAGCACTTCTCTGTTTTTTTTCTTTAATTATGGCAATGATCAGTTCAATGTCAAGTGCAATATCTGTGCAATTACCATTCTGCCAAACCATAAACTGCAGCAGATATGCATATAATTAACTCATAAGATCACACTTTGAAAAAAATGGACCCAAGAATATTTGATACCACCATCATTATTACTCTCCCACCTTTACATTAGGCGTAAGAGTAAGCTTGCTCTGTCCTCTGCCACAACAAGAAAAATAACTAAAAAACAACCAACCACAACTACATTTATCTGCAGAGCTCCTTTTCCATCTAGGAAAGAAATTGGACTATACCCTGACTTTGCTGATGGGATGCCGGAAACATTTGTTGTCACCCGTCTCGCTCAGGGTGATGGCGTAGAACTGTCCTTTGTTCAGGTAGGTCATGGGCCCCTCCCCTTGCTTTTGACGCAGAGATTTGGTAGCTTCCAGCGTATACTGAAAAGTGCTGCTGAAAAGACAGGGAAACACCAACAAAATCCGTATCACTTTCTCCTTTTCTCTTTGTTTCCATTTATTACGTATTTCATGCATTGTATAAGCAAGGCATAAGATGCTAACAATAAAATTCCAGGAAAAGGTCACACAGGTATTCAAAAGTAGAATTTTCTTTTTTCAAATTCATCAGATCTGACAATTAAGTATAAAACTATCTGGACTGTAAGTCTCTTGGATCAAAGGCTACACCTTTACTTTCTCTGAAAAGAACCATCAATGAAGTACAAGACTACCTACCCCACAGTAAGAGTGTCAAATATCAGGAGGGAATTCGGTATGATTTGCAGGAAATCAGCTACCTCCACAGACATTTAAACTTATTAGTGTGACAGAAAGAGAAATTAAAACAAACCAACCCAGAATAAAACTTGTTGCAAAAGATGGACACAGTGACTGGAAAGTCCACCTGCTACTTTCAGCACGGTGCAGAGATACAACCAGAAGAGACAGTAGGTTCATTCGTTTAAAGACAACATGCAATCAATGTTTTTACAAGCCTTCTTTTCAAAATTAATCAGACAGAACAAAGTAGCGACGTTTAGTTGTATCTTCAATCAAATAACCTCCCTTTAGAAAAAGACAAAAATTAAAGAAAAAGATAGTTTGCTCGTGTTGGAAGTCAGATTTTAATAAAGACACTCCTTCACAGGAGAACCTTCCACCTTGAAAGCAGTGGAACTTTAAAGTTCTCAAATTATGAAAAGTTAAAGCTCCATTAACCAGTAAACTGTTAGCTGAACACAATTCTCACAGAGCCTCTTCCAGCCGCCTCCTCCAATAACGGGCTTGAACAATAATCCAATAAAAATATGCCTGCAGCTTCTCACATTCTCTTAAATGAAAAATAATGTTAACCTTGCAGAATAAATCTTCTCTTCAAACTGCATTTGGTCACCATAGGAAGCTTAATGCAAGGAGTCACGTGCAGGACGTCCTCACAAATTGGGAGATATGGGGAAGCATTTTCACAAAGGTCCTAATTCAGCAAAGTATTCAAGCAGTGCTGGAGTAGAACCAAAAGGACGACCATGTTGGTCCAAAACACTAGCGTATCCTTCACTTTCTAGTTCAAGCAAATACTCTGGATCATCATAACACTGCCATAGCAATATGGAAATAACAGGAAGACAAAAACATTTTTAACCATCCAGTGGGGGGTGGGGGAAATCACTAAAATGCATGAATAATAATAATAACAACATTTAAATCCCCACTTGAAGAGAAGGTAAAAGAAAGAAAATAACCTGATCCACTGTATTTCCATCCAAAGGCAGAAGTTTAGGACAGTTGAGTACCAATTATTCAGTTTAGTATCAATCATTCAGTCAAATGAAGACAATTTCTAAGTGTTTCTTAGCTTATAAATGGAAATCCAATCATTTTTCTAGTTGCTTAAAAGTTACAAATCAAAGCGTAACTAAGGTAAAAAGCAAACACTAACCTATACCTATCCAACCCACTGATGGCAGTACCAGCGCTTCCCAATAATGCAGTTGCTGCCAACACGAAGGCTCTCAAGCACAGTGGGAAGGCAGCACAAAGGGGATTGTGGTCCCCTCTGCTGCCGCCCATCGTGGTGTGCGCTGCTGCAGTCCCTCCGTCCTGTGTGCAAGGGGAACAGAGGCTCTGTCGACACTGGCAAGCTGTACGTCCCCGTCCGAGTGGACCAGAAGAGCAAGAACCACTGGTGCTGTGGGCCCAGCATCCATCCCGGTGCGTATGCTTGTCCTATAGATTGACTGCCCATTAGCAATAGGGGCACATCCTCTGATTTAGTGTCACAGGAAGGGACTGGACTGCAGGTTGCATGCTGCAAGACTGCTGTGTGACACATACCAAAGCATGCTGAGTGCCCTGGGAGATGCACCTCAAAACCTCCCGCCAGACAGAAGGCCTAATGAGGATGTGTGCTGAGAAGGGCTTAGGCTGAACCAAAGTCAGACACATAGTGTCTTAACAGAGCTGCCTACATTCTGCCATGGTCTGGTCTTCCATTTCCTGGCATTCTGTATGTTTCAGAAAGATGTCAAAAAATGTAAATCCCAGACAAACTGCACCTGGCCGATGTTGCAGTCTTTATGTGGTACCATCTGGGAATCTTCTCCTTGTTCCCAGCTGGCAATCAAAGTGTGCCCTATAGCATGAAGATTACTATTACCTTTAAAATGTATTGCACTCAAATGATTATAATACTATTCTGAATCTCACCATGAGTCTTAACTAAAGCCCTGTGTAGTCATTGAGGGATCTTCTATCAGGCTTCCAAATTACTTTCATATTCACTGCTTTTTTTTTTTTTCAATCTGAAGTTTTCATTTCTGAGCACATATCACTTCCAGGTAACTCCCAGGAAAGATGTATTTCATTTTTCTTAATGCAAATTTGGAGGTTTCGTTCTAATGTGGATCTGGGCCATTGCATGAAAGACAATGTCTGAGAATTGTTAACAATACCAATGCTTCAGGATTCAATTTTATAAATATCCAGAGTAGCAAGTGAGCAGTCTTTGCTAAATATCTGTTTCATATGTACTGCCTATATAATGACTCAGTTCTGAGCTCACTGCAGTTAATGATTGTTTTAATATTCCTCAGAAAAAAGATCAAGCTGTAAGGAACCTCCACTACAGAAGCAATCATATGCCTACTCCAGGAAAAATATGTAGGCATGTTCCTGTTTCCAAAGTGAGAGTAATCTCTCAGATATAAACAGAACTATTCACAAGCATGAAACGAAGCTTCAGCTTATAAGCTTTACTGATCATAGTCTTTATTAGTTACAGCGACTGCAGTATTTGCCCAGTCTACGCATGCATTTTTCTGCGCTTAGGCAGTACACTATTCATTTCAAACTTCAATTTTTGAAACACTCTAAAAGACTTTTTGGAATTCTTACGGGTTTTTACATGGTCTGTAATAGATACTTCATTTAGATTGTTTACCTTTATAGGTAAACATGAAGTACCACAACAAGCACTGTAAAAAGACAGAGGGTTTCCCAGAAAACCTATTAGGAGCAACTAGAAAAAACAGAAGGGAAAAATACAGTTGGGAATTCCATAAGGTTGGTGGAGCCAGTTCAACCATCCTGGACATCTGACTTGTGCACCCTGCCATCCTGAAAGGTGGGGAAGATTTTCGATGACCTGTCAAAGCTGTGCCCTGTTACCTCAGGCACCTCTCTTAACAGTTTCAATCTTGCAATTTCCAGAGGGCTTCAGAGATGTCACTAACTTAAAACAACGCTGAGGGAAGATAATAGATGAAGATATAAACTGGTCAGATATGAAAGCTAACAGGCGCAGGAGAAGGGGAGAGTGATGCTGGGAAGCATTAAGGGAGCCCTGCAGGTGCCCCAGGGTGATGAAAGGGAGGGTGGGAAGTGGACACAGGCAGCCTCTCCTCAATACATTCCTACGTGATCCCAGTCAACACATTTCAAAGCCTATGCCATACCTTGTTTGTTCGTAAATATATTCTTCAGCCCCCACCGACACACTGCGATACTTCTGAAAAATAAAAACAACAATTAAATATAGTTTGATACAATCAAAATGCAAATGCCAACAAATGTAGAATTATGTTTATTTAAGGATCTCTCACTTTTTGTTTTGTTTTCCTTTATTTAAAAATGTGTGCAGTCAGCTGTCCTTAAGGCCTACAATGAAATGCTGACAAAATTTTAAATTGCTATACTGCCTATTTTGAACAGGAGTGGTAACGCAGACTAAGAAAGTATTTTACCTTCAATGTAAGATCCTGTTTGAGCAAAACGCACACTTTACCAGACGAAATGAGACCTACAGTCACTCTTTAAAAAAAGGAAAACACATCTATCAAAAAAAATTACATCAAGAGGTGGAATTCTGAAAAAATGAAATCTTTTTGCACGGACTAAGCAAGGATTTGTACTCTGTCTTCCTGAGTAAACGAGCCCATTCATACTCTACTATGTAAGCCTTGCTGCTGCTTCTTGGCTTGCCTTTTGCCTGAAACATGTTTTTGCTGATGTCTCTCTGATTCACTGATGGACCATTACATTTAATCTCTACGATTTCTTTTGTGATGACCAGTTCTCAATTAAAAGCTCTTTTGTTTCCAGAAGTGTCAAGTCAGGCAATTTTTAAAACATCTTTTAATTTTACCTCATGCACAACTGCGCCACAACAAATATCCAGTCAGATACCAGTTAAGTGCAAAGGTATTATGTACCGGTTAGGAATATTTCCTGAAGATCAAAAGTCAAGGATCCATAAGTAGTAGAACAGATAAGCTAAATACTCTAAGCAATCTAACATCTGAGGAGTACTACAATAAAGATGGTCTCATATTGACATGCTACTCAGATTTTATATGAAGGCTAGAGGCTGATGTTGTCAAAAACATTAATTTACTTACCTATCCTCAAAAATTTTGTCTATACTATAAAGGACTAATAAATTAATCACAGCTAAATAAGAATATGAAAGAGATGAGAAAGGTGTATTTATATAATTGTTAAAATTGTATCCAAAAAACATAGCAAGTGATTGACTTTAGTGTCCACTGCCACAGGGATCTATAAAAACTCAGCACTCCTTCAGTATAACAGAACTAAGTCACTCAATAAACATTTTGAAACAATTTCTAAATACATATTTATAATGTGTTTAAAAATTGAGCAGGTATAGGAGCAAATCTACTGCAACCAAACCCAGCCATTCTCACCAAGCGAACAGGAAAACTAGTAAGAACAACTGTATCCCTACTTCAAACACTGATTTAGCACAAGTTTCTCTTTTGGTATGTTTTGACATTTTGTCTTATGCTCTCCCCACACCTGCTTCATACAGCTGTCCCTACACAACAGCACGTGGCTGGAGAAGCAGTCAGAGCACCACAGGGGCAAAGCACATCCTGGGATTTGGGTAGTGGAGAAAAAACAAAGGGACAGGCTAAGCGTCGAGTGAGGCTGCAGCAGGACAGGAGAGCTCTTCCTGCTCCCGTGCCACATGCATTTGAGCATTTGGGGCTGGAAGGCCACTAACAGTGGCACGCACTTCACTTAAGTCACAGACAGGGACCTAGTTACAGTTGTTCAGTCTCCCTGTACAGTTAAGAGGGGAGGTGAAAGTGGAGAGGAGTGAGTGCACCCGGCAAACCATTCCACCCACTTTTGGAAATTGGATTTGACCTGCCTCTTTCTCCACAGACTGCAGAGAAAGCCTAGATGAGAAGTATCATACTCTGTTATTAACCAATCGTTTTAAAAAACAAAATATTACCACTGCAACAGAATTACCATAACATGGAGTTTGGGATGCAAGGCCAACATATAGGTGTAAACTCCCTTTCTGCCTCCAAGTTAAACAACTTTGCACTTTTGACAGCACTTTGCACAACGCAGCCTGACTGTCTGGGCAGCTCTCAGCAGTGTGTCCCAGAAAAAAACAGCCTAACAGAATCACTCAGTTGCAGCACCCCAGGGAAAGCCATGGGGACGGTACCCACTGGACTCCCATAAAAAGTCATTTACCAGTTAACAATGAAAAATAGCTGAAATGATGTGATTTGATAATGCAGAGCAGTGTTTCTAATCCAAGGTTTGATCTTACTGATTTTTCAATAGCAAGCTAGATTTCTTCATGAATTATTCATTTAGTTGACCTAAATGTGTTCTGTATCTGAAAATGGATTTCACCTCCAGACGTCCTGATATATGATGCTTGTGTGGAGACAATTTACTTTTTTATAATACACATACACAAACACCCAGTAAATTCTTATATATTCAGTCACAGTAACTCAGCCTTAACATAGCTTGCCTTGTATTTCTGTTACATTTACAATTTCATAGAGTTGGAAGAGAAAAATCTGAGGAGAATTTTACCACCTAATATCTCCAACTATTTGCAGAGGTACTGTCAGCTTTAAATAATTTTTACCTTTCTACATTTCTGACTTGTTTGCATTATTCTGCAGCAGTCAAAAGCAGCCAGAGGGCACTTACCATATTAAAGCTGACTGTGCAATTACTTTGCCTTAGCATAACTGTAAAATAGTTACAAGGTAGCTCCTTGTCTCTCTCCTTATTTCCCTACATACACATGCACCCGAGTCTCTCCCTGCTTGTTAATGTCTCCATTCCCCTCTAGTCACCTAATTCCACTACTTTTTCTCACTTGCCCACATTGCAAAATAGAGCTTAGTGCAACAGACGGCTTCTGAATAAATTACTTGGGTTTATCTAGCAGCAGAGGCTGATATTGCTCATTTATACTGTCCGAAGAACATTAAGAATCTCCCAGTTACAAAGTGGCTGCTATTTCTTACTGTAAGGAATAGGTCTGAGGGCAGACCTTGTTAAGAGAAAACAAATCCTTCAGAATGGCAACTATCCTCTACTTGATACAATACCCCAGAAGGCAAAATATCAGTATCTGTTATTCTCAGAGTTTCCAATAAACAACTTTAAAACTGTCTTCTGAAATGCCTCATGATGCTCCCCTATAATCAGAGCACAGACTGACAGGAACACGGCAAGCAGCAGAGATGAATTTATTGAAACAAGCATCACTGTTCTTCTAATGGCTCTTCTGGACAGCTCAAATCTTATCTTGTTTACCAGCTCAAATGTCTTTATCTTGTTTACAGCTTTTTAGTGAGTTCTTACATGCTAATTTGAGGTGAAAAACTTACTTCTGTTCCTCCATCTTTAAAGGTGTCGCTGTATGTACTGTCAGGAGTACTACGCTGGTCATCTTTGAGATAATTTGTGTGGGGAGCAATGTTGGACACTTCGTATGGTTCAAAGATAACCCCTCGGTGCTCTTCATTTTCTCCTCTTGCATAGTGTGCTTGTGGGGTCATAAAAACAGGGGTGAACTCCTCTGCTTTAACCACAGTCACTCCAGTCCCCGTGATGGGCGCTGAGCTCCCAGACACGTTTGTGTTGTATTCCCTTTTGGATGACTCCAAAGGATCTTGGTTCAAGGAAAGATTAACCGGCACCGTCTTCAGGACTTGCACGCGGTTCTCTCCCCCACTTAAATTACTCTGAGCTTCTGTGGTATTAAGACAATTTCTGTGAGACAAAACCAAAAAGCGTTATGAGCTGTCCTGATAGAGTAAATCTCCTCCTTAAATAGCTTCATATTCTTAGATGGCAGGGAAGGAGATCTTTCAACTCTGATAAGCCATTGCCATAAGAAGTAGTACATTAACAAATACTAGGCAAAGACATTGTGAGGCAAGCAGAGAGGTTCAGAGCTCTTTAACAGCTATACATTTGATTTGACCTATAACCAGTATGACTTGTTACAATAAATTCTGGGTATCCGGAGTTGCTTTTGCTTTGGCTTATAACTTGGATGCAAAATCAATCCACCAGTGCAACAGCCTTTAGGTACAAAATAAGCATAAAGAGTAAGGCGAGGTATGGGTTACTCACAGTAGATAATTTGCATGTGAAATAGGCAGAGTATCAACAGCAAATTTCATACACTGATGCATGCTCTTTCAGGCTGTTGACAGACCACTACTGTTCATGTAACTCTGGTACCAATGTTCTTCTGAAAGAGCAAGCCCAGGAATCCCTTTGTATCAGAGCAGATCAGTAACTATAGAGGCTGCAAGGTTACCTCCAGCAGCATTCCCGCGTCTACCTGCGGTTGCTCTCGAAAGCAATCTGATTGCTGAAAGTAGTTGCACTGACATAAAACTGTTAACTCGTAAAACTTTTAGTAGGTGTTACACACTGCTTTGTTTTCAACCCAGGGGATATGTTCTGACACTACAGTTCCTCTCTCTTGGCTTTCCACCTAAGGCCAGTTTTGCCAATCACACTCAACTTGGGAACTTCTATGGCATTTGCAGAAGAAAAACTGTCCCTCAAAAAAAGTTTCATATTCTGTTTTGAAACAGTGAATTTATACTACTGCCTATTTAAACTTCCACCTTACACAGCTTGTTCAGACCACCTAAGGCTGTCCTGCATTAGCTACATTGAAGTATGCCTTGCATAGCTTCTTTCCACTGTAATTTCACATGAAGATACCTTCCTATATGTAAAAACATAGTTCTTTCTACATAAATATACACACTCTTGTCCATAAGTCTTAATAAAGGCAGGAGTCAGCTTCCTCTGACTCTTCCAGTCACTTTTAGCCTACAGAGGAAGGCTGAAACCTGAGGAGTGAGAAAAACATTTTGAGTGAATTATTTTAAGAGTTACTTTATTTGCTTCTGGTCAGACCTTATGTTATGTTAAATAAAACTGTATAAATCAGGTTACTGAGGCCAAACTACTCACTTTTTGCTCTAGAAGAAGAAAATTGAAAGAATAGCAGCCAATAGCCAACTGTCAATAAAATCTGATTTTACTAATCTCAGCAGCAGCAAAACAACAACGAAACATAAACAAATCATGAAACTTTCTGCTACTTTGCAAATTGCATGTTTAATAATACCGTTCAATTCTTCTAATAAATTAAAAGTAAAAAGGAGTAAAGTTTGCTTCCCAAAACCGCCTTCATTCTTTTATCTTTTGGAAGAAAACCATAAACCCTCAGGCTATCATAGTTCCTTCAGTTCACAACTGATCAACACTGTTAGTAGCTGGGTGTATGATTTTGAATAATACTGTACCTTTTATCTTGGTCTTCTTGATTATCACTCACTTTGTTAACAGACAACAGCCTTTTATCTCTGGGAACCTGAGAACAACACCAGGCACAGGGTCAGGTAAATGCAACTGTCAGGTATTTGCAGCTTCAAACTGCTCTACTGCAACAACTAAAAAAACGTAACTGTATCAGTGCTGTCTGGGTCACAGATGCCAGGAGCTGTTTTAATTTGGGAAACTGCTTGTGAAGAGAAAGATAATTTCCAAAGGGAAAAAATGTAGGGATTGTTTTCTTTTCTAGTTCTTGTGCACACCATTCTGGAGAAAAACACTCTTCTATATGTCCTTATCTTTGGAATATCAAGCTAGGCCAAGCTATCTC
The DNA here is from genome assembly GCA_034782735.1 of Sagittarius serpentarius. Classification (NCBI taxonomy): domain Eukaryota; kingdom Metazoa; phylum Chordata; class Aves; order Accipitriformes; family Sagittariidae; genus Sagittarius; species Sagittarius serpentarius. The sequence continues at coordinate 31,246,288 of JAVKLA010000027.1, read as the reverse complement.
AAAATCAATGTTTATATTCCCAAACACACACACACTTTTCACTGAAAAATAAAAGATGAGAAGGAAGACATGATGCTTTGTTGAGCTCTGCATGGAGACCCTTTTAGCTCAGATGAAAAAAGCTTTTCAAATAAACCACAAGTGCCAGCTAAGTCCTCCTGTTATAGAGCAGTCTGGAGCGTGCAGGACTCGTACCTAGGGCAAGTTTGTGGATCTTCCCCTTTCCTGGCATGGGGACAGGTCAGGGCATGCTGGCACGTCATCAGAGAACACTGACTTCTGCTTTGTCGAGTGCATCAACAGTCATGAGAAGTAAAAATCCAGTCAAATCTGGCCCCTCGACAGACTCAGAATTGACACCATGTGACTTAAAAGATTTGTCTTCCCACATACCGATTTCCTGACACCACCATAGATATGATATCACCAAGGGCAAAGTTGCTGCCATGACCATTTTTTTTATTTTCTTGCTGAATCAGCAATTTGAGACCTAAAACTTCTAATCTATCTTTTACAAAAGAAGGTATATCCACTCCATCACAGCAGTTAACTCAGGAATAAAGAGCAAGAATAGACCTAAGAATGGGCTAAAGCTGTGCCTTTTATCTTTAAATACTTTAAAGAAATATGAGAAAAATATCTGAATTTAGAGGAAAAACAGTACTACAGTGTACTACAGTAGCCAAGGTTAACATCAGCTATATCTGCAAGACAGCAGCACAGTCCGAGAGTGCTAGCCAGAGCCTTTCCTTCTCTTAGGGACATTCTCTCTCCCTATAAAGCATCCTGCTGGTTAAAAAACCTCTTTCATATATTTTAGAAGTGGGATCCAAGCCACAGTTTGCACGTGTTGATTCCTCCGTTAAGATCATATATTTATCCCTGAAGGAGGGTCTATGTTTAGGTAAATATCACTAGAAGAAAAAGGAGAAGGGGAAAAAAAAAAACCCTCAAAGTTAAGTTCAAATAATTCCTATTGACTGGAAAAAGTACTTCAAAAAAATTACCCAGCATGCCAGAATAAATGAGCCAGATGATAAATAAGGGCAATTCAAGAAAGTATGGTGGATTGGAAGTCTTCCTCCATACTTCCACATTACAGCATAGAGGTTTAAGTTAGGTTTTAGGTCCCTGTTTGACAGCATCAACAAGAGTTATCCTCTTCTCCCAGTTTAAGACAGAAATAGTTATGACTGAATGCTGGAAATGGCTTTGAGAGTAACACAGCTTATTCCACCTGAACCCCAAGCCTTTTGCAATTGCCTGGAACAAGGAACAGACATGTCTCTCAGAACACAGTTTGAGAAGGAAAAGGGCTGTTCTCCGGTTTTATTTAAAAAATCCAGCAGATTAATGAACTGCTACATACAAAGGTATTACTAAGACAGAAGCCAACACTCCAGATGCTCATACACATCCTGAATTTTACGAATCTGCATTAACTTCACAGACTCTGGCACTGTGGTAGCTCTGTCAAGTAGAAAAAAGGACCTTTATTCTTTCTCATTGGGAAAAGCTTTTCTCTACTGACACCACCACACAAAAGCAAGGAACATCTCTTGAAATATAACCAATAAAGAAATTAAAACAGTATTTAACCATAAGGTTGGTATATGGCATCTTGCCTACAACTCCTTCTTCTGAACTCTCATTTAATGACCGTAGCAGAGACTAAAATGAGCAGCCCATTCTCTAAAAGCATTTATACTAATACTAAAAGCAAAGACCTTCAATTTTAAATTTCCATTCCTGCTACTTCTCCATGAATTACAAGGGGAGCTGGCTTTCACAGCAGATGGTCTGTCCAATGCAGGCATAGGTGGCTTCAGGAGTACTGAGATAGTTTTAAGTGAAATGAACAATTTCATACTTCAGTGCTTGGTAGGCAACACTGATTCTCTTTGTAGAGTCCAAAGGGGTCAGCCTGGGTTTCAGAGTAAAATTTCTGCATTACACAGAGATGCACTGTAGGACTGTCCTCTGATTTCGGCAGAAATCTCAAACATAGCTCTACTTCAACACTATGAAATATACGAAAAAGAAAGGTGGTATCAAAATGGTAAGTAATGCCCTGGGCTTAGAACCTGACAAACTGAAACTGTGTGTCAGTGCTTCCCCTGTAAATTGACTTAGATCTCCACCTCTGTGTCCAGCTCCATTTCTGTCCTCCACCTTTCTATTGAGACTGCAACTTCCAGTGGAAGGGCTAGACCTCACTATATGTTTGTATACAGCCTACTGCAATCATTATACAAATAAAAATAACATGGAAAACTGTCAGATGAGAGATACTTCAGTAAAAGGGCAAACTAAAACATGTATAGAATGAACTAGAAAAGCAGACAAACCTACAGGTGGACAAGGCCTCCCCTTTTCCACTTTTTAAAGAATACTGCAAGTATCCGAGCACAAACAAAAAGGGGGCTGATTCATCCAATGCTCTTGCAAGGGAAGAGGAAGAATGCTATGCTCAAGAAGAAATCATGGTTGCAGATTTAATACAGGAATTCTGATTTTGTTTTTTATCTCCAGAACTAAACACACCAAAACAAACTCAGGCTTTGTAAAATTAAAAGGGTGCTTGACAGAAGTATCAGAGAGAAAACAAGATGCAGTGACTTCTGTCTTTGAAAACTGGCTCTTTTGATGCCCCTTAGAACAGTTCCCTGCTAGTGCAGCAGGGAGGAATAACGATGGAGTTACCTACTTTATAATAGTCATACAATAGGCCAAGAGCAGCAGCACTGTCCTCATCACCATTTATGCTCATCATAGCCTTGGTAGCTGCTGTTAGGGGATTCTCCAAATACGACTTCCAGGCTTCATCTTCGCTGGTGTAGGCTCGTCTGGTGTTGAATGAAGTGTCATTTGGCACTAAGGCCACAAGTCGCTTGTTACTGCATAGACAGGAAGAATAAAATGGTGATCCAGAAGGGATTATTTTATTCATAAGGCATGCTAAAGAACATCACATAGCTCAATGAAAGTGATATGACTACATCAAGCAAGCATCTCTGTATTAAACTTGGTAACATAAATATTTATCAGTATTAGGTATCTTCAGTACTTAACCAAAAAAAATTAAATGTGTGCAGATCTTGTGATAATAATTCAAATGTATTTTTACTAATATACAGATAGTGTTATCAAAATATTTTAAAACTATTTGGAAAAAAGGAAGCCCCAGTATTGTTGCTAGATGTACACTTGATTAGGGAAAAATACGTTTAACTGAAATCAGTTATAAGAAGACATGAATTAAAAAAAAGAAAAAGTATCCAATACTAATCTAGTGTTCACCTGAATCACGTACAGTTCAGTATTTAATAACTAGCTATACCTTATAATTGAGCTATTCTCTGCTTCTGGAATGCAATTTGTCCATCATTTCAGAGAGGTTTTCTGTAACAGGACATGAGCAATGGGTCGAGTGGATGGAGCAGAATTAGTCAACATATTTGGTCTCAATTCACACTTTATCACACACCACATCTCATTACAGACCCATGGCAATACACACAAGACCATCAGTAAGTGGGATTTGCAGCAAAGCAGTTTCCTCCACCCTGAAAGTGGTACAAACTGACCAGTGTCTGTGTATATCACCAGAGAAACTGCTGCACTGGAGCTGTGGCTGAAATTTCCAGTATAATGGAGACATAAATGAAGATAATAGTACCTGCTTTTGTAAAATGTTCAATAAACTCATGGACAAAAGAGCTATGCAAAAAAAAAAAAAAAGTTGCATTCTTATTACACAAGATAGTAGGCAAACAGATTAGGGAGGGAAATAGCAGAGTGAGGGGTGTGCATGGTGCAAGAGCACCATCAAGAATTAGGGCTCAAGTTACAAGGATCACGATGAAACTTTTAACACATTACACCTTACAAATTTGAAAGCTGCAAAGATGGCGGAATAACCGAATATACTAACTTAACTAGCAAAACTAGCTGTTATTCCTGGTGACCTTCATAAAACATTTCTTGTTATCTTCTATATAAAAACTGTTCCATTATTCAGCTTCCTCTTTTTGCACTCCCCTACCTGCAGCAGTGCCAGCTCCACAGACCTAATCCAACCAACTGCCACTGTTGCACAGAGAGCGCCATTCAAACACGATGCAACCGAGCCTTTTCCTTGATTTCAGAAACAGGATTTGATAAAAGCACAACTGAACCCACATGGTAAATGCTCTCAGGCGCCGGGTGTGTGTCTTGCCAGGCCACCAAGCCGCAGTGACCAGCAGGCTGGGGCTTCACCCAGGGCTCCGCCGCCGCCTGTGCACAACTCCTCGCAAAGTGCGTGCTCTGGTGCTTAAGGAAGGGAAGGGGGATGGTGGAGATTATCATCTCTATGGTACAGGGCACTGTTTACAAGTTTCTTTATTTAATGAAAAACAAAATAATCCATCTGGTACACAGAGCACAGTTTTATGAGCTCTGTGGGGGAAGAGAGCATTTCATAGCTTCGTATCACAAAATGTAGCCAACAATTACAGTTTCGATTATATTTTCCTTTCATCCAAAATATCTGGATTTTTAGAAGCTTCCTTTCTTTTCCAAGGGCCTTTCTGCCTGGCCTTTTGCTCTCTCTTCTAAAGATTTTTGTCCTTGTTTCTACATATACATTTGTGTTGTTACCGGTTTGCTTCAGCAAGTGAAGCTGAAGCATAAACTAGAAGCTCAAGGAATGACAGAGAGAACTGCTAGGTCTGCTTGCCTTTTCAATACCTTATTGTTAGTGACTCAAATCAGATTTGCAACATCCCCGCTGCTTGTGCCAGAGGTAGCTGAGGGCCTGTTCCCACTCTGGAGTCGCCAATTCTCCCTGGCTCAGAGGCAATTATTCCAGGCAAGGATTCTCCTTTCCTCAACAAAGCTCCCCTTCAACTAAACCCAGGCTGTTTCACCGCATGGGCGGCTGCCCATTGCAACACACAAAATACCGTTCACTCTCCTTCCTGTAGCAATCTTCCCTTACAATCAATAACTGCCTTTTGTTACTCAGAGCGCTCACAGCCATGCGACAGTCGTAACTGATTTATGAGCACCACAGGCAGACTGTGAGATGCCCTTTAAAAACACACCTTCCCAGAGCTGGGCTGTGCCTGTCTGCAGACATGCTGGGGGGGGGGAGGAGTCAATCTCTGCTCTAACTTAGTCAAGACAATCTTAAAGCAATGAAGAGTGCTGTCCCTCGGTGGTAGTATACACGGCTGTGTAGGGGAGAAGCTAAAGTAAATGGGATAAATGGTCTAGGAACAGCCACTCAGTAAGTAAAAAGTTGAGATGGCTGGAAAGGCACAGGTGCATAGACCTAGAGCCTCCCCAACATCTCCCCAGAGCACATTTTCTCTAAGACCCAGGTTTTCACATTTAAAAACTAAATAGCCATCTCCTCTAGCTTTAGAGATGTTCTGCAGCATAATCAACTGACACACTCATTGTGTTTACTCTGCAAACAGACTGAAACAATAGCACTAAGAAAAATAAAAAACTTCCTCATCACCCCCATCCCTGTAAATCAGCTCTGTGGGAGGTTAATGGTCAGACCTAATTATCATGATTTAACATAGTCAATCATTTCAAAGATTATATCCAAACCACTCAGCCAAAACAACTTGCTTGCTTTAAGAAAACTTCTCTATTAATTCAGGTCGTTTGGATGGGAGGGAGGGTTTCTCTTAAGAAATGAGACTTGCGTGTGCACACGCATTCCCTTTCCTTTTCCACGACTGCTGAACCTCCTGGACAATTTCAGCCAAATACGACAGAGGGGTAGAAAAGTCTCCGGTAACCAGAGGAGATAAATACTTTATATTTTAATATATGCTAAGAAAACCCAACCTCCTGAGCAAGGCTCTGCACAGGTAAGCTGCCCTGGTCCCATCAGGAACCCTTCCATACCATGGCACCTCCAGCTGGTCCAGCTGTGAAACTGATGACAGCAGGCAGCTGCTTGGAAGAGAGTGACTCTGGTGGCACCTGGACCATGGGGAAGACAAAGGGTGACACCTACGAGAAACATAAGACTTCGCACAGGAAAGAGCTGCTCTGAATGCCCCATGTGTGAGAAAAGCCTCAATTGGAGCCTGCAGTTAGCAACACATCTACAAATCTTATCAAAAGCTGCAAATCCATCAGTGACCACATTCACAGAGAACCAATCACTTAAGGAAGGAAGATGGGCCAAGATTGCAAGTGGAAGACCTGGACAGCACTATCAGCAAATATCCACTCTAGCCTCAGGCACATCTTCTAAAATAGCCTGCCAAGGAGCAGAGAACAAGCCCAACCCTGACTGTGCCCATTCCTCACTCGGGCTAGCCCACCGCCCCTCTACCTGGTAGTCAGGACGTGTGCTTACCAGAACACAGCCAGGAGGGACCTGCCTGCACAAGCTGAAAGCACACCATTATTCTGCCATGGAGACACAGCTTAACAATTGAGGATACTTTGTGCCTGAAAGTACATGTTTCCTTTCAAGCTATCAGTTAACCTCCTAATGAATGCAAAATGTTTCAGGTGTTTTATGTTAAACAGTAGTAGGTGGTTATGTATCTTAATTTATAGGTGAGTGAGAGTGAGGTCTAGCTTAGGAGCTAGATTCCCCTGACACTTGAGTGTTTATGTCAAGACCAAACTTCAGATGCCCTTTATTTTGCAAAATCTTTTCCCCTCCCGTCTGTTTAGCAGAGATTTTTTGTTTGTACCATCTTACATGATTTCTGTGCTTTCCACATAAGAAAAGATATACATAAGTTTTCCAGATTTATACCAGTTATGGTGATTTCTGCATCTGGTAAACTGATATTTTTTAACTTATTTAAAATGGAGATTATGGAATTTTATAAAACACTATACAAATGTAGTGTATAAATAGAGATGTCTGAATCTGTGCTCACTTCATTTCATTTCTGTTACTGCATTATAACAACATAAGTTGGAGAGGTACGTTGTACTTAATGTCAATAAATTAGCTGAATGGAAAGGGCTGGCCTTTTAAGCTCTTCTTCAGATTAGAGATAATGAACTTTCAACAGCCAGCACTTGGGGCTCTAAATTCCTACTACAGGCAAATTCTCACCCAACTGGACACAATTTTTGAGTTAGCTTACACAGAATCAGAAATGTCCATTAACACATTCATGAACCATGGTGAAAGGCCGCAGCTTTGTGATCAGAGCTTGCTTTTTATTCAGAAACAAAATGCCCTGCCTGCCAGTTTCTCTCAGCCAATTTTGATGCTCAAGAGTTTTCTGTTGAATTTACAAAGTTCATACAGCCCTCAACCTCTCTGCTAAATTTCCACTGAACATAATGTAGACTGATGCAGCCATGCTGCATCAAGTACAGCTGCGTCCTACTCTCCTCCATCATATGCTCAGCATTACATCCTGATCCAGTTGGTGCTAGTGGGGAAGAAAGTCTCATTCTGCCTGCCACCCAACTTCTTCCTTGCCCAGGAAATTGACCCCTGAAATTCAAAGCAGATTGTTAAAAATGCCAAGGTGGGCAACCAACCGGGGCATTTCCTGGGTTTTTGGGGGTTTTTTTTATTTCTTTTTTGGACATTGCATTTGTTCTTTCAACAAAATTAAAAAAAAAAAAAAAAGGTAAGAATCAAGCTGCTCCACGCACATCCGTGCAGACTTCTTTTCCCCCAATAATGCACTAGGACTTCCCCCTCCCTGCAAAGGCTAGGTGCCAGATGGGAACACAGCAACCAATGTGTGTGAGGCAGCAGAATGGGAGGAATCCCCATTCCCAGGTTTCAGCTCAGGCCTGAGCCTGCCTGTTCTTATGCCCGAGACAAGAGCGCCAAGCACATCTGCGCACATCCTCTGCAAACTGTCCCTTCAGGAGACAAGATAGGAGGCTTTGGCCCATACAGCTGTTATAAAGCACACAGACATTTTAGCACCAGTCACATAACTGGAAAAGGCAAAGCAGACTCATGTCATCATGGCTCCCAGCCCAGCATGTCAAGGCCACAGGATATTTGTCATAAACTCCTTTCTAGCTGGATAAGAAGGTGCACAGAGCGACTACCACCAATCCGGAAACCCTGGGAGAAACACAAATTCTAAACCAAGATGCTAGCCAAAGGGACCACTTCAATGTTGCGTGCAGACATGCACCACACACCATGTTGCATCCTGGGTTTCTGATCCCTCAACTGTCCAGATCGGAGACCTGGCTGAAGTATGCTGTGAGTCAGTGTGCCACAGGAAGAACACCTGTCTGGTCAGTCTTTCCTCCAGTGCAAAGTCAGAAATGGGGAACTTCAAGAATGCCCGCATTTCATTTGGTGTGACAAAAGGTACAGGAGCACGCTTCAGCCGCATCCAAGAGCTAGAAAAAAAGCTGAAGCTCCCACTTCAGTTTTGATGTAGCTAAGGAGGGCAGAGCATGGTCATTTACAAGCACTTCAGTAGCTCCAAAGCCCTTTGTAAGTTTATCTTACACTTATATAAATCTCAGTTTAGCTATATGGCTACTATAAAATAGATTTAGAACAGATGTTCATAAAATCTGTCTTACAACTAATATGAATTCACAGGCACAAACTAAACTACTATGACCATTTAAAGAGCAGCTAAGGTCAGATCCCACAGAAGCCAGATAGGTTAACAAACTTTAGATTCCAAATCATAAATTTCTGTCTGTGCTCATTATAAAAAGTATAAATCAAAGTTATCCCTAGTGCTTGAAACCACTTGTTTTAAAGATTCTAACACTAGCCCAAACTTACTACTCTCAGCACACTGCTTTGCCTAGACATCAAGATAAAAAAAAACAAAAAAAACCACCACCAACATAGGTGATTCACTGCAAGTTTTGATTTATTTAGTTAAAAAAAAAAGTTTAGACTCCTCAGGATTTATTGCCAAAAGTATAATTAAAAAGTCAGCAACATTGTTGTTTCAATTAGATAATAGTGTTCCGTTAAAACTACAAAGGAGTATAAATGTTTAACGAACAGGAAAATTATGGCCCATGTGTCTTGGTATTTTGTCTTTCATAGTCGACAATCACATCATTCCCAGAAGCACGAACAGGTCTCCAAACTGCACTTAGCCCAATCCAGTGAGCATATAAATATACAAGTGACTCAAGAGTGAAGGAAAATCAAAGCATTTAGACCACCAGGAAACCAGAAGATAAGATGCCCTCTGGCCCAGCCAGCAGTCCATACCAAGGAAAAAACTCCCATTAAAGAGGCCAAGTAATTTTGCCTACTAATGAACGCAGGTTTGGGACTCTTGCAATTTGGGACAATTACTCTTTTTGAGCACCAGACAAATCTGAACAAGATTTCACATGTTAAATGATTAAAAGAAATTATTTTACCTTTACAAAACACTCCGAGAGGAAGTAAAATAATATACTGAGAGCAGAAACAGCGAATGGCAAAACAGAGTAGTTCAACAATTAGATGCCTACTAGAAGTTTTATTTGTTTTTACTCAGAACCAAAATAACTTGAGCATGTAATAGTGATTAAAAAGATTAAAACAAATAGGTGATTCATTAACATTGACAAAAAACTATTATTAAGTATGTCAAAGTGGAAGTACAAAAAAGAAATCTGACACAAGGATTAAATACATACAGTAAATGCCTTCTGAGGACTAGTTTAAGTAGGCAATTACTAACCCTGAGAGAGACTTTTTATACCTATGATTTCAGAGACTTTTTTTTACTTTTAATTAAATATTATTTCTACCAGACAGTCTTTTGTTATTAGTGCACTAGGTAGCCTGTTGCCTTTGGTTTTTTTTTAAACCAAGCAGAAAACAGTCTCAGAAAAAGGCAGGTTTCAGCATATTTGTAAAAAAACACTGATAGCTCAAAAAATGAGGATACTGTAGAGCTCTCAACATTACTGCAGTAGCTAACAGAGTTGATCAGAATTACCGATTACTTAGCTGCTTCATTCCAGGCCATGCTCTTTTATGCTAAGAAGCGTATTTCCAGCATGCATAGCACCCAAGGTTGTTTTAACTGACTTGAAACAGCCAGCAGTAGGCTTTAAAATTAAAAACAGGTCATGACAAGGCTTCCCAGACCTGCTGCAGTTTAACCTGACCCTTGGCCCTGTGGCCCTTGTTCATTCATTGCTTCCACAGAGTTAATGGAAATGGAATAGTTACCGCACTGATAGCACTGATTGTTTTTTTCAGAAAACGGAATTTTTTAGAGTCAGAAGGAAAACATTAATTCAAAAACTGAGCAATCTGGGAGTCAAAATTTCCCACAAATATTTAAAAAAAAGACAAAAAACCAAAAGTATACTTTACAGAACAACTAAAATACAGAATTATTGAAGATGTCATTATCTTCCACTATTAGGAAAATTAACAAATCTACACATATACGTAATCTTCGAGGCTGGAGACACATTCTCAAGCTAGAGGTATGTTGCAATATTTGACTTCTCCACAGTCCACATGCACTTAATATGGTTTCCTTGGTTAAATATTTCACAAGCAACAGTTCTCTTCTTTATAAAGTTAGTACTACTGAAGAATAGGACAGTGTCCTGGCATACTAGGATGTCTGAAATAATTACTTGTCTTCTTTTAATTAGCTACTACTGTCCCAATCACTAATTAAAAAGCTAATGAAGATTCATCCCAGGATGAATTCCTAGATCAGCATTTGAAAGTGCGATTTTGTGTGTGTAGATGTACAAAAAAGGGCAGCTTAATTGGCTGCTCTATAATCACGGGGAACAAAATATTTAAGGTAACCATCAATGGTCTGCACTGGATTAATATTTGTGAAAATATGTGACAACAAATGTCAACCACTGTAATATCATTTACCCTTCAGATGTCCCTGCCAGAAGAATGATGATGTCCCTGCTGGCCCTTCCACAGGGAAGAGATTATGCGATCATTACAATCAAGTAAGTGACCTGGGAAAATCCCCTCCCTCCTGTTCTGCTTTGATCTTCAGTCTGGTCTCAAACTTCAGCATCAGAAAGACAGCAGTGTTAACAGCAAGACATAACTATTTGATACTCTTACTCCTCTCAGTTAAGCTTATGGTTGCAAGTTCTATGAGGTTCTGCACACCTTCCTTGCACAGAGATGGTTTTCTGGGGAACATTCATGACAGCCTGTCTGACATTTGAAAAGTACAAGTACTAAACTAAACACCTCTAATTCCTGTTTCTCCATTCATTCCCAGGTGAGTAACACTTCAGAAAATTCATCTCAGTGGATGTCCTATCCAGACACTCAGCAGTGGAGAAAAAAAAAATTCAAGTAGTTTGTAACCTAATTGTCACTTAACATCTGCTGATGGGAAACATGTTTGGCCCTCTAAGAAAAAATTAAGAACAATTCACAGAATCACACTGTAAACCATAAACACCCTTTGTTGTTATAGTACTAGATGCTTAAGTTAAATATTATGAAGGTAGCACCTACACTTACACACTGAAGAAGGAATAGGAAACAAGGCAAAATCACTCTGTGAAGAGTCCAAGACCAACTTCTGCCACAGACACTGTGAAGTAGCAAGCTGGATGTGAAAATGCCTCCACTGACACACAGGAGCAGGTCTGAACCCATTCCCACCTCCAAGCTCACTCTCCCTCGGTTATTTACCCACAAGCACATGCTCAGCTGCAGACCCAGGCTGCCCCAAGTCCTCCTTAATGTGGTCAGTCTAAGCATGCCCCAGCCCCGTCTACTTGGTGTCCCAAGCAGCTCTTGCACATACTGGGGGTGTTGGAAGCCTGACCAGCCTGACTGACAGGCAGTCATGCAGCCGGCTGGCTAGCAAGAGAGCCACAGCGACCAGCACGCTCAGGCCTGCTACCAAGCCTGCTCTTCATGCAACTGCAGTCCCAGCCTACAAAGGACTCAACGACTTTACACAACACCAAGGAACAGCAGGGACACAACTGTGGCATTTACCAGGCAGATCCCAAGTGGCTGTACAATTGCTGCTCCTCATACACAGGAGTACTGGCAATCTCTAAAGCCCTGTTAAGTCTCAAGTATTGAGGTCATCAACTAGCTTCACTAACGCACTAGAGTGGAGTTCTGTGGTGATAATTTTTTTTCTGTATACTACAGCAAGAACAACTTTTCAGCCTATAAATGCAGAAGTGAATCCTGGAATCATCTTTACATCCTGAAAAGGGGATGCTCCCTCCTCCTTGTCCTATGTACCCCAGCCTCCATTCAATCTCCAAGGTCCCCTCATAATGGCTCTGGGAATTGGATGATAACAGAAGGAGCTGCATGGACCTCCAAAACATTCACTGAGAGACAGAGACACACATTTCCTTCTGCAGACGTTCTAGTTTGAACAGTTCTGTCTTTAACACCTGCCATTTGCTTGCACCCCCTCTGCATATGAAGAAAATAGACTGATGAAAAATGGATGTTAAAAATAACCTCCGAGAAGAGATCAGGCTACTCTCAACTCAACACTCCCCTGAGCCGGTTCTCTAGCTGCACAAACAGCTCTACTGACACAGCTGAGAGGGTGGAATGGAGGCAGGAACAAGTGGCCACAGCCTGCTTAAGTCGGTACTACCTCTGAAAAATGCATGTGAAATCATGCCTTATCTCTTCTGACTGATAGGAGTTTGTGGAAGCAAGCAGGCAAGACCCAGCTTAGGCAGAAAGACTAAGGGGAAAGACAGGGAGATATGCACACTATCTTAAGCATAATCTCTCCTTCCAAGCTCCTCAGTTAGCATTAGAATCAAACGACTTGTTCTTTAGCATTTTCACCTGACTGTCCACCTCTCTCCCTTAAAGCTGATGGTGCAGGTAGCACTACAGCACCCCTGTCCCTGCTCCTCCCTCCAAAGAGGGACACTGCAGGCAGCCCTACGGAGCCATTGTGCCACGGGGGGGTGTACCACCTCTCCACAAAACCCGGCAAATCCCACTGAAGGATGAGACAGGAACATATTTTTCCATGCTTTCTATATCCCCTCAGCTGCTTAGTCCTCTACATCAGCACTTTACTAACACAAACCCCACAAAAACATGTCCAATAACACTGACAAATTAACTGACCTCGAAATAATGAGCTTCCCTCTACAGTCTGGCCTGTAGGGAAGATCTGTTTTTAAGTAAAAGGAAGGCCATGTGGAGGAGAATAATGTTGTACTCTCTGGATTAGGTTTTAACTGGATATAATTAGAGCCTAAAAAAATCCAAATAAACAACAAAAAAACCCCTTCCCGTGCAAACTCCCCCCACCAGTCTAATATCTCATTCCACCTGGTCATCTTTTCTGAAAACAAATGTATTTGTCTTCTCATGTTACACTTGTGTATAGAACCCACAAGATTTCTTTACTTTTTCTTTTCATACTCTTGCCTACTACCTGTGAATTTTCTAAAAACCTTATCCAGAAACAGATCACAGGCATACCTGCAACGGGGTAAGTGCTGTTACTTGAGGGTACATGCTCTGCAAGTGCTCTTACGTTCCTCACAGTGTTAACGGCAGCAGCACTACACAGAGCAGGGGATGAAGGGCATTAATGCTCCGGTCTCAGTAGCTTACATACTGTTCCTGTTGGGAAGGAAGGATAGTCCTGTAGCTTAGGAGCATCCTAGACCCAGAGAGGAACAACTTTTACCCTCGTTTCTTACATGAGTTAGGTTTCCACTGGAATGTTTTTCTGTTTCAAAGCTGACTGTGGTATGAAGTTGCTCTTCCCCCCCCCCCCATTCCCCTCCGGCTCCTGTTAACTGCATTTGATCCACTCCAGCCTAGTTTCTGACCCTTAGCTGAAAGTACGGGCAACTAGGCTCAGCCAGGGAGTAATTTATGGGCCCTTTTCACCTTTGTGCAGTTCTGAAACTGCCCGTTGCTTTGGGATGCCCTCGGCAGTTAATCTGGTTCCCCTCCCAACTCAATAACTGCTCTTTCAGCTGCTCCTCCCTGCCTCACCAGCATCCCTCAGGGCTCTGTCCTTATTCCCTTCCTTGCACTTCAATCATTTACTGCTCTTATCTGGCCACTTAAGGCATTAGTTCCCATCTCGGCTCAGATGAACTCCCAAACTCCACTTTGTTCCCACCTCCTACCACAATCAGTTTAATTTCACGTCCATAACTACCTTTGCACTACCCCACTATCAGCTGATGCTTGAAAAGGCCAGGACTAAAATTATTTTTTTTGATCTTTCTCCTCTGAACTGTCCCATCTCTTCTCTATCAGGGCAGCCAACCCTGCTGTTTTCCTTTGTCGGATAATCTCTTTCACTCCTTGACAGGCAGGCTGTCACCAAGCCTCCCTCAGCAGTCCGACCTCTCCAACATCAGGCTCCTCCTCTCCACCTCCTTTGCCACAAAGGCTCCTGGGGAGCCCAACAAGGGCTTGCATCTGAGCAGCACCAAGCACCACCGAGATTAGAGTCACGAGTGGGCCACTCCTACCTCCACCAGTGCAGCAGTAAAAACAAAACTGCCATCTCCTCCTTGGCCTCCGCAATCTCCCACCCTCCATCTTACTTGCCCCGTTACCCTCCCCAGCCGCCTCCTGCGGAAACACTAATAACCCGAGCAGGTAAAATGGCCTTCCCGCCTGGCTGCCTCACGGCGGCTCCTCGGCGCCGCACAACCGCGGGCCGCCGCCACGCTCCCAGCCAGGCCCCAGCCCTCAAGCCAAGCCACCTCGCCGCCATCGCGGGAACACCGGCATCGGCTCTACCCCACGCCGTAGCGGGGCGGGCGGGGAAGGGGGTAAATAAAAACAACCCGTGGTTTCGGGCCGATCGGCAGGAAGCGCTGATGGAATCGGACACAGGCTGGGGTGGCAGAAGAGCAAGCCGCGGCCTGCGCGCCAAACGACGGCTCCCGCCGCCTCTCCCCACCCTGGGACAGGCCCCTCTCCCACCGATGGCTGCGTCTCGGTCCTGCTGCGTGCCCCGGGGTGGCCCGGCACCACGGCCGGCGGTTGCCCGGCGCCTCCGGAAGGCCAGAGGGGTCTCCCCACATCCCCTGGGCTCGCCCGCCTCGGGGCGGTCTGCTCCGCACGCCTCGCCGCCGCCAGGCCCGGGTCTGGCCGCCACCGCCTGCGGCCCCCAACGCCGCTCGGGCGGCAGAAGGGCTGAGGCGGGACGGGGACCGGCGGGAGCGGGCGGTTTCCACCACCACCACCTCCTCCTCCTCCTCCTCCGGCGCCACTAATGGGAAAGTTACTTTTTAACCCCGGGCGGAGGCGCCGGTCTCCGGGCAGCCGTGGGCCCGCCCGGGCGTCCCGCCGGGAAAACAAGGTCAGGGCGCCGAGGCCGAAGGCGCCGCACGCAGCGGCTGGGGCGGCCCAGGCTGGGGAGCACCCGGGCAGGGCCGGGGCCCTTCCCTCCGCCCGCGGGACGGGCCCGGGGCGCAGTGGGCCCCCTGCCCTGCCCGCCCGGCACCGGCCGAAGGGGAGGAAGATGGCCGTGTCTGGCCCGGGATAAAAGCCCTTTGTTGCGCTAACACAAAAGCCAAGAAACACTTTTCGTTCGGGGCCTTCGGCGGGCGGAGGCCGCTCCGCTCTTCTGGGGCGAGGAGAGCTCCCTCCCGAAAAGCGACCCTCGAGGTGAAAAGAGAAAAAAAAAAAAACACAAAAAAAACACAAAAAAAACTAAACTAAAAGGGGAATTAAAAAAAAATCGCAAAGCCCCACGGCCAGCTGGAAAGCGAGGTGGGGGGCGGCGAGCCCCAGCCTTGTCCTCGGGCGCTCTGGGAGTTGCTGTGCCGCCCGGTCCGCCGTCGCTGTAGGGAGGGAGAAACGCCGTCCCGGCAGGTCCGCGTCCGCCACCGGAGAGGGGGAAACACAACCGGCCAGACGGGCCGGCCAGCCCCGCGCAGCGGGAGCAGCGGCGTGCCTGCGATCACTTACTTGTCCGTCTCTTGTGACATGTTTGATCCAATGAACTCTCTCCCCTTTTCCCGGTGCCTCCGTCTCCCTGGCGGAACTGGACTTTCAGGTCTGTGCAGGTGAAGGTGTGTGTGAACGCCCGGGACGGCAGAACCAGAGCTACTGGTAATTCTGCTTTCCTTCCCCCCCTCTCCCGGCTCTGCAGCCAGCCGCTGAGGTAGGACAGGTAGAGCCCCCTCCCCCTCGCATGTGGGGAGCGGCGGGGCTGAGGCGCCGGCGAAGCACGGCAGAGCTCGGCTCGGCGCGGAGAGCGGCCGGGCCGGTCGCGCACAGGTAACTTTCCCGAGCGGCGCTGGATTCTTTCACTAAAGGAGCGGGGCAGAGGGACGAGCCGCCAGCTGATTGGGCGGCGCGGGCCGGCAGGTGCGCTGCCATTGGAAGAGGCGCGCACAGGTAAGGCTGCCGCCGAGCTCCAGGTAACGCACCTCGCGCCCGCGCCGCGCCGGGAGGCAGCCGCGGGGGCCTCCGCCGAGGGGAAGGGAGGATGGAAGGAAGGAAGGAAGGAAGGAAGAAGGGAGAGCGGCGCTGAGGCGGCGGGCAGTTCCACCGTCAAACAACCCCTCCCTTCTCCCGCCGAGGACGGAGCGGGCCGGCCGCGCTGAGGCGGCGAGGCGCGGCGAGGCGAGGCGAGGCGAGGCGCAGGGCCGTTGGTGCCTCGCGCGGCGGCGGTTAGCCGGTGAGGCTGAGGAGAGGCTCCTCGCGTGTGGCGGGGCGCGATGGAGAGGGGCGCCCGGGCGGGCCGGCGGGGCTGCCCCTCAGCGAGCTGGCCGCGCCTCCGTCTGCCCGCTTCGTGCGCTGGGCCGGCGGCGGAAAGGAGTAGCTGTCCCCAAAATCCCCCGGCCGCGGCTGGCCTGTGGCTGTCGTTGCATGGTGCCCAGGGAGGCGTCGACCTTCACAGAACAATTTTGTAGACAGGTTTTTTTTGTTGGTGAATGTCTTGGTGCGGAAGGCATCTCACGGCGGAGGGATGAAGTGGCGCCAGGAGGTGACACCTACTGCGTGGATCTGAGAGCTAACAGTCGAGCTGGGGGGGTTGAAAGGACTATTTTGTCAGCAGCGGAAAGCTGGAGAGAAAACGGGAAAGCTGTAACGGGGTGTTCATTGAGGAAGGCTCTGTTATGCAGGGGCAAAGTGGATAGAGAGTACCGTGCCATCAATCTGTCAGTCATTCTTCAGTCCAGTACACCCTACTGCGTATTTAGCCCAAAGACCTAAGTGGGCTTACAAGAGACAGGATCGGGCTGTGTGGGCAGCAGCTTTGCCCCTGATGGGGAAGGTGAGGAAGAGGGCCTCTCCCCTCATTGGGTCAGTTTGAGAAGAGCGAGTGGAAGAGCGGCAGAGAGACTTCCATCTGCTCTCACCTGTTCTTGATCCCCATTCCTCCACCAGAGACAGGTCAGGACCCCACTAATTCTTCCTGTTACCACTTGTCCTCTTGGAGACACCTTGCTATACTAGGCACCCAACTTGACTGCTGATAACCTCTGCTGTACAAATAGTGCTGTATTTGTAAAGAATGCACCGTTATGTGGAGTAGACCATTATATTACTCAGTGATCTTTGCAAGGCAATTAGCTGAATGATGCCAAAACCATCAAATTTATACTGTCTTAGGTGAAGGCATTTTCCATTTTCTACCTTTGGTTTCACCTGACAAGGGAATGTAGTAGAAGGGATATTCACAGAAATATATATTTGTATAACCATATAAAAAACATGTAGTATTGTGATCTGGGGCCTGATCGTCTTTCACCTACTCCTGCAGTTGAAATAAAACTTGACTCTGTAAAGTCTTTGGTATTATGGGATCACCATCAGGCACAAATATCTATTACTGGGTCTCAGACCTTATCTGTATTCATAGTAACTAACCAAATTAAGCCAATTCAGTATAAATGAGTTCTAAGTCAGCTTAAACATAGCCCCATGAAGATTTCTCTCACTTTAACTAAACGGAATTAGAAAAATACTCTAGCTAGATTAATGATACTTTGGTCGAGCACAAGATACTAGTTAGACTTTTTTTTTCTCCATTCACCAGTCACAGGAAAGAAACATCATACAATCTGTAAAACCCATCAGAAGTTGCTAATGTGTCCTGAATTTTGAATAACAAATACTGGTATTGAACTTGTAGGCCATTATTCATACAACACTTGTATGAATTATTTTGTATAATACATTTTGAAGAAGCCATAAGGCTTCACAAAACACAGAAGAGAAACAGTAATTTATTCGTTACAAATAATGCAGTCATTTTGGATACAGAATTACTATGTAATCTTAAAACAAGTTGAGCCTTTCATGCACATTACTGTGAGATAATGTGAGTTGTTTTGGAGAAATAGTGGTAGAATGCTGTAACAGTTTAAGTTAGTGAAGGCCCCCTGTTAACTGCAGAAATGATAAGATTTCTTTCCCAAATATTTGTTATGCTGAAAGAAACTTTGAGACCTGAAAAGGTTGCCTGTTTGAGCACCATCAATAGGATTAACGCCAATTCAGGTATCTTCTTTCTCTTTTTTAATTTTTCAATTATAAGAAACATTTGGATGTCGTTTTTCCCTCCCCTGGTTTTTCCTGCATGAAATGTATAGGAAGAAGGAGAGGAAGATCAGTGATGAGCGCTTTTGCAAATGCCACCTTCCCCAAGGTAGAAATGCTGCTGATGTGTGATTTTACAAGAAAGAGAACTGCATTTGATGCCATCTGCACTCCTGGACCAAACCCAAACTGTAACTCAAACTGAAATTGAGTTTGTTGTTCTAGTACTGGGTCAAATACAAAACTGCCTTTAGCAGCCTGCTCTCAGGAGAGATTCTCTTAGAATGAGGTAGCCAGGATACTGAATTACTGCTCACCATCTTAGGTGGTGTTCCAAGGTCAAAGTTAGGAATATAAGTGGCAAATGTAGTAATGAACTCTTGATTTGAGGTTGTTGGAGATGACAAGTGTTGTTTAGTTGGGACTTGCTTAGATGGAAAAATATACCCTGAAAATTACTTTAACTAGGTAGGTAGGCATAGGACTCATCGTTTTCAGGATGAGCCTTTTGCTTCAGACTGCAGACTAGAATCAAATTGAAAGTGTCAGAGTCCACTTCTGGCAGAGCAGGTCAAACAAGTCCTACCTAATCCAGCCTGATGCTCATTCTTCATGATCTACAAGATTATTATAACCTAATCTGTTAGTCATTGAAAAATCAGCTAATGTTATTTCTGGCCAGACCAGTCTTGCTTCCTGTAGAATAAAGGCTGTGTAGAGCAAAAGTGAAATAGTCATGCAATACATTATTGAAAATCTAGGACTTGTCTTTGGTGCGTACAGGAAAAATGTAAAATTGTGAACTACGGGGTTTTGTACTGTGCTTGCTGCTTTGTTTGCGCAGCAGCTGATAGTTTTTTGTGGCATTATAAGGATTCAGTGTAGAATTCAACTGTCTCAAGCTTTACCTCATGTTTACGCTATTTACTCCATAGCAGCTAGCGTCAATGTTGTTTGGACTTGCCAGCACTGGGTAAAGGAAATAGAGTGTACAAATAAGGCTTAACTAGGCTTACTAATTGCACTAAGTACCTAAAATATCTTTCAGAAAACTATTAAAAGAAGTCTGTGCAATAAAAGTTATTAGATATTTACATCAAAACAGTGTTGTAAAGCAGTTCAGTGAGAGAGCAGATGTTTGAAAACAACTGTTTTCAGTAGGCAACATTTACCACATATTTTTGTGTCTTTTTATGTCATTGATGGCTGTTGATACAAAATGTACTCTCTCACAGTAAGTTCAAAGACAACTACCTACCTACTAATTTTGTGATACGCCACATTTACTGTTAAACCTCCCTATAGCCTTTCCTTTGTAGTCGTCTTCTGTATGAAACTATATTTATTGGAATTTGTGCAGACCTTGATCCTCAAGGATCAAAATAAGCTTAAAAGATTTCAGTGCAACCCTCCTATACCCCAAACAGATCATTCTTATGCTCTAAGAATGAATTACTCTGCACTGTTAACTTTAAGAAAGTAATTCTAAGTAACCAAGATCCTGATAACAGTTTACTTCTAATGCTTCACAATGAAACTGTAAAAGTCCTATCAGAATAGAAGATTTTGTGATTAATGGCAAGTACTCGTGGATTTCTGTCATGCTCCCTGGAAACTGCAATTTGTGCTCCCCAAACAGGTCTGCTGGGAGCCCTTTAGCAACCTCGAGGTTTCGGGTGCCTCCACATCATGTAGGACAGCAGCAGTTCAGCAGTATGGAGGACCATGGAATATCAAGTATTTCCTGGCCACAGGGTAAGGTGTGGAGCCCGGCGTGAGCGTGGCACTTTGTATTTGAAATGCTGATTTGCATGTCTTTTAGATTCATCAAAGCAGTATGGAAACATGTAAGGAAAAAAAGGAGGGGCTTTATTTATTTTTGTTTTGCTCATTATGAGTGTAGAATTCATAGTTCTGTAAGATGTCAATGTTATAACACGACGATCCTGTGTATCTGCAACACTGAACTTGGGCAGTATGGCGCACACAATGTTCTTTCAGCTTAAAACAAGAGAAGTCATTTTTAGTGATGAAAATAGCTCACAGCATGGAAATCCTTTCAGGACTGAGACAGCTAAGAAGGCAGGTAACTCTGACAATAGATTGGAATATTAGGTTCATACTTGATTAACAGACATTAAAGTACCAATCCATTTCATAAAGATTACTCACAGTTTTGGAACCAATTCAACAGAATTTAATATAGAATGATAGCTTTTCTGCAGATGCTTTGATCTACCTGATAGCATTTTTTAGTGATTCACTCAAGCATTTTGAAACATTGGGAAAATACAGTTAGGTCACCTAATGACAGTAATTTTGCTTTTAGTGTAAAACCATAGTGTGAAAAAGAATAAGAAGGTATCTCTGAAAGACAATTTAATGTGATGTGGAATCTGGGACTCTGGAAATATGTTAATTAAGCTGACATTAAAATTGTGTGATGTCATTATGGGGCAGAGCTAGAGAACTGAAATAACCTGACCTGTGAGGAAAAAGTTTAGAGTGCATCTTCTGAAGCTTTGTCCAGCTTCCTGAGTTAATCAATGGGATCTTTGCATCATTGTAGAACAAAACTGCAAATTCATAGATACATTTTGAGTAATCCTAGTTTGAACTATTTTGGGATGAAGGTAAAATGCTGTTAGTTTGTTTAGGTTGCGAACAGTTCCTGCGGAATGCAAGAAGAAAATTGTCCTAATACGTATATATCCTTTTTTTTTTCTTTAATTACTGGAACTTTTTTTTTAATTGCCAATAGTAGTTTAAAACCAACTTTTTCTCAAAATTAAAGTTTTTC
>JAVKLA010000027.1:31185204-31224931 GCA_034782735.1 Sagittarius serpentarius | reverse complement strand
CTCTCCTTTCTTTTCCTCTCCTTTCTTTTCCTCTCCTTTCTTTTCCTCTCCTTTCTTTTCCTCTCCTTTCTTTTCCTCTCCTTTCTTTTCCTTCTTTATAACACAGAATTCCCTCAGCTGTACAAAATGAGACCACAGTTGTTCTTGGTACTACAGTGGGTGCCTGGGGGTGGTGGTCTGGCCTTCTCTAAGTTCCATGGAAGCCCAGACTGAAGGGCTCTCACTGGGGAGTGGGAACAGGCAAGTCTGTGTTTGCCACTGAGGCTGCTGCTCCCAGCTCTCGTCAGTTCTTGAACGATTATGACTTACAGAGCATCATTTTAAAGGAATCTGAAATAGGGATGTGATGAATGTGTAGAAAACCTAAGAGGTTCAAATGTCTTTGCATTGGTTATAAGAATGTTGAGGGTTTAAAAAAATATGGAAGCTCCACAAGTCTAAAATATTACACTGCAATAATAAGCATTCTAAAACCAATGACAAATGTGTCTCTTTTTGCTCTAACAGCGTGTCCTAAAATAGATGTGTTCCAGCATGCAGAAGGTGAAAGATGGCATATAAACAATTGCTTGTTTACTTTTCCCACACTTATGAACTAGAGTAAATGCAGCCCAAAGAATCCACAGAAATACTTTCCAATCAAAGCAGCCAGAGTTGGGAAACCAAGCTGTGGATGTGTGGTCCTGTTCATTTAAAATCAATGCAGTTTTCCCTCAAAATAGGTCAATACTATAATCAGATAGCAAGGTACTTAAGAAATCACAGCAAATGGAAAAAGCTGCTTTCAGAATCTGCTGAATAAGAGGTGGGGTTGATAGCCCCTGGGCTGTTGCTCATTTATGCATGTGGCTGCCCTCAGGAGTAGGCAAATGTTAGTTTATTTGAAGGGCAGAGGATAAAGAGGATTGTCTGATGGCACAAAAGGAACCAGTGTTGGAGCCAGGAGATCTCTGCAGTGCCTTGTTGTATGGAAAGGTCACTAGACCCTGTGTCTCTGTGTTTCTGTTTAAGCTTTGTCAGCTCTGCTTTTAGTACCTTTACAGACAGGTGTAGCGGTGTCACTTTCTACTATTTGTTGCTATTCTCTTTTGAAATAGATGAGTATTTCAGGAGAAAGACTCCAGCTGGTTTCGTTCATAAACATAATGGCAGTACATAATATTACTCCATCAGGCTTTTCGGGCAGTGTAGAATCAGAGCTTGTTGACATAATATCTGGCCTTTCTTATTACCTGGGTTTGGTTCTTCAGTGCTCAGGACCTTCAAAATCATTTAGTCCATGGCTTGGGGAAGACCCCAGTTCTAGATCCCCTGCAGCCGCTTCGTCAGCCTGTCCTATCAGGTTCACCATCTTAGTGATACCATGTTTATACAATGCACATGCCCTACATGCACCTACAAGCCTGCTTTATCTTTACTCAGACTGCTGTGAAAGTAGATTTTGTTATTCCTCTGCTGCTGGAAGGACTTCCCTGACACCCAGGGAGATGTGATAACTACTCTATCTCATTCTGTCCCTGTGTTGTGGGATAGCCAGACCCAGGAATCGGGCTCTCAGTGCGTCACTTTGACATGCTGGTTCCAAGTTCCTTTACACTTCATTTTTCTTTTGCAGTATCTCTGTTACCTGTGTGTATTATTACACTGCCTAATCCAGTATTGATTTTTTTAATTGTTTTTAATGCAGATTGGAGTTTCTGTGTAATTCCAAATCCTTTAGCTGTGTTCCATGGCTGTGGCATATGCTGCTTTATAACCCTACCTTTGTTTCTCTGAGTCCCTTGTTTAAGAGAAGGATCAGACAAAACATCGGTGTTTTCTCAATTCATTTGGGATGCAGAAACTTCTTACCATATCATGCCCTAGACACTGTGTGCAAATACAAGTCGCATTGCAGATTTTGCTTCCTCTGTTTCAGTACAGAAAGCAAATCTCTTAGAATAAACAGATTTATAACATCTTTGTGCTTTTCCCTTATATTTTTGTTTCTTTTCCTTTTTCCCAAGTAAGTGGAAATCTTAGCTTCAGGAAGAAGCAAGGTGAAAGTATTCTGCAGTGAAGTTTTATGTGGCTCCAAGACGGAGATGCTGAGTATTTGCTTGTCTCTGAGTTGAAAACAGTACCTGGAGATGGCTGTTTGTTTATATGGAGTGTTTGGGTGTGAGGGGCAAAGCAGGCACATTTACATTTACATTTCTTTACTGCTTTTTTCTCTAGCTCCCACACATGAGCAATAGCCCTGCGGGGAAGGGTGGGGGCGAGATGTGTATGTTGCGCCTTATTCCACCATAAACTTTGCTCTGAGTACTAGGACTTCTCAGGGGAAGCCAAACCGTGCTTTACTATCATTGGGGGTATAAATCACTCCTCTGCGTAATCAATACCATGGTTAAGGTGCTTGGGGAGACAGACAAAATCATATGCTTGGGCTGCGTCATTCCAGAGTGAACTAGGTGCAGGAGGACACATTCAAAGGTTCAAGAAACCTGTGTGAGAGGGAGGCCAAACTGACAGCCTGCAGTCTCCTAGCCCCAGGGCGAAGACATTTGGTATCACGGAGAAGTTACTCAATCTCTCACAGCGTGGGCACCAACTGCCAGAGACAGTTCCTGACCTGTGAAGCTTTCAAAGGAGGTGCACAAGGCAGACGTGGGGAAGTAAGTGCAGCACCTCTCCATTTTATACGTGAGGTTTTTGAGCAACAGACTTGCCAAAGGTTATGTGGGGAATCTGCAGAGCCAGGAATTTATTACCCCTTTCCTAAATCTCAGGCTGGTGCCAGATGCGGACAGGTAGTTTGCTGAATGCTCCAGCCTGACTCCTTGAAAGTACTCTTGCATTCCCAGTGAAACCAGTGAGTGCCCCAGTTTAGAATACATTTATTTTTAAACTGCACAGGCAGGGATTGCATGTTTTGACAAACTCGTGCCTGAGTGTTGAGTGCCTTGTGGATTCTTAGCCCCTGAAACATCATCATGCCTAACTGCTCGTAAAACCTGCTGCCTAGCAGAATCCCTCAGCCCTCCTGTGGGCTCCCAGGCAGTGCCTGAGAGAGTGCAAGATGCCTTTCTCAGTCTAGCCTTGCCCTGTTTTTTGTTTAAATCACTAGCAAAGGTGAAGGTAGAGTTCACAGGCGAAAAACAATTCAGGTTGAATTGCACTCACAAAATAGACAAACTGCATTTGAAATGTACGATTTTAAACCCAAATGTCTCTATCTCATTTTATCAGAGCTAATTGGTTCAGCCTATGTGCAGCAAAGGTTGAATTTCAAATGTTGCAATGATAACTCTAAGATGACATCACTATCTACACAAGACAGCTGATGATGCGGTATTGTAGTTGGCTTAAAAGACAGGTCTTACCTTGGGCAGAGTGGAGTCCATTCCCACCAGAGTTTTATAGCTCTTGATAAAATCTTTCTCAGTCTTATGAAGTGCAGGTGGTGGACGCTGAGCTTGGTACCACAACGCAGTGGAGCAGGAAGTAATCCTGTAGCAGGGATTCCCGTGGTATTCTCAAGGTCACAGTGATGAGCAGGCAGCAGCTTGAATAAAAAGCAGGACACAAGAGAGTGTCAGAAGGTCCTGTCAGCCTGGCTGTCCTGGGATCTTGTTTGTAAGGCAAAGGAGGATAACTGCATCCTTCAACCCTCCTTCTTACAGTGAAGTTGAATAAAGCACATTTTGTTGAGATTCCTAACAGATAAATGAATTATAGTCACCACTGGTTGGCTTAGCCCAGTAAAAGAGCATGTGGCTGTCCAAAGGGGCTTTCTCTCTTTCTTTCCCTAGGTCATGCATTTCTGCCCTCTTGTGTCACAGCAGCAGCCTTGCTCTTTCATCTTCCTGAAAACTGGTTTGGTTTTTTTAATACGGTTAGTTTTCAGGCAGGTAAGTATGCTAGTTGACCCCCTAAAACTCCATTGCCAAACTTCAGGAGTGCTGGAGCCAACAAAAGGAAGGGGACAGTAGTTGTAGGGCAGGCCCACCTCTTGGCAGCAGCCTGGTTTTAGCTTTAAGTTAAAGTGATTGTGAAAGTGCATGCCAAGCAGTCTTTTCTGTTCGGGGTGGGGCGGGGGTGGGGGTTGGGGGGGGATGAAAGCCTTCCAGGTGTAAGCATGGGGAATTAATTACAGCATGTGCACAGCCCAGTTCTGCTGGAGCTCATACATGGTTGGCTCACAGGATGTCTCTTGGCATTAGAGAGACGTGGCATCACGAGCAGCTCTGGCAGCATCTGTTTCTTGAACCTTTCGGGCTCTTCCAGTGGCTGGAGTGGTGGTGAATTTCTGCCCGCGCAAGACAATCCACAGCATCAGCATCAGTGTAGACCCAGTGAAGCTTCTGAATTCACAGAAGGGTGTGGATGAGTGCAGCTATCTGATCAAGAAGGCACTTTGAGTTACAGGTGAAATGACCATCTTTTCTCTGAAAGATGTACATGTAGAAGGTGTTGTGCCTGTTATAGACAGTATTATGAAGAATGTCAGTCATTCAAGTTGTCCTTTGCACTGCATCTCTCTTCTTTGCTTTGGAAGTGACTTCACAGCTGGCTAGTGCTCAAATTCTGTTAGCTTTAGACAGTAGATGTCTGGGGTTAAATTCAATGCTTTGGCCCTCCAAACCCAGCCTTGCAAGATGGGCGGTGGGGAGGGGGGATTTTCCCTTCATCTCTGCTGTTGCCTTTGGGTTCCAGAGCTTCCATCAGGGCAGGGAGGAGGAATGAAGACCAAGAATATCTGCAAATCTTCAGTGTAAACAAGGCGAATTATAAACACACCAATTACCTCAGTGTAAACAACCAATCACACTATAATGGGGAGAACCTTTTGAGCCTGAGGAGGGTGCTTTGAAGTCCTTCTGCTCAGAGATTGACTATTAATGCAGAGAATTGTACTGGCTGTTGGCTCTGGTGAGTAGAGTTTGGTAGCAATGAGAATGGAGCTGGGCAGACTGGGAGTTGGATGCTGTGATGTAACAATACAGTAGTTAAAATTCCAACAGTGATGAGGCAGTAGCCAGTGGCAACTTGGCTGTAGGCTTGTCTCTATTAGACAACATATCATTGATGGCAGTGTGAAGGAATTGGAATTTTTTGTTACATGTATGTGTAGTCATTGCCTTTGTGTTCAGGAAACTGCTTGACCTGCACTTAGCTGACCAGTCACTTTCCCAGTAAGTCTGCAGCCTCCTCTGGCTTTAGATTTCTCTAAGCCCCAAGTGTCGTTTTCTCCTTCAAAGCCCTATACCGCTTGTTCAGAAGGCCTGATCCTGTGGTGGATGGAGTCCACTGAGAATCTAATTTTGTGAGCTGCTGATCAGGCTCTGTAGGGTTGAAATCAGTCTGTTTGCAGGTGAATGCTGCTACCTGTGTAATGCTGAGGGCTGCAGCAGGTTCCTCAGCCCTGGTCTCTGGTTCTAGAAGAGGAATCAAACACAGTGATTTCTTTGCAGGCTCTTCTCCACATGCCACATGCCTCCTCCTCTCCTGAAGCTCCCTTAACACTCACCACGTATAGCCCCTGTTCAGTCTGGGATCGACGTGCTGGTTTTGCCCTCCTGTGTTCAGCAGACCTGCGTTATCTGCCTCTAGACATGACGCATCCGTGCAATAAGGGCAGACATTTCTCCTGTATGCGCAGAAGTTAATTTCAGTTTTGTAGCAATACCTACATAATTTCTCACATTTTCTGTGAAAGAATACAAGTCTTACCCAGGTTAACATAAACGTGTCTAACTCTCAGCTGGGAGAGGATTATGTCTGCTGGCCCTGACAACTGGAGGAAAAGATAAATCCACACAAAGCATTCAAAGCTTGGGGTGTTATGATGCTAATTGAAGAGTCACCAAAGGAAGCCTGAATGGTGTGGGAATCTTAGTGCGTGAGATTAGTGGCTAATTAGTGGCTGGGAGTTGGTGAGCACTCCTCCCAGCTGTCTCACACTGAGAACAGGCAGCCTGGCCCATGCAATCAGTTCTTGCCCCTGATACTGGCAATGAAGCACCTGTTGTGGACAACAGGTAGTGTGATGATGGGAAGATACAAATAGTGTCAGCACTGTAGCAGGCTCTCCTAACGTGCACAGAAGCAGTGTCAGAGATACTGCTGTCTAGGTGGCTTGCTGTGTCCTGAGCCACAGCAAAGACACAGGCATTTGAGAACTGAACTCTTTTTCTTTTTAACAAATGAACAAATCTTGTTATCTTACTTTCTGCTTCTTTCATCCTATGTTTGCAGCAGACGACAGAACACACGCTGGAGGCCCGGAGCTTCAAACCCTGCTTTAGACTCTGAAGTGAATGCACACAGGTGGTGGCACCCCCTTCCTTGCATCGTGTTTTAGAATCATGACATTTAAAAAATAGAGGTTTCATCTGTCTGTCAGTGTCCTGGTATTTCTCTCTCAAGCTTTTCCCTGGTGTACAAATGAAGTATAAGAATCAGAGATTTAAATGATATACTTCTGTCAAATGAATCTAAGAGTTTGGCCTTTAGAAAAAGAGAGACATGCAAAATTGTAGGAATTGGTGTCACTGATGCATCACTGACACCACTGAACTCATCAGGGCTTTGTTTGATTAGGCAAACATCTATTTTTCTCAATTGTTTTGCATTCAGTTGTGAGAATCTCTTATTTATTTCTTCATTTAAGAAGGTTGTTTTGTAACTGAAGTTACATGTTTCTTCTTTTCCCTACATTTGCTTTTCCAAATCTGAAACAAGTGTAAACACAGCTTTAAACTATTCCATACCCTCTCGATTAAATGAACCAGTATTAAACCTCACACAGGCATCAAATAGCAATACCAGGATGGTTCACTTCTGAACATTACAGAAGAAAGAAAACTTTCTTTCCATGTCAGTAGCTGACTAATGCACTTTTGCTCAAGCTGGAGTCAGAAGTGGGATAACGTAAGAAGCCTGTGGTCACAGGCAGTGGCCTGGGACTGTGTGAGCTGGTGGCTGTAGTCAGCTTTCCTGGCGATCAGTGCACGGGCACTTCTAGGCCAGTTTCCTTAACCCTGCAGTCAATCAACCCTCTTCTCCAGCTGTTAAGAAAAAGCTAAATCATCCATGATCTCCCCAGTAAGAGCTAATTACAAAGAGGACATCCTTTGTGTAGTAGCCATGTTGTTGTAAAAGTGATGCTATGGGGAGAGGTAAGGTTTGCCAGCAGAGCTAATATCTTGTTTGATCACATACCTACTTGGGAAAAGTTAACAGACTTTCAGACACAGAAGTTCTTCTACAGGTCTGAAAGAGAAAACTCAAACTTTGAGTTGTTCTGGCCCATTCCTAAAAATCCTGTGGAGAGAACAGACATGACAGCCCCAGACAGTCAGCTTTGCCATGGACAAAGCCAGCTTGCAGGGCAGCCCTGAGAGCCCAGGGGCTCCAGGAATCTTAATAGCCTGTGTGGAGCAACAAATTCCTGAAACCTTGCTCTTCGTTCAGTAAATGTTTGTCAAAACAGGAGTGAGAGATACAGGAAAGATCTGGCTAAATTATTTCCAGCTGGTTCTAGATGCATATTAGTAATGCAGCTGTCAGTTTTCACATGATGTTTTTTAAATGGACACCCTTTTATGAGTCATGTTTTAATATATCTTCCCTTTTATCTTAAGCAAAATACCTGTGGGTACCATTACTGATGGTTTCAGATACTACTGGACAGTAACACTAAGATACCCGGTGGAAGCTGGTCAGTGCGGCGACTGATGCGGCATGGGAATTGGGTGACAGTGCTACAAGCTGAAAGACACTCCATGCTGGAGCCTGGCAAGGAGCTAGGGGCAGGTAAGACATCTGTTTCATCTCACTGTGAGGTGAAAAGGGGGAAGAATCCCAAATCAAGTATATTCAGCTGAAAGGAGCTTGTAAAGAGACCGCTGTTTGCTTGAACAGCTTTTGAGAGGAATCTTAAGAGGACTCTCTGGCCTGGTGGGCAGGTTGCCTCTGCCAAGATGCTGCCTCCTCTTGGGAGCCACAAGAGAAAACATTTGCCGCGCTCCTGGCCAAATCAAAACAGCCCCTTCTCCTTCCCTCTCACTCTCTGCCAAGCTTGGGCTATCTCCTTCTGCCAGGTGAGGGGCTGCAGGGCCAACACCAAGTGCTTCTTCACAGCATACATGTAAAGTCGAGGCTTGGTAATGGTTGTTGGTCTGTGGGCTTCTTTTGGGGGAATGGTCCTGTCACAAGGGCATCTCAGATAATGCAGGTGGGTGTCAGCAGACCGCAAACAGTCCGGCCATCTCCCCGGAGTGCAGAGGAGGCTCTGGGAGAGGGAGTAATCCACATAGTGATCTCCGGATGCTGTGTCTGATCATCTCCTGTATAGCTGAGGAATTTTGTGGGGTTCTGGTAGGCTGTGTGTGAGAGGAGAAGACAGGAGAAGGACTCTTCTGTTCTTGCTATAACGAAACTTGGCCAGTTGTCATATCACCTACCACTTGTTCTTCTCAACAGGCTGGAATACAGGCAGGTCTGGAAAGGCCTGGCAACCCACTGGAGGAAGATATTTCTTTCATCCCCTTGCAGGACATCTTTCCTTTTTTAATATTTTCTGCACAGTAAAGAGAAGAAAAAGGGTGAAAATGCTAAAGAGAAGGAGCTGCAGAGGAGTTTCCAATTCCTGTACAAATCTATGCATGGCACGTTGGGTCTGCAGGAGCCCAAAGCTGTGCTCAACTGCATGAAACCTCGTAGCTCAGCCGTAAATCCCAGGATTTCTTCTGGTTTCTGAGCCAGTCCCTCAGCATTTAGAGAAGGTACTGGACTGAGCTGAAGTTCTGCAAGCATATACGATCTCATGTCAGCTAAAAACCCCCAAAAATCAGCTTAAAGCACTAGTTTGTTCCAAAGAAAAGCACCAAGCCTCATTTTGGAGCTTCTGTTAACTTAAAACCAGAAATGCTTCTTCAAATAAAGTATAAAATTTAAGTGCTTCTTCAAATAAAGTATAAAAGCTAGTTTGCTTCACAAATGGTCTCTTTAACAACTGCTTTCTCCAGGTAGCTTCCAAAATAAAACTCACCTATTCCAAAAATAAATAAATAAATAACCTATTAAAAAATTTTAAAATAGTCTATTCCAAAATAAAATCCAATGTCTAAGATGACATCTGGGAGATATGCAGAAGTCTGGTTTAGCTGGGGTAAAGCTAAGGTGAGAGACAGGTCAAAATCAAGCTTACCATGGAGGCTATCTGCAGCCTTTGTGGAGAAAGATTACCATCTGGCTGGGGAGATCATGTTTCTGTTATTATCAAAACCAATCCGGTTTATACCATTTACTCTCCCCTCTTTCTTAGGCTATCATCTCTGACAGCTGGGAGACTCGACACAACACCCAGGGTGAAGCTATGGTGAGACCAAATCATGTTACTGAATCAGAAGTGTTGTCAGATCATATCACGCTCTGTGAGAATGTGTAGGTACCGTGGTTCTCGTCCCAAAGCAGTAACAGTCCAAGCCAGAGATCTTGTAAGGTGGAGGGTCATAGTAAAGTAGGGACATCTGTGCTATTTTGAATGTTGTGATTTATAACTGTATTTTTTCAATAAAGCCCATTTTTTATTTTATTGCGTTTTGATGTACAAGCATATGAAATCTTACAAATGTTACAGGAAGAGCAGACTGCCTTTCCTTGTACGCTTCCGGGGCGGGGTGGTGGTGGTGGTGCTTTTTCTGTGCAATTAGCCAGGAGGATTGAGCTTTATGATGGAGCAGTTTGGTCTGAGATGCTTTCCCTTGCTGGCCTGTTCAGAAAGCGCTAAGAGGGGCAAAGCCATCTGTCTTTACAGGCTCGCCGGGCCACAGTAACAGGCTGCTGCTGCCTATGGCTGTGTGTAGAGACCCTCCTGCTCCGCAGGAGCTGATCCTGTTATGCTCGGTGGAGCAAGTCTGAACCGGGTAAAATGAAGAGGAAATGCCAGTTCCAGCCCTCCCAGATGGCTCCAGGCTACTTTGTACACTAACTTTTTCAGCCTCGGGAGGTTTTGCATATTAATTCCTTACCATCCACAAACTGCTTTTGGATCAGCGCTGCGCTGCCATGATCTTGGAAAGCCACCCCACCCATGTGATTCGGGAGATGTGAGCTACACCGTGTTTATTAGGCTGCCTACTCTGCTCTCCTGTTTTGGTAATCCTCTGCTCTCCTGCAGGTATTAACATGTACAAGAAAGCTTCGTCACAATAAACAATAGCCAAACATGCCACTTTTTTTCTGTCCATCAAAGATACCATCATACTTTTAAATCAGTCCCAGCGAAAATCGTCAGTGGGGCTGCAGAAAGGTCAAAGGTTTGCTGGTTTAGGATTTCGTGGGAATATACGCTTGTTTGGACTTGGCCCAAGAGCTTCGTTTACCTGTTTGACAGGTAACAATTAGCAAGTAATAGCTCTGCCGGCTGGAATGCGGCTGCGAGGGCCAGCGGGCGCTGGGTTACCTGGTGGGCAGGTGTGGGTGCAGCGCCCAGATAGGTATGTGCATGCACAGCATTCCTGGGAATCAGTTTTCCCTTAAAGATGCAGCGATGACTGCAGGGCACAAAAGGGCTGGGCTTAGCCCAGGCTCCAAGACGTTGAGCTGTTTGCAAGGTAAAGAAGTAAAGTAAATAGTGGAAGAGAAGAGTAGCTCAGGAAAGGGCTGTGAAAAGCAGCTTCCACTTTTTTTCCTTGCCCTGAGAGAAGACAGTTTTGATTCTTCCCTGAGAATCTCAATAACTGAGAATTCAGTGCGATTGCAGTGTCACAGGAGATAAAAAAGAAGGGAAATGCTGAGATAGGGTAGAGCTGATCTGAG
This sequence comes from Sagittarius serpentarius, assembly GCA_034782735.1. Taxonomy (NCBI): domain Eukaryota; kingdom Metazoa; phylum Chordata; class Aves; order Accipitriformes; family Sagittariidae; genus Sagittarius; species Sagittarius serpentarius. The sequence goes on along the minus strand of JAVKLA010000027.1, from coordinate 31,214,122 downwards.
AAGTGCGCGTCTGTCTGGAAGTTATGCGGATGGGTGGCCAGAGTGGCTCAGGAGCAGTCTGTAAGGATTTTGTGTGCATTGCTCCCCAGCAGCAGCCCAGCACAGGTACAGCAGCATACAGCAGAGCCAAGAAGCATACTTGGCACGGTATAAATGTGAAGTGGGGAAACCCTGTATCAAGTGGTTTAGAAATGGTTAAACAGCTTATGTGCAGTTACCCTAAACTCCGCCATTACCCAGAATCCAAGCCTCATGAGTTTATCAAATAAAACCACTTTATCTGTGGTAAATGGCCTCATTTCCAGCTCCTGCAGCAGTCGGGGAAGATTCCTGCATTAGCCCCTCCCAACCTCAAGTCCCTAGAGGGAATCTGGTATAAATTATGTAGACAGTCAGGGATTTTGCAGGTGTTTTTAAGGTGTTTGATTTTTTTTTACAACAGCAGGTGACCCTTCTCTTTCAGGAACAGAGGTTTGCTCTCTCTTTTCATATTTTTTTCCCATTTGTGAACAGGCTTCTGTGTTTGTGTATTTCCACCTACATGTTTCACACTTGACAATTGAGCTATTGTGTTATTTTGGAGAAGCCACATCCTCTTTCCTGGTCTCTGTATTTTCACCTGCAGAGTTGGAGAAGTGAGTCGTGTGTTACTAACCATGAGAGACGCAGATGATAAGTACTGCTAGTTATAAACATGTATGCTCTTACGGATACATATTGACTTATATCACACAGTAATTCCTTTGAACCTTATTTCACTAGGATGACAAAGTATTTTGTATTTTTAATAAAAATCATGGGTTTTTTACTGATAAATGGCTTCCCTGGCTGAAAGGACTTTATCCTTGTTGTACTAGTCAATGTCATTTGAGGAAGAAGAAATCCAAGTATAATTAGGGACCATTTTCCTTGATCTTAAAGGACCCAGCATCACTTTGAGTCATTAAGAATTATTTGTACACTGTTATTTAGTATGACCTTCATTACGAGGGAGGCTCTTTGCTCAACAGTGTATGGGCCAATAAATGGTCATTAAGCCTGACTACTAGCTGACACAATAGCAAGGTTTGTATTTATTCTCACAAATTCTTCATGAGCTACAAGCAAACACTACAGAAGCACAGAGACATCTCTGCACTGTGGACCAAACTGAAGCGAAAATACAACCCTTTCTCAGAAAGCGCTGAGAAATATGTGACAAACTCCTTCCTCCAGCCCACAACCACTGCATAAGAAGATGCAATTGTCTGTCCTGCGTTGGACGAGGCTCGTACACTGCACTGTGCACCTCTGAGAGCCCCTGCCCCGGGCACTTTGGGAAGAAGTGAGCAGCACTCGTCCCCTTCCAAGCATCCTTCATTCTGCGTCTGACTTCCTCAGCTGGAGCTTGGCTCTACGTCTCTGCGTTTTGCACCTCTGAGTCAGTGCTTCGTTTCATGAATCTGTCTGACCAGTGTTTGAACCCCAATATACTTTTGACCTCCATACTGTTATGCAGCCATAAGCCCCACAAGTTATGAGGTTCTTCAAATAATTATTTTGTTTGTTATAAACCACGTTTCTGATCGTGGCATTTGGCATCTACGGTACTGTGTGAAACAGTGGGCAAACTGTTCCTTCTGTCTCCCATTTATTGCTGACCTCTACAACCTGCAGAGTCCTGCACATTTTGGTGTGTCTTCCTACCGTGGCCATTTGGACCTTGTAACATTTCCGATCGCCTCCCCTTTGGGCATGGAGGACAGGAACTGCATACAGTGTTCAGGATCTGGGGCACTCCCAATCTGCCCAGTGGTGTAACAATGCTTTCTGTTCCTTACATCCCTGACGTTGCTTCAGCCCTGCTGAACATGGGAGCAACCTGAGCATGCCAAGCAACACTTTCATCAGACTTCATGGTCACGATTGTGCTGCACAGTCATGCTGCATAAGCACAAATGCCTCGGAGTCAAGTGAAGAACTCTCCTCCCCCCTGCAGCTCTCTGCCCACATCTCGGTGCTGTGTCCCTGCACGGGCTTGATCGCCCCATCACTTGAAGTGAGTGGAAAGAGTTCCCCTGATTTCAGCAAGACTGGAAGTCCTGGGACCGTCTCTTGTTAATGTCAAGGGGAGCTGCATGGAGAAGCTGAGCCATGGTTAGTGCTGGTCTTTGGGAATGGGAAATTTCATGCTTGCAGGGAGGCCAGACTCATTAAGGTAGAAGAGAAATGAAGTGCAGTACCAGTGGCGGCCTTGTGAGAGAGTTTTGCCTCACCTTTCGCTTTCTTAAATGCTTTCTGTGAACTCAGGGAATTCAGCCTTTCAGTTTGGTGCTGCTTTCCGCTATATCAGCACTTTAGACAGAACAGTTGTAAACATTTAAAGCGTGGCATCATTTAAAGGTGACTCAGGACCAAATGTGATATGAAGAACTTGGAAAGACTGGAAGAATAGCTATTGTACCAAATGCTTTTCTAAATGGACACCTGGAGGGATGAAGCTATGGAGAGAATCGTTTGGGAGGCAGCCTTCCCACTTCAGTGGTGCAGTCATGGTGATTAAACATACCTTTTGGAAGAACACACTGTTTTGAAGGGGCTTGCAGACATCACTGAATGAAGCTTACAATGAATGACCCATTGCCTGTTAAGAGGCAGGATGACTCCACCTGCTATTTGGGTTCTGTACAAAAGGCTGGCAGTGCTTCAGGCTGAACATGGGGACTCTGGAGAGTATGACAAGGGCTCTGTTGTTCTCTTGTAACTACCAATAAAGAGTCCACTAGATAAAGTGGGTCATAAATGGCATCTGAAGTAGTCTTTCACCCCAGCAAGGGATAATCCAAGAGAGCAACATAGGAAAAGGACCAACTCAAAGGAATTCACCACCAAAGTTTATTCCCGGGCAGCACCACACTGTGTAAGAAGGAACAGAAAACACATGACCTTATTCTCGGTGAAGTGTTTGTGGAGTTTTTGTCACCATAGTACCGAGTCACCAAATACAGAAAGGTCCCTCCCATAATTCATACCTGAACCCACAGTGGCCGGCACTGTTTCTAGCAGACCTCGCTCTACTCAGTGTGTAATAGCTGAATGGAGCAATGATGGACACTTCCAGGCTTCCTCATCCTCGCAGCATGTTGCAAACAGATTACTACACCCAGCAGTTCTTTATGAGCTTTTTTGGGCAGGTGGAAAGAGCAGATAGCTCTGTGGTTCATTTCATACAACCATAGGTCTGACTGGTGTCACCTGCTATTAGCAGGGTAAGGATTCACAAAACACTGCACTGTGAGATCTTGGGTTCAGCTCTCCATCACCCGACTTGATCTATTTGGGAAGAATTTTTCTGAGATGTTTATCAGCTTGAGGCTGATAACCTAATATTAAGAAATTTTTAGCCAAAATCGTTCTGCCGCATGTGGCAGTAAGGATAGAGAAAAATACACTGTTTTGTCCAGTTTTGTTGTTTTCATATTTATGAACAGTTCTGCCATTCCCATGCTTCAGAGAAAGATTCTGAAAGTTAGCATGGTGTCAGGAGAGGCAGAAGGAAAAAAAAATACTGCTTTAGGAGTCTGCTTTGAAAATGCTTTTGAAATTCACATTTGCTCAGCAGTAGCATTGCTAATGTCAGCAGCTGAATATATCTGGGTTTCCATCCACACCGAGCACATGCCAGGCTACATGTGGCCTAAGAGCAGATGCCTTTACCTCTCCAGAGGCCTCCTGCTGGGGTGACCACCCTGGAGGCAGAAGTCCCCTGTGAAGACAAACTGCCCTGCAAGGGAGACTTTCTGGAGCTGGGGCGGAGGAGTGGACCACAACAAGGAGCACAGGAGGGGAAGATGGGGGCTGGAGGCTGGGAAGGCAGGCAAACAGGCTGCGACTGGGAACGAGAGCGTGGGGAGCACTGGACTGCTTGGGTGAGACTGGTGCAAGGGGAGGGGACCTCTGGACACAGTAATAACAGTAGGGCAGACTGAAGACAGACGTGGGGGCATGGGAAGGACTAGGACTGTTTGAACGAGAGAACTGAGAACTAACAGAGGCAGTAGGAAAAGCAGTGGGACTGGTCTGTGAGAAACAAGGGCTATGGATGGCCGAGTGCTGCGGTGGGGACCCAGTCTGGACAAGACCAAAGACTGCGGGTGGCCTCCTGGCTCAGCCACCACGTTTTGTGCCTTCCCCTGGTGCTGATTGCCCAAAGATCTCAACATTACTGACACTAGTTACACTAACAGGAGCTGCGTCACTGCAGAAAAGTCACCTCCCAGATGCAGGCTGGAGCACGGATGGATGCTGTTTCGAACAGTAGACTCACAGAATCATAGAACAGCTCAGGTTGGAAGGAACCTTGAAAGATCATCTGATCCAACCTGTCACAGGAAAGGGAGCCTAGATGAGATTCTCTAGCACCCTGTCCAGTCACACGTTGAAAACCTCTAGTGATGAGGACTCTACCATGTCCCTGGGGAGGCTGTAGAACTAGGGACAAAAAGAAACTGGAGAACTGGAATAACAGTAAGTGGATGTCTTAGTGCTGTATTGGTACAAGATGTGGGAGGTCGTCAGTTGGAGCAGGCAGACGAGCAGAGGCCAGCTAGCTTTCCTTGCCAAGAGCACGGCAGTGAGCAAACCACTGCTGTGCCGCTGCAGAAAGGCATCTCCAGCCAGCGAAAGCAGTGCTGAGGCCATTGCGGAAGGGAGGGGTGAGACCCCACGGGCATGACCTGCCTCGATCTACCCGAGGAGGGGAGTCCCAGACTTGTTCAGCACAGAAAGCAAAGGCTGCAAGGAGGTACTAATACCTCAAGGAAGTAACTACCAGGAAACAAACACGATTTAAATTAAAGGGCAGTGTTGGCACAAGGACAACAGGGTACAAACGGACTTTGACATATTTCAGGTGGTAAAGAAAGAGTGGCATCTAACCAGGTGAGAAGTGAGTTACTGGAAGAGATCTCCCAGGAGGAGCAGTGAGAACAAGGGCCCTAGGGGCTCGGGGGTGCAGTTTGCTTGGGAGACCCTGCCAGGACCACCCAGAGCCAGGGTTCAGTGGGGCACGCGAGTCGTTCCAGACCACCTGCTTGAGCAACTTCCATTTTGGCATCTCCTAACTTTTGAGTTGTGACTGCTCTTCCAGGGCACTCGGAGAGCGTCACACTGGGTCTTCTGCAGCTTTAGCTATTTTATTTCAGCGAATAAGGTAGCTCTCATATAGGCCTAATTATGTACAAGTAGTAGAAGAAGAGAAACAGAAAAACTGTCTGTATTTAACAAAGCTGATCTGCTACCACCAGGGATTAAGTCCTGACACAAAGAACTTGGCTTACCCAAGACTGGCTGGGACAAAGCAACAGTGCGCTGTTTGACTGCTGCCCAGCTAGTGACGGCAAGCCTTTGTGGAAAATCAACTGCAGCCATCACAGCTCAGGGTATTCTTTCCCTGACAGAGATAACAAAAGTTATGAAGTATGAGAAGAAGCATCCTTTGGATAGTCACTGTAGTATATAGTCTCTCCTTCAGACTGGAAAAAGATCGACATGAAGGAGTAATGCCTTCCCAAGAAATATTTTATGATGGAAGAATTTAGATTGTAAAGGATTTGTTACTTTGACCGACACATATAGTTTATTAAATCTTTTCAGTTCTGTGAAATAAAGAGCAAACACGAGTTCTCACACCCAAGCAAACACACAGATAGGTTCTTGCGCAACTCCACCCCCTGTGGCTGCTTTTTGCCAGTTTCCGCTATGACTTAATTTAAACAAAATCCCAGGACAGACGCAGTCCAGAACACTTCAGCATAACCTCAGCCTGAGCTTCCTTTCAAAGTGGCAGGTCTCTGGGTTTTCCTTCCAAGGCATGCGTGCTTATTAGCATCCCATGTTGTCTAAGGGAAGCTAATGAGACGCATCTTATTTTGAGATTTGTGTAGGTCATGATAATAGCTGTGCTGCTTGGGACTGCTGTTGACGTTTCTTTCTTTGTAAGAATAAAGGGAAAGTATTGGGGATTACCATTGTCACCATACTCAATTCTTTCCTCCTCTGCCCACTGCAAGCCTTACACAAAGAGCACAGACAAACACAACTTTTGCATTGCACAAAACTAATATTCAATCCAATATTTTGTAAGTGGATAGGTAACTGCGAATTTTTATTATATCATTGTTAAGCATAGTAATAATGCTTTCCTTCTATGAGCAGTGTATGTGACACTGTATAAGAATTTAAACCTGGATCACAAATATCACAGATTAATACCTGTACCTTCCAGATCATCAAAATGGAAAGGCAAGTCCACAATTATTTCCAGTTCTGATAACTGCCACCCTATGCTTTGCTTTTCCTTCCTATCACTTCTCCAGGGTCTTCCAAGCCTTCTTTTCTGTGGCTTCTCTAGTAGCTGTTGTGACGCTTCCTACTCAGCAAGTGCAGAAGTCCATGGGAGTCTTTCAGTATTTATCAGCAAGATTTGGAGTCCTTCCCCCAAGAACGGTGGGCAGACTGCTCTGGGTTCAGGCTTATGCCGGCATGAGCTCGCTGGCAAACGGTGCTGGACGGAAGCCATGGTAGTAATGCTTCCTCCTACTAGGAGACTTGGTGGTTCCCATAAAACAACAGGTAACATCATTTTCCTCCCTTTATTTCAGCTTTTGACTTTATAAAGAGAGGACAATTATGATCATTTACTACATAAAAAGACATACAGGAAGGTTTAATACAGTGCTGTCTTTGAATGCAAATACCAGATGCTGTGGAGTCTCAGCCATATAGGTTTTTTAAAGAAAAGACTCCCTTTGTCCTTGTCACAAAGGAAAAATAAATTATATATGCATTTTTAAAAGATCTCACCACTCCACTCTTGGAATATGACATTAAAATGCAACCTGATATTATGTTTCAGATATTAAGCTAAAAATACTAACCTAAAAGGATGTAAAAGTGGAGCTGACCCAAGAACTAGGAGTGTGAGTTTGGCCTATTCTTAGGCTACTGAAGTTGTGATTGCTAAAGAAACTGAGCACAATTAAGCTTGGGCTGGCAGCCAGAGCACTACCCGACCCTGTCCAGAAACTTGGCTGTCTCTGTCCCATCCCATCCTGTCCCATCCCATCCTTAACGTTGGGAGAGAAGCAATAGAGGAGCATGCCCTGCAGGAAGGCTCTTGGGACATGAAGGTGGATTTTTTTGTGAACCATTAGCAGTATAACAGTGTCTCTGTCCGGAAGGAGGGGTGAACTTCTTAGTGCTTTGCTGTTGGAGCCAACAGAAGAAAATAATCACCACGTGCTTTGGGTAATATTCAGGGCTTCTGTCAACACTACCCAAATTACCAGAGCACTTACCATAGAGGCAAACCTTGGGAAATCACGTCTAGTGTTTAGCAACCAATGATCTCATAGTTTTTCTTATTTTAGCAGCGCAGGATGAAAGCCTCCTATGAAGCCTGAGCAGACAACTGACATGTCCCAGCCCGTTTCCTTCAATGGCTAAAAGAAGTCATGGCAGACATTTAAATAAAATCTCCCTCTGTATGTGCAATTATGTCTGAAACTACAGCAGGGGATGATTGCCTCTATGGGCAGCCTTCACAGGCAGGAGTGATATTTGAGGTCCTATGCAGGGGTTTGGGAAGTAGTTTAATCTAGTCTCGGAATATCTCATCGCACTCACTTGCAGGAGAACGCTTGCCCAGGACATCTAACTTTTGAGGACAAGTGGTTTTGCACAGGTTAGTCTATGCAGGAGACGGCAGACACTTTGAGGAAGAAAGTCCGAGTGTGTTTCTTTACAGAGCCTTGCTCTCCAAGTCCTTCTAAGCCTCCTTCTCTGTCACCCACCAAGCCCCAATGTCTATGCCAAGGCAGGGGTTGCAAAGGACAGTTATGTGACAAGAGTTATTAGAAGATAAACCAGGAGCTTCTAATGTCACCAGACACCCCACAAAACACGCAATACAGGATTATCAGGTTCAATCACCACTCCAAAGCCAATGGTAATGTGATGCTGGTGAACATCTCCGTAGTCCACTCCTCCCCTTTCTCAGATGCTGCTGTGTAAATCTAGCCTTAGGACCTATGAACTAGAGAACATTTCAATTCCATTTATCCCTAATACCTTGTGAAAACTCTTGTGGTCTTTACAAATGCTCTCTGTGAAAGGCTGAATGAAGCAGGGAGTCAAAAGGAAATTCACCTTTCTACCCCTGAGAAATGTCCTGCTAAGAACAGAAATAAGCTAAGAAGGTCACTTCCAGAATATTTAATTTTTTTTTTTTTGCCAAATTCATAGACTGGATTTTTTTTTAAAGGAATATTTTTATTTCTGTGTGAGAAATTTCCCATTAGAAACTTCATGTTCTAGTGATTCAAAAATCCTTAGTGAAATGTCAGATCTTTTCAGACAGGTTTTGTAAATAATCTGGAACTAAATCTTTTCAAGCCTTCTTTTTCTTTCCCCAGGAGCATAGCCAGAATGCTGGGATACCCTGGAAGAAAGGACTGCTGTGCAGAAGTTACAACTTTATGATGGTGTAAAAATAAAAAAACCGCCCCAAACAATTAATGTTATACCTGACACTTATTTATGAGTGCACAGAAGCAATTTGAAGGCTGTAAAATCCCTCACCAGCCTCATTTAAGCTCACCCTGTGAAAGACATGGATACTAGTCACTTTTATTACCAGCAGTGCAGAGACAAAGTATTTTAGAGCTTGTTAAATAAATTGGGTCAGATCCACAGATGGTGTAAATCAAACTTCTGTAGTTACTCCAACATATCTGTGGTCACAGAGGGCTCTCTGGAGACATTGCACAACCAGTGCCGCCCCAGGGAGCTCTTACATCAGGTGCAACCTCCATGAGCTGCAGACACACCAGTCTCCTGCCGCCATACGGCAACTCCCCACCCTCCGTCCCCAGCGGAGGTGCTGGAAGAAGGGACCGAGCTGTCATGAGCTCTGTCGGCCAGCCAGGCTGGCATTTCAGCCCTGGCTGGGGCTGGTCCCTGGCCCCATCTTGCTCTCCTGAAGTCTCTGCTGGAGCCTTTTGGTCCAACTTTGTCCATTCCCGTCCCCTTGCTGCTGTAGTGCCACATTCATGATCATGAAAATGGCATCTCTGAATAGATTTAGCCAATGGTGGAAAAATTATCATTTTTAGGGGAATGTAAGGGTAGAGACCAATGGCTGGAATGTGTTTCTCCCCACTGGGAAGGGGAGGAGGAGCTGGCTGCTGGCAGCAGGTTGTGTTAGCACAATGCTTCAGGATGACTAAATCGCTCAAGGTAAAAGGGTGGTGAAATTTGATTTGAGTTGCTGTCAACTGCGAAAATGCACTTACCACAGATTTCTCCCACAGTCATGGAAAGATCCTGCATCTGAACTACCAGCAGCACCCGGTACAGCTCCCGCTCTGTCCAGCTCTCGACCTCCATGAGATGGGAATGACAAGGATGTGACACTCCAGCTGCCCTCTCCCCTGGCTCGGCTCAAGCCAGAGATGGCTGGATGCAGTTTGCAGTCGGGTTCTTATCTCCCATGGAGCAAGGCAAATCATAAAAGCCACCACATGAGACATTATAAAAAGCACCTCTCAGCTTTTTCCCACAACTTCCAAGGTTTTATTCTCTCTCTATGGATATCTCTGCCCATATCATCCTCACCCTTGAAAGGCTTTTGCCCATCAGTCTCACAGTGCTCAGAGTTGAGTCTCAGCAGCTCCCAGCCCAGCTGAGCTCTCCTAGAGATGCCACAGGGAGCTCTTGGTGTTGAAGTGGGACTCTCCCACCAGCTAATGGGAAGGCCAGTTCTTGCAGTCAAGAGAGAAGATCCAGAGGGTCTGGCTCTGCAAATCCGTAAATCCCCAGTGACTGCAACTTCAGCCTGCAGCAAGCTGAGCAGACTTGTTTTCAGTTTTCTCTTGAATAGCAGCATCACAGGTGACAGCTCTTGCTGTGCCGGTGCCATCTAGTCATAAACTCAAACCAGAGTTTGACTCTGCGTCTTCCCTCATGGATTTTCTCTCTCAGGTCACTCTTTCCCAGCAGTTGAGGGACAAGCAGTTACATGTCTAAGCTTGCGGTCATCATTCTGCGGCCAGTTATCAGACATGATATGTCAAGTAGCTGCATCTGATTAGAGAGGGCTGTGTACACATGCCTCCTTTATAGCTGCAGTATTCTTCAGTCATGCCGAATGTGTGAACTCATGAATGATGCTCATGTGAATAATCATCTGGAACAACTAGATGTTTTTTCCAGCTGGCTCACCCAGATCCGCCCCTGCCTTTGCTCCAGAAGCCTCATTTCCCCTTGTTCCCAGCGTGAGCTCTGTCACTTAGCTTTGCCTGCATTTTAGGTGCATGCTGCAAGTGTCACTGCTTTCTCCAGTGCTTCTGTACAAGGCTGGTGAGAAATGCCACTGGCATTTATCTCAGATTTTTCAGTCCTGACATGTCTTTCAAATGTCCTTTTTTTCCTTCCTTTCACACACTCCTACCTGGTCTTGATGGTCCAGAGCATGCTGAGTTTCTGGGTTTAATTTGGTTTGAAATGTACTAACGTAGCTCCAGCCTTTGCTCCCCATCCATTTGCCCGGGGCACTGGAGGCTCCTTCACCCACCAGCCTCTTCCACATCCGTGTCTGATTTTCAAATAATGCGTTAGTTGTTAGCAGCATCCTGGGAGGGCTGGCGTTTGTTTGCAAAGCTCCTCTTGGCAAGGGGACAGGGAGCTTGCAGTTGCTGCCAAATAACACAGGCCTCCCAACAATAAAAATATGTTCCTTTTTTCACCTCTGGACTCTGACGGAGGTGAGGACGATGACTTTGGCTGCAGCACATTACGTGAATTGGATGAGCGTCAGCTACCCAACTGCTGCGGGGTGTATCCCCAGCCCTTCTCCTGTGAGCGCAGCCTGATAGGCCACAGGACCATGGCATGTTTTGTGTCAAATTAATCACTGGTATTGGCATATAGAGGTGCACAAAGCCTGCCAGGATTTCAAGTCTTCAGACGTGTTTTCAGCACCAGGAGGCAAGGTGAGATCTCACGTCCCACTACTGAAACCGATTCTAGTGAGCAAAGCATGAGTCCTCCGCAGGTTCCCGTAACGTCACGGGCAGCATCTCCAGGTGAAAGCTGGTGGCAGGCAGCTGCTGCCTGCCCCTCTCTCTGGGCACGCTGGCCGCCTTGCCCTGCACAACACAGCAGGCAGCCCTTGCTCGGAGCGACAGCGTGTGCTTTCCTGGGAAACACCTCAGCAGCACACAGTGTGTCAGGGCTTCTCTGGAAATATTTTTGCATTGCTTCATGCCCCAAATAATTGCTTAAGCCCCCCTCCCTCCACCGCTCACATGCATTTTCACTCCTGCCCCATCCTGCTTGCCAATTTTCCTCAGGCCTCGTTATGCAGAGCGGGATTTCGCGTGCTGCAGCATGGCACCCGCTCCCTCCCACCCCCCAGGAGACCTCTCCCCCTCCCCAGCTCCCCCCACACGCAGTGGCGTTTGGGCTGCCATGGCCCTGATGGAGCAGCTGACCCTGCAGCTGGGCAGAGAGGCACGCACACGTGGCTGCCCTCTCCCTTTCTCTCCTGCTCACCTCCGCAGCACTTGCTCTCCTTGTTTTTCCTCCCGATTTTTTGCACCAAAGGGCTTAATTTTGGCACAGGACCTCAGGGGACAGATGGCCATGGCTGGGGTTTGCGATGTGGAGGAGGCATGGCATGGGTGTCCCTCTGGACCCTACAGCTGCTGGCAAGCTGAAGAGAGCCAGGGCAAGGACTCAGCTGCTGGCCACGTAGTTTCAATAGGGTATTATTTCACACCGCGTACTCCCTGGTGCAGATCTGTCCTGGGCCAAGCAGCACTCTCCCTGCCAAGGCCCAGACCCGCACAGGGGAGAGCGGGATCGATGAGGCCACCGTTTTCTGGAGGCAGGAGGGAACCTCACCATATGGACAGGAGCTGTGCTGAACCGCCCGTCCCCAGGCCAGAAAGCAGATCCAGGCTTATTTTATTTACCAGTAGCGACAGAGGTGTCCCCAGCTTTCCATCTCATGCCTGTTTACGTGTCCAGTGCAGATACAGCACCCAGCCCAAGTCTGCCCGTTCCCAGTGCCAAGCCACCTCCAAGCCACCACTCCCAGAGCCCGTCGCAGCACCAGCTAATGTTCGGGTCATCTGATACTCCCCAGTGTCACCCACTGCTCTCTGCTGCTGGTAACTGTCGCCAAACTTCAACCATTTTAAGCTGAAATTGTCCTCCAGGTATCTACCTCTAGTATGCATTTGAGACTTGGCCAGTACTAGTGGAAAGGTTTAGCTGTTCCTTTATTTTTGTGAAACTAATAGGGAGTTAATTATACATGTGACATCTGATTGAGTCAGCTAGTGGCTTCACAGCTTAGCAGGGGATGACAGGCAGATAAACAACCAGACACACGTGCCCACGCACGTGTGTGTGCAAACACACACACACACTCACACAGGACTGCATAAGCCTTTTCTCTTAGAAATCTGGATCTACAGTAATAATAACCCATGGTTTTGGCCAGCGGTGGATATTTGTCCAAGGCGATGAATCCTGCCGTGACCTGCAGTCAGGCCGGTGAGATGTCACCCTAGAGAAATGAGGCTGGTTCTTCCTTTGGCCATTAAAAAAAAAACCACAGCAGCTTGGAAATGGTTCTTCTAAGTCTGCTCAGGGGACAACATGAAGTACAACATTAGTCAGAAGTAGGAAGGTGGGGAAGCGATTTGACTCAATGGAGGAGGCACCCACGCCACAGGGACCCCGGCTTAAGCCACCCCCAGGCTCTGCCCCGGCACCGCCTGGGAGGGTGCTTTTGGCTTGAAACGAGACTGTGTGAACACGTGCTGTGTGTCCACACTTGGGCCCCGGTCCTGACACTGCCTAGCTTACACAGCACTTTTTTGAGCCTCTGTTTCTAAAGCCGTAGCAATACTTGGTTTTTGACACAAGTGGTTAGGAGAATAATTTCTCCGATGTCTGTGGGGCACGTCTGTGCTCAGGGCTGGAGCACCACAGGAGAGCTCAGAGGAAGGGCAATCCTGAGTTCAGAGCAAGGTTTAATTAGGGAGTTATAAATCGAGCACAGGGCTACACACCGGCAATAGGTGGGTTATCAATGGCAGTATGTGTGCATCCTCCGCTTTTCCACTGGCTTCGGCTGGGTTTCTGTGCAAAGTGGATGCAGAGGCATCATTGAAAAGGGACCCCACATGTATGCAAGTGAGAAGCAGGGGAACTGACTTCCACAGCCACCTACATTTTGGGAGGAGGTGACACACAAACAAGGAAAATTGATTTTTCTACCATGCTGATAATCTCATGCACAGCAGAAAAGAGTTAGCTGCCTGCAGAGGCTGTGCATCCAAACAGGCCATTTGCTGCAATGGCATCCAGTCCTGGTGCAAAAGATGACAGCTCTAATCTCTTTGGGAAAAGCAAAGGCACAGAGGTTAACCAAAGCAGTCTTTGCAGCATCAAGGCACTACACAGCAGTTATAAGATTCAGGTTTATTTTGATCTTTGCACTGCTGTAGGACTGATCGTAGGGAATAATCATGGTTTGGTACCCAAGGGAGAGCACAGACAGTGACACAATCTGCAGTTTGTAGGTACAAGAGGAGGTGACTTGGTCCTCAGTGGCTGCCTGCCTGCCTATTCGGGGTTTGTGGCTGTGGCCAAAGCCCTGCAGACTTCCAGGTTTCTTAGTCCAGAGAAATGAAATGGCTGGCAAGAGCAAGGTGGAAAGCAAAGGCTGGCAAAGCATTTCTGAGGAGCTCTTGATCGCTTTGGTCTCTCAAGCACCGTGCAGAAAAACCTCAGCCAGCTTCACATGCACTGGCTGGAGACCTGGAGGGGTCCCGCCACATCCTTGTGCCGCTCTCACTGAGCCCATTAAGCTGCCAGGGCCAGAGCAGGCATCTCTGTCAGCTGTTTTCCTCCTTGAAATAATACTTTTAGTACAAAAGGGGAAAGGACTAGTCATTGTCAGCAGCTGATAGGTCTCCAAGACCCATAACCAAGATGATACACCAAGAAACGTTTATGCAAATCTCATTAAAATGTGTCCATCCTCTTTCTATGAGAGTCAAAAAGCTGCGGTACCATCTGCCAGAGCAACGACAAGTGTCCAAAGCTATCTGCACTGGGCTAAACCAGCAGCTGATCTCAACACAGGCTGTTGAGAAACAAGTCGAAACACTTCAGGATTTACTCTCAGTCAAGCTCTAATTGCAGAGTCTAGTAATCATCAACCGATGAGATCTGAAATGTGGATCAAGCAACAGCTTAAGCAAGTGAACATTGCAACAAAAATACAGAATCCACACACGGACATTATTTTTCGCAAGAATGAATCAAAGCTCCTTACTCTGCTGGTACTGCGCGACAGCGCTAGTTATTTTCAGAAGTGGAGTTGGAGGTGCTCATACGCCACAGAAGGCATTGCTCCTACGTAGCAAGGCACAAAGGAACCACTTCTAGTCTGAGCCAAGATTACCTACAGAGCTGGGCCTTTGCACCTGGTTTGCGTTTAGCTATTGCTGACTTCATTCAAGGGTACAAGCACGGAAACTTGTGCAAGCAGTCCCTGCTAATGCGCTTGCACATTTAGAAGGCAGTGGAGCAAAACCACACTTGAGTCACAGCTGAACACACTTGATGGGGGAGACACTGATATATTTCACTATATTTAGATCAGTCTGGATCATCTGAAAGAGCATAAGCAGCAAAAAAAGGAAGAGGAGAAAGCATTTGCTTTCATAAGGCTGTTAAAGAGTAGTCAGAGAGAAATGAAAAGGGCAACGAAAATATTAACACTTACTTTGCATCTCTGGCTGCCAGAGAACAGATATTTTTCTTAAGCAAGATTCTGATTACTGAGAGCAGATGATGCGGAATTAAGAAACCAGGAGATAAGATCAGGAATAGTTAATAAAAAGCCTGAGATCCGTAAAACCAGTAAAAGGGAAAGGCCATATGAAGGCATGCTGAAGGAAATGAGGAAAGAAATTAGAGACGCTTTAGCAAACCCTTTCAGAAGTTCAAGAGAAATCCCTTGGGACTGGAAAATGTAACAAAAAGCAAGTGCTGGGGAAAGCAGCCTGAGGGCAAACCAAGGCTACATCTAGTCAGTTTGAAATCCATTGCTGGAAAGTCTCAAAGCTCTTTAAAAGATCAGTTTGGAGAAATACTTAAAGAGCATAAGAGCACCTCAATAAGCTGCTTGAATTCACTGAGGCTGTTATTTGCAGAGCCAAACAAAGTAGTGGTACACAGAATTTCTGAAACAATGTCTGGCTTGAAAATTATTTTTAAAAAGAGAAAATGAGAGAGGTACCTGAGAAGAAACTAGATGACCTATACAAGAAGAGGAAAACTCGCTAAGGCGTATTTGTTGCAATTGTCCTTTCAGCTTCAGGCCCTGGACAAATTATATGGCAAACCCAAGTGTTATCATGAGAGTTTTGTCATGGTCTTTGCCTGGATGACAGCAGGGATGATAGCAAGAGTCATACAACTGCAGTATCGCAAACAATACTGAAGCAATAGGCTTGCATTGCTTTGATTAAAGAAGATGTGGTTTGTTAACTAATAAAAACAAAGCTAGAAAATTCTGATCATAGAAACATGCAAAGATAAAGACAAAGGTAACATAGACATGAAAACCTAGACGATAAAAATCTTTAAGAGAGTTTTAATATTGGTAAAATATTTAACTAGGTGATATTATTTTGTCATCTCTATCTAAGCTCCCCCACCAGGATCAGTTCACAGGAAGTGGAACAAAGTTAATGTATCTCCAGTTTCTACGGATTTATTTTCTATGTTCTGTGTAGTGTTTTTTCTCTTGAGTTTTAATTCCTTTAAAACAGAGTGCTGCTGCTTATATTCTCAGTGTTGCCATAATGCTGTGTAACTTCTTCGGTCTGTCCTAACATTTCAAAAGTAGCTAATTAGAGGAAAAAAATCTAATATCAATGTTGTAATTCATTCTCATTAGGCAGTGGCATCTTATAAAACAGCAAGCGTGGCAACCTCATCTGTGTGTCCCAGCGATGCCATCCCGCTGCACCGGCCAGAGAGTTGCGGTGCCTGTGGCTGGCCAGGCATCCCTGCAGCTTGCTCAGGCAGCCCCCTGCTTTAAACTTCAACTCAAATAAAAGCTGACACAAAAGCCGTCGCAAGGCCAGATGAGAAAAAGACTACGAAGAGGAGGTATCAGCAGGTGCCATGTCTGTGTTTGCATTTAAAAGACTGGGGAGGGGAGCAGTGGTGTGCACCTTGTAGGGGTGTGTGGCAATGGCATTGCCCAAAGTCACCTTTCTCCTTAGCAAGAGAGTCCTCGGGCCGGAAGGGCAGCTACAGAGCCACGCGACCACTGAGCACGTCGGCCGGCACAGCCAGGACGTGAGCCCGGTAAATCTGTGGGCATCAGAGCTGTAGAAACGCAAGGGAGGAGCTGCAGCAGGGGCTGAGCCCCAAACGCTGCCAGCTCAGGAGCCCCGGGGTGGCCAGAGGAGTCTGCAAGGGATTTCACTTTCAGTGGGTGCCCAGAGATCACTGCTAGGAAAGAGCTTACCTAAAAAAATACAGTGACCTAGAAAATGATAAAACTCAAATGTAACTGGAAAAATGTTTTGAGATAACAGGGAGGAAAGGATACAGCAGCAATGAATGTCTGAATCCTAGAAACA
The DNA here is from genome assembly GCA_034782735.1 of Sagittarius serpentarius. Taxonomy (NCBI): domain Eukaryota; kingdom Metazoa; phylum Chordata; class Aves; order Accipitriformes; family Sagittariidae; genus Sagittarius; species Sagittarius serpentarius. Next base: position 31,197,404 of record JAVKLA010000027.1, on the reverse strand, counting down.
TCCAGCCAGCGAACCAGTGCTGGTGGGGACCAGTGCTGAGCCGTGGCTGTACAGTGAGGAATGTGCACACAGAAAGCCATCGGGCTGACAGGGGGCCTGGAGAGCAGCGTGTTTCTTGAGGCTTGGAGAAGCGTAGCCAGTATGGTTGTAACTGTAGCACAGGGATGCCAGGACATGGGGCAGGTAATGAGAGAACCCATAAAATGCTCCACCTCAAACTCTGAAGTCAGAGGTGAAAAATGACAGGCAGCTTCGATCATGTAAGCGCGATGTTTAGGGAGCGAGGTCGAATGACTTCCAGTACAAGGAACTACTGTGAGACTTGCATGGAAGTAAGTCGGCAAGTGAATGGAAAACAGGACGACCATCTACACTTACATCTACATCTGTATCATCTATCAGAGCTTTGAATATGCAGGATTAATTTTTCAAGAGAATCCAGAAACATATAAAAAGCAAACCTTTCCGAAGCCTTCAGGGATCCCACTAGACAATCCCTTGACAGTTTTGTTAGTTGCACAACACACGCTAAGATAAAACACAGTAAGCAAACACTTCTGCACCATCATCCTCTTGTATTCCTCTCTGCATGTATGGAAACTGGGTAAGCTTTGGAGCTCGCTGGGGACAGATCCATGACCACAGTGGCCAGGGGAATGCCAGAGTTGTGGCTCTGGAGGCCCGTATGGGACAGAATCACAGAGTCAGCACGGCTGAGGCTGCCAGCCCCCGCTGGAGACTGTCCGGCCCAACGCCTGCTCTTGCAGGGTCAGGCAGAGCAGGCTGCTCAAGGCTGTGTCCAGTCAAGGGGTGTGAGTACCTCCAAGGATGGAGACTCCACAACCTCTCTGCGCAACCCAGTGCCTGTGTTTAATGACCCACCCACACTGCGCAAACGGGTCCTCTTATCTGCAACCGGAATTTCCTGTATTTCTGTGTGCGCGGTTGCCTGTTGTCCTATCCCTGAGCACCACTGAGAAGAGTCTGGCTCCCAGTTCTTTATCTCCCCGTTGGGTACTTATGCACATGATCACCCTGAGCCTTCTCTTCTCCAGGCTGAGAAAGCTGCTCCAGTCCCTTCGTCATCTTTGCAGCCTTTCAGTGGACTCACTACAGTATGTCCCTGTCTCTCTTGCACTGAGGAGCACTGAACACAGCACTCCAGATAAGTCCCACCAGTGCAATGCTCTGCCTAATGCAGCCCAGGACACAGTGGCTTCTTCACTGCATGGGTGCATTGCTGACTGATGGTCACCTTGACCCCCAGGGCTCACCAGGACCCCCAGGTCCTTCTCTGCTAAGCTGCTTTCCTGCTGGTCGCGCCCCAGCGTGTACTGGTGCATGGGATTATTTCTCCCCAGGGGCAGGGCTTGCCTCTTCCTCTTGTTGAAGTTTAGGAGGTTCCTCTCTGACCCCCTTCTCCATCCTGTCCAAGACCCTCTGAATGGCATCACAACCACCTGGGGCATCAGCAACTCCACCCAATATCATATTATCTGCAAACTTGCATTGTCGTGGAAGGCTATTGCATTGGTTAAGCATGATTTCCCCTTCATAAATCCACGCTGACTACTGCAAATCACCTTTTTGTCCTTCATGTGCCTGGAAGTAGTTTCAGGGATTAGTTGCTCCATCACCATCCCAGGGATCAAGGTGAGGCTGACCAGCCCATAGTTTCCTGGGTCCTCCTTTTTGCTCTTCTTGAAGATAGAAGTGACACTGGCTTTCCTCACGTCTTCAGGAACCTCTCCTGATTGCCACACACATATTGAGGTAGCTTTTAATTTTTGTGCCACTCCATCATAGATTAGCAGAAAGCAAAGAGCAAACATCAAGAACATCCATTTTGTTTGCTGTTTGTGATGTGCAGAGTACTGAGAGAAGACTTCATATCTAAGACATAGCCATGAGGAGATTGAAGCTGTAGTGGGTCCCTGCTGCCTTTCAGTTATGCTGGTCTGAATCCAAAGCAAATCCAGCATCTGTGGGCAGGCACTGAGGAGGAACAGGTTTCTGAAATGCGGTCGGTTCCTGGCCATAAGCCACCTTTCCCTGTAGGGCCACACCAGAAGTGGCCAGCACTGCACTGCTGCCAAGCAGCTCTCCAAAGCAGGAGGCATCATGGAGCAAGAGTTACCTTACGTGCCACGGTCAGGTTTGAGCACTTCCCACGAAGACCCTGTACCGCCTGGGGAAGGGTCCTGTTGATACTTGTACTGTTACCATGAGAATCCACAGGAGTATTTTGTTGGCCCCAGTGGAGTCCGGACTGGATTAGCATAAAAATCTGTTCCTAAATCCTAATCACAGGCTTGATGACTGTGCAACCATCTCAGGTAAGCAGGTAATTTTCTTTACTGAAGTAGGTGTAAGCCTTAGGCAGATAAAGTGATCACAGAAAAAAAGGATGTCTGGCTTATCTATTCTCCAATGTAGAAAAGGGTTGTAGCAGAATAAGCACAACTTTATGCCAGTAATTACATCTGCAAGGTTTGCATTACTTTATCTGTATCACAGCATATGTTCAAATGCATACATTTTTCTACGTAAATCCAGAATTACTCTCTATACACTGCGTAATGGAGAAAGCTGCTTCTTTGCATGGCTTTTTGCTTCATTGCAGTTAGGTTTTCTAGCTAAACCCAAGACTCACATGCCATCCCGCTGGGGGAAGCCAGGTAGAGGAGATCAGGGTCAAGTCAATAGGTGACAACAAAGTCTTCCAACTGCATTCATGTGTGTCCAGTTTATTCACAATGGGAAATCTCCTAGTTTTGGCAAAGTAACAGAAGACTTAACAGGATGTGTGTAGTTCCAGCCTGGCCGGTCTCTGTTGGAAGAACTTGTTGAAATAATGTCTAGAGGTCTGGCTCAGGGGCATTCTGGGGAGGTAGATGTTATATCCTTATTGCTTTCTAGGTAAAAAGGGAGTGATTAAAGGCCTGGATCAGAACAGGCGCTTTTACAGAGAAATACAAATGCTGATCCCAATTTTGAAGTTCACCCCCAAAGGCGATCTGGAAACAAGTTTCTGAAAGAAGCAAGGCAGTGTTTTATGGACACTTTCCACCTTCAAGACTGCTGAATCCTTCTCCCAACTCTTAATCCAAAAGCAAACTGGCAAAGTAAAGAAAAGAGATTTGCTCAGAAGCCAAGCAGAGGCCTGGGGACGCAGCACCTCCAGCATCCGTCTCTGCTGGGGCTACAACAACGGCACGTGCAGAGGGCTCAGAGCAGGACAGACCCTCGCTCGCTCTCTCCCATCCTCCGAGCTGCTCCTCTGATGAGCCCCTTTCCCCGCCTTCCTGCCACCCAGCTCCATCCCCCAAGAGTGGAGTCTGCCCCCAAAATCCCTACAAGCACAAATGATGCTGCAGTTCCTGCATTTCTCTCCAAGTTGCCAAGGGTGCCCGGGCATTGAGGAAGGAGCCGTTTCTGCTAGATCCTCAGCCGGCTGGGTCTTCACAGAGCAAAACCACAACCTGAAACTGCACACAGCAATTCTCAGACAGATCATGGGGCCTTCAACTTCAGAAGCAGTACAAGATATACGTGTTAATTTGTGGTTAAGGCCTATTTATCTGGAACAGCACTGGAGGGTGGCTTGGCCTTTCCTGTAGCAAAGCAGTTGGAACTGCCAAAAGAAAAAGGCATTAGAAGTTAATAAAAAAGTCTGAAACATGCTCATTAAAATACTTGGAAAACTTCACAGTTTGGCCTCATACCATACAGCGAGTATGTGAGAACTTGACCGGGCTTGCCTGCCTCCCTAACAGACTGTCTTGACTTAATACTTACAAAAAAAATCACCTGGCGCCTGATGCTGTGTTAAAAAGCCCCTACCATGTCAGATACGGTTGTAATTTTCCCTGGAAATGCATCTGAAGCAAAGGAATGCGTGCGCACAAGTCCAGAGCTCAAACGGGGGAAATACTGGTTGTTATACAGATCAGTGGATACAGATGGTATTTTATTTATTTTAACCCTCAGCCCAAAGTTTCAGGGGCTGATAACTCTGCCACCCGACTCTGGTTCATCCGGTCTCTGGATAGACGGATGTTGCAGCTATTGCTCCCAGAGCAGGCTCTTTGGATACCATGGTATCGAGCGGCCTGGCCATATCTGGAGCCATTTCAAGGAAAATCTAGCCCTGTATTTGACCTCATTCTTCTATTTACTCACCACACTAATTAGGTCAGGCGGAGGGAAGGCCAACAAGACAGGTAGGATGGACTATTTGCATAGCTGCAAGCGGTTTCTATCTGATTGAGTGGAGTGGATTGAACCATAGGTGGATTGTGGGTCAAGAGGTTGTTTGAGTTTCACATTCATGGATGTACTCTCCACAGCCAGTGTTTTCGTTACGCCGCTCCACACCACTCTGCATTGGCTGCTAGGTCATGAACTGAGACCTGGATCTCAAGCTGCTGAGGATCAGGACTGCTGTGGTTATGTGTCCATGCGGCACTCCGAGGACAAACCCTACAGCGATTCAGTGAAGGCTGCCCACTTTCCACCTCTGCCATATGGTCTGCCTGAAAGTGTGAGCTTTGGTCGTGTTAAGGACTGATTTATCAACAGCTGAAGCCACCTTTGATCTAGTCTTTAGTTCTAGGGTAAAAATTAAAAGACATAGGAAGCACCAGCTTGGTATTCTTTGCCTAATCCTTGTGCCTCCTACCCCACTGTTTCTCTGGGATGCAGAGCCTTTGGCTAACATTCCACTATCACATTTGGGATTATCCTGCAGAACATCATGTCTATCCTGCTTCCTTCAAAGTGCAGTGACTACCTTGGGACCAGGTCACAGCATTGAATTTTGCACCTATTGCAGCTCCTCTGAGTGCAAGGCGTTCGACTTGGTGGGTTTTGGCTTTTTCCCTAGATGAGCTCTCGGAGTTTTCAGGTATAATATATGGAGCCTTATGGCTTTTTTTCTATGGTAGGGCTTATTTTACCAAGGAAGGTAACTGGTCAGTACTTTCCCTTTTGCCTAGGCTGTATTATGAGGGTATGATTACACAGCACTTCTTCAGCGGTGGATTGCTGTTCCCAGACATGCTTTCTTTGGGAGCCTGCTGTAGAAGATTTGAGCTACATGTCTCCCATCCTGCAAAATCCCAAGGCAGGGCTATGAGGAGGTGCAGGACACGTTCAGAACAGGCAGGTTGTGCAGGGGTCACCGCAATCTATGCCACATCATGTCTCAGGAAGACACAGGGAAAGGATTTTCAGCCTCCCCACCCATGTTCTCTGCCCAAAACTGACTTCTGTTTGAAAAGCATCACAGTGCTGAGCAGGCAGCACCTTGCTTAGTTTGGTTGACTGAACTGAAAATCTCTGTTGAGGAAGCACACCTTAGCATCCCGGGATGGCAATGACTGCTCTTAGGGCAGTCCTACCCGTAAACACTTTCACAGCCCTCTGCACCCTGAAAGCACACAGTATGCGGCACGACCTGTTCCCAAGGACTTCATAAAGAGGAGAGATTCTCGGCAAAACCAAGAGCAGCACGCAGCTTCTCCATACCCCTTCGCCCTGTCTCCTGCCATCACAGGAGGCTCCCTGAAAAACTTCCTGGTCGGAAAAGGCCACCGCTGAAGGGATGGAAAGGAGCCCACACAGTGGAAGGTATGCACGTGCCTTCCTTCTACAACTTCTCTATTATCAGTAAAGAACAAAGAAATAGCAGATGTATATCTGATGTGTTTACATGAAAGCTGCAGTATTTACTGATGCTTTTAAGGTCATATTTTACTTCAGTCAAGCATTGAAAAAAATGTAGAGAATATCTTGCAGTTAGTTAGCTAAACACCTTTTCCTGCCTTTGGATTGGGTAAGACAGATACTCACAATAAACAAGGAATTGGCAAGAGAGTCCAAAATCCACTAACTCAAGGTCACTCATCCACTCAAGGAGTCCAGGCTGGCTGAGCAGTGACCGTAAATCATCACATTTGACACTGATTCGGTGGCCTGTGTAAAATGTGAGTGAGTCTGCACCCAGTTCCCGTGGGAGGAGCATCATATCACAACTGCCAGCTACAGAGGCAGCAACTGGTTGCTTCTATGAAGAGGCCCAGACTCCACTGGGCATGGAAAGATAATTTTCCATCTCATCACTGGGATTTCTAGTCAAAGCATGTATATACATAGGAGTGTGGCCAAATCTGTCACCTAAGCCCATGTTGATGGAGCTATAAATCCAAGAAACTGCAGTCTGCAAACACAACCAGGACACGCCCCGGGTACTCCTGCCCGTCACACCAGGTCCTAGCAGGGGACATTATGTCGTCCCATTTCCTCTTGGCATCCTAACAGTTTTCAGGGAGCTACGTGGGCACCATCACTATGGTATTCCAACATGTCCAAGTGAGACAGGGAATTTTACAAGTGGGAAACTGAGAGACAGCAAAAGTGAATTGCCTAAGGTTTTTTGGCAATCTATGGTTCAGTCAAAAAATACTGGGTCTCTCGGATAGAAGTTTAATGTCTCATGCACTGAAACACCCTTCCTAGCAAATGCACTCTCAGGCTTAGTAGTTAAAGCTCCCCACTTGCTTGTTGGGCTGTCAAGAAATTACATGTATGGCCAAGTTGTTCCCACAGTCGGCTCTGAGCTGCACGGCCCTAGTCAGTGTGAGGGGCAGGGTACTAACTAAATGAACCGTTCTGATCCAATAGTTGTCCAATTACGGTGCTACTTGAAGCCTTCACGGAAAAATTAGGAGAAAAAGCGGACGGTTCCTTTTAGTCTTTCCGAATGGAAAGTCTGAAGCCATTTTGCACTGTTGTACCCCTGTTATCATTCTAGACTGTCCACAACACATAAAAACTATGATGTAGCGTGAGCTAAAGCAAAGCTTAGTGGGAGCTACTAACGCAAAAATAGAAACCTCCTACACTAAATGAAACGAGTGCTGTGCATGCATTAAGACATGTGTGAGAGAGACCACTTGTAAATATTCTCTGCAGTCTGTGTAGGAGTTGTGTGGAGGCAGCCTGAAGACCTCCAGCAGCAGAAAAAGGAGATAAATGGGCATTTATTCAGCTGAGTGTCTGGGGAGAAGGGTTTTAATATGTGCTAGAAGAAAGTGGGGATTAAAGTTATCAAACTGTGTCCTGGTGAACTTAAATAATAAAGGCCTAAGCTATGCACTGCTGCCTTGTACAGCTCCTGTCCCATGAGGAGGGTTTCAGAAAGGTGAGAAAGTGTCTCTCAGCCTATCTTGTCTCTCTTCACCTGGCAGCTTTCTCTGTTTCTTAGCTAAAATCTCAGAGAAAGGAGTCACAAATTTACTATGTATAGCAAACTTCCATTAGCTGGAAATGCCCTTCCCAGCTGAGAGACTCCATAAAGTATTGGAAAAATAATTAAGCTACGTAAACAGTATTCTTGAGTTTTGCCCCGTCTGGGCTAATCCCAGCCTTGGCCCAATAGCTGTCCTCACAAGAGCACAAGTGAGCTTTGCTGCGTGTGGGCACAGGCGAACGCACGTGCACTCACCCAGCTGCACGTGCATGATAAGCGGCGCTGGTAGCACCTTCTCATTAGAGGCTGCTCCACGCTTCCTCCTACACGGCTGCCTTACAGCCCTGCCAGCCTCTGCCTCTTCGGGCTGAAATTCTTCTGTGCTGCCTCAGGCAGCATTTCATTCGCTTTTCTACTTATCTGGGGTTTATACTTTCAAGCGTTACCAAGAAAGAGAGGAGGGGGGGGGGAAGTTAGTTACCTTCATTTTTCCAAAATTTGGTAAACGTGAGCAATTTTTTAATGTCACTTATGGAAATGTGACTTCTTCCATTTCTTCTTTTGCCTTCCCACCAATACCAGACCCTGCAGTTTCCAATACCTTCCCAGAGCCAGAAAAATGTGCTTTTCTCTATCTTTTAAAAAAAAAAAGCTTAATAATTCAATTTAACAATTTTCTTTTTTACAATCACACAAAAGCCAACACCTAGGATAAAACATTTCAGATTTAAAGCCATATATTTGACAAAAGATAACCAACCAAAAATAGCAATACTAAGGAGAAATTTCAGGCATCTCTAGATCTTTCTAACAAAAGGATTTTAGTGACCAATACAAGGCCCATCTCTCTTAGAAAAAGAATTGAATATACATAAGCAAAGAGTTTAAATCCACTACATGAGTTTATTTTGTTAATTGTAGAAGTTTTATAGCTTCAGCAGGTCTGAAAGTTCAGGAACATTAATTCTGAACTCATCTCACCGAGGCAAGTGTCTTTGGTCACATTTCATCTGCGTTTCGGCACAGCATGGAGAGGACCGGGTGCTCGCAGAGGTGTGTCTGGCAGCTGTACCAGCAGCTGGACCAACGGGAATACTCCCATTTATGTGCGAGGGGTTGGGAAAACTGATGCCAGCTCTGGCAAAAAGGATCTCTACATTACGCATGCTACAAGTTGTCCATCTACAACTGTAGCTAGCTATGCTGATACAGTTACATTGCCAGGTATGGGTGCAGCCTAAGCAGGCTTCTTAAATAAAACAATGGAGAATTTTTTTGTCGCTGGTGTAAGCATGTGTCACAGGAACTGTGGATCTGACAGGTTCACTTGAAAGCTGGGTCTTGCTAATACCTGCAAGGATATCGTCATGCAGGATTTCCCCTATCACAACAGCTCCTCCTACCCTGGTCTTTGGACACTGATTTCCATCACTCTTCTGGATCACCTGTTTGTCTCTGGGGCGGACTGGAACTATGGGTCATCCTAGCGTCACAAGGGACATTGCCAAGGAAGCATGGGAATGTCCTCCTGGGCTTCATTGTACTAATGTCCGCAATTGCACTACAACAATATCTTCATGGTTGTCTCTCCAGAACGGAAAGCAGGATTGTCTTTGAGACTATGATGTCCTATAGTGTAGACATATAAAATTAGGCTATCTAGATTTGAGCCTAGATGCCTAGTTGTTCAAGGTCAGGTTGGACGGGGCTTTGAGCAACCTGATCCGGTGAAAGGTGTCCCTTCACCTCGTCCTGCTAGCTGAAACAAGCGTGACTCTTGAATCTCCTCTTATAAGACAGGCTTTTCCACCCTCTGCTCGTTTGTGAGGCCCTTCTCTGCACCTTCAGCAAATCCCTTGTGAATGCAGGCAAACACAGCTTTCCAGATGACGCTCAAAAGCGCCCTGCTGGTCAGTCTCACATTTTATATGCACTAAAACTATGCTTCCCGTATATCAGTGGCTCACAGTCATGCCGTGACTGACTAATGCAGCATGATGCAGCTTGTGCACCAGATCCAGCACAGCACACTCCCATTCAGCCAGTCGTCTTCTCCCCATGGTAAACGGCAGTTTTTGTAGCAAATGGTGCCCAGGAACTGAACACCTTCACCCTTACAGCAGCCAGCTTAGAGCCCATAGCTATTGTTCTGTCCCTGTGCATCAGAGAAGAAACGGGGAAAACGCAGTATCTTCTTGCAGTGCCTGGCTAGAGTTTCTGCCTCGTTATTAGGGGAGAAGGAGCATCCTTGTCCATGTCCAGTCATGGGTAAAAGGAGTGCTCTCAGGGCAGCCTGTCCTGTTGCAAGTGTGTTTCTGCAAGGGGTGACATGGTGTGGTCAGCAAAGGCCTGAGCCACAGCTGTTACTGTCACAGCCTATGAAGTGAGGGGAAGGACAAGATGTCCCACGCCTTGGTTGCAGCTGAGTTTGAACTGCCCTGGACTAATACGCACATAGATCTTCTCCATCCCTCTATTTCCAGCTGAAGAGCATCTATCTAGCTGATGGCAGAGCTTCTTGTTAGAAGTTCTCAGATCAGGCCTTATGCTCTGCACTATTATGTTTCACCTCATTTCCGTTACTACCCTCCATTGCTCACTGCTCAAACCAAAAAGATTTCTGTGGGTAGTATCTCATGCACCCCATTACTGACAATACTCAACACTGTGTCATCAGTTAACATCACGGTCTCCTTCTGACTTCTGGTGTCACAGCTGGGAATCAAACATTAAATAAGGCCCATTCCAATCCAGTCCTGGAGAAATTCCACCAGTAATTGCTTGTGCCGTGTTTGTTCTCGTTCTATCATAACCCATCAGGATCTTCCTGTTTGTCAGTGCTTTCCTTACCTTAAAATTTGTCTTTCTCCAGTATAAGAAATAATTTATTGGGTTTATTTCAACCTCTTAGTGCAAACTGGCTGCATTTGCCTTGTCTGAAAAGGTCAGTTATCTTATAAAAGAAGGGCACCATGTTAATTTAGCATGATCTACCTTGAGCAAATTCAAGTTGTATTTCATCCCATTTCCAGTTATCTCCTGTCTCTTTCCTTCAGCATAGTTTTTGTGTCCAGCTGATCCACATATCTAATGTGTGAGCAGGAGGGGAAAAAAGAGAGTCAGTGCTTAATTCCCCTCTGTACTCTGCTCTGTGTCTGTGGCATTGCAGCTGCTGGAGCCCACGCAGGCAGCCTAAAACAGAAGGAGCAAAACAAGGAGTAAAGTCATGAGCTCTCCCATGAAGCTCTCCCATGGAGCACGGACTGTGCATCCTTCTTGATAGAACCTGTTGCCTCATGAAACTCAGAGCCCGAGGGGCTTAGTCAAATATCTTAGATAGAGATGAAACGCCAGCAATTATTAAAAGACAATTAAAAGGATTATCTTTCCTCATACTCCATAAACTGTTCTGTAGCTGGGCTAGGAGGACATGAACTCCTTGGTTGAAGAGCTCTTGATTAGGTGCACAACGTAAATTTAACAACATTCTCTGTACTGTTTGGCCACTGTCCCAGAGAAGATATCACTGCAGATGAAGCATTGCTCTTCTCCACCAAGGCCACAGCTGCATCTTCATTATAACCTCCACAGTGCCTCTCCATTGCAGAGACCCACTGTTTCTGGAGAGCGTGGAGGTGTGCGGATACAGTTTGCTTTCCACAGACTGCATTTGGAAGTAGACAGCGTGGGAAAGTTCTTGTGTAAACTCCATGCCAAGCAAGAGCGTGCCTGTATGGCATGGGTGCTGGGTTCGGTGAGCAACAAGGCTCTGTATCAACTTGTTGATGCTTAAGGAAAGGTTGGTGTCTATTGATCAGGGCATGTAGGCAGATGAGCTGCAGACACGGAGCAAGGTTTAAGGATCTGCAGCTTGCTGGGAGTGGCTTGCTTGTGAGAATCCGCCTGGCAGATGCACCACACGTGTAGCCAGCTCTGCACAGCGGTACAGCACCAGTGCAGCACGTAACCCAGGGAGGCCCTCCTTGCTCTGCCCCTCAGGCACGCAGGCATGCGTTACACACCAGCAGCATGGGGAACTGCCAAGATGGCAGGCACCAGCGGTTAGCACACTTCCAGCTTCCCTTGTGCTGGAGGAGCCTGGGGTTGGGTGCTTCAGTAAGAGGCACAGCCCAGACAGCCAAACCCTGTATGCCCCACAAGCCGGGCAGCGGTGTGGGAGATGATAGCAATCGTCATTACCTATGTTTGCCCACTGCCCCAACAGCGCAGGGGTGGGCCCAGCCTTGCAGGTACACTCTTGGCTCCGAGCCCCAGTCTGCTCTGGCCGTTTCCCTTTGCCAAAGCCAGCCCAAAAGTCTTGTCCTGGCTGCCAGCCTGTTCCCCTCTCCAGCAAGAGGAGAGGGAGCAGGAGCTGCTGAAGGGAGGGTGCGAGGACGTCTCGGGGCACAGCAGGGGATCTTTTCTCTAGTGGACAGAAGATCAACTCGCAGACTGTGTCTCCTTTATCTCAGGGAGCAGGCCTTGGTGTCCTGCATCAGGGCAGGGGTTTGGTGAGCTAAAGATTCAGATCTTTAACTTAACCTTCAGGCTTTGTTGCTCTGAAGCCAACTTGGCCCCTCTGAAACTGTGAGGAAGGCAGTAAAACCCTCACTGGAACGTGATGAGTTTGCTCTCCCCTCTTCCCACCCCCACTCCAAATCTCCACCACAATTCTGGAAGAAATTGCTATACTACAACAACAAGCAGGTGGGCCAGCTGATGGAGCAAGTGGCTTTCATGAAGAGTTTAACAGACTGAAATGTGGAAATTGTGGGTGTCGGTCTCTTTTTCCAGGTAACAAGTGACAGGGCGAGAGGAAATGACCTCAAGTTGCACAGAGGAGGTTTAGATGGGCTATTGGGAAAAATTTATTCACCAAAAGGGTTGTCAAGCATTGGAACAGGCTGCCCAGGGAAGTGGTTGAGCCACCATCCCTGGAGGTATTTAA
>JAVKLA010000027.1:31168280-31185104 GCA_034782735.1 Sagittarius serpentarius | reverse complement strand
ACCAAAAGGGTTGTCAAGCATTGGAACAGGCTGCCCAGGGAAGTGGTTGAGCCACCATCCCTGGAGGTATTTAAAAGACACGTAGATGTGGTGCTTAGGGACATGGTTTAGTGGTGGACTTGGCAGTGTTTGTTAGCTTTACCGTTGGGCTCGATGATCTTAAGGGTCTTTTCCAACCTGAATGATTCTCTAAGAGAGCTAAGTGGCCAGCACAGTCTCCCAGCAACTGGACCAGAAAAGCAGAGGACTGGGAAAGGGCAACAAGGGAGAAGCCAGCTACTGTCTTGCCAAGCAAGTCCTACTCCAGCCTCCTTTGTGCGTGCAGCCGCTCGGGGAAGCCCTGCCTGTGCAAAGCTTTGTGTGCAGAGGCCGATGCGCTGAACACTGCCTCAGCCATCTGCCCCCCGCGGCCTAATGTGGTTGCGCCAGCCTCTCCGCTGGTTTGTACACTCCCAGCTCTCCCACCAGCTGCTGACACAGGAATTTGGAGAAAAGGCGATGGGCCTGCTTCCAGGCACCTCCTGGCTGCTGCTGAAGCCAGGTCCCCTCCAGGAAGTGGACCCTCAGGAACGGTGCAATGGCATCCTCTCACCCCACATGTTGTACGTTTCTTAGTCTCAAGCTATGTGTGTATTCTGCAGATCGCAATGCTCTTCCCCAGGGGCCTACAGTGGAACCCAACATGCCTGGGAAGGGCAGTTTAAGACTGATGAGTCCTTCAAAACCAGTCCATGTGTATTTATACAGGTGCTGTTTCCCAAACTGACAGGACTTGCTATGAGTGCAAACCCTTCCAACATTCAGTGAACATCAACAACAACAAAAAAACAAATAAAGAAACAATTCTCAGTCTTTTTATGAGCTTGAAGTTTACAACTAACTATCACAAAACAGAGTAGAACCTTTGAGCACTTTTGATATTGGACATCCATAAACCTTTTATTTAGAAAGAAAACTGAAAACATATTGAGAAGAGAATATTTTCCTTCCTGCTGTGAAGTTAATGTGCTGGCTCCCTTGTGGCCAAGTGGTAAAGAAATATAAAAGTGATTTTGCCGAAATACTGGTTTCTCTGTTGCTCTTTGTTAAGTAGAGCCAATACATCACTCATGGTGTTCTCTTCAGATAATATCAAACAATAACGAAGCAGAACATGCAGACTTCAAATAAGGCAGGACAACAATACTAGAAGAGCTTATAACAAAACAATTGGCTCTGGGTTTCTTTAACATTTATCTTTAAACAACTGCACTGAAATCCACCTCAGTTTACCAGCTTTTAAATGAAACAACGAACCAACAGTCCCAAAACTGCTGACATTTTGACTATGACTTTTAGCAAAAGAACATAAAAACACATTCATCTCTACGAAGGTTCATCTAAAATATCTTCAGAGCTCCCTCAATTTATTTCAATTTGTTCTAGTCCCTCAGCAACCAGGACTTAGTCACTCCATACAAACTATGACTCCTAGGTGCTAGATTTGTAAAAGGATCTTGCCCCAGAAGATATTGCATATGGTAGCAAGGGACAGTTCTGTTTTTCTCAACATTTTCACAGCTTGGCATTTCAGAGGAAAAAAAGCTCATTAAACAGCTAGTTAATATGCTGGGAATGACCTTGCAAAGAGAAAAGAGCATGAGAATAAAGTTCTCACAAAACTCATATTTATGTATGACAGCTTCGGTAGATTGAAAAAGGATGGAAAACAGTGTGGAGTGTCCAAAGTCCCAATCCACCTGCCTCTGGCTTTGCCCAGGCAAGCTGTCAAGCTGCCTTACTGTATAAGAAAGTGTTTTATGGCCAGATCTTACTTAGCTTTATACTTTCCAAGAAGGCTGGTGTCACACAATGGCCACCCTGGATGCTAGGCTCCAACCTATGGCCTTCGTTTCAGTTGGTGATCCCCAGTCTATGCTGACCACAGCAACAGGAGTTTCTCCCAGTACAGGATTTCGTGGCAAGGAACAAACCATGTTTTAATCCAAAAAGACTGAAAAATGGAATCCAGCATGTGGAGAAAAAGCCTTTAGAGAAGAAAACATGGCTGTGGTCTGAGGCCAATCAGACCACTCTGGCTTGCTACCCCTGTTCAAGCAGAGAACATGCCCTTCCCAGAATATATCCTGTCCCTGAGGACTTAACACAGATGAAACCTTCAGAAACCAGGTTCACAGGTGGTATAAACGGGCATAATTTCATTAACTGAACCAGCTAGACCCTAATCTCTGGTTGCTGCAAGCTACATCTGGGATACTTCTTTTCCCATGTTTTGCTGGATGAACTAGCATCCTTCTGACTGACCATCATTATTTTAACCACAGAATAGTGTTTTTCCCCTAGACGTGCTTTTCTAGCTGACCAAAAGGCCATAGAAAAAAGAGTTGGCAGAAGCTTCAGGAAACCAGCTAGCCCATCATCTACCCTGCAGCAGGATTAGCTGTACTGGCACTGTAGACTTGTTCTGCATCTTCAGATACCACAGCCTATGGATATTCCCAGGAGGTTTGTTTTTAATGACTGGGCAACTTCATTCACAGCAAGACAAAAAGAAGAGGGAATTTGAACCCCTGCAGGTGCAGAGCAGGTTTAGAGGCAGTTTCTCACCAAGATCCTGCCTGGATATTAGAGTAGGATTGGGCTGGGAAGTAGCAAGGAGCCCAAACTGCAAACACAGGGATCCACCACCACCACCATTTTTTCACACGTGCATAGGCAAGGGTAGCAAAGGTAGCAAACAGGCTCTGGCTGCTGGCGTCAGCGATATTCTGAAAGCTTGGAAGAAGTGCAAGATATCCTGTGTGGTTGGGGCAAAGGGTTATTTGGGTTCAGCTGATGTGCATGAACTAAGGACTCAACAGTACTCTGAAGCTACAGGCTCTTGTACCCTCCGCATGGGAGTTTAATGAACATCCTCTGCTCTTGTGTGTGCTGTAAATTGTTTGTTACGCCAGCTATCACACATCTGTCTCAGCTCTCTCCAGATCTTTTTTTAAATGTGGCACTATGTTCCTGATGGATTCATTCAATGATTTATCAGGCACGAACTAGCCAGAAGTATAAGACTGAGAGTTATGAAAGATAATTTCTTCCAAGTAAAACGCATGAAACTGAATTACTAAATGCAAAGAGTCCTCCAGGGAGAGTGTTTCTGTACAGAAGAAAATAACTGCCATTTTTCATTTGTTCTACCAACTTTTTTACCTTATGCTCAGCTGCTGTTTGCACACCTAAACCAATATGAAGACACCAGACCAAGTGTCCTGACCATCCCACACACCCTTGCAGTAATGCACCCAGTTGAAAAAAAGAATCCAGTATGCTGACTGCACTGATGACAGAGAAACAGAGACAAAAAAAGAACTCTTTCTTGCCATTAGAACTACCAACCATATGCTTATTAATTTAAATTCAGCAAATCACCCTCCAGTAATTTCTAGCTTAATCTAATCTTGCTTGCCTTTTAACACCCAATTAAAAAGACAGATACCACAATAAGCATAATAAATCAACCAACTTGCAGCAGCACCAAACACATAAACACATCCACAAACCTGAACGGGGAATAACACCTGACAGAAGTTCTCAAGAAGATGATGTTATCTGTCATTTCTGTTGGAGCCTCCCTGTAACTTAAATCAGGATAGACCATGCACGGACTTGGGCGTTGTCCCAACATATACAAGGGCACAAGTCATGACCAAAAACTCTCGGTCAAATTTTTCGGGAGCATCCACAGAGAGATAGTATTGTGTGTTCTTCACTGCTCTAAGGGCTTGGTAGAGATATTTCATGGTATTGCTATTCTTCAGGATTTCTTCAGCCCAAAGCTGGACAGAGCTAGTGAGGTGCAACCTACTGAGGCTCCCTGAGGACCTGGATCTGGGCATTTTTGCGAGCATGTACATGCTTGTGTGTGGAAGGGAAAGGCAAATTAAGTCAGAAAACAACATAATGTCTCAAGACATTCTTTAATTTTTCCAGCAATTACACAAAGTCTACGCCTTTAATTAAAATTACATTAAACTAGCTCTAGACCTCTGACCCATGTTGGGAAAGAGAGTCAACACCTACCTGATGGGGTAATATCAGAGCAGACAGGGGTTTTCTGTTCTCCGAGGGGTCAGTTGTAAGCTGATGATGTCAGCTGAACCACGACTACATATTACTTGGAAAGCAGCATACTCCTCTCTTGGTGCTGTAAAAATACAACTGATATTACCACAGCAGCTCATAAAAAGCTTCAGGGCACAACCAGAGTGTCAGGCCCCTGTTCCTACTGTGTGACATTAATGCCCTGTAAGAGGGGCCCTGACTCTTGGCCGTCATGAGAAGACTGAACAGCAGGACAGGGGGCACGGGGAAAGCTTGAGAAGCCGCCTTTCAGCACCCACCACAGGCAGTGCATCCCCTAAAACATGTGTGCCCAGGGCCACCACAGTGACTGACAGCATCAGAGTTAGGTGGGCCCCTGGCCGGATCAGTGGACAGAAGGGGGTGCCTCCACAGGTGATGCAGTGCTCACATGCACTAAGCAAGGATTACAAGGCACAGCCTGAGATCCTGACCCTCTCCTCTTTTCTGCACTTCTTTGCCCTCTTGAAGTTCAAACAGAGTCTTCTCCTAAAGGAGATGCTTGGCTGTGCTGAGCACTACTATTCCCAAAACAGCCAAAGGAGAAGGCAGAGATGACCACCACCCCGTTACGTGATAATTTACTGACTGAAGAGCACTTGCCCACAAAATGGATGACTATCTCTCAGTTCCCCCTCCTCAGCATGATCATAACCCAGGCTTTCCTCCACCCACCTACATACACCCTCAGGCTTTCTCTCTTCCTGCTCCAGATCTGCCTTCCTGTCTGAGCCCAGCTCTGCTTTTGCCACCCCCAGTCCTGGTGGTTAGAAAATATAAATCATAATGAAAACTGTGGGTTTGAATGCCTTCAGGCTGAGAAGAGCATTGGATCCAGGTGCTTCCCAACACTAAGCAAGAATGCCAGCCATTATGCTTATTCCCAGTGGCAAGCAGAAGTGCCACCAATAAGGGTCACCTTCTCATGCTGGCAGCTACAGTGCTTTGTGGTGAACTCAGAGCTATGCATACAGGCAAAAACAGGCTGGAAACTGGTGGATTTCAGGTTTCTTCATGCTAAAAGTCTACATTTTGAGGAAGTTTACATGTGCCTACTTTCTCAGTGCATTCCCTTCATTTCCTGCATGCCTAGGGAACTAGGGAATACAGGTACTTTAGAACTAGGCTGTGCTGAAAAGAAGGTGTTTTGGACTGCTTTCTGGAGGTAAGGCACCTACATTTCACCAAAATCCAGTTTCAAGCACTTTGACTCTCACTGAAAGTTGCTAGTAAAACAGATACCCAAGAGCTTTATGTCCCAATAGCAATAAAGTGTCTTGGTTTATTGGGATAGGAATTAGAAATGGCATTAGATGGAAATTTAAATGAAACCAAACTAAACATGGGAAGACAAATATTGTCATTCTTCCAGTGTGCTTCAAATTGTGTGTTTCATATCTGGTTTTGAGCCTTGGAGCTTAGGTGTTAAGGACAAAGGTATATACTGCCCCAGGAGAGTTCAACAAATCCCTTTTTCTAAAAGGTGGTTCATATAACAACCTAATTTAGCCCTGGTATAATTCTGCTGGTTTCAATCCCAAGAGTTTATTTTGCTTGCTGTGTGTTTCCAAGCTGGGAAGACTCATGAAACAATACGAAAAACACCTTTCCATGTGACAGCACCTCTCTATATTAAAGCCTAGGCATACACACAAGATCTGTGTCATATTTAGTGTACTGTGGCCCAGGGAACTGTAACTTTCAAGGGATCTCCCGAGATTAAGGCTCAAAACATACTACGTGACCTTGGGAAAAGCACTTAATCTTTCTCTGGCTAGGTGTATTGTATAAATTAAATACTGCCAGGGGATGTTCCAGGGCATTGGAATTCAATCCTCTATAAACTGTTGACATAATCCTTGGCATCAGTTTCGCTGAAGCCAACTGGCAGTGTCCCAAACAATTCCCTGCACAGCTCAGGAGTCAGCACAACCCAAGGCCATCCCCAGCAGACATGTAGAAGGCAGCCACTCTGCTTTGGAGGGAAACGCAGTGAACACAGGCTGATCCATGCCAGTCAGCCTCTGTGCTCAACAGCGAGCCTGGGCATGTTTTGTTGACTAGTACAAACACAACCAATACACCTAAAATGGGGATAATGTATCATTTCCTTTATAAAGTGCTTTGTGATTTAAGCACGCAGTATAACTACCGTTATAATCCTTGCAGACACATAACTGGACTACCCGTAAGATTAGTTGAAAGCACTTGTAAGTAAAGGTGTCTTTCCCCTCTCAGAGCACCATATAGGGAACAGCTGCCAGAAAATACATCCTATAGGAAGCTCATGCTCACACCTAGAGGTAATGCCTGCCAGAAAAAAAAAAAAGGAAGTAGCATGGTGGCCTATGGGGACAAGATTTCTAATTTCCTGCTCTTTGGAAGTGCAGGAGAAAAGATGTTTACGCACTGCACTGCTTCCCTCCCTGTGAGAGCAGGGTGGCCTTGTCCATCTCCAGAGATCCTTTGCTTTAGCTGGCACGCTCTATACCACCTGACAATCTTGCCATGGCCATAGGAGCCAGGCCACCTGTGCTTGTGTGATGGACGTTAAGAGGCCACCTGTGCTTGTGTGATGGATGCGCTTTCAGCACTGGAACAGCTTTGAGCCAAGCATCCTCTTTTCCAAAAAGGGCTCAGCTGAAGAGCACTTGGTGATGCTGCAGATCTGCTCCAGAGTTCAGTGACCAATAACCTGGAATTCATGCAAGAGGAATGGAAAGAAGGTAGAAGCAAAAAGAAAGCACCCTCCTCCTTCTAGAGCCACTGCTTCCCCTCATCCTTGCCAAGTATGCTGGAGCTCCTCACCCTGTTTGAGCCTTTCACTTGAAAACATTTTGCTTACTGATCCTTTGAGATGCACAAACAATTGGTGGCTCCTCCAACTGCTTTGGACTTCAGTGGGTTAGGAGCTGGGTTCAAAATACAAGTCGTATTTCATCCACCATATTTCAGCCCTCGGTGAAAGGCAGTCACTTATGGAATGGGATGCTGAAGCTTTGTAACAACTCATGCTGGCATTATTTACCAGTTTCAATAGTCGAGGGCTACATTTTTGGCCAAATGATTGCCAACACTAAGCCTCTTCTGTTTGCTCTTCCTGAAACAGCAGGCTCCATCACTTCCCCACACTCCTCCTGCCAAACAGAATAGAATTGGTTACTCTTGATTTAAATTTGTGCAACTTTGTAAAATGCATACATGTATTTGCTTACTAATGTAGGATAACATGCTGTACAGTACAATACTGATACATTCAACGGAAACAATCCTATTTTGGAAACAGGCTACTCTGAGACTTTTGTTCACAGCAGCTTACACACAATTTCTTTCAGAGCTGTTAGCTCATACCTCTATACATCCTCTGTATGCATTATAGCCCACAGCTGGAGCTGTTTTGTATGCAATACTTTCTGTGTAAAAAAACAACAGAAAATGGAACTGGTGATTATTATGGCAGTTCTTTTTCTAAGATTTTGGAAGAAACCAATCTTTGACAAAGGGAAGTGCTCAGCTATGTTTTCACCCGGTAAACAATTGCCTACATGTTCACTAGCCCATTTTACAGAGGGGACATGTTTGCAAGAGGCTTTCATCCTGAAATCATGCCCTCTGCATAGATGATTCTGTGGGTTTCATCATCCACTGCTCTCTCATCTCATTTCTGAAAGAAGGAATAAAAATATACTTGCATATTTGGAAGGACCAACTTCCAAGGAAACATTACTGCTGCTTCTCTGACAGAATGGTTCAGCCAGTAGAGAACTGATGGGCTGGCTGTAGCAGAACTTACTCTATTATCACACCTCTCTCCTCTGATGGCAATACAGAAGTAAATAATGGCCCTACAAAAGAATAGTTTTGGCACTAGCTTTGTATAAAAAAAGAGGATGCTTCATTGCTCTCAGTAATTATTAAATGAGATGGATTATTAGCTACTAGGCTACATTTTTAAGGCTTTCTTTTGGCCAAGTGCCCCTGCAGACTATCATGAGTTGTCCAACTCCAAACCCCTCTTCTGCTCACTATTCCAAAGCTGCAACTTTCTACAGCATTTATAAACAGCTGCACTTTTCAGAAAGGCAGAAATGCTCTCAAATTTAGCTACACATTTGGCAACATCTGTCTCAGATGTTCACAAGACTTCAGACACAGCCTCTCCCACCTCTTAAATGGAATTGCTTTTGACTGACAGAGCTTGAATCTACACCCTTGACTCAGCTCTTTCCACAGACAAACCACTGCACAGGAACATAAAATATGTGGCCACTTGGTACTAGGTCACTCTTGCAGTTGTTGGTACCTGCCCTTCAGATTTCTCAGAGGAAAGTAACCCCTGCTTCACACTGTTCAAGGCCTCTTTTGTTCTGGTTTTAATCCTGTGTCAAGCCATGGGCTTATTTGACTCCTGAACTGCTGTCAACAGGGATGATGCCACTTACTACCATTCACAAGAGATTCAGCACCTGCAGGCTCAAGCCATGAGTCAAGAAAGACAATTATGAGAGAGTAATTTATGCACAGAGCAGGAAAAGCAAGTGGTAGTATGTTGGAGTAAAGACAGTATTATTCAGAGAAAAGCCAGTGAGGTGAGGGCGACTGTGTTGTTAAGTAGATACAGGAGAAGAAGGAGAGAATGTAGGTATATAGGCTAAAACCAACTCCACTTTCATTCTTTAAAAAATAACGTGAAACAAAAATGTGTTTTGATTTTTCATGGAAAAAGAAGACACTTGGTGCAAGTCACAGTATTTTCATGAAGCATGAAGATGAAATTACGCCACTTGTTTTTAATGGACAAACTATTTCTACTAGCTGTGGAAGAGGATGGGCTGGGGTGCTGAACTGGAAGTGGCTGGCCCAGCAGCCCCCAAGGGGAGGCCAGCCCTGGGGGGACAGGTACCAGTTACCGCTAGGCTTTGGGAAGGGCATCAGCAATGCACCAGGGCCAGCCGTATCCGGCAGCCTCAGAGGCTTTTACTTCTCACTACCTCCGATGAGGGGGGAGGACGAGGCAGAGGAGGAGAATGGCTTGCTGAAGGCAAAGCATAAATATAAACATATCTCAAAGCTTCTGGCTCCCTGTTGGACTCTGTGGGCGACAATGCCCAGGGAAACTCGGGATCAAGGTTGCCGCTGACACCCTGCCCCGCACCATGAAGGCAGCACAAGGCCTGCCCTGGCTTCACTCCGTGCCGGGCGCTCTGGAGTTCCTCTCGACCCAAACGAAGCCATTTCCTAGTATTTCTCAAACTTCAGCTCCAGGGAGCCTGCACAGAGCTCGGGAGCCGCCAGTGAAGCGCTCAGGCTTCAGAGGCTGAGAAAGGGGCCGCCAGCTCCAGCCGCAGCCGTGCAGCGGGTCCGCCATGTTCGCTGCCCCACCCGCTGAGTGTCCTCAGGGCCGCCCCCTCCCCTCCCCAGCGACTCCCGGGGATTTTTTTTTTTTTTTTTTTTTTTGCCTGGGTGACTCCAGACCGGGACGTGAGGCCAAGCGACCTATCCAGTTTTCGGCATTATGTCCGCCTCCCCTTTGCCTTTCACGTCAAGCACCCCAACTCCCCCCCTACCCCCCCGCCCCGTGGCGGCGGGGCCGGCGGCGGCGCAAGGCCGCCATCTCGCGGCTAGGAGCGCGGTACGCGCCGCCGCCGGCAAAATGGCCCCCGCGGCCGCCCGCCCTCCCGCCGCAGCAGGCGCCGCCCGCCGCCGCGCACAGGGATTGCGGGAGCCGGGCTGACGGCACGTAAGCCTGCGTGTGAGGAAGCTTCGGGTCAGGGCGCACAAGGGCTAAGCAGAGAGAGGGAGAAAAGAAGTGATAAAACCCACAAAGGCGAAAGCTACGAAAGTGC
This sequence comes from Sagittarius serpentarius, assembly GCA_034782735.1. Classification (NCBI taxonomy): domain Eukaryota; kingdom Metazoa; phylum Chordata; class Aves; order Accipitriformes; family Sagittariidae; genus Sagittarius; species Sagittarius serpentarius. The sequence continues at coordinate 31,175,124 of JAVKLA010000027.1, read as the reverse complement.
TTCTTCGGGTAAGTGGTGCCGGGTTGTGCCCAAGGTGGGCCGCGAGAGCGGCCTGCTGGTTTTCATTCGCCTGAGACAAGCAGATCGGCCTTTCCACCCCCCCACCCACCCCCCGAAATTAACATCTTCCTTGAAACTTTAGTAAGGGGCGTGAATTGAAAAAAAGATTAGGGGAAACTTCAAAACTGTAAAGGCAAATCTATGCCTGATGGGTAGAAGAAGGACTTTCTGGCTCTCTGTTGGTTTTGTAACAGCCAGACGCATTCCGGTGTTACTTCAGAGCCTGCAGATGTCAGGGTGTAGGGAGAGGGCTGCTCCACCCTGTTTCCCTGCCAAACAATTTCTTTGAAATTTCTCATACCACTTGCCTGCCTCAGACTGAATTTCAACTTGAAATTTTCCCAAAAATAGTTCAGCCAGGACCAGAACTCATTAGTGGTGAAAGACTTGTTATTGCCCATGTTAAAATCACATACAGTCATTTCATACCATCAAAACACAAATTTGTGCAAACTAGATTGTCTTGATGCTTTGAGGCATGGATTTGGCAAGGAGCCAGGGATGTAACTTTAGCCCAAACTGTTAAAATGTTAAAAGCTGTAGAAAATCTTCCTCTCAGTAGGGACATTTTAGAATTTGGCAGCTAAAATCTTTGAAGATGCGTTAAATTCCAGCATAGGACCACCATGGACAAAGGAGACTTTTCTTGTCAGTGCTGCTTGTGGCTGCTGCAGGCTGTGGCTGTATTGTTGGGTGCCTCATGTCACTCCCATGTGGTTTGTGTGCCTAACTGCCCTTAGTGATGGCTGACAGAGAGAGTGGCAGCTCATTGCCATCAGCTCAGGATCCGTTACACACTCCACTCAAGCAGAGGTGGCTATCACACAGTAGATGTTTCAATTCCACTTCTGACCCATACAGGTGTAGATAGGAGGCCATGTGGTGGGTTTGTTTTCCATTTGTTCTCTAAAAACCTGGGCAGTTAAACATTCACAGAAGTTAGCATTAAGCTCACAAAGCCACATAAACCACTCCAGACACGGAGGTTGACTGTGCAACCATCAGTCCACACCTTGTGCATGTGCATTAAGGTATGTTTGTACCCCAGGCTTCTTGCTTCAGTTGGACGGGGTTATGTCTGTGGTTCCTTCCATGTCATGATGACAGAAGCCCTGGGCATGTAAAGATCAGTGTCTAGCAGTCCAAGTGAAACCAAAGTGACACAGCCAGGGAGCCATACAGCTTAGTATTGTTCAGTGACTGAGCATCAGGAGCTCAGCATGGAGCCACATTGCAGTCCTGACTTTCGATAGCTGAGCATGCCACCTTTTCTCACTGGCTCGGGAGGCTCGTATTCTTCGTGTGTATGAGCAGGACAGGTAATTTTGCAGTCTGTGAGATGTCAGATGTTTGCAAACCTACGGTGTGCATTAAGAACCCAGCATTTTCTGCTGTTAAAAAAGAAAAAAGTGCATCTCCAAAATAAAAGACATCACTGTAATTCATTCAAAATTGCCTTTTATTCTCAGTTTGCAATGAGCTCTGCTACTAAGACCTCACTGACTTGCCCCCCAGGACATTTGAATTCTGTCAGGGAAGCCAGCTTTCACCCACTGCAAGCACACAGCAGTACAGTCTTAGAAATGTAGGCCAATCCATCCCGCTTCTTTTCCACCGAGAAATAAATCGGACACCAGCAGGGATTTCACTTTCTCGGTGGCAGAGCCCACTTCTGCCAGAGCCGCAGCAGCCGAGGAGCTCCTTTCCCTGCGCTGTCGGAGACCACCACCTGCTGGGGGGTTCGGCTCTGTTCTGCCAGCGCTTGCTGCTGCAGCCACATGCCCTCCCATCTAGCCTCTCTCTTTTCAGGCTCATGGCATTTGTATCTGCATCACACAATTTCCATCTGTCTGCACAGCAAGCAATTCTCTGGAGCTAACAAATGCGCAGTTTATAGTTGACAGCGCACTGCTTTCTTGCAGCCAGTCATGGTCTGCTCTCTCCAGCAAGAAGCAGGCAGAGACCATAGCTGTTACATCCCGTTTTCCTTACTCCTCAAGCGACCTCAAGCGATTAATTTTGAGGACTTTTGACTAAATTTACATGAAAAGAATCCTTCCCTTCCTTCTTTTTTTATATGCATTTAGTTGTGGTTTTGGTTTGTTGGGTTGTTTTACTATTTCTGCTGCAGTTTTGGAGTTCACTGGAGGTGCATGGGTATCAGGCAGCATTGCTATAGCTGCAGCAGGCAAGCAGCTTATCTGGAGGGTCAGGAAAATCACAGCTTGTGATTACCCTGGTTTCTTTTAGTGAGGACGCAATGCCAGGGCAATGAAAATGAGCTGCTGTTTGTCACTGGAAGTATTACAGGTTTGGGAAGTGACTATGCCGTGTTTTTTGGGAGACTGCCTTGTGTAGATGGATAAGAAGAAAATAATTTTCAATTTGTGTGAAGTTAGAGATGGACAAACTGAAAATGGTAGCAGAGCTCTGGAAAACCTCTGGAGTGGATTCTCTGTAAGGGCCAGCAGGGTGGAGAGGAGACACAGCAGATGGTGGAAACATTTGCTTGTATAGGTTTGGCTTCTGGGATTGATTTTTCCTATGAACATGGCAACAGTTTCAAGCCCTGAAACCCAAGTTTTTAGTGAGCTGCAGGTTTTGCTTTATGTACAGTTGTGACGCACATGAAAACACTTCTTCAGTTTCAAGAACAGCTTAAGTTGGCTATGGGAAGGTAGTCCAAACATGCTTCATAGGGCATGTAATGAAGACCCTAACAATCCTATATCTAGACCAAACTAACAACCAGAAAATGCTGTCAACCGACCAGTTTCCTTTCAGACAAATTCATATCATCCTGTTACCATGCAGTTCCCATGACAAATCAGTAACATGCTGTGGAGAGAGCTCCTGAGAGTTCCCATCTTGCCTGTTCAATAGCACAAGAAATTTCTCTGGGAGTGTCTGGTGGGGAGGCCATTTCCACTGTAGCCTGAGACTGGCTAAACCGCAAGGCTTCCGGAAGAAACTGCTGCTCCAGGACATCCCACAGATCAGCTGTCTAAGCAGAGTGAGTCTTTCTCCTTTACTTCAGTTTGCAGTGAGATTCAGCAATGCTCATGTTTCTGCCAGGGCTCACTGAAAGGAAGGCCTGCAAGGATTTAACTGTCAGTTTGAACTGATTTTGTGCTGACGCTTTCTTGGACCCACAGGATATAATTTCTGGTTAGCTGTAGCCTTTCCTGCATGCCAGCACATTTAGTGGTGGCTTTCTGTGTCTCTGAGACCTCTAGGTTTTAATTTCTAGTAAAATAAACTATTTCTTATTCTTCTTTTTTACAGAATGAATCAATAAATGACTGGAGCTCCAATGTCAGGCATCGCTGTACAGTACCTAGAAGCCTGAACTGGCAGCAGTGAGGAGTTTCCACCTGCAGGACTCGTCTCACCTTCTACTTCTGTTTCGCCTTTGGCTCATCCAAATGTAGTACCTCTGGGGCAGGAGCTGACTTTTGCCTTGTGGTCATCTCACACCCACGGCAAAGTGATTCCACTCCCCAGGCTTAAACGAAAGGGCTTCTGATTCATTAACTTGTGTAAATAACCCCATGGGAACCTTGAAGCCTAACTGGGGTGAGAGATGCCACATTACCAAACAGCCTGCAGGCTATGTGATGGCTAGCTCACTGGCACAAAATTACGGGGTGGCCTGGGCTGATCTTAGCCATAGCCTGCTGCTGTGTATCCAGCCAGGAGGTCTGTGGGGTTCTTTCCAAATTTTCTGATTTTCTGGTTTGGCAGGGTTCAGCTTTTTTGATAAAGTTTCAACCTCAGTTGACAGACTAAACCAAAATACGGTCAAAGCAGACCAGAAATTATAACTGGAAAGAAATGTTGGCAACTCTGAAATAAATACCAGGTTTGACCTCTTTTTTTAATAAAAGCAAGAGATTGATTTCTACCTTACTTCCCACCAGGGCAGCTAGCAAGAATCAAAACAGTGCATAGCTCGGACTAGAGATGCATAAGCACAGGTAGGAGCCATATATTGAGCAATGTTCAGCGTATATCCCGAGGGGCTGGAAGCAAGCCTTCAGCTGAGGCTTCAGGGTACTGCTGTCATGGAAATTAGAAGTAGTTACGTTCCATCTCCACCATAAGTGATAAACAAGCCATGGAAGCCGTAAGGTTGAATTATGTCATTCTTGCGCACGCTGTGCTTCTTTTAAGGCTTTGAAATTTGTACAACTAGCTTTGGAAGTTAGCGTGCAGGTGTTGCATGCTCTCAGCTACCTATGCGTTTGTTAACTTCTCAGATGTCACGTGAATGGCCTGCTCTCTATCTCCTCCTCTCTGTCTTTGACGGCCATATAGGCTGTGACAAAAATACAGCCAAGCAAACACTTTCCTGCAGGTGTAAGCTCTCCTGATTATAATTCCTGGACACTGTTAACAGGCTTCAGTAAGTTTGGAAACAAGCATAAAACACAGATTTCTCTGAACTTCCAAACTTTGCAGTTTTTACAGCATGTTATGTTTCTGGCAGGAAATCTGGATGAGATGCCAAGTTGGTAGAAAATTCAATATCCCACTATAAAATGTTTATTGTTTGGCATGTGTATCTAAATGCACCTTCCTGTTGCTAAGTTAACATGATTAAAAAAATCCCCCGAGAATCAATCATCCAGCTGCAGAGTTCAGTGAAATGACTTTCAATAAACAGTGCAAGCATGAGGGGAGCCGTTCCTGCCAGGGCCTCAGATCCAGAGTACCTCCCAGTATCTTCTGCAGGACCTCAGTATTTCCTAATGTCTAGAACCTTTAAGTAGTCACAGGACCGTTACTAAAACTATGACAGGACACATCATTTGCTTTCACAGTATAAACCAGGAAGATATAAGCTTGATCCTACCCTAACAAAGCCAGATCCTTAGTAGTTCTTATATCACAACCATAGCAATAACTAAATGACAGACATCAGATTTCTCTGTCCCCAAATATGTGCTTTAATAATTTTGAAAAAGTATAAAATTTGCGTGTGCATTTGTAAACCATGTATGTGGCTCAGTTTCACAAAACAGTGCATCTTCTCCTACTAGGTAAAATATTTACATTACAGCATTACTAGAACTATAGGGTTGTAAATGATTAGCTTTACAAATATGCTGTCCTCATTCATATCCTATGAGGACACGCTAAAACACCTCCATTATATAGTTTACAAAAATGCCAAACTAGTGTATAAGTATACTTCATGGTTAAATGATATTATTATTCCATGAGTAGGAACTGTGTGATCTTCCTTACATTAAAATAAACCATTTTATACCTGTTTGACTCTTATATCCAAAAATACCTGCTCGTTTGTAGAAACTAAAATAAGTTTTGGTGAGCCTTTTCAAAAGTATCCTTGGTTTCCGTTCGTTACCCATTACTGCAGAAAGCCTTTATATAAACAGTAAGTATCTTAATAGAGGAGACTTGACACTGTGGGCTCCAGAAGGCTCACCCATAGATGTGCAAAAGGAGCTCTTCCACGAAGCTGCGATGTCTTGCTGGACAGGCTAAATCATCACCAGCCATTGTGACTGCCCCACCTCCGGGTGTTTTTTAGTCTGGGTGCCTTCAGGAGTTCCCACCTGCCGTTCAGTGTCTTGGGCCTTGCTGAAACATGTTTGATTGAGGAGCGGTCCCATGACAGCAACGATCCTGTAGCCTGCATGCTGCTCACAGGAGGTCACCGATGACAGTGCTTTTGGTCCTGTCACAGTCCCTTTTTATGTGTCTCGAACCCCCCATAGAGCACGGCACATTAAGCAATCAGCTGAGCAAATTAGGCCCAGGAGCGCAATAGAGCATACTGCAGATAAAGACAGCAAGCTGCTGGGAAAGCTGCGTGTGTGACCTTACGCAGCATTTGTCCTTTCATGGCTGGCTGAGGGCAGCGATACTCTCTCGAGGACAGCTGCACGCTCGCTGCTGGGGGGCTGGTGCCAAGCCGCTGGAATTCTGCCACTGTAACTAATGAACTCACTTAGGAGCCTCTGAATTAACTTTAACATTTTGCAAAATGCATTTATTCCCAAATGCACTGGTAAGGATGTCCAGCTGGTCCGGATACACAAGACTTCACAGTACACAGACTACACAGCCAAAGGTTAATAAAGCTAAGGTAAAAACTTAGAATCACATTAATTCTTAGAACCGTTCACCAGATGATGCAATTTTCCACCAAATTAGCAGCAGATGAATTATCAAGTTTCTGCTGTCTTGTCTGACATAAAACCCATGCTTGAGGAAAGGAAGAACCTTTATACATTGTAAGGATGCTAGAGAACACGCAACTGGGGAGCACTGCTACCTCACAGTTAATCAGCTGAGACAACAAAGTGATGCAAAGAATGCCCCTCTTTCACGCAAACTCAGATTCAGCTAAAATACTCACCCTAACGGTCTTTGCCAAGTTCCCTAAATGCTGGCTGTGAGAATGATCAGTAAGTACAGACCGTGAAAATTGACTGTGCATTTAGTCTGCTGTGTGCTTTTAGAAATCTCTCACAGTGCAGTTAGTACCTGGATAAGGTCCTTTGTGACAATCCAGTCCATTTCCGTGGCACCAAACAGGCACTAATGCCTGTGCAAAAGAGCACGTAGGTAGTTCTGTTCAGCTCCAAACAAGCAAAAAGCACTCTGCAAACACAGGATGCTGTGAAAACCAAAGGGAGTTTTGATGTTGACTTTGACGAGCTGTGGTGGGTTGACCGTGGCTGGACACCAGGTACCCACCAAAGCCGCTCTATCACTCCCCCTCCTCGACTGGACAGGAGAGGGAGAATATAAT
>JAVKLA010000027.1:31150330-31168180 GCA_034782735.1 Sagittarius serpentarius | reverse complement strand
GAGCACCTCCTCCCCCTCCTGCTGCACTGACCTGGGGGTCTGCAGAGATGTTTCTCTTACATGTTCTCACTCCTCTCCGGCTGTGGCTTCTGCGCCCCGGTACTTTTTTCCTTCTCAAATCTGTTATCCCAGAGGCGCTACCACCGTCGCTGGTGGGCTCGGCCTTGGCCAGCGGCAGGTTCGTCTTAAAGCCGGCTGGTGTTGGCTATATCAGACACAGGGGAAGCTTCTGGCAACTTTTAAAGAAGCCGCCCCTTTGGCCCCCCCCGCTACCAAAACCTTGCCACGTAAACCCATTACACGAGCAAAAAAGCAGACTCTCCACATGACAGACTCACTCCATGGTGGAGAGAAAGAGGCCTCCTGGCCCTCCTGCTGCTCCCTGTGGGTAAATTCACATGTGTGTTTTGGCTTCTGCCTAAAGCAAAGGCTTTAAAGATTTTTACCTTTATTCCCTGATATAACTGCTTCCTTAGGTACTTTGCCAGTAGCTTCCTTGGAATTTAATGTACCATCTTCAGCCTCACGTTGGCAGGATTCCTCAGTTCTCTCTCAAAGCTCATCAATAGAGAGGTCCATATATTTGTAAAACGTTACGGTGCTTTAGGTAAGTGAAAAAGTGAATAGCAGAAGGTGGTCTTACGTGTAACACTGTCTCTACGTGATTATGTTTATCTTTCCAGAGGGAACCAGCAGTACCTGTTGTAAATTCACGCAACAAAGGAATACTTCCTTTCCTGCTCTGGCTACACCAGAAAATAAAGCTAGGGTGGCTGGCTGGAAAAAAGGTGGAGACACAGGAGTGCCCGTAAGCGAAGTGGGAGAGAAGCTCACAGCATTTAGTGTGCTCAGACTGAGAGAAGAAATAAAATTACCTACATCAAGAGTTTTGAAGAACTGGTGTATAAAACTGCTGTTCCAGGAACAGAGATTTTAAAATTTAGGACTGCTCCAATCTGACAGCAGAACAGTAAGCACCGTACCCATGCTTATTAAAAAGACAAAGATTATCTTGGCAGTCAGAGGCTTATCAGTCTTTTTACAATCGTAGGCAACCTTTAGAACAAATTTTCAAGAAAAGAGTAATTAAGACCTGAAGGTAAGTAGAAAACAATGTAGATAACATGATTAGGGCAAACTCAGCTGGTATCTCTTGTTGATTTTCCAGGCATAACTCATTTACCTGGATGCTAAACTGACGAGCTAACTTGCTAAGCCAGGTTCATTTGATCACTTGTGACGATACTTGGCTTGGACTGGACAAGATACCCTTAGAACTGGGTATCAAAGTGAATAAGGAGCCAGCACAAGTCAACTTGGGCAAAGAATTACTGAGTGGGAAGGAAATCAATATAGGAATTCCTCAAGGTGTTGGGCCTGATCCTCTTAAAGATTTTCATGTATTACCATGGCACATGCTAAGGAAGTTTTGAAGTATTGTCAGCATGGAAGAGGGATGGAATATTAAAAGCACTGCGTGGCACTGGTGACTAAAGCAGTGGAAATAAGGTGGCATTTGCTAGGGCAGAATACAAGCCATGTATGAGGGTAGGAGCTATTTGGATATTAGAAGTCAAAACCAAACAGTTATTAAGGCTTCTTTATCAGTGGTACAGAAAGAAAAGCACTTCTGGAAGTTCAGTCTTACTACTTGAGACAGCGACCTGGAGTGAATCACCCGTGGGAGGTGTCTCTCCTGTGCACTCAAGAGGTAGCTGTGAAACCTACTGCTCAGTCAGCTAAAAGGTATGTCAGATCAGTCAGACCTTAAGAAGAGCGTCTGCTCCAAAAAGGCCACCCATAGCTCGGAGAGGGCTGCAGCGAGGAAGGAATGAGGGTAATAGTTGATCATATGACTGTGGTGGGATGGTTGTGAAAAAGGCAAATAGATACTTTATGTATCTGAAGAGGTCTTTCTAAAGCAGAGTGTTGACGTATTCCCGGACACGTATACCCAGAACTCATCTGTGTGCAGTTCGGGCAACCTGTGCTCAAGGAAGAGGAACCCAAGACTGCACCATGTGCAGAGAAAGCTGCAACCGTCAATGCGAGAATGGAAAATATGTTTTATTAGCAGTGCCTAAAGGAACTGGGCTTGTTTAGACTCACAAAGTGAAGGTTGAGGGGAACCCTGTTGCCTTTTTAAATGTATCAGAGCAAAGGAAGAGCTTTTAAAATTCTTAACATGATGCTGGTAAAGGATCATAGTCTGGTTAAGAATAAATATGAACTCAAACGACAAAGTTCTGTAACTATCAGAGCAGTTGGTATTGCCCAACAACCATTTTCAAAATGTTGCTTGGTGTGTTTGTAATCCAGGGTTTTTCTGGTTTGGGCTTCTCTCCAAGATAAATACCATAGTGAAGAGGCCTACAGAAACAGGAATTTTTCACTATTAATAAGACCCTTATAAGGAGATCCTACAATCTCCTCTGTATTTCTGGTTCAAGCTTCGATGTTGTACATTCTCCAGCAAGTTCTCAGTATCAGCCTATTAAAGAAGTTGTAATCGTAAAGGTTATTTTCTGATAATGGGTGAGTTTTGCTGAGCTGCCAGTCTTGCCTGAGAAATACTTACCAGTGGCTTACTCCCAGGAACTCCTGTGCGCAAGAGGCAGATGTCAGGGGAGTTCTGGTGCTTGGGCCACATACACAGCAAGGTGACAGACGTTAGAAATCCTTGGTAGGCAGTAAACTGGTATTTGTCTGTGACAACATAAATGAAAGGGTAAATTTCCAGTCCGTTTAGATTCTCCTTTACCTTAACAGTCGGGAGATGCTTTACAAATAAGCCTGTGTTGGAAGCTGAATGAGTGAATGATGCTTCTTGACTGGTTGCAAACATGTCGACTTGCGGCTGTCATTAGGAATCAGCCCCACATCGTTAGTCTGATTTCAGTGTGTGAGAGGTACTTCATATTGTGCTGGCATTTTTACAGCATCCTTGGATGGAAATCTGCAAGTGCAAATGAAGTGCAGGGAAGAACAGAAGCATATTAAAAATTTGCTTTAAAGAATTGCAACTGAGTTCTTTTCAGGAGCCTTTTAAGATCTTAATTTCAGTGGTACATGTGGTGCCTAATGTTGAATTAAAATCTAACATACAAGCAGATTAGAGTTGTGAATTCAAAGTGGTTGTCACAGATCGGGAAGCGAGGACTGTGTCCTCCCGGCAGTACAGCCCAGTTGGTCCTCTCCCCTGGTATGGGGAAAGTCAAGGATTTACAAAGAAAAAGAAGATGGAGCCAGACTCTTCTCAGCGGCACCCAGTGAACGGACAAGAAGGAATGAGCATAGATGGAAATACAGGAGATTCCCCTTAAAGGTAAGAAAAAAGCATTTTAATGTAAGGATGACTAAACACTGGCACAGATTGCCCAGGGAGGTTCTGGAGTCTCCATACTTGGAGATGCATCAAAACCCAACTGGACACAGTCCTGAGCAGCCTGCTCTGGCTGACCCTGCTTGAGCAGGGCATTGGAAACAATCTCCAGAGGTGCCTGCCAGCCTGGATTGTTCTATGATTCTGTGAAAGGTAGTGAAATCCCTAGGTGAGCCAGGTTTTTCTGCAGAGACTGGTGGGACCAGTGTACATTTAACATCAGTTCCTTACATTTTGCTACCCTTAGTCCTGTAGAACAGAATCAAAAACCAAATGTGCAGGAACAGGAGTGATGGGGTTATGTGGCTTCCCTAAGCAGAAATCTACCTGCATCTGCTGAGGGATTATCTGCTGTCAGCTAGGGTGTTAGGTAGATACCCAAGAGACATTGTACTCACCACCCCGCACACAGGGGCCGAATCACATTGTGTGTGCTAGGGCTGTTCTGAACGAACTCTGTGTGTCTCAGGGCTAGGAACAGGAGTTTAGGAAAAGCAACTAGGTTTCTCCATCTTACGCAGTGATTCATAATCAGTTGGGTAGAAAATATATAGCAAGTCAAGTTTGGGGGCTTTTCTTTCACTGAAGTTTATTTTGTTTCAGCCCCAAAACTTCAGATTAACTTGGCTTCAAATGAATGAGTCTGCCTTCCAGGGTCAGAGTGGAGGCTTTTTCATCGTTCAGTTCCTGTCCCAGTGATCCCTCCCCGCCCAGGGAGCCTCTGACTGACCAGAGGAGGAGAAGAACTGGGTCTTCAGGGGAAAACATAATAGATTTTTTCCCCTGAAATTCTGATAGGGTATTGTTTTGCTGGAACTAAAAGTTCTTGTTTGAGGATGAGGTAGCTCTGAAAGGAAGGGTGAATGGGACGGGATGCAGCAGAACAAATCATTCAGTTCACTGTTGTTTTTCCATCACCCTGTTCCCCAAGCACCATGGACACATGGGCAAGTGTGTCTTGCCACCTGTAGGATGAAAGTCTGCAGGTTGGGTCATGTAAGAAGGACATCAAAATGCTATTTACATTGCGATTATGGGTCTGACTATATGAAAAGGAGAGGATGTAACAGAGTTCTGGACCACAAGGCCATATAAAGGCTGGGCTCTCAAGTTTTCAAGTGTTGTTCTTCATGGGTCTGTTGTTGATGCCAGCATCTCTGGGTACGTACTGGTGGCACAGTGACAGAGCTTGGCCTCTGAGCCATAATGGAGGCCCGAAGTGGAGTTTCCAGAACACTACTTCATGCTCTCTGTGCCATCATTTTCTGCACAGAAATATAAAAGAATATTCTGCCTGTTACACTCTTGTGCGATTCACAGAAACTCAGATATGCTCCTTCCCCACCTCACACAGCCCAGGCTCAGCTCTTACTCATGCAAGGAGGAGTGCCAGTGAAAAGCCTTGTCTGTCATCTTTAGATTTCTCTTTGTAGAGCTGATGGCTTAACGAGTGCGGTGATAGTGCAGGTTGCTCAGAATTGCTGTTGGGGGCATTATGAGAATGCAGTGAACTTTTGCAGCTTTCCTAGAAAGTAGGACAGGAGCAAAGAGGCAGTGACGAGCAGTTCTGCAAGGCAGTAAGAGGTGTGAGACTCCTCTGCGGGGGCTCTTCCTTACCGACTCATCTGAGAGCTGTACTCCCACTTTTCGTTTGAAAATGAACCTCTACCCCTCCCTTGACTGCAGTTGTCCCTAACAGTGTTGGCGTCACCTCTACACCTCTTTCTCTCACAAGCATGTGTGGGTGGTGCTAGCTTTGCACGTGAAAACACTGGGGCATGCTCAACCCTGCTCTTTTGTTCTGGTAGTGGTCACCATTGAATACACTTTCATTTATACTGTCAAAAATGTTTCCACCATAGCAAACATAAGGATCGAGACTGCTGCTAGGGGAAGTACTCCTCCTACCGTACAGTAACTAAAACCAGCCAGCAGAGCCACTGGTTGAAGGTGTCTGCTCTGGAGTGCTAGCAATTGCTTTGATATTGCTTTTTAAATACCCATGAAACAGTCTTTCATTACGTGTGAAATGAATCCATCAAAAACAGTGACAGGGGAACATGGATCAAACTGCCAGATGGAGGAAAAACCATACTTAGAAGACTCCTCGATAATCGTACTGAATGTTTCAGATGGGAGCACGTTGATTCACAGGAGGAAGCTGCTTTTCTGCTGTCCTCCACACAGGTGTACTGGTAGTGACAACATATTGCCACCCCGGGTGGGTGACAGCTCTTTGAAACACAAAAGGAAGGAGTAAAAAGACCTGGAAATTTTAATTCTGCAATTACTTACCCGTAGGTTAATTCAGTCCTTCATGCTTTCCATTGCCTTCCTCAGGAGTGGAACAAACAGTCTGGTTCTACAGATGAATGTGATGGCCAAGCCCCAACTTGACAAGTCTGGCGCTACCCAGAGTTAATGGTCTGAGTCCTAAATCCTGACTGCAGGCACATGACTTGCAGGGAGAGCCTTGGTGTAAAGCATCAACTCATGTAAATCTGTCATCTCCTGGAAAGTTCCTGAATGTTGCTTAGCCTTGATAGATGAATCCTGGAGGAAGATTAGAAGCAGGGATTCAAGGCATCTCTGGAATCACAAATTCCAGCTTCTTAACCCAAGGCCATTTGCTGTTCGAATGGGCACACAGGGAGCTGATAACAAAACTCAGCCCTTCACTCCTGCACAAACAGGATGGGGCGGCAACACACCCAGCAAGACCCAACAACATCTCACCTGAAAAATGAGTCAACAGATCAGCATTTTGAGGAGTGAGTGGAAATTTTCTGTTCCCAGGACAACTGCGCTAAGCAAGGCTGAAAAGTGATGTTTTCTGTTATTGTGGAAATGCAGTATAGTCTGCAGCACCCAGGATGGAGTCAGGCTGATTTCAGCATTACAGTCAGAGCTGACTTAATGGTAGTTTAATATACTTCTCAGTTGCTGTTGTCACTGCTGTTGCTTCACCTTGGCAGGGATGTTGCAGCCCAGTTCATCTTAGGCCAGGATGGTACCCTCAAGGATGAGCCCCTTCCAGAGATACCCACTGCAAGAAGCGATGTCACATGTAAAGAACAAGATCGGGGTTGTGATATCCAGCATGAAAAATACACAAGAACTCAATGGTAACTGGAGAGATATTGCTGTCCACAAATGTTTCATGGGTGTTTTATTTTCTCTAAACTATACAAATAAAAGGCATGATGCTGAACAAAGACCTGCTTGTTTTAGGCACTGGAGCAACGACTAGCCTTTATGCAAAGATTAATCCTTAAGTAGGGAGGTGTGGGTCTCTTTTAACACTGCTTGGCTTTTCCACAGGAGGTTTTATACTTATAAGTGACTGTTCCTGCTCACACAGAAAACTTCAGTCTCTTCATCTGCTTCCCGGGAGACTTCTGAACTTGTCATCAACCTGATCTCCCAGCCAGAGGAACACTTCCCCACTGTGCAATGAAAATTTATCAGCTTGTCCTTCAGCATGTCTCAACAACTCAGAGATTATTAACTCATCTTTCAAGTGATTAATACTCCTGGGTGTTTGAGAGGCATAACTCTGGTACTTGTGAGGTGCTTGGAGGCCCTGGAAAAGAAGGCAGAAGGGGAATGCAAAGTGTGACAGTTTGGATCGAGAGTCAGACTGACCCCGCTTTTGCTAAAGTCCTGTACCCACTCCACCAGGGGCTCATTTTGGCTGGCCTCAGCAGGCGCCACAACACCAGCAGCGAGCAGCCCTTTTTAGTCTCTTTCCTTTGTATGACAATCCAGATCTGCGGATTCTCGAGGGAGTACATCTGAGAAGAAGTCATTTCACTTAGCGCTGCCTAATTATAGCCATGTTGACAGCTACAGTTGTAACTCCTCTGCTAAGAGATTTTTAGTATTCATCAGCAGGCTCCTCATTGGTCGCTGCAGAGTACCTGTCAGTCATGATAATTACTAATTTGTTTTAACTTGCCTCGGAAGCATTCCTAGAATTTATGGCTGTGCTGTGAGTCGGCACAGGCCTCATTATTCCCGCTTTGCCTTCTACTGTGACAGAGGTATGGCAGAAATGCAACATATATAAAGTCATCATGGCCTGTCTCTAAGACAAGTGATGCACTGAGAAAATGGATGACCATGATGCGTACGTGTTTGCACCACGTACAACGCCAGCAGCACCCTACTATCACATCACTCCTGGGATTGCTTTTGTGGCTCTGCCCGAGTGTTGAACATACACACTGATAGATGCGTATATATAATTTTCCAGGAGAGCTGGTCTGTCTGTCCTTGCACGTATGGCTGAGGCAGCTAATGGGGCTGCCGTGTTCAGGCCAAGCAAAAAAGAGAAAGGGAGGACAAAGGATAAAGACAGTATTTCACGGCCAGCCAGGCACGGGACCAGTGCTTTTGTCCGAAAGCTCTCATGTTGTATCCCTAAACTGAGACTGACTGCCTCGCAGGGAACAAAGTTGCTTCAGAAGATTGTCATGCCCCCCATCACAGCAGGGGATGTACACAACACTGCTTTACTGGAATGCATTGGTGCCAGTAAAGAGCACCCAGATCATGTAAAACACAGGGCAAGAGTAGCATGAGCACAATAGTTTGTGCTCTAATAAAGGGCTAATGTTCTAATCATAAAGTTGGAAAGGAAGCAACGTTCCGCCTCCCCCCCCCACCCCGTAACGCAGGGCAAGCATCGAGCATGCTTCACCCCAGCCTGCACCCCAGGACTCCTCCACCGCACATCCCTGCCACGGAGCCCAACAAGCCACTCCGGCGACTCTGCTGCCTGCGTGCTGCGCCCACAGGCCTCCCCCTCCACTCCCCACCCAGCTTTCTGCCTCCCACGGATACCAGGTGGCTTTCTGAGTCATGACGAACATGAATGAAGCTTCCCAGCTTGGTCTAGGAAAGCCCCTTCCCCAATTTTTGTCTCTGATTTCTGCACCCCCGTAGAACTGAGCCATGGCTGGCAGCCTGGAAAACACAGCCTCTTGAACTTTCCTGACTCCCCGCGCACGGCAGAAGAAGGGGATTCACATGCAGCACCTCAGCTCTGCTGTGCTACTGCTCTCAGGGGAGTTCCCAAAGCACGTATCATAAATGGCTTTTCAGTGTACAGCAGTTTCGACTGTCTCACAGCTCAGGAGCCTGTTACCCTTGTGTCCATCCTGACCGGAGGAGGGGGTTTCCACACACACCCTCCTCCAGGTCCTGAGCTTTTGGAGGTGCCCTGGGCACCTCAGTTTAGATGCAACAACTCCAGTGAGCAGATCATGAGGTTGTTCCAGGGGCTGGGCAAAGAGGGGTCACTGCCAGGGAGAGCAGGGTGACTGTGAGTGTGTGAGCGGCCCCGGTGCATTCATTCTGCCCAGATCAAGATTTCCCTCTGCCAGCACCAGTCCTTTGCAGGACTACCTGCGCCGTAGTCCCCATAGAGACCAGTCCCGAAGTCTGAAGCATTGTAGCCAGTAAGAATTTCTCAGTTTAGAAGAGGTTCCATAACTGTGCCATATTACAAATACACTAATAATTATTTTGGGTATGTATTGAAGCAGTAAGACTCTGCATGTTCCTTGCAGGAGGAGGCTGCTCCAGCAGCACCACTCTGGCTACTGGTGCTATTGTTTTAACTCAGAGACCCATCACGCAATCAGTTCTGCTGCTAGTCCTTGAATCCAAATAATCTCTCCTCCATCAAACAGAAACTTTAATTTGATGAACAGACAGATGTTTCAAAATGTGACCTTTCCAAGGTGAAGCACTCAGTGGATGTATTATTTATTGGTTTTCAATTTTTCCACAGGCAGACACATCTATTCCATCAGGAAGGTTAAACAAGAAGATGTTTAAAAATTCATCTAAGTGCAAATGCAGTCCTTAGTACTGTAGTAATTCTTTCTCTTAACTACGCATTAAAGAGCAAGATGTGGTTGTACTGGAGGATAAATGATAGCTTGTCTGAGGCAGGACTGACAGCTTGTAGCTATCCGCTGCTGGCTGCAGGTGCAGCTTAAATGGTCTCCAGCCCTTCCTCGGGCTCGCTTGCCGTCCATCTGCTCGCTGAAATTGGACTGTACTTTCCTTTATGCGTGGAGTACCTCTGTTGGTCTCACCCAGCAGCTAAGCTCACCTTCTTCGGAGGGGACGGCATCGAGGTGCTCAGAGGGGCTCCAGCCACCCTGGCTGACCTTGCAGGGGCCTCGCTGGACGGGGCAGGGCCTTGCGCAGGGGTGCAGGCAGAGGAAGGGCTCTTCGTTTTGGAAGCCTCCCTCTTCCCTCCCTCTGCGGGAGGAGCGGAGGTCACGCTGGGGGTCGCATTCAGACTTGGGTCTTCTGGCTCCTAAGGATCTTGATGACTGAGTGTGGCTAATTCACATGGTTCTTTTCTCTTCTTCCAGACCAATGTAACTTAAATTTTTACAGATTGGTTAAATAATAATTCCAACAGATGCAAGAAAAAAAAAACAGTAGTGGATTACGGCAAACCAGAAAAATTTGCTGAGAAATTAGCTCATTTGATTGGAAATAGTACACTATATGTCCTAGTGAATCCTTTAGAACTAGAAAAATGTGCATGAATAATGTAAATAAGAACAGTGGTTTGTACTTATCTTTCCAGGAAAATCAGCCCTGACAGCTTGTTGGATTTGCCTCTTCTGGCTGTTTGTGATGGTGACTTAGAAACACTTTCTGACTGACTGTTCAGCCAAGTAAAGAAGAATAAAACCAGTGTAGGCTCTTACATGTTCTGTTATAAAACCTGACAGTGCCTGGTCATAACACAACTCATTCTTCTCCCGTGCCAAACAGAAACCAGGCCCCTATGCAGACTTTGTTCCTGAGCTTTCGCTGCCGACGCCATTCTCTGATTTATGCTGTGCGACACAGAATCATTAACATGTGTTGAGCAAGTTTAAATTCCTTCATAATCGGGAGTAATGATTAACAGAGGATAAGAATAGTAAGTAAAAACTGCAGCCCAAGTGATAAAAATAGCCTTGCTGAAGCACTGGAGCTGGAAGACAGCAGAGCTCGGGGCTGCAAGACCAGGACCTCAGAGTCCTCCTCCTACGCCTCCTACATACGCATTTATAGTTTCTGCACAATGTGCCATTTAACACCCCATGCCGCATGAAACGGAGGTTTCTGCACCAGTAGAAGGATTTTTCCATAAGCTTTCTAGGCCCCAGAAGAAAGGGCAGGTTTGGTAGTGTTTGCATCGCAGGCATCACAGCCCAGGTCCACCACCTCGCTTTTGGCTACAGCAGAGCCCGCGCACAGGCAGCCAGGCTGTGGGTCTGACTGGGTCCCACACGGTTTTCTCGCCTACACTCAGCACCCATATCATCACCCATATCCTTCCCCCTTGACAAGAGTCACCCTGGTGCCTGCGGGCAGGTGGGTGAGCCCAGACCCTACACCAGGTGCCTGCAGCGCGGCACCCTGCGGGACAGGGTCGGCAGCCGTGGTCCTGGGGCAGTGCTCCGCTCCTCTCCCTTGAAGCCCTCTCAGATGCGCCAGCAGCACTCTGAGCACAAAGCACCGTCCCCCTGCGCTCCCAGAGCCCACAGCACAGCCCTCACCTTGCTGCTGGAGAAATCTTGGGGCACGGCCACATCCTGCTCTTTGGGCACATCAGTCTATGGGAGCCCAGCGGGCTGCACAGGGGACATCCCCGGGGCACGGGAAGGAGTGCCTGGCTCCATGTCTGCACTGCGAGTGGAACATGGTTAGCGGGGCACGGAAGATGCAGGGACTTCCAGTCGTCCCTTCCCACACTCTTAGCATGGGTGTGCAGGAAACTGAGAAGTTAAGCAGCTTGCTCTGCTATTTTTCCTCTCCCGTGACCCTGGCGACAGTGAGTAAGTGTAATGCCCATGGTATACTCCTATTACCATAGTAACTCAGCCAGGAGCTGATGATTGCACAAGTAGATGCTGAAAGGGAAAGACTGCCTAAGGAAGAAATCAGCTCTCTGCTACCTGGGTGCATCGTCCCTATCTGCACTCGATACTCCTTTGATGGCAGCGGGATTCCTCCGGCACACAGTCAGAGCAGATTACAGCTTAGGTCTAAGTCTGTGCTTGCAAGGCAATTTTCCCAAAGGATCCAACCATTTTACATCTAAATGAAAAATAACCCGCCCCTTATTAGAAGAGGCTGATTTTCAGCAAGGCTGTGCACTGGCCGCTCTGCATTTCTCCCACTCCCTTTGAAGCAAGGACATGGGGTGCAGCTCGAGCTGTGCCACCTGCAAGAACGCAGGCATGTCTGCAGCTCTCCGTCACGGCAGCTGCCCAATGCAAAGAGGAGGCCAACGTTGAATGTTTCAGCTGAGTGAGAGCGGCTGGAGGCTCCATGCACGGGATGCCCTTGGCAGCACAGTGTCTGACCTCAGAAATCTCTGCTCTAGCTCCGGTGCTGTGGGGTGAAAAGGCCTTCGAATGGACTGTGGCGATGAGGCAGCCCCTTGCTCCAGAGCATACTGTCTACCCGAAAACCTCACAACAGCAGCTAATATTTCATGCGTTTGCCTTCACAGTGCCCTGTGGGTTATGAAATCACTGTCACACCCACCAGACAGGCAAGTAAGGACTGAAATATTAAGAAGCCAGCCAGGTACCAAGGCCATCAAGAGGACATGTAGCAGGGCAAGGATTTGAAAGCTCATGTCTCAGGTGAATATAGTATGAGTTCATAGGTGATCTCAGGGTCACCCTTCCTTTTCTAAAGCAGTAAGATCAAAGAGGACTACTCCAGGTACATGGAGTTTTGTTATTCTTTTCCTCTTAGTTTTACCTGTTGGGTAGTAAGCCTTATAACAACAATAAAATAGCTGTTCTTCTAACATTCACCACTCTTTTTCAGGGGCATAAAATTTCTGCTCGGTATCTAAGGAGTGAGAGGGATGCCAAGGAGCAGGATGAGACTATTTTGGCAGCCATGGACACCAGCACTCTGTGAAGGCGACATTAGGTAGCGACCACCCTTCGAACTCCATCCTTCCCAGCAGCCCAGGACACCTCCCTTGGTAACACAGGAAAAAACATGACCATCACTGACATTACGCCATGGTGGGAAGTAGCAAAGTCCTGCCACACAGTCCTGCCTAGTTGCATAAAAATGTTTCAGGGAGATTTTCATAACCTTTCCACCGAGTGCTGTTAACAGCTACAAGGGCCAGGCTCAATTATGCAAGGTTTCCTCTTAAAATTTGTGGTCAGCAATAGCTCAAGCCTCTCTCTACCCCTACCTAGAAACCTGCAAAAGAGAAAACTTCTCTCTCCAGCAAACTTCTCTCAAGTCCTGAAGCCGCATAGAAAACGAAGATGTATATATTGTGGAGGAGAATTGGGAGCATTCATCTGGGAACACACAAAACAGAATTCATGTAGATGAGCTCTCTCTATATATTTATGTATATACATGTGTATACATCTGCTTATTTGCGCGTATAAATCCTGAGAGACCTCTCTCCTCCCTTGCTGCTGCGGATAGCAAACCTCTGTCCTCTCGGGGCATGGGGTGGCAAGGCTGCCTGTGCTCCTGTCTCCATCTCATGCTTCTTCCTGTCTTTGGCCCATAAAGGCACCTGCTGCTATTAACAACCCATTTGAGCAGAATAACCAAAATGCTGCACAGGGAGACCAGAAGCAAGTATAAAAGAATCCTGCTGCCAAGTCCTCCCAAGCTTTACCAGCAGAGAGCAACAGCTAAGCCCCGCTCCTCGCCCAGCATTTCAGGGCTGGTGTTGGAGCCGGGGCCGTGCTGCAGGGCCAGGCTGGGTCTTGGCACACGCAGGACAGGCACGGGCTACGTGGGTGGGCAAGAGGAAACTTTCCTGCTTCCAGTGCTGGCTACTCATCAAAGCTAGAGCCCAAAAGCATTGCCATCGTCGGGACCCTGGAGAGCTGTGCTGGGGCAGAGGCTTCTTTCACCAGGGCTGCTTGGGGGAACCCACAGACTTTCCCAGAAGCGTGGACTATGCCTGCACCAGGCACGTGATTGATAGCCACACCAAGAAGGAAGATCTGCTTGGCCAGAGTCAAGAACGCCATCACAGTGCTGCCATTGCAATGGATACTGTAGCGCGTACTCTGAAAAACTAGAGAGCAAACGGACAGAAAGATGGGCCTTTCATTTCCCCTGCACCTGAGCTGCAAGGAGGATATTTTTAATTGAAAGGGAAGTGAATAAATTAATGAGCTGCTGCTTCTGTTACAGGAAAAATTAATAGTGTTGTCATAAAGGTCTCCACACATCTCGGTGACAACTGCAGGGAACTATTAGTACTTGACCTTCCGTGTCTCATGTGTGTTTCTGGGTAGCACACACACCGCCTGTGTGCCAAAACCCGACAGATCGCCCACCACCCAAAACATTCCAAGCAGAGTGGTGAAGTTCCAGGTTAACTGAACTCAGTCAGATGAAGAAAGACATAAACCTTTTGACTGTGTGTACACCTTGCTGAAATAAAGTGAGAAACAGTGTCAGTCTGGTCTGCGATCAGGTCAGAGGAGCTCCTAATGAAGATCCCCGGTTCACTTACCTCGCTCTTTAACAGACACAAGCCTCTTGCCATTCTCCTGAACTTAACCTTTTTTTTTTTTTTACGTTCTCCGCATCTTGAAGGCCATCACCTCCACTACACTGCAGAGGGTTTGCTTCATGCAGATCGCCAAGCCGATCTGAGCCTGCACAAAGCTCAGCTTACGCAATTCCTACCGGGTAAAAAAAAAAAAAAGCCATCTCTGAGTGCTTATTGCTCATGCATGAAACTCAGTGGTGAGCCATTGACCTACAGCAGTCAGGAGGTGATGGCAGGGGAGCGTAGATACTCCTGATGGGCACTGCTGGCTTTCATAGCAAAATCTGAGGGGAAAATAGCCATCCCCTAAGTACATGTGGCAGTGAAGGGGACTCTGGCCCTCTGGCAATACAGCTCCCACGACAGGGGATCTGCCACCACTGCTAGGACACCCAGCAATTGATCCCCAGACAAAACCAGATTTGGACAGTTGACTTTGAAAGCTAATGCCATATTTTACCCTCTCTTCTCTTGTGAAGCTAATGTGAAAGTACCTGGAGGAATGCCTTTATTTCTAAAGCTGATGTATAAATCAGAAAAGCCTTGCTGCAAGCATTTGAGTTACCGGAGATGGAGCCAGGCTGACCAGCCGGCTCACGCCTCCATTCCCCCTGGGGTCAGACACCAGCAGGTGCTGAGTGTGTCCAAACCCCCAAAGCACCTGCCCCCTTCTCTTCACTGAAATCTCTTTACAACAGGAAAAAACAAAAACTGATACATGCCAGTCCCTAGCTTGTTTTTAAAATACTAATAGAAATGGAAAATGAGGGCAGAGACAATGCTAAGGCTTTGTATGCGACAGCCTGCACTTAAGGAAACAGACTGGAAAGAGTCCAGGGCAGAGGAAAGATGAAAAGGAGAAGAAGGTAGAGATAAAAGTCAGTGGAGCAGCTGGAGCGTGTGCTAACGCTGGGGGAGATTCTGCAGCTAATGATGAGATGACAGTGTGCAAAGAGATCTGAAAGTGGAAAGCCAAACTGGGAAGCCAGATGAAAAGCTGGAAAAGGCAGGTGCTGAAGTGCGTGTGATGGCAGAAAAGAGGCTGGAGAGAGAAAGAAAGTGGGACCAGCAGAACAGAAAGGTTTTCTGAAAGGAGAAGAGACATCTGTCGTCTACTCTGCCAGGCTCAAAGGAAAGCAAAAGGAGTCAGTGGCATTTCAGCCCTCTCTGCAGCAGGTGGCTTGCAGGCTCCATCCCCAGCCAGAGCTCTGGGGAGTCCCAATTAAACGCAACGAAGTGGAATAAGATAGGCTGGAGCATTGCAGCATGGGAGTGCCTGAAGCCTGGAAGGTAGTCTCTAAATCCGCTTGCGAGTCATTCCTCTGATCTGGAAGGAAAATTGTGCTCACAGTCCTCCTAAGGGCCAAAAAAATGAAAAACAAAGTGCAAGTTTACTACATGGTGGTAAAACATCGAATTCTGTAGCAGCAGGGGAAGGAGCTGTGGGTTCCCAAAGCCCTGAGACAGACCCAATGTGGGTTTCCAGCCCTGGACCTCACACCCTCGGGGCTTGCTCTAGGGGCCCTGGGAGCACTGCTGCCAGGGTAGTCTTCTCAGGAGTCATCTTACTTCACAAGTGTGAGGACTTTGCAATCTCTGCACAGCTGTTTGCAGGCTGTTCTCTGAGGAGCAGAGGGCGCTGAGGAGTTGCGCGTACTTGGTCTTCAGCAAGGCAATCTTACTCTCAGACGGGATTATTTAAGCACTCACACCCTCTCCTTGCACTGAGGGTCAGCTGAGCGAGTGTGCTCTGCACTCTGCTCCAGCCCCACATGAGAGAGAAACCCAGCCTTGAGATCTCCCCTGGCAGGGAGGTACAAAGATGCCTGCCTCCAGCCAGTGCGCTGGGATCCACAAAGGGCCTGTTTCCATTAAAGCCAACAGCAACCTGCCTTTGAGGACAGACTCTGAGCTTCCTTATTCCCATCTCAAATGGTGACGGGAGCAGGAGAGGTGTGAGCCAAGCGCACCCAGCAATGGGGAGCTGGGCGCCTGCGTCCCCAGGTCTTCCTGCAGGCTCCGCAGCAATGCAAGCCTGGGTCACTTCCCGCATCAGGAGTCCAGGACATCCAGCGGCGGCTTCACCACCATCAGGGAGCATAAAGAAGAGCGAAGGGATGTTCAGCCCTTAAGGCTGAATGTCTCATAGTGGCCAAACCCACGCAGGGTCTGTACCGCAGGCTGCCAAGGTGAGCGACACATTCAGTCACAGCGCGTGGGTTAGCCGCCAGCGTGGAGCTGCATGCCCGTGGCCACGAGGAATCCCAGGCGCTCACCAGTTCAGGTCTTCCCATCTCAGCCTGGGATGCTGTTGCCCGCTCTCTGTGAGAAATCAAGGACTCAAAGATTACTGCCTTATCTGTGTACTGGCACCCTTCACCGATGCTCCAAAACTTCCCATATACATATAAAAGCAGCCCAAATCCAAGGCTTCAGCAGTATGAGTGATGGGAGCCTGACAGTACGTTTAAGCACCCTCGTGAGCTAATCTTACATGAGCAACTGCTCCGGAGGATCCAGTATCCAAGTTCCCAACATGAATACGCTGCATTAGTTGCATTTGCTTTTGTTTCTATTAGACAAATCTTTCTATTTGTTTCATTACACGACAACACCCACAAAGCAGCCAAATAGCTTTTGCAAGCTGCTATTTAGTTGCTTCACGCCAGTAAAGACTAGTTATGCTAGTCTTAGGAATTCAACCTACATCCTTTCAGCTGTTATTAGCTCATCAAACGGGCCAACCTCATGCTAGCTAGTTCTTGCCCTGTCTTGTTTCAATCAGTTGGCACCATGGCTCTTTTTTCAAGGATTCACATTTCATTTGCATAAGAACGCTAATGGAATAATTTCAGAAATAAACGCCCAGCTTAACCCTGCTGTACCCTTAGGAAAAGTCCTCTCCGCTGTAAAGGCTTTTTGGCATTTCCCTTCTCCTCCACTGGCTCACAAACGCATGTGCGAGAGAAGTCAAGCTCCTCTTTATGCTGCTTTCAGAAACAGTGGCTTTGACAATAAGAAAACACAGCCAATGTTTCCTGTCTGTCTCAGGCTAAACTCATAAATTGTCTTTTCTAGAGGGACCACAGAAGAGTAAGACCAGAGCAGGCAGGCCAGAGAATCTTATTGCTGGCAAATATCTGGACTTTGCATTCACCGACGGTGTGATTAGCACACGTGGCTGAGGGCAGCGCCATGTTCAGGGCCCTGTTTGCTGGGCTCTTTGCACATTTTACCTGAGGCAATGACAGGCATTTAGGAAAAAAACACAATAATCCTAAAAGTGGAAAATCTGAAATCTCCCTGCACAGGGCACAAAGCCCAACTGCTGGGTTGCAGAACCACACTCCTGTTCTTCCTCTTTTTGTTCTGCAGGATTTTTGCATCCACAGCCACGCTGTAGTGTGTTCCCAGCTCCAGCGAGGAAAGAGTAGAAAATCTTTATCCTTGAAATAGTCTGCAACTTGCTGGTTTCTGCGAGGAGGTGGTGGATGTGTGCTCGGGCCCCTCCAGCTGAGCAGATATTCCAAGCGCCAGACGCCACTCTTCAGCATGCAAGGAAGCCGATGCCTGTTTTATCCCATCCTTCACACTCACTTTCTCTTTTGCTATGAGCTGTGCAGAAAGATTATGCTTTGTCAAGGTTAATGAGATATTTATTCTACATTTGAGGTCTCCATTTAAAGCTTAATTACTGCCCTAGAAAGCTCCAGTCCCTGGAAATCAGCATCTTTGTGTAACAGAAAGATGGAGCCCTCAGCTATTTCACACTACATGAAAGGAGCACCATGTCAGTTCATGTTATGAATTAGAGGAGAAACAAGGTAAATATATCTGTGGCTGATGAAGACTTTTGCTGGCTTCTCTGGAAATCAGTGGAAGACCT
>JAVKLA010000027.1:31136680-31150230 GCA_034782735.1 Sagittarius serpentarius | reverse complement strand
TGCCCCCTCCCCACCCCCCCCCCCCCCCCCCTTGTTGCTCCCTTTCAAGCCTCTCTCCTCCCTCGCTCCTTGATGCCCCTGTGAGGACACCCAGCTGGGGTGCATGGTCTCCAGGCCTGGGAGATCCTTCAGCCCCGTGGGGAAAGGTTTTGTTTCCATGAAGGCGTTTCCCTGTTTGATTGACAATCCCCCTCCAGAGACGCTTTCAAGCTGTCTGCATGACGTGCTACCTGTCTGTGCCCTGGGCTGGGTGCCTGTCTCCCTGGGGATGCCTTCCCTGGCACATAGCTATGGGCCTTGAGAGACAAGGGGAGAAGGCCCAGAAACCCAAGAGAAGCAAAAAGGGTCACTGCAAACGCAGGGCTAGCTCCATGCAGAGCATGTGCGCATTCTTCTGCTGGGTCTTCCAGCTACGCCAGCCTGGTGCAGCATGAGCTGGGGTGCGAGGAGAGCTGAGCCCCGCTGCTGCTCCCGGCGCCCCACACCAAGACCTGGTAATGAGACAGCAACATCATCTCTGGCACCTCCATCCAACCTGGGTAATATGGCAGAGCCAAGCTCCACGGTATCGCACTGAGGGAATGGTGCATTTGAGCAAGAAGAGCAAATAACACATCAGGTCAGAAACCTCTGCCAGGCGGGATGCAAAGCGGCACAGTCCAAACCTCCAGACTGCGTCAGCAGAGCACGTTACGCTGAGCTGCACTAATTAGTAGCCTAAAGAGAAACGGCATCAGCATGGATGAGTTCTCTCTGAATCAAGTCTCCCCGCAGAGACCTGCTTGTGCATCAGCCTTTTCTGCAGGCATTGCACCAGCTTCCAGCTCTGGCTCCAGGTCATTGTGCTGGTCTTCTCCCGTGTTGAGGTAAAGCGCACCTAGCAGGCACCTTCTCGGGGCACGAGGAGAGCGGTGGGGTTGCTCAGGCTCATAGTGCCAAGATGTGTTGGGAAGAAAGCCGAATGCTCTTTTGGAAACACTTCTGTTCTGGGCCATGTAATTTCCTGAGGAGGCAGGGTAAATGGGTCACCAGGAGGTGCTAGCAGTGACTCCTCAAGTGTCAGCAGGGAACATTTGCACTGGGATGTATTTCTGAAGTCAGGATTATGTGTGTTCTCTGAGCTGTATATAGTCATTCCTGTAAAGAGAGGAATATGTCTAATGTGTTGTAAGATTTTAGCAGATTCTTCACCAGAAAGTTACTCTCAACAATAATGTTTTTAGTATGGTCCATGAATATGTAAATATAAATGATCATATAATAATCAAAATATTGGGGCTCAATCAACAAGTCTGATTCATGGCTCTTTCCAACACACTCTGAAGTTAATGAAGCAGTTACAACTCGTCAAACATACATAGATACAACTGTGGGCAGGCAAAAACGTTCTTAAATGTAGCTGCATGCCTCTTACAGACTTGCTACATCTAAAAGGTGAGTGTCCTTCCAAGGCCAGTGCTACAATTGCAGTTATTCAGAAGGAAAAAACACTCAACTTCTGTATTCAGTTTGAGACAACTTGGTGAAAGCAAGTCCAAAGAATGTGCCCAACTTAACTTTTCAAAGCTTAATTTTTAACATTTACTTTGACACAACATAGTTCTATTGGTCGTTTAGCCCAAAATGATTCAAAATTTCTTGGTTACCTAAAGAACAAGTGAAGAGAACAGCAGCCAGCCCTAACTCAGCATCACAAGGGAAGAGCTCTTTGGCTCTCTGTATCAGCCTGTTGTCCTCCCAGTGCAGGACCATGCATTGCTGCATGGTCGTGTTTAGTCTTACCAGACGAGCATCAGGTTATGACACTCCATATTTTCCTGCTGAAAACTACTCCATGCTTGGAAAAAAACTCTTTTTTAGTGCTTGTCCTAACTGTCTTTTGTTGTGCTATACTATCAATCAGCAACGTTTCCTTGAGCCATATCATTTTGAGCATCTGTAACCTGTGATCGCTAGTGCCAAAGCCTATACATTTAATGCAAAGAGCAATAAAAAATTTTATCATAGAATAGAATTGAATCATAGAATGGTCTGGGTTGGAAGGGACCTTAAAATCATCTAGTTCCAACCCTCCTGCCATGGGGAGGGACACCTTCCACTAGACCAGGTTGCTCAAGGCCTCATCCAACCTGGCCCTGAGCACTTCCAGGGATGGGGCATCCACAGGTTCTCCAGGCAACCTGTTCCAGGGCCTCGCCACCCTCACTTCCTTACACAAGAACTTCCTTACATCTAATCTCAATCTGCCTTCTTTCAGTTTAAAGCCATTACTCCTTGTCCTATCACTACATGCCCTTGTAGAAAGTCCCTCTCCGGCTTTCTCGTAGGCCCCCTTTAGGTACTGGAAGGCTGCTATAAGGTCTCCCTGAAGTCGTCTTTTCTCCAGGCTGAACAACCCCAACTCTCTCAGCCTGTCTACACAGGAGAGGTTCTCCAGCCCTCTGATCATCTTCGTGGCCCTCCTCTGGACTCACTCCAACAGGTCCATGTCCTTCTTATGTTGGGGGCCCCAGAGCTGAACACAGTACTCCAGGTGGGGTTTCATAAGAGCAGAGAAAAGGGGGAGAATCCTCTCACTCGACTTGCTTGTTATGCTTCTCTTGATGCAGCCCAGGATATGGTTGGCTTTCTGAGCTGCAAATGCACATTGCCAGGTCATGTTGAGCTTGTCGTCAACCAACACCCTCAACTCATTCTCAGGGCTGCCATCGATCCACTCATCACCCAGCCTGTATTTGTGCTTGGGATGGCCGCAACTCACGTGCAGGACCTTGCACTTGGCCTTGTTGAACTTCATGCGGTTTGCATGGACCCACCTCTCAAGCCTGTCAAGGTCCCTCTGGATCGCATCCCTTCCCTCTGGCATGTCGACCACACCACACAGCTTGGTGTCGTCAGCAAACTTGCTGAGGGTTCACTCAATCCCACTGTCCGTGTCACTGACAAAGATGTTAAACAGCACTGGTCCCAATACCAACTCCTGAGGAACACCACTCGTCACTGCTCTCCACTTGGACATCAAGCTGTTGACTGCAACTCTTTGAGTGCAACCATCCAGCCAATTCCTTATCCACCGAGTGGTCCATCCGTCAAATCCATGTCTCTCCAATTTAGAGACAAGGATGTCGTGTGGGACAGTGCCCAATGCTTTGCACAAGTCCAGCTAGATGGGCTTTTCTCTTCTAAAGCTCTCTGTTTTGGAGTCTGCTTTTAGTTGTATAACCTATCCACCTTCCCTTCTCCCATATTGCTTAGGTTTAGCTCAGCTATGAAGTCTGAGGTGGTGGCAGGGCTGTGCGGTCTAGCTAGCTGCAAGCGGATGCTCTTCCCTTGCCTTGAGGAATCCTACCTGTGACAAGGTGCCTAATCCTGTCTCTCCTTCCCCATTCCTTTCTTCTGCCCATGTATGGCTGCAGCCTTTCTCATAGTGGCATTCCCTCCTTCCTTTCAAGAGCAGAAGGTTATGTGATATCAGAAGCCGGCCCACAAGGGCAGTGGCTGAGATGATGGCTGAGCCAGCTGAGGAGGCTACGGGCTGAGCTTCCAGAGCTTATGGGCACTGTGCAGAGGGAAGCTGGCGTCTTCCTCCAGCAGTGCTATTACTGTTTACTTTGCATCTCTGCTTTACGCTGAGAGGTAAAATTTTCTCTAAAAAGAAGAAGACAGCTCAGTGGCAGCCTTCTCAGGGTGAAGGGGCCAGTGGCCAAAAACATTTGGCTACAGGCTTTTGCTTGGTATCCCAGAAGAAGACAGTAGTGCTCTTTTTGCAGGCCTCACATATAACAATTTTACCCAAACTTTAAAACAAACACACAAACAAACCCAGTATTAACAGAGGTAAATCTCTCATCTTCTGCTGCAATAACAAGGTTAAACCATTCGAGATGTCATCACTGCTCTGAGAGGTGCCTCTGGTTACGACAGCTCTGATGCAGGCAAGGGAAGCTCCTTTCGGAAGTGCCAGGACATGCCCAGCAGTGGCAACGTGTAATGTTTCCTGTTATCATGGGATCTTTCATTAAATATGATGGGAAAACAACATATGTCATGCTAGAAAAGCCATCCATGCTCCATGTACTGTAGCTGCAGCCCGCGAGGTGGCAGAAGGAAGCGGGTGTCATTGCAGGCTCAGCCCGCTCAGGCTGCGCTTCTCCTTATCGCTGGTATTTTGAATTTTGAAGAGGAAGGCAAAAGAAAAACCAGCTGAAGAACAGAAGCATGTTTAATGCTCGTGTAAAAACTTTCCTGAGGAGAAGAGTGTTATTTATATACATTAAAAACAATAAAGAGAAGTGCAGAAAATAAAGTGCACGTCTTAGCTCTCTTTTAGCACCAGGTATTTCAAAAACGTAAGGCAAATAAGAGCAATGGCCAGGAATTATTTTATGCCTCCTTGTGAAGTGATGACTGCCAAGAAGATGCCCACAGATGGCTCTGTTGCAATATAAAGTGGCACTTTATTAAACCAGCTCCCTACCAAGCCCACCTGCCCTGTATGTTTGTTGACCAGATTTATACCTGGTTCTAATTAGTTAAAAAAATTAAGCTCATTCAGCTCTTCAGTCTAACACATATTATTGTCCTGAAGGAAAGCAATACACTAATTTATTCAGGAATCAGCAATCATCCTCAACCAAGCTCCAAGAAACCTGGGTCCTAGTGAAGCTTCTGGGGGAATCCCACCACATGAGTTACCCACACAGACTGCAGCTCTCTCCACTTTGGAGAAGACACAGTGGGAACGCTACTGAATGGCATCCCCTGTAGCAATGAGCTTGGGGGATTTGCTTCCTGGCAGAACTGTGCCTCAAGCAGAAGGGTCCTATATATATTTGTTAAGCTCCCTGGTGTTCCTTTGCTGGACTCCCAGCATGTCCTGCCTCTGTTCGGATTACCTACTGAAGAAAAGGAAACTCATGCAAACACCCAGTCTCATCCTTTATTGCAAAGTACTTTTAAACCACAGCTGCAAGATACTACTTTGCCCAGTGTGATAGCTCAGTAGTGTGGCTTTACTATTAGTTTCTTGGGAAAAGACCACAGAAAACAGAACAATCTGCTTAATTCCCCCACTCAGCAGGGGGAGGGAGGTCAACATGAGCTCATCACGTCTCGGCAGAGAACCCCTGCAAAAGACCTTCTGTGTGCCTGCTGCCCGTGCAACCCTGTGCATGCCCCAAAGGGAAGGCTGTGATGAGAGCCCATGCTGTTGCACCTGACCACAAAGCACAAAGTCTGAGGAAATCCGGTTTTACTCAGCCTGTCCCTCGCTCCTGCACACGTTGCTGCTGGGCTGGGGTCACGTGCTGTATTTCCCAGATAAAAGTGAGCGAGCTCAGCTTAGACTGTCTTTATAGTAGATCTTAATTAGACCGCCCATGGACTGTGTACCTTCCTTGTCACTGCCGCTCTGACGACCTAGGCTCGCTGGCCATTACCTGAGGAGTTTTGCTGTCTGGCGGAGCTGCCCCTGCTCTGGACTCCCTGGAAGCTGGGCCCACAGGGCTCAGTGCTCACCAGCTCGCCTTGCAATGCCAGCCCTGCTCACGCAACCTGCAGAAACCACTTGAGGAAGGGGGTCCTTTTCCCTATGAGGCTACTGTGTTATTTCTGCTTTATATTCCCTTCATTAACTTAAATCTCCATAAAGCTCCCCCACCTGCAGGCTGACACCACCTCCTCAGGAACCTGCGGTGCTTCTCGCAGATCCAGCGCAAGCATGAAGCACCCACCACTGGGAAATGCTCCTGCTCTGGTGCTCTTTGGGTACTGACTTAGGTTGTTCTGCCTTTGGAAAACGTAAGTCCTTCCTAGTGGGGCCAGCCTGATGCTCTTCCATCACTGTAGAGCTTAATACGCTTATAGCACCACTGTGTAATTAACATTGCCATCATTTGCTGATGATCTTCATTTGTTTCTCTCGTGCTGCAGTTCTGGGCTAATGCAGATATCCCCGGCAAAAAGATGACTGTAAGGCCATTTGCACCCAAGAGTTTCTTTGGATTTAGTGCCAGTGCTCTTAGCTGTAATAAAGACCCTTACCTTAAAAAGGTAAAAAGCAGTTCAACAGCACAGCCAAGAAATCTGTTTTCCCATGGACTTATAGTTGGATCGTCTGGTGTCCAGCAAGACACAAACTCCCACTAAAATTTGTGTAGGTGGGATGCAATGTCTCTTCCATGTAGATTCTGTGGTGTCTGAGAGCAAAGCTCGCACTGCAGCTTGCAGGGCCCGGGGAGAATACTCTGTGCACGGATGGCTGCCTCTGCTGATTAACTGCTCCCTCAGATTTTGACTGAAATCAGCCAATGGGCCCAAAATTGCTAGTGAGACAGACTGAATGGTTGCATAAGCCTCCTTTCCATGGGAAAATGCTCCAGAAGAATACATGGTCAGACCAACTGTGTGCTTGTCACTAACTGTGCTCTGAGTAAGCCAATTTACCTCAACCAGTCTGGTCCTGTCAACAAAATGTAACTACTAATACAGGAGACCTGCCAGTAAAGCCTAAGTGGCTCTGATAACATTGTGTATGGAACAGAAAGGTTAAGATAAAGTCAATGGAAAGAATTTAAAGCCGGGCGAGATCTGAGGCTGTAGCGGAGCCTTCGTGTAGTCTGCAAGCCCTGTGCTCAGCCAAGCTCTTCCATTTCTGCGGCACAAGTACCCTCTGCGCTCGTAAAGGCTCCCCCCGAGAGGAGAGACTGCTGGGGACCGATCGCAGGGTGCTACGCTTCTCCTGAAGA
This sequence comes from Sagittarius serpentarius, assembly GCA_034782735.1. NCBI lineage: Eukaryota > Metazoa > Chordata > Aves > Accipitriformes > Sagittariidae > Sagittarius > Sagittarius serpentarius. The sequence continues at coordinate 31,143,484 of JAVKLA010000027.1, read as the reverse complement.
GAAAGCCCTTAAAAATGCAGTCATCATCTTAATTGCTGCCTCTGTCTGTTGGCAACAGAAAAGAAATCAGAGCTACGTCCGAATTAGTGAGCTTGCACAGACTGGGCCAACGCACTGCAGAGGCAATGCCAGTGGATGTTGTGCTAGAAATAAATTGGACTCTATAGTTTGAATAGATGCCAAGGAGCAAGTTTGATCTCCAAAACAGCAGCTAGCAGACCATGAAGAGAAGTTGGCAGGAAAATGCAGCGATCAGCTGTTGAGAGCTGTGACACGTCCTGCAGATGAGGAGCTCAGGGCCAGGTACCACATTCTCATACCTTGTGCAAGCTGCAAATGAACCACCTCACCTCTTTTAAATTCACTTGCGGGCCTTGTGGAAAGAGACAAACACAGGCAACAGCATTCAAATGAGCAGAAGTGGGCTGGATTTCTCCCAGTATTTCTGTATCATACATAAGACTTCATTAAGCAGCAGAACCAGAGAGGAGGCCAAGTACAGCTGTTGTCTGGGCATTTGCCACGCACCTAATGCTAATGGAGCTGTGCACGTCAGCGCCAGCGAGCAATGCAGCCCATAGTATTACACAGGATTATCTCTTAGGATGCCTTGCGAGCAAATCAAAGTTCAGAAATTCTTAGTCTCACCTTCCTTAGATGTTAAGGAATAATGTTATTCATGGCCAACATCATCTGTCATGATACCACTTCTGTCCTTGTTCAGACTAGGGCTGGCTAAGGCTCTGCTGTGACACATGCCATTCAGTTGCTGTTAGCCCCATTCAAAGCCAGTGCCTGAAGGGCAGCAGTGGAGACGTTACTGGAGAGCAGCTACCGAAAAGGGATCAGGGTTTAACTTCTCTAGGCTCTGCCATGTGTCCGGTAGAGACTTCCGTAGCAGGCTGGAACACGTTTGATAATACCAGGCTTGTCCAGCCTGGGCTCAGCCCTTTCTTTGAAGAATGGATATTGGATACACTTTAAGGATTATTGGTTTTGTGCTGGATATCACTGCTGTGGCCTTTCTGTCGCAGCACAACGGAACAGCTGTTTCTCGCTTGGGGTCTAAGTAACAGGATCTTGAGGCCTTCCCTAGAGGCCACCTGACACTTGGTCAGAAGGGCCATTACTAGACTGTGCCAGGGCAAGTAACCTTAATGCTACAATCTGCTGTCTCCCTCATCACAAGCAGCGTAAGACCTGCAGGCACTCGGGAGCAACCGGGCTTTCTACTGTGTGATCAAGTTGGTTCATCATTTCTGCTCCAGTAAATCCCCCCTAAAACTCTTCAGGGTTCACTAAGGTTAGATGAGACAAAACATGCGGGTATGCTTGCTGGTTTCATATCCTCTTGCCATCATGCTTCATCCTAACAGCTAAAACCAAATATTTTGCGCTGAGAAAGCTGTTGGCTGAAGTGATCACAGCTTTCCACAGCCACGATGCCTTTGCCCAGGGCAGGATGCTGATGTGTCAGAGTCTCTGTGTGTTGTGCAGCATGTCCCAGAGAGACTGCAGCCACATCTACCACCACTGCTGAGATTTAAGAATGTAGACATCCCATCATGACACAGCTGAGAGCAGGGGACCCAGCATCTGAAGCAGGTGTACTCCACAGGATCATAAAAAACCAGAGGTGAATAGTGAGCCTTCCAACTGTGCCCTTCACCAGTTCTTCAGCATCGTCATATAATTCTCCCCAGTCACCCTGAACAAATTCACAGAGACTTGACCAAAGCCTCTTCTCTTGCGTGGGCTGTGCTAAGCACAAGGGTGGTTCCTTCCATCTCCTGCTCTTTCCCAAGACAAACATTTCTGCCTTCTTTGCAGGTGGGTGTGGCAAAAAGCCACCTCCAGTGCTGAGCCAGCAAAGCCATACGTTCTTTCCCTTATCATCACTGTTTGCCCAAGCACCTCGCCCTCCGCAGCGCCGCTCTGAGCAAGGACAGCCACAGGCTCTCCAGCTGCGTAGAGCACAAAGGTCGTTTCCTGACCCAGGCGGAGGTCTAATTAGTGGAGTTATGAGCCGCAGTGCCTGTGAGGAGAGTTAGCGAGGCTCTGTGCTGGCACAGGGCTGCAGGGTTAGAGTGATGAGGAAGAAGGGATTTGAGCTTCAGAGTAGCTACATCAGCCTGAGCCCTTCCATCAGTCTGTTTTACATGCACAGCTGCATCTGAGTCCTGCTGGAGGCTTCCAAGTCAACAGCGGTGTCAGGGTACCCATAGGGGTTAGTGAACATCAGGCTTTGCCATTCTCTTTGTGGAAACTTTGCCTGGCATATGGGAAGGGAGAATCCAGAGAAAGAATGGAGAAGACCCTCAGGACTTCTGGGCACTCAGTAAAGCAGTCAGGACAGTGGCTCCAACAGGACTGCTGGACACCAGTGAGACCCGGACCTGGTCACTCTTGGCAGCAGGTTGAGTCTGCAGTGTATGTCCACCCAAGTCCTGCAAGTCCACAGCACAGCCTTAGGAAGCCAAGAGAGAAATACAGGTGTCCTGTTTATACAGACTAATGGAAACCACGGGAACAGACTGGGATCTGACTATACAAAATCTCAGAAAATAACTGTAAATGGGAAGCCATCCTCAGTGCCAGCCTTTTTACTAGCGTTGGTCCCACAAGGACCTGTTCTTAGCAAAGCACTATTCAGTATTAGCTCAAGTTCTTTGGTTTATCAAAGAAAAAGGTTAAAAAAAAGGATCCGATCCTGATTTTAAATATCTGAGGAAAAGATTTCTCTCACCAAAGAACTCTTTAGAGTATCAGGGAAAAATATAGAAGGAACAGACCTGGGAGATCATTTCCAGTCTAAATTTACCTTGCTTAAAGGTGCACATTTTTAAATAGGTGAAGTGTGCAAGGGCTCAGGCTGTGCTGGCAGCCTTTGGTTTCAGCTTTGCACAGCTGGAGTTACTTGTTACTGTGGATGTTGAGACAGAGGGGACAGTGCCAGGAAGAGCCTGGGACAGCTGGTTTGGAGAAGGGTGCACTGGACATGTGGGAGTAGGAAGGCTCAGGTGCAGGATGGTAAGGGGTCGCAGTCTCAGTTTGAAGATGGAGAGAGAGTGCAGCAAGGCAGGTCTTGAAGCTCTATACGTGTCTAAGCATGGACAGGATCAGGCCTCTGTTTTCTAACCTTGTCTTTTTGCCCATGGAAGCATTGCAAATGACACTTCCCCACTGGGACAGACATGCAAGTCTCCAGCACCAGGCATTTCCACTTGACTTCATTATAATTTTTTAGCCAAGTTGCAAGAGCACAATTTTTCGAATTAGCTTTACAGACCAGCAGTCAGATTAAAATGAGTCATTTTTTTTTAATCAGGTAGTTTAAAGGAGAGCCTTAAATTTTTCTAGCCTTGTAAATACTAATGTGCAAAGTCTGTAGTTCATAACCAGCTTTTGTTTCTTTTCAGCTCTGGGACTCTCCTTTAAGTGTTATTCTGCCTTGCCTGTTTAGAGGTGTGCACCGAGTGTTTTCACAGAAGCGTAATTCATCCTCCTTGGTTTTCTCTTGCAGTTTCCAAGCAAAAACCAGGCTAAAGGACAGAGTGAAAAAGCAGGCCTCTGCCTGTGCTGCTCAGACACCAGCCACATAGCAGGAAAAGGGATTTCCGTTCCTCCATCCCATGGCAGTCTGTCTTAGGAGTAAACTTAGGAGCATCTGTTGAGACATGACTGTGGGCTTTGTATATCCACGGTAACTCAGCTGCAGTAATTCTGACAATCAGCATGTACATTCCACCTCACTGCCCCGCAAGTAATGTCTTTCACCTCCACATAGCTGCTGTCCTTTGGCGGTGTCGGCTGCTTCCAGGAATGTGTTTTCTGTTCTGCTCCCACATCCCATAGCGCATTGCTCTGCTGTGGCACTCTGGGATCTTTTGCAGAAAGCAATGGGATCCAGTGGCCTGGTGCAAACCAAATCATTCCCTTGATTTCTCTTGCCAGGTCCTATTTATCCACCAGTGTTTGTGAGCTAGACCTTGCTATGTTCAAAGCGCTGTCAGCAGCTGGCAGGAAACACTGGCAATCAGAGCAATGCTCACAGCTCAGCTTGCAGCAGGTTCTTTGGATTCCTGCCTTTAAGTCATGCAGTGGCTTGAGAGTGAGTGTAATGGGGCATCTGAAAAGGAAAAAGTTGAAATCCAGCAGATGTTTCTCGCTGATCTCTTCCCCAGCAGACTGCTGGGGCTGAGTCAGCACTGTAGACCTGGGAAAACCAGCAGTGTGTGTGTGGCACTTTCAAATGTCCTTCCTTCCACAGGGAACGTCCTGCAGCTGCAGAGCCCTTTCCTGTGTACTGACTCTCTGTGCTCATTCTGGGATGTGTCATTGTGGGATGCACCCTTGGCATTTGCTTCCTTGCCCAGCAAGATTTTATATGCTATTTGGACAGCAGAAAGAGCTTCCCACCGTGCTCTTAGCGGTTCTAGAATGGCAATGAAATCTGCACGTGGATGACTGAAAGACAGATGGAGAGACTGGCTGTGGATGAAAAGTAACTGCCCCTTCTACAAGGTACAACAAGCAGCTACCAAAATACTTGCTAGCATGAGGGTGGAGTCTTGCAGATGGGCTGAAGAAGGAAGCAAGCAGAGCTGGTGGATGCTTTGAGCCACCTCAACATAGAGGCATCTCTGGGATGTGCAGCCACCCCCAGAAGCACAGGCTGAGGGATGTATTGCCCTCCTCGAGGCTAGAGACAAGTTGCCAACAATACTGGCATGTTTGTGAGAGGTTTTAATCACAACTGCTGCACATGCTTTAATATGCACATGACAGAGTGTGAGGATTTTTTTCATGCTTCATACATATATTTAAATGTATTGGTGGAGAGGAGGGAAATCTTGGTATTCTGAATTAATTAAAAATGTATGGATATATTGGTTTTCATGATAAGGCAGGGACTTGAACATGCACGAGATTCAAAAGCATGAATGGAGGGCACACAAAAAGGGAATGAACGCATCAGATTAATTGGTGTGCATTTAAAAATAGTAACTGTACGTAATGCCGTGCAAAGCTAAATTCTATTTTAAACTGTTTATATAGGACGGAAGCGTATGTTCTCAAGGTCTCCAGTTTCTCTATGTGGGTTGGTCAAAAAAGTTGTGACATGCTGAGAAAGGCATTTGCACCTTGTTTTTAGCAAAAGTCACATCCAACAAAATGGATTTAAGAGGAGAGACTGCAAAATACTTAAGAGGTCACAAGGCAATCTTTGCCCATGCTTTCTAGGAGGTCCATATGCCTTGGTAACCTTTGAGATACCGCATCCCTGAGCTTCTGACTGCCTCCCTCTCTGTCATTCTTCATGAGCCTTTTCCTCAAGCCCTCTCTTTTTTGTCTTTCAGAGGATGTGGGCAGCTCCATGTCGCATCCTCCCCTGAATATATTTTTGCCCTTCCAATGGAGAGGAATGTTCACTGAAGCAGCTCTGTCCATGCTTGCCGCAAAGGGTCAGGTGCTACGGGAGGGGAAAAAGAAAAAAGAGAGAAAGGACAATTAATTGTAGTTTCTGTGCCAGCAAAAGAAAACCAACACAACAACCCAATCTACCATCAGCTTTGGGACAGTCTTCCCACGGTTTGTCCTAATTTAAGGTTTGGTGGCAAAAGTATTTCCACAGGCTGCCTTGTTGCACGGGATCCTGAGCCTGTGGTAGGGGTGAGGTAGAAGCGACTGTTGTATCAGCTTTTGGAAAAGGTTAACAAACGCGTGGGCACCTGCGGGCTGCCAGCTCGCTGGGGATGTGGAAGAAGGGGGGACTGTCCTGCTAGGAAGGGTGATGTCCCTCTGGTTTATGTGCTTCTGAAGTCTACTGATGGGAGCGTGAGTACAGTGAACAGCACAGGGAGGCTGGCAATATGGTGGACATCACCTGAGGTTGTCCTTGTTTCTGGAGGATGTCAGCCATTGGGTGTCCCTGAAACAAAGAGACTGTTCAGAAAGGCAGCAGGCAAACCAGGAAAAGATGCTGCACTGCTGCTAATGGGGCTGGTCTTTCAAAGCTAATGTGGAAACAGAAGGGTACTGGCAAGCCTGAGCTGCCCTGCCAAGAGAGCTGCATTGCTGTGCCAGCTTCCTTACAAAACAGAGCATGGTCTTCAGCTTTCCTTCTCATTTTGTTCACTCTTCTTTTTTTTCCCCTTCTTTTTCCATTTTTAAAACTTGCAGATCAGCATACTGTGCACTACAAAGTACCTAGTTCTACAGTAACATGCAGAAAGAGGCATACCGCCACGTGCGGTGGTGGGTTGACCCTGGCTGGACACCAGGTGCCCACCAAAGCCGCCCTATCACTCCCCTCCTCAGCTGGACAGGGGACAGAAAATATAACAAAAACCTTGTCAGTGAAGATAAGGACAGGGAGACATCACTCAGCAATTACCATCACGGGCAAAACAGACATGGGGAAATTAATTTATTGCCAATCAAATCAGAGCAGGACAATAAGAAATAAAAACAAACCTTGAAACACCTTCCCTCCACCCCTCCCTTCTTCCCAGGCTCAACTTTACTCCCAATTTTCTCTACCTTCTCCCCTGCCAGTGGCACAGGGTGACGGGGAATTGGGGTTGCGGTCAGTTCACCACACGTTGCCTCTGCCAGTCCTTCCTCTTCAGGGGCAAGACTCCTCACTCTTCCCCTGCTGCAGCCTGGGTTCCCTCCCACGGGAGACAGTCCTCCATGAATTTCTCCAACTTGGGTCCCTCCCATGGGCTGCAGTCCTTCAGGCACAGACTGCTCCAGCGCGGGTCCCCCGCAGGGTCACAAGCCCTGACAGCAAACCTGCTC
>JAVKLA010000027.1:31107064-31130588 GCA_034782735.1 Sagittarius serpentarius | reverse complement strand
GAGCGAGGCGCGCTCCGCTCCCGGCCTGCCGCGGGCCGCCTCCCCGCGGTTGGGGCTCCGCGGCCCGCTTCCTTCCTCGGCCCCTTCCCGCGGGGCACGTGGTGGGGCTGGCCGGGCTGGCAGCGGCCGCCCCCCGCCACGCGAGGCCCTGCCGGGGGGGCGCCGCCTCCCGCCGTCCCCTCGCGTCTCGGGCCGGGCCCGGCCCGGCCCGGTCCGGTCCGGTCCGGGGGGTTTCCCTCGCCGCGCTGCCGAGCGAAGGCCGAGCTTGCTGCTCCTCCGGCCCCAGCCCTTGGCCGCCTGGCCGGGGAAGCCAGGGTACCTCAGGCTGCTGTTTGTTTCTGGAAGTGACAGAAGAAGCAGCTGTTGGCGTCCGGTTTTAGGACTTGAAACTCTCTGCTCAGGTTCTGGTTGCTTATGGGGAAATGACCCTGCGTAAGGCATTAAGGTAGTGCAGGCTTCAGCCCCGCTGCCCTGTCATGCCCGTGCCGTTGCTGTTACGATTTGGCAGGACATTTTTCTGTGGTGGTAGGCTTCCTATGTGCACACGCATTTTTATTTCAAAACAGCAGGCCGGTTTGCTGGACTCTCTGAGGGTGTGCCCGATAGGAAAAACAATGCTTATCTGTGTTGTGCAACTGAAATACAGATTTAGCCTTGCAGATGAACTCATCATTCTTTTAAATGAACTTTGGGATTATTTTTGTCGCTTTCTTAGAATACTAATAGTCCAAATAATCTTCCTTTTCTGGTAACTGAGTATTCACTTTGTGGGTTTCAGCTGTATTAGTGTAACTTGCAGTATTTAAACTTTTGGATTTTTGATCTTGGGCATCATTTGGGGGTTGATAAGCAGATGTTTCTGTTCATGTTTTCTTGTTTGTGTCTTAACTAAAACCAGCAGTTGCCAAACGCATACGAGCTCAGTGTGGTTGGCTCTTGCAATGTTCTACTTAACAAGCTCTTGTCAAGGGACTAAAATACAAAGTAATACGCACTTTATGAAAATAATTCTTTTTTTATTACATCTGAGTATTTTCTGTCAGGAGCCCCCTGACTTCTGGAGGATTACTGTAATGCTAGTAAAATAGAACTAAAATAAAACCTACAGTTCCTTCTAGTGTATGCAAAGCTATTGGCAATCTCTTTTTTTTTTTAATGGGAATTCAGTGTTCTTGTCTAGTGCTGTACGTAAACAGTGTGAGGCCCTGGCTGGGATGTTTTGGAGTAACTAGCATACAGTGAAACAGGCTGGTATTTTTAGTCTTATTAACATTCAATGCTATATCTTATGAAAACTGTTGAATGCCACATGAGTTTCTGTATGCTTGTTAATAGAAATTATGTTTTCTTGTGTTCAGTTTTGTTAGCTGTATGGACCTCTAAATTGTCCTTTAGAGAAACTGATGGGGGAACAGGAGGGAACAGTGAAGATGTAGTGTAGTACTTCTGCAAAGGGTTACATGGTGGTGTTATATACCATGAAAGAACTGGACTGTGGCCTGAGAGGTGCCTCTCAATCTGCAAGAGCTGTTTTGGGCCTCGGGACCATTTTTTTCTCAGTGTTAAGCACTGTGATGCTACATATCCAGAAATTCTTGAAATACTAGTGAATTTCCAGATGCTGTTGATGTTTCCTAGAAACTTCATTTTCATAATAGTTTTAAGGGCTTTTCATGCTATTTACTGGAGGTCAGTCTCTGTTTGGATAGGCCTTTCTCCCTCTTGCAGTGGAAGGCCATCTGTCCTTGTGAGAAGGACTGCATGACAGACCTGTTGTAGCCCTGCAGTGTGTCTCATGAGTACCAAACTTACAGCAAACGCCCAGGTTGCGTAGAGGGGCAGTGGCCAACCAGCCACCCTCCTGGGAACATGAGACTTTACTAGCTGTCCTGAAAACAGTGGACTTCGATAGCTTGTCTGGTGCTTGCATAGTAAGTCTCGTGCTTCTGTGAGAGCTGCACAACTGGATTGTGCGTGGGCCATGAAGGGACTGTGAGAAAGATAATAGCAGAAAGTGGGCTGCTGGGTTATATAACCGCGCTCTGAAGCCTGTGCTGTCGGTGTGCCCAAATCCTGTGTGGCGTCTGCTCTGGGGGTGGGGTGTAAGCTGAATTGGGTGTCCTAGTGGGTTGCATGCAGGTGGAGCGTTGCCGTTCTAAAATACGCTGTTTTGCTGCTCCCTGAAATGTGATTTTTGTATCTCATTTCTTCTTGTGGTAGACCTAATGGCATTTGGCAATAGTGTTTGCTTCCTTTATGCTCCTGTGTTATATAGAGTAATGGCTTCTGCTGGGGGCAATTTTACTTCTTTTTAAGAAGTACGTGTACCTGAAAAGTCAGCTGAAAATAAAAAAAAATGGCCACCTGTAAAAATAGCCTTGAATAAAGAGGGGTGACCTATAGTTTTTGGCATTCACAACTCCAAAGCGGCTCACAAGCACATACTGGAAGACAGTAATACAACTTGGGTAATACTTCGATTTGCCTTTCTTGGAACCTGTTTCAAGTTCTAGAAATAGAGGTTGAGTCTTAAGCTTTAAAAAAAGAAAAACAAAACCAAAAAAAAACAAAAAAACAAAAAAAACCCCAAACCCTAAATTTTACTGTACCTGTGGAAATAGAGAATTAAGTTTCTATTAACCGTAAAGGAAACCTTAATTATTCTGACAATTGAAAACACTTTTTAAAAAGAGACCTTGAAGCTTTGTAGAGGAAGAAACCTTAGAATGGCCTAATAATTCTGGTGCGCATTTTAAGAACGATACTAAAAATCAGAGAGTCTTTACGTAGTAAAGAGCTTGAATAGTTGTCTGTTGTATATGAGTTATGGGAGTTGTAGGCCTTATGGACAGAGCGCATGACTGCATTATGCTCATGGTTACAGTTTCTGAGTCAGCTAGAAGCAATAGTTTCTCACATTTGTAGACTAAATGTCTTCTTTTTGTTTGTAGATATGGCTCGTGGACAGCAGAAGATTCAGTCGCAGCAGAAAAATGCCAAAAAGCAAGCTGAGCAAAAAAAGAAACAAGGACATGATCAGAAGGCTGCAGCCAAGGCTGCCTTGATATATACCTGCACTGTCTGTAGGGTAAGAGGAACGGAAGACAAAATATTTTTGTAGGCAGGTCTGTCTTCCAGCCTAGAGCAGGATTTTTAGAAGATTATATAGTGGAAACTAAAATACTTCTTAAGTGGCTGTCTAGCATGTCGCTATAAGCGTTTGCATCTGTTACGTGACTTGCTTACAGATTACTCAGATGTACTGATAATTGAGTTACAAGAAAATCTGAGAGTTCATGTGCAGATCTGTTTGGGGTAGTTATCTTGCCTTTTGAATTTCAGGGGTCTGCATGTGCTGTTAGTATGACATACAAAATGTAGAAAGTGTGAGATCGCTTCCTGTTTAATCTCCAAATGGAAACATCTTTGTGATGGAATTGGCCCATCTTGGAATCGCTGGTTATCGATGTTAATATAGAGAGGAAATGTGGTGGTGCCAAAAGCTTTAGTGTAAGTTTGATACACAGTAACTTCTACTGGAATAAATTACTTGACAAGAGAACAGAAATGTGAGCGCTAATCAGATTATACTTTCCTTCTGGCTGGTTTTCCTGAATGTGCTCATTTTGGAGCTGAAGGATAAACTTGCCATTTTCACTTCAATGGTCAGTCCCAGAATAGATTTGTCACTTTGAATGTATTAAATAAGATTGCAAATTAAGGGCTGCTCACTTAAGTACTTGTAACCAGCTCCTCTTGTGAAATCGGGCTGTAGCAGCGATCACTTTGGGGAGCCGATGTCTGCAACTGTGCAGTGGCAGTGGTCTGAGATACACTTACTGTCTGCTTGGCACAAGCAATGCCACATAACACTTTGGCCTACTGGTAAACAAAAGAAATAGCTTTAATAAAGATTTGATTTTGAAGAGGTTAAACATTGACCTTTTAGGTGTTGAAAAAGAAAATGGTAAGGAGGTAGGTTTTTCCACTGAACCAGCATGTGAAGTGTAAGATCTGCAGGGACATTTCTAGCGAGAATAATACCATTGATGAACATGCCAAAACAGTGTGATACTAGTGCTTTAAAGCACCTCTCTGAAAATCTGAGGCTAAATGCTCTCTCTTAATCTGCAGCTAAATTAATGGTGGACACTGGAGCAGTGTCATTGAGGAGACAGTTTGCTTCAGGAAAAAGAAAATGAAACACAGGGGGGAAACAGGTTTTTGTAGTATTATTTAACTCGTGTACTGTGCGTAAAGTTAAATGTCTCTCTTTAATCAGACACAAATGCCGGATCCCAAGACCTTCAAACAGCACTTTGAAAGCAAGCATCCTAAGACTCCACTTCCTCCAGAATTGGCTGATGTTCAGGCGTAAAGTTGTCTACAGGTCATTACCTTAATTTTTAAATAATTGTCTGAGAGGTGTATTATGAATCAGGTTTTTTTAACGCTACCAACTGGGACTTAAAACTTGCTTCATTTCCTTTAATATGAAAATTAACTATAGGTTAAAGTTACACCCCTGAACTGTTACAGAGGAGAAGCAAGCTGATACTTTCATAGGTGAAATGGCTGTGGCATTTCACTGTGCGTGGAGGTTGTTTTAGAAGGGATTAATGTTATTTCAAATGGTCATCCTTAGAGTTGTAGGAATACTTTATTATTTAGTTCTCCCTTTGAAATGTTGTGCTTTGAACAAAATACATAAAACAAATACAATCTGCTGCTACAAAACATGTAATGGAAATAGTTGTTTAGTATATTTCCAACAATTGAGCCTTTTTGTTCCTGAAGCTATGCAAGTGAATGCAGATTTTTCTGCATTCAAATATAAAACTTAACCTCCGTGTTAACTATAGATGAGATTTCCCAATAGCCAGTTGTTAGGCTGTAACTGACAGTGGTTATAACAAAAGGTTGAAATGAGGTAAAAAGCAGTATTATGGTATTTCATTCACGCAAAGGTAGACAGCATTGTGTAACAGTTCAGCTTAACTGAGTTATTCTTGTTTTTTGTAGGTGAAATCATGGCACCTATTGACTCTTCTACTGTCAGACCTTACATAACAAACCTGCAGCTGCTTTTCTAAAACTGTTGATCAGCAAAAATGAAGGGGCTACAGAAACATTCATATTTTTATGCTGTTCCCTCTTGGGCTTCATGCAAAGACAATTCTGTGTAAATGTACAGTTGTGCCCTATTTGGAAATCCTGAAAAATCAGTCCATACTTGTTATAAAAAATTTTTTACAATTGTAATTATATTGATGTTCATATTGTGTAAAATAACTCATTTAATAAAGTAGTACTTTGATTTTACAATATCACAGATTAAATCCTTGTAGAAGTTCTGTTTCAACTTTCTGCATTATCTGCCTTATAAAAAAAGACAAAGTGGAATTTTCCCCGTCCTGCCAAACCATGAGCAGTATCATTCCACTGAAAGTAATGTACATTACAGTAAATTAATCTTAAGTGAAAAGGGAAGCTGCTCAGATTTACTGTTCAGTGTGCTGCCTGCTTGAGCCCAGTCACTAGCGGTCAAGTTGTTGGCTCAAGGCGCAGCAGACTTCCTAGAAGCTGCACAAGAATCGTGAGACTTCCTTCTACATTGTTGTCCTATGTATTGGAGTCTAATACTGCAAGCCATTTCGAATGGGATTCCTTTACTGTGAGGGATCATGTTCCTTGAAGTCATACACTGGAGAGGCTCTGGTTGTGCTTGTTATCCTTCATGTTTGGTCAATGGCTGAGGAAGCTGAGAGGTGGCAGGATCAAATACTTCTGGGTATGCTGGCTTGAAAAATGCTCACAAATATTAGGTTAAAGCAACTCTGCTCTTCATTTAAAAATTGATTTGAAAAGATTTTTAATGGTATTTTGAGCAGTCGGCCACACGTGTTCCCTCTCACATGTGTCTGGTTATTTCAGTAGCATATTTCAAGAAATACACAAAATAGCTAGCCATTAATAACCTTTCTTCACAACCAGCTTAAAATAAGCCTGTTGGAAAAGAGCCAAAGTAACTAAAATAATGTGGCTACTTTAAGAAATCAGATGTGATTAAAATTGCATTGACAAGAAAAAGCTGGATAATAACTCTGGCCAAGAATATTTGAGCAGTTAAACATAATTACCCTTAAAGTGTTCTGGGCTTAGTTCTAATCCCAGATGTACAGCACAGAAGTAGTGGAGAAACATCTGAATTGTGCTAGGTGGTCTGCTATACAAAATCCCATCTTTGGCATTTGGAGGGGGCTTATTTAAGAGCTTTAATTTTGACCTTGCAGTAAGAAGCAGTACTAGAATTGCTGTGATTTACTGAAGTTACAATGGATGTAAAAATTCTGGCAGTCCAAGTAACCCATGCTACGCAGCAGACTGTACATCTGACCTTCAAATGGCTTCCTAAAATCTAGGACCATAGTCTCAGACTCATTCACTTAAAAGAATGCACTTGGTATTTTATTATATAAAGTCAAAGCCTTTGTCCACTCGTTTGCTCTTTATTGAACTACTTCTGTGAGACTAGCTTCCTGTCCTCTTTGCTGTGACAGTATCTCTGTAAATACTTACTTTGGCATAAAGTTTCTCTGTATTATAGTCACTCCAGGATAACCTGTATGCCACTTAACTTTTATAGATAATGTTGTTCTCTTGAGAGTAATCCAGTACTGCACTTGTACACCTGACATCAGAATGTAACGCTTCATTTATTTTTCTTTAATGTTATCAATACGTATATCCTGACAAACTGGCTCCCACAAGGCAAGAAATCTGCTCTTGACCTTTGTGCTGTATGGGGGAGAGGTACTTAAATGTTCTGATGCTGTAGTTTGTCGAAAAATATGCCGAGTGCAAATGGATAAAGATGTTTCTTGCACTAATTGGTATTTGGTAATTTGGTTCTACTTTGGAAAATGTTCTGGGATGTATCCCTATAGCTTGGTCCTGAGGTGAAGTATTATGTTCTATTCCTTCAATCCAGATTGTGTAGCATTAAATAAAAGGATTTTGTTTCATAAACAATTTCTCTTAATGAGCACTGAAGAGCTGGAAAGCTGCATCACTAGTGGGATGGTTAACTTCAGTTAGAATTATGCTTTCAAAACTTTACGATGCTCGAGTTGAAAATACCCTATGAAGCGATGGGGGTTTTATGTATTAGAAGGCAAGGGTGATCCTCAGTTCAGTAAAATCCCTAGCTGCAGTAGCTGCAATCTCACAGAAAGAAATGAAAGCTATGACTGAATTGTTATAAAGGCTTTGTAAGTATAGGGGGAATGCTATATTAAATGTGGGAATTGTCCTAATTTAGAATATTTGCAATACTCCTTGTACCTAAAAAGCCAGAGGAAGGACTAGGAGTTCTCCATCATCTCTTCCTGATTTGAAGGATGGCACCCTGTTACCTGGCTAAAGACACAGTTGTGCATTGTAATGTGTCTAATTAAAGAGAATAAAAAAAAATAAAATGTAAAATGTCATATTTCCTGCCTGCTTTTAAAAACAAGTATTACTGCACTTACAAAATTAATTTCCTGGCTGTGGACAGTCCTGGAACTTGAAGCTGTTGTAACTTGACAAGAAAGAAAAATAGGCATGGAAAGTTTCCCATGTTCCCTTGAGAAAGATTCATCTTTGTGCAGGGACAGCATTTAGGTGAAGGGTTCTTATGTTGTCAGTATGGGCATCAGCTGTCATGGATACTTGTGGAGCAGCATTAAAGAGTGCTTTTGGGTTTTCAGAAGGCCACGTCTCTTCCGGGAATCTTTTAAGTGGCACCTGAAATCACATTTTTAAGCAGGGCTTAAAATGTTCTGAAAAAAGTCTCAATTTAGATCCCAGAGTTAATAGTTAGCATGTGTGATTATGATGAGGCCGTCTTGGGGACTACTGAGCAATCAAGAACAGTTTTGCAATTTGTGTTACTCTGACTTAGGCTAGTTTCTGTACCTCTACTTTTACCTACCTCTAAGGGTTTCTGGTTTCTTGCTATCAAAAAGCTGTGTGAAAAATCTGAAATAGAAGTTGAAGACAGTTGCTATGTAGCCTTAAGGAAATAGTTGGCTTTATGCAGTGCTCTTGAAATGTCCCTGGAGACTACCCCTTTTCATTATTTGCTGTTGAGCTGAAAGCGCTTCAGCTCAAGTAAAGCTAATGACCACGGGCTGTTTGCAAACCACACAGTAATGAAGGAATTTGTAGCATTCCTGTAAAGTATATTGAAGTGTTTTCCCATCTTGATAAGAAGAGTTAATAGATGGAATTTCTTTTATCATCAAATACCAATAGGCTTGAGGTCTGTTTTGTTTCCCATTTTCACAGAAACAAGTTGGGAAGTATTTGGCTTTACTAGAATTGTGGTGTTCCCAAGATGTGACCAGTAAACTCGATTGGTCCTACAGAATCCATGACCAAAGTAAAGGTCAGCTTGTGTTTCTGTCTCCTCAGACCCATTCTGCTGTGTATAATTTGGGGGCCTTTGATTTCCCTATTTAGAAACTTACAGGTTTCGCAGTGGACTTTGAATTCAGCCCCAAAACTCAGCTTTGGACTGGTGTTCATTATGTGATTTTCCATGTTCCGTAGCATCGTCAGCGATGTTGCTCTAGCCCAGGCAGTGGGAGGATGTCAAGTTCTGTCTGGAATTTTACTGTCTGTTTTGAAAATTGTTTGGAAATTTTTTAATGCATTGTCTATTGTTTTACCGTTTTTATATAGATAAGGCACAATAGAGACTCATTGAGGGACTTGTGTTATCTTGGTAGCTTTCAAAAAAAGGTGGAATAAGTTGGGTGTATATTTTACAGTTCTCTTACATGGCTGTAGTTGTCCCAACACTGTTATCTGACGGGAATCTGTTCAAGCAGTGTCTCAGCTTTTTCAGGAAATGTGGCACAGCTTTCCTCTGAAAAATACTGTCCATTAAATATATAAAGTTAAGGCCCATACAGCACTTTGATGGCGTGGCAAACATACTTGTGTGTTCCCTGTTCGTAGCTGTTACAAAATCGCAACCAGTGTGCAAAGCATCACTAAATGCTGGAGATCTTTCAGAGGAGTAGGGGCTAAGGGAAATCTCAAAAAGTTACCTAGTCCATCTCCTTGCTCTGAGTTTGGATCGAACCTGCCAAGACTGTAACTGGCAAGTGTTTCTCTAACTCTTAAAAGCTTCCAACGAAAGGGACCCCATGACCTTGTAAGCAGCACATACCACTGTTGAACTGTACAACTGGAGAGTTACCACAGCAAGAGTTTATCCCTGAGAGTTAAGTCAATTACTTATTGTTCTTATTGGCAATAGATGTGATGAACAGTGCCTTCATTTGAACATGG
Organism: Sagittarius serpentarius; assembly: GCA_034782735.1. NCBI lineage: Eukaryota > Metazoa > Chordata > Aves > Accipitriformes > Sagittariidae > Sagittarius > Sagittarius serpentarius. Next base: position 31,121,246 of record JAVKLA010000027.1, on the reverse strand, counting down.
CTGTCATGTTCTCCTTGTAGTCTTCTCTTTTAAGTAAACCCAGTTAATTGAATCATTCTTCATAGGTCACGTCTTCTAAGTCTAGCAATTGTTGGTGCTCTTCTCGGAATCCTCTCCAGTTTGACCGTGCTCTTAAATCGTATGGTCCAAAATGGGACCCAGAGTGCTGGCTGAGGCTAGTGCAGAGCAGCTGCAACAATTAACTTCTGGCACTTGCATACATTAGTACTGTTAACACACACTGGAATTATATTTGCCTTTTTGCAACAGCGTCAGGTTGACTTGGGTTCAGTTCCTGGTCTGCGAACATCCCAGATCCATGTCGGTACCGCTGATAATCTCCATTTTGTGCCTCTGTATTTAATATCTGCATACCAGTCTCTAATGGATTTCAGACCAAATTTTTCAAGATACAGCACTCTAGACATGTCTCCTATGCTATTTACAGTTCATCCAAGTATGGTATCATGGGGAAGTCTTGCAGATGTCCTCTTTCACTCTGTAGTCCGAGTTGTTCATGAACACAAGATCCCAGGCAAAGCCTTGCAGGACCTGCTTGAGTATTTTCCCAGGTTCCCTGTAAGCCTTTGGTAATTGCTTTTTGAGAGCATTTTGTATTGCCGTGATTCTCCTTATGATCGGTATGGAGTGCAGCCCCATATTTCACCTGTGAGAACTTCACAGAATGACAGTGTCAAAGGCCTTTACAGCAACAGGGAGATTTGGGATCCTGTGCACCTGTGGCCACCAGGCCAGTTTTCACGAAGAAGGAGATGGATGGTAGTGGGGTATGGCATACTTTGTTCCTGACAAATCCACGTTGGCAGGCTGTTACTTTTCCATATGCATTTACAAGTAGGATTTCATAAAATTGTTCTAGCCTTTTTCCAGGTTTAGGTTGACTGACAGAGTCCCCTTTTTAAATCGCTTGCACTTGTCCCACTGCTCCCTTGGACTCTTTTCTCCTCCCTGTGGGTTCTCAAAGAGCAACACTCATGGTCCACGCTGACGTGGCTGATTGCTGGAGCATCCTAGGATAACAGTAATCAGCTAATACCATCGTAAGTCCTCTGAATACTTCAACTCACTCTTTCAACTTCTTAACATGCTTTGTTTAGTTAACTTCTGACTGAAGTCAAAAGTGCTATTTATTACTTATTTGTAAATCTTTCATTTTCTCTCCTTCCTCATCAAGTAATGTACCTATACTTAACTTTATCTTTCCCTAGATATTTAGACGCTTTCAATCTGCCTTTTAGAACCTCAGCTGTTTTTTTGACTCTGGTAATGAAGGTGTTACGTTGTTGACTTTTGAGCCATCTAAAACCCAGTCCCCTGTCCCTCAGGATCCACGCTAACGCTTACAACACACTGCACAACCACTGAGGCCAACTCTTTGAAAATCCTCTTTAATTTTTTTTGTTGGGGTTTTTTTTGCACAGTTTGCCCACCGTGAAGCTATCAGAAGCTAATATATACTCCGCCCTGATCAGTTCGTGGTCCCAAACGTGCCAAAGCTGCAGACTTTCTCATTAAAGTTTGAGCTCTGCTAAGTATTTACTTACCCACACGCTGGCAATGAGAAAGACATCACAGACCAGGCTGGCCTGATAAATCTCCTGAATGTGCAATAGCTGTTATGCTGTATATGAAACTATATAGCACCAATTAGAGTAAACGCTTGCGTGACTTTTCACCAGACATCATTCTGGCCATTTCTTCCTCTGGTTTTCAAGACTGTCCCTAAACTTTAATCATTGCTGTCTGTTCTTTTCCATATGGATGCCATTGCCATCCAGCCACTCGCAAGAGTATGTGGTGCCTGTCTTCTTTACCTTTTGTTTACCGATCACAGGGTAATACCCAAGCTGACTTTGTGCCTTATACAGTGCTTTGCAAAATGAAAGCATGCCTGGAAAATAAATGTATGTTAATTGCACAGCATACTCTCAGGCCAACAGGGTGGGCCTTAATTTTTAGCTTCTTACTCCTGATGTGCGTTCACGTTCCAGTAGCCATACTGCTGATAGTTTGGCCGATAGTTTTAATTCTCTTTTGGTATACGTGTTTTCTTTAGCTGTAAATGGTCACTGCATATTTTGCAATAAAATGGTTGCTTTATTTTGATTTATTTGTGGATCTTTTGAAGGGTAAAAGCCAAGTATTTATTTCTAACCAAAATAATAATTGAAGAATGATGTCTTCTGAAAAAGAAAAAAAGTCTAAAATGTTTGTATATGTCCTGCTGTTATTCAGAATTATTCTTACGGTCATTACTCACTTTCTGCTACAGTAATGCTTAATGTGGTGGCACTTTTTGTGGTTGAAGGAGATACAATTCAGATTTCATATCACAGCGGGCTGTGTGCAGTATGGGAACTGACCAGAATAGTCTCTGTGCAATGGAGCTCCTTTTTCTCTCCGCACAGAAACAGAGGGAAAAATAATTTACATTTGTGACTAGATTTCACTTGCTGTATTTTGTATTTAGAAAGTAAAGTTAGACTGTTTGTGATTGTAGAAAAAAATGCTTAACCTTTAGGTACGTTTTCTAAAGGGTGCCTACCGCTGCTATTAGCTGTTACCAGATCAATGCTAGAAGAGAATATTTTTCTTAATGAGGTCTAAGAAATACCGTTTATTAAGGACCATGTCAAGAAAGGTTAGGAAATAGTACACAGCTGCTTTTTGCTGCTGCAGTAAATCATTCAAAGAATTTGCTATTATGCATCTGAAAGCATGAGCTGTTACGCAGCTGAAAGAATGTGACACTTTGGATCATAACCGCCACTCGCAAACGAGGACAACTTTTCAGCTTCTGGACTGCTTTCTAAATGGACAAAGCATGCCTGTTTTTTTCTCAAGTAATAGTTGAATTCTACATCACTGAAGTCAGTAGGAACTTAATTTTGTCATGTGCTAAATATTCACGTGCATGTGCAGAAAGCTGCTAGCTTGAACACCTTAGTAAAATCTATAAATCACATATGTTACTAAAATGAGTTTAACTGACCTCTGTCAATCAGAAGACAATTTCTGCATGTCTCGGAGATGCAGTAGTCTGTCCTAGGAAACACACAGAGTGCTGTACCAAGACAGACTTCACAAACTGCAGTTGGTGAAGTCGTAAGATGTTTTTGGACACGGTCACTGTCAATCCTTAAAATTTCTCCTGCTATTTTATCATAAGCCTTTTAATTGGAAACAGTGTGTGGGCAATAGGATTCCGTGGACCTCACAGGCGCTAGTGCCCCATGGACAGAGATTTGGAAACCGCTCTCTTAGAGTCTTCTGAAATTAACTGTCTCTCTTGCTTGCTCTGTGGCTCCAGGCATTTTCTCAGGACCCAAACATCTCCGTGTTGCCCCCACCTTCCCCGGCTCGAGTGGGTGAATGGGTAGAAGTGCAATCGTGTAACAATAAAATTGTCCAGTGTAAAACTACTAACTGCTAATACTACCTTGATTGCACCGTCTATTTTTAGTCGGTGCTGGCTGGACTTCACCTTTCACTCCTATGAAGGGATAGAAGCAACCTGGCATCTGCAGAGGTGCTTTCTGGGGCTGCTGCTCCCGAACGCTGGCCTGCCTTCCTCTCAAAATGAGGCTCATGGAGCCACACGAGCAGTGTAAATAGTCGTGCCTAGCTGGCCCTAGGCCCGAACTATAAAAACCTTTGGCTGAAGACAGCCGATTTTGCAGAAAGGGAAGTATCTTAACGGCAATCCTGTTGTTCCTATTTGTGAAAATAGGCAGCTGGATAGAGGAAAGGCTCTCTTGTGTCGTTATGGGGGAGGGCGGTGGGTTAGAGCTGCAAAATAACCTCACGCAATGCTGGACACCAGAGAAACACTTGAGAAATGCCCAGAGCACAAGACAAATTTCCATTGGTGCTTGTATTTCTTTAGTCAGGAAGGAGAATTTGTGCTGAAGCTCCCGATACCAAGTGCCTGCACCAAACTTGCTCGGTGTCAGAGCTTTGGCCATGGCTCTGTGGGCAGCAGAGCCGTTTTTAGCTCTCGCTGCTCGGAGCAAGGTGGTCCTTCTTCTGCCTCCCTCTTCCCTTCCCTGCCTCCCAGCTATGAGCCCCAGCATCACCCATGTTGGGTGTTTATTGGGCACTTTCATGAGCTAAGTCAACCCAGCAGCCCGACCGAAAATAATCCCTTTGCCTTTTTCCGGGCAAGTGAGCAAAGTCAGCCCCTGGAAGAGTCTGACAAACCGTGGTGCCCATGTCGGGGAGCTTGTGGCTGGGGAAGAGCAGGGAGAGTCTGTATTTCTGTATGAGATCAGCAAAGACAAGCAGCTTTCCCTCGATAGCTGCTCTGCATGAGGAAAAGAGGAGAGGGAGAGGTAGGATCCCAACTGGAGACTATAAGAACAGTTCACTGTGCATTTGCTTACATGAAATGTTTGCTTTTGAGCACTTGAGGCTGGCACAGGATTGATTGATTGCTAATGATGGTCAAGGTCCATTTAAAGGCCATAAACTAACAATGTCTTGAAGAGATTGTGCTTTGTGTGCCACCTGTGGCAACAGGTATTTTGCAAGTACCAACACACCATTCCTCTAACTAATGTGGCAATGAATGTGCTAAGTCCTTGGGTGATATTTTTCCTCTTCCATCCCTCCTTGTTGTGGGTATGTCTATACCAGACCTCCACATGCTGCATTACTCCTTACCCAGATACTCATCTCTCCAAGTACTCTTGAACAGGCTTGTATATAATTGGTGTCTCAGGAAGGGAAAAACCAGATGGAAACTTAAACAAAGCTGATACTGAGACTTCATTGTCAGCAGGGAAGTTTATGAGCTGCTTTTGACCAGAATTTGACTCCAGCAGATCACATGCTGTAGAGCTGGCAGGGAGAGAAAGGAAGTCCTTCATTTTCCAGGGAGTAACATGGGAGGAAGTGAACAGGAAAGCCCAACAAAGCAGTCACCATTCAAGAGGAGACTAGAACAGAGGAATGGGAACATCGAAATGTGCCACCAAAAAAACCAAAGGTCAGCGATGAACTCAACAGCCAAAGAGAGTGCTGCTTCCCAGAATTTCTTTGCAAATGGCTCTGGCTCTCGGGCAGGTATAAGCTCTACCAAGAGCTCGCTGGCTTAGTTGCTAAAACCGATTACGAGAAAGTATTGAAATGTTATTCCAGCTGAAGGTTAGTTGTCCAGCTTCTTAAAAGAAGTAAAGATGTTACTGTCCCCCTGGAGAGTGAATGGAAGCGGATTATAATGAAACAGATGGTGCCAAATTTAACTTAAAATGAAGATTCTTCATTATTGAGACTGGTCTGTCTCAAGCCACGCTTCAGGCACATTGGTATGTGGAGACATTAAACAAATAATCCCAGTGGTTACCCTTGGTTCAATTTCTCAGTTATCAGACTTCAGAGTGCTAGACACAACGCTTACTTTTGAGATAGGCATCTCTTGTTTTTCCTAAGCTATAGTAAACCCCAACTATTTTAAGAGGTGGATCCTAATCTGTGGATTCATATTGTGTAGAAACAGCCCTTCTTTTAATTTAGGAAGTTATATCAAAACCAGCATTATTATTTGTATTCTTTTTGTCTTCCAATGGCTAGCGTTTTCTAGTCTCTCCATTCTTATTGCAGACTTTTCCTCATCCCCACTTCCAGCCAGCTTTCTAGGAGAGCTGTATAAGTCCTTCCTCTTCAAAAACATGAGTCAGCTACCGTTTTTACTTCCAATAATTCCTCAATCTGCCTCTTTACCGTGGAATAAACCTCAGCCCTCTGACATTTCCACATGAATGTCTAGCCAAAAGCTGTAGCTCCATACTGCTGAAAGAAAACTCTTAACCTTTTGCCCACAGCTCTTCACCTCTTACCCCTTTCTCCATTGCTACCACTATCTTGTCCCTTTGGGCTGTACGTGAGCCCTTGGTTTGGTTTGGGTCTCCATCGAGATCCCTTCGTACAAGTTAGGAGTCTTGCTGATTCTTCTGCCTGCCTTAGTCAATGCTTTTGACAATGCAGAGAGCTGCCCAAAAGATGGTTGTCCTCATCTGTTTCTTCTCCCTGTTCACCTCCTCTTTGTACCATCCTCATTCTCTCTAGACCTCGCTGCCTTCCTTCAAAACCCTGCTTTACCACGATACGTCCCAGAAGTCGGTAGCAGCTGCCAGGCTGCTCCTGCTGTCCTCCCGGTCTCTGTCCTTGCTATTTCCTAGCACCTCCCCATCTGCCCGTACCCCATTGCTGCCTTTGCAGCATCCGCCGCTGGGGTCTCAAACAGCACCTGGCACAGCTGGCTCCGCTCCATGGCCTGGGCTCTTTGGCACTTCCCAAACGCACTCCGGTCACAGCCACACCGTCCTTTTTCTCAGGCCACGCTGACAAGTCTTTCCTCTGCAGAATAGGTATCTTGCTTTGGCAGAAGTTGTCACAGCTGCTAGCTGAAACAACTCTTTCTCTGCCTGTTTTCTTCACTGGATAAACAGCTCATGGGCAGCTGAGGGCCTCTCTCACTCTTTCTTCACCATGTTAATTGTTTATGCCACAAGGTCTTTGCTTTTCAGACTATATATTTTTTAATTAGGATTTACTGCCTTAGCCCTTAGCATCCAAATTCATGCAAAGGCACCTTTTTAAGCCCACACTTCCCTCTGCCATGCCTCCTTCTCCTTTTCTGCCCTCCGTCACACACATGACCTTATTTAGTGACAGGGAACTGGCAAGTCAGAGACATAAGGACAAGGCTTGGGACCAAATGGGGTGGAGAGCAGGACTGCACATCCATAGTGGTGTGACATCCCCGCAGCGGCCTCTGCTCTCTACTTGCCGTGCAAGCCTCAGCACAGCCGTGCCCAGGTAGGTTTTTTACTGCACTGTGAATGTTCAGCTGGTAAAGAGTTGCCCCAGAGAGGGGGGCTTGGGAGCAGCCCTGACCTTCTCTCCCCACGCTTAAAGCCACCGTCGTACTGAGCAGTCCTCTTTCTGAAGTGAGAAACCAGATAGCTCCTTAAAAACCTGGGGTGTGTGTTTCACCGCTGTGTATTTAACGTAATTAGTTCCCAGGTCAAGGCTTACCGTGCCACGTTCTACCCCCGGTGAACCCTGAACTGCCAACACCTTGCAGATCGGCTTTGCTGAATTTCCAGCACCTCCTGCCCGACCTGTTTGCTTCTCCCTCTCTCGTGCTTCATCATCTCATTTACTTTTCATTTAGTGTCCTTCTGCCTGGAAAGACAGGTCTTGTGTGAGAGGAAATGAATCCCCAGCCCACCTGCCCTCCTCCTTGGCACGGTGCATGGTGCGAGCGGGTAGTATAACAGCCACGTGAGAGATCCCACCTGCCCAGCTCAAGTGCCGAGCAAACCAGAGGAGCAGGGCTTGCTGGGTCCGGCCCTTACGTTTTGGCCATCAGGGCCAGAAGCTGGCCTTTGTTTTGCAGCCATTACCTTTATCTTTAGTGGCATCACTCAGCCACCTCTCGGGATCATTTAATACCCCTTAGTCCTCTAAAACTGTCATCCGAGATGGTGCTTGTATGTGTGTTCTGCTGTATCCTGTATTTTCCAAAGCGCGGTTACTTTTTGGGCACAAACAGCCGGGTCCTGAACTTGCTTAACTTGATTGTGGCTCAGTGTAAATACAGTTCATTTATGTCTTGATATGGGGCCATGAATTGTCAAAAGCATACCTTAGGTGCTGATTCAACTTCAGCTAGAGTAGGATCAGCCCAAAATTTCAAACATCCTTTGCAGGTGGCATCTATTCCTGCACATACATTTTCCCTTAAAAGAAAAATTCCAAGCCGATTATAATCACAATTTATAAAGCTATATTTTCAGTCTTAATCTCTTGCCGTTTCAGACAGAGCTACAGGGATACTCCTTCAAGCAGTTACCAGGGTATTCCCTTTCCATGCTGATTTAAATTAGCCAAACAATAACCCCTTCAGTAATTAAAACACCCACAAAAAATCAGAACAAAAAGCTTCCCATTTAAATCTGTGTTAAACCAATTCATCGGAGTGACACGATTAAAATCTTTGGGCCAAATCCTCCTTGTCCTCTTCATGTAAGTGGTGCTTTTGAGAGCAAAGGGATGAGTGAGAACAGCATTTAGTCTGTACATTAATAATGTATATCCTTTGACTGACAGGGAATGGGCTGGCAGAACAAATGAAAGCACCCTGGGGTAAAAGGAAGAAAGCCTCAGCTTGCTGCTACAAACTGCACAGGCATAAAAGTACATTTTGTTCCACTATTAAATAAGGAGATTTGGGATATAATACTGTCTCCTTCTGCAGCCCTTCCATTTTCTGCTCATGGCAAAGAGGATAAAACTGTTCACAGCTGTAATTGTTCCATCCAGTGCTCACATGCCTGGGAGAATTAATCGTGATCTGCAAAATCTACTCCTCTTAGCTGCAAAGCAGCACGCTTTTGTACAGTAAACATCTACTGACCTTTGAGTCCAAGTACACCAAAGACTCTGTCCTCCGTGTCCCAGCGCTGCACCCGCGAAGCTGCCAGCTTCACAGCTGGGATAGCTGGTGGTGGACATCCAGAGCCTCCACATTTCACCTAGCTTTTTCCTGGTCGGAAAGGCATTGCTGTCTTTCTTTTCATTAAGCCGTTTGGGAATGGATCCACGGAGACAAGAGCTGCAATCCTACGTGAGCAGCCCCAAACCCCGTGGCTGCGGCATGGGCAGGACGCGCTGGGTGGGTGCCTCCGGTCGGCAGCGCAGGGCTGCCACTGCCAAGCCAGCATCCAGCCTTCATGGCTTTATCTCTGTGTTATGTCTTGGGGGGGAGTTAATGTTCGTTCGAGTTGGATTTACTGCTTTCCTTCGTTTGCAGGTTGTTTATTTTTTTTGCAAGAGGAATTCTAGACAGACATTATCTGGTGAATTCAATAATAAGAGGGAAACAAAGCAAACTCCAGGAACAAATTACCTCAAATTTTGCACAGCGTAATAACGCTGCACTTCTACCATCCTTCCAGCCATTCGATAGTGATTGTTGTAGTTAAAATTAATTCATAATGTTTCTGTCTAGCTTCTCCCAAGCAACTCTTCCCTATTTGTTACTGGGCTGTTTCTCTGGATGATTTTTGTAATCTTATTGTACCTGGTATTTTTCATGCCTCCAGAGCAAAGCCGGGAACTCCTGCATCAGTGCTGAAGGTAGTCAGGGAGGGTGAGTCAGCTTTTCACTTCCAATCATAAAATTAAGGCTCTGTAACCAACGAAGACCTGCTAATCAGGGCAAGCACCTTGCCGTTTCCTTCGTCTTGAGCATCTCATTTCTACCGTGATATAATTATTTCACTAAAATATATTAAAAGAAGCTTGTTTGGATGCTTCACAGCCCGAAAGCAGCATGGTGCCCTGACGCCTGGGCTCCCCTTCTGCAGAGCAGCTAAGCAGACCCGTGTGCAGCTGCATTTCTTCCCCAGCTTGCACCCACACACGGTCATTGCTGGGACACATGCCCAAGGCCGGCTCGCGGCAATGCCTGCAGCCGTCGAGCCCCACGGGCAGATTGGGGTTTCCACAACCGGGCAAGCCCGGCGTTGAGACCCAAGAGGACGAGGGAGGACAGCAACGCGTGCGGGGCAGGGGTGCGACTGCCCCAGGTGACATGGGAGATCTGCAGGGCGAGGTGGGCACTGTGAGGGTGGTAAAAGAATAATACCCGGGCTGGTTAGGGATGAATATGTAACATCATAAGTTCTTTGTAACACGTAAAGAACCACTAAGAAACAAAAAAATGTGTAATCATTATGTGCACTAGCTTCCATCCTGCCATTTGAAAGCTTTCTTCTTCAGTGGCTGAAAAGCAAAGTGCCCGGGTCGAGCTCCTCTTCTGGGCAAACGAGAGAAGACACATCTCCGAAAGGCACGGCTTCCCACCTGAGGTGGGGCTCAGGAGTGGTGGGAGAGATGTCTCCTCACAGGGCTTCGGTCCTGTATTGTTTTTGACAATTAGTTTAGAAAAGTCATGACTTTTAGAAAGTCAACGTACACGAGGGCAGTCCTGTTCCTGAAGTCTGAATGGCTTTAGAGCTTGACCCAAACTCCTGGTTTTCACGTATAGGCAGATAAACTTTAGTTAAAAACGCAATTGATTTAAAAATATTACTTCTCTTGCTAAAGTTTTTGAAAAATATTTTTTAATCTTACTCAGCTGTCTGGCTGAAGCTTCTCCAGAGCTTTTTTGCCGGCCAAGCTGCTGTTCAGCAGGAGCAGGGGGGATATTGCAGCTCTGCAATCCCAGCGGTGGGCTGAGACCCAGGGCAGGTGAGGCCAGCCAGCTACCGATGACGGATGTGTGCTCAGGCCGTCCTCAGGGCAGTGCTGCCTGTTGCTCGGCCATGTGAAATGGTGTCCGGCCGTGCAGTCCTTACCTCGAGGTCTGAGGAGCCTGAGGCTGGCTGCCAGGAGACGTGGAATGGCTGAGACAGGGCGAAGAGAGCGGAGAGGGGACAAACCAGTGGCGAGAACTGGGGTGGTAGGTGAGGAAAGCGTGTGATTGACCTAGGGGAGACCAGGGAATGGGGACAGGTTGAAAGACAAGAAACTGGGGGGGGGGGGGTGTTGAAGGAAATGGGGTGCTGCTGGGGTACAGGTGGGAGCGGGTCTCGGCACCCCCTGGGGATGTCCCCTCCTAAGCACAAGACGGAGCCCAGCAGTCCTCTGCCGTGAGCGAGCCCTTGTGAAACCCGGTGCCCACAGCAGTGGCAGGGGGGCCGGGGCCACGGGCTGGGCACTCTTCCCCGATGAGCACCGGCGGGGGCTTGCTGGGTTCGTTGTTTGGTGGTGGAGGGGTTAATTCCACGTACGAAACCCTGTGGGGAGGTAGAAACACCAGACACCCACAGCTGGGAAATACCACCTACGCAAACCTAAATTCAGCCTCTGGAAACCAGTTACTGTGATACAGTCTCTAACGGCAGCCCCACAGGCATCCTTCCCAGCGACGCAGGGCCCAGGCGCCCTTCCTGCGCTCTGACGGCAAGAGAAGACGCGAGCCCCCGCCCCCAGGGACACAAGTCCTCTAGCTCAAGGGAGGACACAACCCCATTCTTTCGTCATTCATCTTTCCTTCATTAGAACCCGATTTAAGTTGGAGCCTAATGAGATCAGAAGAGAAGGTGAGGATGCCTAAAGGATGATGGTAGGAAGCTGCAGATCCCTGGAGGAGGGAAAGTCCCGTGGGTTTTCTCATCTGATTGGGACAGACTATAATGTCAAGGCCCTGCAAGCTTCGTACGTTGTTTTGGGCCCAGAAATGCTACCAGGCCTGTCAGTCTGGAGACATTCAGCGCTGGAAAATACTGAAGCCTTGTATTTAGCCTGAAAACACATTGTTCGTTCAGTGCCCAAGAGCAGCTGTCAGGGAGCAGGAAGGATGCATGGAGGCCTTATGGACCAAACCAGGGTGGGAATGTGCCATCAGCAGAGCTTGGAGAGCAGCCGCCAATCCTACGCTTTCTCCACCACAGCTCCACCACAAAGGGCTAGTGTTGATTTGTGATGAGCTCCTTGCATATTACTCCAAGGCAGAAAAAGCAGATTTGGCCATAAGGTCCGACAAACTGCTGGAGTGTTTGAAAAATCAAACCAGAAGCTTCTAGAGAGTTGCAAGATGCTCAAAAATGAGACTTAAAAATTTTATATTTGGGTATTTGAACTTATGAATCGGTTCATAATTCCCATGCTTGCAGCCCCACTGCCTTGGGCTCACGTAGTTCGTATGCCCTATCTAAGCAAATAAGTGAGCTTGTGTCCTAGCTCCTGGCAGACCAACCCCGAAATGTTCATGTTAGGACTGGGGGCTGGTGCCTGCTTCCATACTTAGGGACCTAGGTGGGTGCTGCCATGTTTTCTGAGCCCAAGGGTCAGAGGTGTAAATCCCACTGACCTTCCCAGGGGCTCGGAGCGAGGTCTGGCCTGTGCAACACGGCACTTTCGGGGTGAGCTGGGGCCAATGCAGCCTGGCCAGGCACAGCTGTGAAACCGGGTAGCCCCTGGCACCATCACCCACCCAGCACCGGCAGCCGCTCGCACGTGGCCGAGAGCTTGAGCCGGAGCTGGTGGATGCCTGCGGGCTCCGAAGGATGTCCTCCTCTCACTGGGCACACGGGGCTCGGCAGGAGAGATGGGTAGACTGGCTGGTCCTTCCAAACTGAAAGGAGACTTTCGGCCTCCTCTGGAAGACGGTAACAGTCCAAAAAAGAGGAATATGTTTTTGACCAAAACCCGTGGCTTGACACCCCTTTCATTATAACTCTACTCCTTAACCTAGCCAAAGGTGCAGGGGAGGTGCCGCTCTCCCCGAGGGCTCCCCTGGGCTGCGCTGCTCCCCACGGTCACCTGAGACCTCCCGTGGGAGCTGGCTGCTTGCTGTGCTTTGGAAGGGGTGGAGGTTGTGCTCCCCAGACAGCGGGTGGGAGCGGGGGGACACTGTGCTCATGGCTGATTCACCGGCTGGCTCAGCTGAGTTCATTTGTTCCTAGTTTAATGTTTGCTTTTAGCGATGCTGGATGTATTGCACTCTCGGAAGATTTATCACCAGGGTGCCGAGAGCTTTGTGCTCTTTACTACTAACCAAAGCTAAATAAATAGAGTTCCTTTTCTGGACCTTACAACTCTTAAGATTTGGCCAAATTCCCCGAGTGTCGCTGTGCTGCAGTCAGCGGCATTACGCTAGCAGGCGTTTTGGCAGCCTTCCTTATTTTTCCTTCTTCCCAGCTCCCTCCTCTGCTGAAAAAAACCTCTTGGCCCTACTCCCTTGGGCAAATGTGTCTTTTTGCTCATAACCTGCTCAGGTTTTTCTCTCCTCTCTTCCTCGTACAGCTCCTGGGCCAGGGATGCTCCCTGAACTGCCCCAGACTTCTCTAGTACTATGATGCCTTTCTCCCTTTGCCTCAGTGCTTTGGGTGCCCAGGAAATCCCCCTTAATTATGTCATGCCCAAATCCGCCTCCTCTTCCTTCTGAAAACCGTGGAGGACCTCACCTATCTTGTAAAGCACAGAGCCAAACCTGCAGGGCAAACCAACCACCCAGCCGGTGTGCTGCCAACCAGAGCCTGCATTAAGGCAGGACTTTTCCTCCTGCCCTCCCCTTCTCTCACAACCCTCCTTTTGCCTCCGAGCCCATTTCGCACGGCCCTGACACGGGCTCCGCAAAAACACGGCTCTGTGAACCGGCATCTGAGGCGCACACCGGCATTTCGGAATAAGACGCAGCATTTTGGCTGGCGTCCCACAGTATTCCCCATCTTTGCACAGAGCTGGGGCTTCTGCGCTGTGTGGTGTGCTGGAAGGCAATGGGGTTCGAGGCATCAGCATCAAACAGGCTTTTGATTAAAACATCCCTATTTTACAGTGAAAACTCTGCTGGATGCTGCGATTTGCACTGTGATGAATGTGGACTGGATGCTGCAAATAGGGCTTAAGCTATATATGTCTTTCAGAATCAAGGCAATAAGGAAGAGGAGGCTGAAATTATCCTTTTATCCTTTGCCTTCATGCCGGAGAGCTTTCACACGGTGGCATGCCACTCTGGCTCTTGTGGAGCTGTTGCTGCTGGAGCATTAGGACAGGACCCTGGGATGTCTGTCTCCCTACTGTGGTGGAGAAACCTCACCATGGGTGCTCCTCTCCATGCAGAAAGAACAAAACCCCACTGAAATCCACCTTCCTTCAGTATTTCTTGGTCATGGTGAACCTAGCGTGGTACTGGCAGAGCAACCAGTAATACATAACGCTGCGTGAATAGCTACCAAAAGACCAAGAAAAAGCCAGCAGTGGTTGCTAGCTGTGTCAGAAGTGACACAGCCATAGCCGGTCCTGCCTTGCGGCAGTCTGATAAGCTGTAAGGTATTTCCAAGACTCTTCCAGCTCTGTTTTCTGTGGTTTCCATGAGTCAGTCCCTTCTGCGATTGTCCCATCTGCAGTCTGGGGCTCTGCCTGTGGCTGGGGCTCATTCTCCTGCAAGGCCAGCTCCTCAGAGAGCAGCTCCTCTGGCTTAACGGGGCTGGGAGGTGCGGGCAGGAGGTCCCGTCCTGCTGGAAGCTCCTAAGGGCAGTCCTGGGTCTGTTGCTGGCCTCCCGGAGCACAAATCCAGGCTCAGGGGAATGTGCAGCGCATCTTTTCTTGATACACACATTCCGGGGGGGGGGGGGGGGGGGGCCCC
>JAVKLA010000027.1:31090395-31106964 GCA_034782735.1 Sagittarius serpentarius | reverse complement strand
CCCCCCCCCCCCCCCCCCCCCCCCCCCCCAGCAGCAGTTTAGCGCACGCTCCCTTAATAACAACCTGCAGAAGGAAATGCAGCTTCAGGCAAACGGGCAGCATCGGCTTGTCGCAGTCACAGGCTTTGATTAGCAGGCGAGGATAACGGCGCCGGGCTGCTGCGTAAGCAGGTGCTGAGGCAGAGGATCGTTCACCTCTGCAGCAAGGGTATGGGCTGCGATCCAGCCGTTCCCTCGGCCCGCCGAGCCCATGGATTACTCAGAGCGCGGTGGCCCCAGCCCAAAAGCAGCCCGGATCGCTGCGGAGAGGCAGGACGAGCCAGCATTCGCCCTGAACAGCGACCGGTGGCATGCTCCAGCAAAGCAGCTTTGTTCTCTTCACATCCTGCGGTTAGAGAAGCCGAAAGCACGTCTGCACCATGTGTTTGACAGCTGGGCATCACTTCTGAAGGCTACCAAGCTGATAACAGCGGGAAACCCCAAATAACCTACATTTGCTAGTGCTAGGCTCCCAGCCCAAGTCCTGCTGAGACACTCGCTGTTCTGACACACGCAGTTTATCACAGAGCCTCTCCTCTGTCCCTGTATTTCTGCAGAGCAAATATCTGCTGCCTTCACTCTCCCATCTCTTTACCTACCATATCTAATCCATATTTTTCTAACAAGTTTATTTTCATGTTGTCAAAGGTCTCTGTCTTAGGAAGGCCCGTACATTTAGCCCTGGTCTACCAGCTGCTTGTATAGCATACCCAGGGTTTCAGCAATATTAAGGCTTGTACAAATTTGTTTTGCCACAGAGCTTTCATAGCAGTAATTAGTTTAAAGCAGCCAAGGGTGTATGAAGTGGTCCCATGAGAACAGAGGCAGCTTGGCTTGGGCTATTGCCACGGCCTTTTGCAAACTGCACCCCAGAGCATCTCTGCCAGCAAGGCGCAAGGCCAGAAAACGGGGACTCCTCCAGACCCGCTTAGCTGTCAGATTTCACCATCCCCCTTGCTGCCCATGGCAGTATCTCCGATCAGAAGATGCCTCTTCCCTACAGGACAGCTGAGCGACGTGCAGGCCATGGCGCTGGGACAGCTGTGTGTCTTGGAAACCGATAAGCTGCGTTTTATAACCCGCATTCAATAAGTGCCTTTACGTAAGAAGGTGAGGTTGGTCACTCCGGGTCAGGCCACCCGAGCGCGGGAGCTGCCTGCAGCAGGGCCCACGTGCCGACCGGAGCCGGGCGCACCCAGGAGGTATTTGCCCCGGCGCTCCTACAATTTCCAGCTGCTCAGAGCTAAAACCAGGTGAATAAAACAAGCCGCAGGTGACAACGTCATTTTTTTTTTCCTTGTGCAAATTTCCCCTGAGCTGCACGCTGTTGTTATTGCGCAAAAAATAGAGCAAGATATTTATTAACTCTCAAAGGAAGGAAACTAGAAAAGCAAGCAGGAGCCGGGCACCCTCATTAACTCCTTTGGCTGGAAGCGGGGCACTCACCCGCGGCAGCCTGGGTTTGCAGGGGCGGTGCGTGGGGGCAGCTCACCCACCGCCCGTGGGCGAGAGGGGCCGAGCGTCCTACTGAGACAACAAGCCCTGCCGCAATCCTGAAACGTGAGGGACCCTAGAGGGCCGTGGCCAGGCTGACGGTCCCACCAGGTGCCACGGAGGGCGAGTCCTGGGTCCTAAGTAGAGACAGGCAGGGCTGTTTTTTAGACTATTTTAGACAGGGGTGTCTAAAATACTGTCATCGCCCTGGCACCCGAGGATGTGGTGTTTTCGTCAAGCGCCTGAATAACCTCTTCTTACAGCCGAGCAAGAAGGAAGGGGTTTTAATGCAATGACGGCCTCTGTTTGGCGTGGCCCCTCCATGCCAGTGCCCGCCGGCGAGGCGGTGCCGAGTGTCCCCTCCGCTCCTGGGGCAGGCTGAGCTGCGGCGGCCGCTGCCACGCTGCCAGCTGCGGAGCTTCGCTTGCCATTGAGCGGCAACGGCGGTGCTGGCAAAGCACGCTCTGGGGGCGTGTTACTAAAGATACACACTTGGGCTGTAAGGCAGGAGGCATTTCTGCTGTTCCTGAGACACCTGCAACACCCTGTGGCCGTCTGTCTGTTCCCTTGTCTCCCCCCCAGAAAGCACAAGCCAGGGCTAAAACAAGGCCAGGGACTCTCAGCCGTCTTCGTCTGACTTTATTTCCAACGGTTATTTGTTATGAATACCCTAAGAGCCTTTTCTATCTTGGTTTCACATTGAGATTTGACAGGACGGTAGTGCTGGAGAGCTGCAGCCCACACTTGAACCCACACTCAGCTCAGAATTTGGAAATTGATGGTCAAATTTTGTTCAGGTCCGTTAGCAATTGCTCTGTCGGATGCTGTGACAGAAATAAGGCTGTGCACTCAGCTGGTGAGTCCTTGCTTTGTTTTGTGCTGGTCTTCCGAGATCGAAGTTATCGGTGGCTGCATTTACTCTTTTGCCTGATAATGGCAAAGCGTTTAGCGTATTTTATATATTCAGGGCTCAGCTTTAGCCTTCAGTGACAGGCAGCGCTTCCCAGAGAAGCAGCAGCCTTTGAGCAGCCCAGCACAATGCATTGCTGCAGTCTGAGAGGGGACACAGAGGAGAGCTGGAACAGCAAGAGAAGCCTTAACAGGAAAAATAATTAAGCTATAGCACAGTTCCTGGTTATTATCTGAGCAATATTTGGCTGGGGTACCAGAGCTACCACGTCTACCTCTGTGAAAAGGGCCACAAGCATTTTACTTGCATGGAAATCGCCCATCACGCAGAAACCAGGAAAGCTCCGCTGCAGTATCACAAGGGAGTGGAAAAATGACTTTAAAACCAGCAGAAGGTAACCGAGCATCATCTCCTCGCTTTCTGGTTTGCTGAGCCATCCCAGGGAAGAAGTGGTTCAAAGACTGACAGGAGGGGCTTTAACCCCCTGCGGAGCTGGGGAGTGGAGCCCACGGACACTCAGTGCTGTTTGGTGGGGTGCAGGTCTCCAGCCGTGGGCACCGCGGCGTGGGGAGACGTGGGAGAGGGGGATGTGGCCTGAGATGCGCTGGGAAGAGGCATGAAACCACCGCTCTGCTTTTACATAGGATTTTGTGGCTCTCCCCAACTTTAGCTATATGCACACAAACATTTAAAGGGATTTGTGTTTACAGCTGCCAGGCGAGCAGGAAACCACGCTGGAACCCCTCAAAATTCATCCCCTCGGTAAAGTACTGGGAAATCTTGCTCCTGACCGCCGTCCCTCGGGCTGCAAAGGCAGCACTGCTGGCGGCAGGGCCAGGGGCTGGCGGGGGGCACAGGCTGGGGCTCGTCGGCATCACCCCCTTGCCAAAAAATACAGCCTAAGAGCTTGCAGAGCTGAGGCTGCGGCGCCTGCACATGCTGGGGAAGCCATACATTTGTTTACTGCAAATGTCTCCATAGAAACTCCTTCTCCGGGGCTGAAGATGTGGATCCAAGCTGCGGCAGAGCATGTTTTCTGCCCCCAGCGCACCTCCACGAGCGGCCTCGGCAGTTTTCACGGCAGAATTGTTTGGCAGGAAATAATTCAGACTCATGTATCCCCCTGTGCTCCTGAAATTGTGTGGAATTTAAAATGCTAAATTAACTAAATCATTTTAAATGTGCAAGCACTGTAATTATGAAGGGAGGCAAAGTATAAAGCCTGCCTGTTCCAATGTTTTCAGGCTATAATTTTTGAAACCATCTAATAAAACAGAGCGAGCTGAGAAACAGAGAAACGGCACCAAGAGTTACTCCAGACTCTAAAATGGCACTGCGAACGCTCAGGAGTTTCGAAGGACTGGGCTCCTCCAAAGCCAGAGGTAAACTCAGAAACAGCTGAAATCGTTGAATTCCCAACCAGTCCTCGGGCAAACGTAGTGCCCCACACTACCAGAGAAGGTCCCAGTCGCGGACGTGAGCATGAGAAAAGTGCCTTGCCGCCTCTTGGCCTGTGATTGACCCAACCGACAGTCAAGAGAAAACATAAAACAAAGGAAAACAAAATATCTAGAGAAGCAAAGTTGGTGACTGAACTGAGAAGTAACTTTTGGCCAAGGAGCTGCACTGGGAAAGGGAAGATGATGTGTACGAGAGCAGGAAATTTGGTGAGCAAGGCACAACCTTGGGTGTCAGAAGGTGTTAGAGGCTGCAATGTCATGAAGGGACAATGTGAGAGAAGAATGCAAAAGCTGATGGTGGGAGAGGGAGCCAGCCGGCATCCCAGACATTTAAGAAGCAGTCGGAGAAGGTACAGTCCACTTCCCCTTTGGACTAGCTCCTTTAAAAGGAAAGGAAAATAATTGCGGCCCTGCATCACGGCTTTTTCCTCCCCTGCTGTCGCAGCGGCAGGACAAGCCCTGTGGACAGGCAGGGTCCCTGGGGCAAGGGGCAAAGCCAAGGAAGCACGTAGCCCTCTTCCCTGGGTTACGTGGCCGGGTGCCTCTCCATCCTCACCCTCTGCAGGGTCTTGCATCTGAGAAACTGCTTTCCTGTTTTAGACCATCGTATTTCACTGGGTGGAGAGAGAAAACGAGGGAGCCTGTAATGCAATAGCCCATAATCGTGCTGCGCTCTTACACCGGGCTGCACTTGTATGATAGCTTTGAAGATGCTACCACGTGGCAGCCCCGAAGTGACCTTTTAATTCAGCCTCCCTCTGTTTAATTACTTTTTTTTTAAGTATCTCTGGATTGTATCTGCTCTGAAGTCTCAGTTGCCATCCTCTCCTCTTCCAATCCTCCTCTGCCTGCCCCCCGCCCGCCCCCCTGCTGCTGTCTCCCCCCGCGCCGCCATTTCCCTGTGCCGCGGGTGCCTCCAGACCTCCCTGGGGAGCCAGAGCCGCCCAGCAGAAGAGGTCACACAGACACAAGTGCTCAGTTAAAAATAAAGCAATAAACAATAATAATAACAAGTTTTGGCCTCGCAGCAGTGCCCACCATAGCACACGAGCTGGCCTGCCGCAGCCTGGAGCGGGAGCTGGCCCAGGACACAGGTCCTTCCCCCTGAGCCGGCACCTCCGGCTGAGCCCGGCAGCCATCCTGCACCAGCAGCAGCGCACAAGCCCCCTCCTTCCGCCTCAGCAGTTACCTCCAAGGGACAAATCCTGCCTGCGAGTCCCTGGGCTGGTTGCTGGCAAGCTGTGGACAGGAGGGAAGGGAGGATGGTGAGAGCCGGGGAGAGGCTTCTCCCCACAGCCCCTCAGAGCGGCTGCCACCACCCCAGCACAGCAGCACCTGGGCCCCCAAATGCTCCTCGCCCAAGGGGACAGCAGCTCCCCCAGCACTGTGTCCATGGGGGGACGCCAGGCAGAGGGAGCTGCAGCCCAGGCCCCTGCCAGCTGAGGGGGGGACAGCTAAAGGGACTCCTTTGCTCCACATGGTTCCGGGAGCATCGCCAGCACAGCGGTGTCCCGTCACACCTTGGGCACAAGTGACAAAGGTGGATTTGGGGCAACGGCAAATGCCTCTGTGAGCAGCAGAGCGGGTGTAGCACGGGCAGCGACCCTCGTGCTTGCCACATCCCCATGTCCCCAGCAGCTGCCAGGCTGGTGCAGGGGAGATGGATGCGGCTGCTTTTATTTTGGTTCCTCGAGGTTCTGCTGCTTTTGGATTTCACCCTGATCAGCATGGGTCCACAGGGCAGAAATTAAGCCTAGCTGGACTTCAACTTCCCCTGCTGTAGGACATGTGCCACCAGGCTTTCCCAGGCTGGTCCCTGGAGATGTCTAAGTGTGAATCTCTGCACCCCCAGGAGGTGCCCACACCTGCCCCCCCACCCCCCCATCCCAGCTTTCCCATGGGTCTCGCTAGGGCCAGCCCTGCCAGAGCTGCCAGTGGGGACAAGTTTCCCCTCCTCATGAGCCACATGGATGTTGACAGCATTACACATACACTGTATTGCAAATAAATTTATTTGTGGGCCCAGCCTCCCTCTCATCGGGTACTAATGAGGTTTTTGTATATAGCCGCAGTGCCTTGTGTGGCAGATGGTGTTGGGTTAGATTTGGATTATTCCTGTTCTGCTGGTTTGTCTCTCAAATGTGCTAACTCATGTACAGCTTGGCTGTGCTTATTGCAGGAGCCCCATCAAGGACCCTTTCAAAATACACCTGCCTGGATGTTCACCGGGAGCTGCCGCTTTGTCTAAAATGGAGAGCAGTACCTTTCGGTAGGCCTGAAAATAATTACTCAGCCCAACCGCTCCTTGACCGGTGAGGCACTTGGAAAATTCTGATTTTTGTTTCTGCTTAAATTAGACAGGTCTTACTGTACCTTGCGATTCCCTCGCCTGGAAGTCGGTGTCGTGGGTGTGCCACGGGCACTGCGCCCAGCTGCAGGAGAGGGGCAACCAGCACATATCCGCTCCCTCTGCTGGCAAACAGTGCACGGGCAGAGCACAAAACTGTAGGTCCTAGAGAAACACAAGGTGGTCTCTCGGTTTTGCGCTCAATACACCTGCGGGGGAATTCTGATTCCTCTTTCTCTTTCGACTTTAAAAACAAAAGAAAGCATCATCCTGTAGCCGCCTGCTCGAAGTGTGGCTGAATGGTCCTTCAATGCAACCTTGCTTTGATGCCCGGTAGAAAACACCCAGAGCACGCGACGAAGCTGTTCCTGTCCACAGTGGCATCGTGGCTGCTCCTCGGTTGGCTTCATCTCCCAATGCCATGGCCACTTAAGCCTGGCGTTGGGGGAAGCTGGGGAGGAGGTGCCGGGTAGGAAACCCCCATGGCACCGGGCTGTCGGGCAGCCCGCTCGCTGCGGGTCCAGCTGCGTCACGCCTCAGGCTGCGTTGCGAGGGACGGGTCCCCCCAGGCAGCTGGCAACAGCCGGGGCAGCGTGACGGCTCCTGGTCCCACCGGGGCCGGGACGCCATGTGCGTGCTGCAGCTTTGCCATGGCAGCTCGGCACAAGCCGGCAAGCCTGCGAGGGAGATGTGAGGGTGCGCGCTAGGAGCGAACGAGAAGATCCAGTTGCCTTCTAGGCCAGTTTGACTCTCAAACTGGAGTAACTAGAAACCCGTGCCTCTCTTAAGACATTACAAAAAGGGAGGGGGAAGGTTCCTAAGAGAAGGGTCCTGTGTGGGGGCTGAGGACGGGCCCTTTTCCAGCCCCCAGCTCTGCCGGAGGGCAGGACCGATGTGGGCTCACTGCGGTTCCTGGCTCCCCATCCCTCTGGGAGCAGCCGGCCCCTGCTGGGGCTGACATGAGTGTGCTGTCCCCCAGGACGGAGGGCAGCTGTGAGCACAACCGGCACAACCTGCTGCGAGGGACGACAGCTGATGGTTCGGGTCGCGCCAGCAGGCACTGTGCTGTCCCCTCGCCTTCCCAAGTGCAGTCATCCACACGTCACCTGTTAAATGTCTGCTTGTTCATTTCTCAGCTGATTGATTAGGCTGCTCAATGGATTCGTCAGATTCTGGTGGAAGAGTCCTTATTTTTCTCTGGCTGCTGCTGCTACCGACTTGGAGAAGGGCTTAATCAGCCTCACAGACCTTATCTGTCCCAGAGCTACTGCAGATTACAATTAATTAATACTCGAATTGTGGTAACTCTCACAGGCATCAGTCTTGTAAACAGCATGTAAAAATAGTATTTTCCCAATCTAGCAAACAATGAGGCTATTTGAATATAAGCCCTATTTTTTCAGGGCCTATTAAAACTGCTCTGTAAACTGATGGGTACCCTTCAGGACCTGGGAACCCCTGTAGACGGGTCCTCCTCTGAAAGAGCTGTTTCTATTGGAAGCCAGTACTTATCTTGCCCTGAGGCTATCCTTTGCTTTTTATTTTGCTTCCAGCTTGAATACCGGTGGTTAAATACGTGAGAGATTGAGAGCTTTGGCTCCTAAAGGGTGCTATTCAAACAGGTGCAGCGTGATGTGCAAGACACGGGTGCAGATTCTTGGGATACCTAAGTGCCTCCAAAATGCTTTAAATAGGCTGTCCCTCTCCATCCCGTTTCCCTCCCTGTGCCCTCTGGTAACGATCTGTCTTGTACAAATAGCAGCCTTGCTCTCTGGGCTCCCAGGCCCACATATCTCTGTTGAGCTGGCAGAAATGATGGGCAGGTCTTGTGTGGGTCCCTGGGAAGCCAGAGCACCAGTTCATTAAAACCCAAGTAACCAGACTCCCTGCAGATCATCATTACACCGCGACACTACTGCCTGTGCTAGGTTTGAAGTGGGGACCAGGTACCCAATGCCTCAGCACCACTGCTGATCTCCCAAGCCCACCCCCTCGCCTTTCCTCCATCCACCTCTCATTCGAAAGCCCCGATTTGTCTCCTCCCACCGCAGCTCACAGTCGCTTCAGGATAAGCATCTATTCATTATCATTCATTCAAGGTTGCTCGCTTGAGAGGGAGGACAAACTTCTGCATCAGGAGATAGCTTGCTGCTTGGGTCACTTGCCTTGCAAGGCAACTTTTGCTTCTGTGAAAGGAAGCAGAAATTCATCTGAGACTGCTTGACTTTGATTGCGTAAGTCACCTCCACTTTAAAAACAAGCAAATACGCCCATTTAAAAGGAAACTTTTCCTAAAGGTAGTCATAAAGCAGCCTGTGGCTGGAATAAAGCAAGGTACCGATGCTCCAGGGCCCTAGGAAGCCTCCCTGGTCACTCTATTTGTGTTATAATTGGTCCACTCAAGTATTAGAAGTTTTGCAGGCTGAGTAGCAAGATAAGAGGCGCTCGTGATTGTATGTGGAGGTGCACTTCAGACACGCACCAAGCGATATCTCCATGGGAATTCTGCAGACTTCACAGCAACAGCCTCTGCCTCCCGCACGAGAGCCAGCCCGCTCCCCCAAAACGCTTCCGGCACCGGCACAGCCACAGAAATCGGGCGGGCAAACGCCGGAACAGGCCCGCAGGCTGCCCGTGCTGCACAATGCGACACGCCCAGAGAGAGTCCCAACCTGCAACGCCATAAAGTACGATCGCGAAAAGAATCTGCTGGCCCAAAACGTGCGCTAGATCTTAACCAAAGCTAAACCCGGTTCACAGGGCTGCGTTAGCCAGCCTGTGCAGATTAAATGTATCTCGTCACACTGCAGGCTCCACAGGAAAAAGTCAGGGGGCAATTTTCTTTATTCCTACACAGGCGAAGTCGGAAGGACCTGCAGTAACAGCAGCTGATTTGCTCCAGCGTAAGTAAAACCAGCATGGTACAGTCCCATAGCTTGAGCATTAGGCAATTATTTCAATTCCCAGAGGTTTTTTTCCTCCACTCACGGGAGAAACCAAGGCACGGAGTTGGGTAGCTGCGGTGCAGCACTGTTTGCAGTGGCTGCCGGCACTGCGGTGTCCCTGGCCATTGCGGGAGCCTGCAGCAGAGAGCTGCTTTGCCCAGCAGCACTGAGCAAGGGGCCATGAAGTGCCCCAGCTCCCTCAGCTCCTATGGACTGTTGCTCCTGCCTGCTTGCTCATCTTCTCTTCCTTTCTTTTCCAGTAGCAGGCTCTCGCACTCCCCCGGTGGCATCCAATGCCCTCCCCAGCGTATGTGAGAAAATCCTGTGGACCATATGGCTCCGTTTCTCCACTTTAGCCTGCATGTCGAGAACAGCCTTTATTATCTCGCTGTATGACATGGTATTTAATCGCTGCCCATCTAAGCTGAATAAAGGTGTCCTGTACAACCGCTGGCTTCAGCCCCAGCAGGGACAGCTACAACACATTGCTGTGGTGCAAACATGGACCAAAGGCTGAAGTCCCCATCCAGGCACAGCCAGAGCTTTGACCCCAGCAGGAATTTTGCGCAAGCATCTACTAAGAGTTTCATTGATTGTTCACAGTAAAGCTCCGCAAGTATTTCACATCGGGATAAACCTAAATGGAAAACACAGGTAAAACCCAAGTGTTGAGACTGAAGAGAAAATGGAACTGGGAAGCGAAATGCAAAAGAGGGCAGACAGTAATAAGTGCAGGCAGCTGTTGTCATGATGAATCCCACATGCCTGTAACGAGACGGTCTTAAGGTCATTGCCTGTTCATGCTTTAATGTAACAGTGGAGGCAAGAGGAGGCTGAGCTTGAGGGGATCCAGAGGAGGTATGTTTTCTCCTCCTGATCTACCTGGGAACACAGGCAAAATTTCTGCTCATTCAAATGATGACAAATAACTCCACCCTAGTGTGATTATGGAAAACTCTATCTCGCCCTGTGCCAAGGACAGGCTAGCACAGTGTCTCACGTAGCCTCTGGCTTCTGAGCCAGACGCTCCAGGAACTGATCTTGCCAATGTCCTGGAAAGCCAGCTTGTGGGAAGCTCTCACCCACTCTTGAGAGACATGTATAAGGTTCTGGGCTTGAACTTTCATATCGAGTTTCACTATTTCCAAGGCTGTTGCTGCAAGTAGATTACTCGTGCTTGTGACTGGCCACCATCCGGCAAGTGTGGGGCACTATGAATGGGGACACAGGGCCATTAAAGTGAGAGTGCTAATTGCCGCTGGTGATTAATGCCATGGCCTCCAAGTTACTTGTCTTAAACAACCACCGAGTGCAAAAATTACAGCTCTGACTATGAGACACCCATGAAGCCATGAGCATCTCCTGTGGGAGTCAGCTATGTAATTCAGAAAAGGTGATTTTAAAGCAGCACCATTGATCCAGGAGCCTTAGAGCTTTGTATCGTGCTAAGAGCAGCTCCCAAGTTACACCAGGGAGGAAGTTACACAGGGGGAGCCTTTGCTCTTCCCCTTGCTCTTGAGGCTCGTTTCAAGAAAAAAAAGTAAAAAAGGGAAAGCACCTTATGGTTGCAAAGACAGCTTTAAAAACAACGTGAGCAACACAGGGGTGCATATGCGGCGAATATCAGCTCGTACAGAAGTGTCCTGCCCAGTTCCCCTACTGCTGTCCCTGGTTAATTATTTCTCCACCCTATTAGCACGCAAGGAGGACAAGTGTTTTGACCTTGCTGTAAGTGACATTTGGTTTCTCTCCTGCAGCTTGGTAGTGCTTGGGTCAGTATGGTTCAAGTGTTGCTATCCAGGCCTGACTGTGGAGCTGGGGGACAGGATGCCGGGTGGCACAGAGCAGGAACGGGTGCCCCAAAGCACAGCCCAGTGCCCACCCCAGCACCCAGAGCTGGGGCTGCCCTGGGGCACAGCAGGAGCCGAGCTGTTGCAGCGACCCGTGTTATGTTAGCAGTCACGCTTCAGACTCTGGTTGGCAGCTGTGAGGAATAAAATCAGTTAGTTTTCCAGTGAAAGCTCAGTTGCTGGTGATACCAGGAGCTTAGTGCTAGCAATGCTGCACACACATACACACATACATGCGTATATTTTCCACCAGCCTTCTCTTTTTTACTGTGTTATCCCACCCGTAGAGCGAGGGAGAACTGCGTGGGACATGCATGCCTGACCGCCAGGCAAGCTGACCTGAGCCTCCAAGGTGTTAAACATAGCTGGACAACTCTCTTAATTCCCTCCCTTAATTCTGTATCATCCCAAGGGGTTTTGTTTTATTAAAAAACCCACGTTTTTCTTGTTTAACTACAGATCTTGGACGCAGTCACTCTGTGCTTATTTTCTTCTTTTGCCTGTAACACTTCTGCAACTTAATGCTTCCAGCCTTCTTTCTCCCTCTCTGTTCCCTAGTGACTCATCTAGGCAGGTATTTTCCAACTATCCTATGCAGCCTCCTAAGAGACGATGTTCTTTCCAGGTACCAGCTGAAAAGTGCAACTGCTCAGAATAGAGCAGAAATGGTAAGGCAATATGTCAGTCTGGAATGAGTAATTCCGTTCTTTGCATAGCAGGGGTTGGTTTTGTTACAAGAAAAAAAGCGGGGAAAGGTCTTAAAGGCAGGATACCTTCACAGCTAGCTGTGCATTCCTCCATTTAATTCACTCTTCAGGTGGAGTCACAAGTAGCTCTTAGTCTTCAATGCTCTACAGCGGTTAAACAATAAGTATCCTGGACTACTGTGTCATTCTACCTGCCCTTAACATCCCAGGGATGTTATTTTAAGGAGACAGGTTCTTCCTGGAAAGACAAAAAAAAAAAAAGATTATAAAATTTGAAATGCCATTTCCAGATGGCTAAGACCACATTTGAGGTCATCTCCTCAAGGGACCACACAGACAAAGAGTGCGACTTTCTGCATTTACACATCATTTTAAAAGAGGATCTCAAGTGCTTTGTTTTCTGGTGTTCTGGTCCCAGCACAAGCACTGCCTGTCAGTGCCACCCACATCACCAGCCACGGGGAGGACTCCTTCAGACTTCACCTTAGTTTTGAAGGTATTTTTTGTATGACAACATAATCCGGAGTAGCCCAATCCCAATTATTTCATAGCGCATGCTAACATAGAACAGCCTCAAGTCCAGACTTGCTTGTCTCTGCTCAAATGGAAATAAAAATTACTACTAAGCCAGGAGGTTTTATTGCGTGGGTAAATTGTGATGGTGAACAGCCACCAGTGATGAGTTCCCAGCCAAAGAGTTGAGCTCACACTTCTGATTTATGGCCCATAAATCAATACAACTTACGTGATGAAAGCACTTGTATTATTTGCCTGTCCGTGCGGTGCTGTCTTGAATTAACACTATCCAAGGTTGTTCCCAGTGTGCTAAAGGAAGGCTTTGCACAAGGGGTAATCCTACCTCACCTAACCATCTTGGTGGAGTTCAACACAGTCGCTCTGGAGGCGCCTGACAGCTGGATCCAGTCCATCCAGTTGTGGCCTGTCTTAAATACCAGGCAAGTTCCCCGCCTCGTTCACCATCATAATAAACATCACGCTTTCTGGGAGAAATTACTTCAGCTCTCTGAAGATGCAGGGGAGACATGAAAAACTTGAACAAGGCTTTTACTTTCTTCGGAGCTCTGAAGAGAGGGAAGGTTTCCAGCTCCCTGACTAGCAGCTCCCTTGCTGAGATGAGATTTGGCACTTTCCTCTTTCTGACGAGAGGCAGCCAAGGAGGAACCAGCCTGCTTCTGCTCGTGCATCAGAGGTGTGTTCACACACTCACACACACGCACACTTGCACGCTCAGGCACAGCTTCCCTTCCCCCAGATCCTCCTGGCACCTTCTCCATACGTGCCAAACGAATAAAGTGAACAATTGCTGCTGCTGTAGCCAAAATAAGGCAAGAGCATGGAGAGGGAAGGAGCAACAGGAACAGAAGCAACAAAGGCAGAGCAAGCCTATGAAACCAGGCCAGGCGAGGGGATGGAGTGGGGCTAACCCGGCCAGATTAATCATTTTGGCTCCCAGCGCAGCAGCGTGCCTGTGCCCGGGGGCTCAGCAGACACACCAAAGGAAGATGAAAAACCTTGCCCTGGAACAGCACAGTCCTGAGAGGGACATTGAGTTTGCCATGCCCAGCCACCGCCACCACAACACGTCCCATCTTTGGCCATGCTGCCCCAAAGCTGCCCCATCAGTGATGCTTTCTGTGTAGCTCCTTGTTGGCCGGCCCCATGGTCACCTCCACGCCACAGCCCAGCTCTATCGGGTGGCTCAGGCCCTGCTGGCATCAGCGTGGCTTCCAGGTTTCCCATGGCTAGCACCCACCAACCTGTCCTATAACTGCCAGTTCCCACCCAGATGGAGAAACCAATTGGCTTGAATGGGACCACGTGCCTCAGTGAGCCTCAGGCTTTCTGCATGAGTACGTTTCACCTGGAAATGGGTTGTGGCATCTATTTTAGGTCAGAAGGAGCTTGCTGCCAGAGCACAGGCAGGACCAGTGGCTCATTCAGGTCAAGAGCGGGGCACCAAGGGTGACAGGAGGCAGGACAGTCCACAGCCCCTGTACAAGGAGAGCAGGGCAGGGTCCCCGACTGTAGCCACAGGCAGCCAAGAGTCTGGGTCCCTGAAGTCTGAAGCTTGAGTCACCAAACCATAGTCATATGTCTGAGGAACTTCAAATACGGCAAATTCAACTTCTGGCTCTTGCTGAGCAGCCGGATGGCTGTCTTTGGTACTCCTCACTGGGGAAGGAGCAGCCAAGACAGCAGGGCTGGAATGACAACTGTCCTGGTTTTGGCTGGGACAGAGTTAATTTTCTTCCTAGTAGCTGGTACAGTGCTGTGTTCTGGGTTTAGTATGAGAAGAATGCTGATAACACCCTGATGGTTTCAGTTGTTGCTAAGTTGTGTTTAGACTAACTCAAGGACTTTTCAGCTTCTCCTGCCCAGCCAGCAAGAAGGCTGGAGGGGCACAGGACAGGTGGGAGGGGACACAGCCAGGCCAGCTGACCCAAACTGGCCAAAGGGGTATTCCATACCAAGTGACATCATGCCCAGTATATAAACTGGGGGGAGTTGGCCAGAGGAGGAGCGCTGGTCGGGCATCGGTCGGCGAGTGGTGAGCAATTGCACTGTGCACCACTTGTTTTGTGTATTCCAATCCTTTTATTATTATTGTCACTTTATTGTTGTTATTAGTGTTGTTGTTAGTTTCTTCCTTTCTGTTCTACTAAACTGTTCTTATCGCAACCCACGAGCTTTACTTTATTTTCAGATTCTCTCCCCCATCCCACTGGGTAGGGGGGGAGAGAGTGAGTAGCTGCATGGTGCTGAGTTGCTGGCTGGGGTTAAACCACGACACCTGCTTATCTTCTTTCGTGCTGGCACAGCCTGCACGGCAGCTTCTGCACCGGGGTGATTGCCTCTGCGGGGCCCGGTGTGGAGCACCAACCCTCTGAGCGGTCCGTGTGCTGCGAGGGTTTCTGTAGGGGTTGTCTGGGTTGTGTGGGGTTGTGTAGGGGACAGGTAACAGCCCCCAGCAGGCCAAGTGGAGCTGCATTTACTGTGCCTTGCTGGAGTCAGGCTGTGCTCACGTGGGTGAAGTGGCCCCTTCACTCCATCCATGCCTCCAGCTGGGAAGCTACGGAGAGACTCAGTGCCAGGCCTTGGAGCTCCAACACCAGCTGCAGCCAAGGCTGGGCACTCTGTCTCTTACAGGACTCTCTTAACATTGCACTATAGTCCACTCGGAGGCATACAGGGAAGGAGGGTTCCCCAAGCAGGATCCCCAGAACAAGTGGGCCGAGCAGGGACCCCTCAAAGGTGGCCAGCAGGAAACGTGTGAGACAGCTCTAGGGCCTGGATCCTGGAACCGG
Source organism: Sagittarius serpentarius (assembly GCA_034782735.1). Classification (NCBI taxonomy): domain Eukaryota; kingdom Metazoa; phylum Chordata; class Aves; order Accipitriformes; family Sagittariidae; genus Sagittarius; species Sagittarius serpentarius. The sequence continues at coordinate 31,091,886 of JAVKLA010000027.1, read as the reverse complement.
ATTCAAGCTGCTCACAAAGGGAGAGACGAGCCTGCACTCAGGGTTCGCTGCCCTTATCTCCCTCTTCCCCTTGAAGTTAGGTGCTGAAACCTTTCTTCCAAAACCGAGACAAGAGAAGGTACCATGCCTTTCAGAAAGGAAGGGATGCCTCTCCAGTCCTTTTCCAACAAAGAGCAAGCCCTTTTCAGAGGAGATTGAATCCCCAGTTCCTACAAGGACCCCTTGCCAACAGGGCTATCGGCTCTTCCAGCAAAGGGAGAGTCAGTGCTCCCAAACTCCTATTTAACATGGCGAAACCAAGCACCCACTGGTCTAACAAGCATAAGAAGAAAAGCGGACACGGCTGTGCCTGGTGCTCAGGCACGTACCTCCCTGCCTTGAGTCAGGTTTTTGGGGCCTCCTCGCCGCCATTTGGAAGGTTTCTCGCAAGAAGCTGCCTCCCCTTGCCCTGGGCAATGCCATCCTCCCAGCAGATACCTTTTCCCTGGGAGGCAGAAGGCTGCCTGTCTTTCTGACACCTCTCATCACCTCCCCTCTCTTTCCATTTATGCTGCAGTGGATGTCCGTGGGGAAGTCTCACGGGCTTCCACACATGCTGTCCCCAGCTATTAGTTTCCAGGGTGAACAGCTGTCAGCTGCAGCCCCTCGGGTTTAGTCACCTGCCTTGGCAAATGCCAGTAGATATTTAGGTCGGTTGATCACAAAGGCTTGCAGAGTTGGGCTTCTAAGCGCAGGCTGGGTCTCCAACAGCAGCACCTTGTGAGCCAGGGACAGGAGCTGCCTCTTGGAGCGTGGCACCACCAAAACCTCTCTTCCTGGAGATCCGCAAGAGCGGCTTGAGGCCAAGCTCTTAGGCAAGAGTTCTGGGTAAAACACAGCTTATTTCTCATTCATGGGCGTAGCCAGTTACATAATAGAAAACAGGTTAATTATGGCCCAGATTTACTCTGGCATAAAAGCAGGTGGCAGCAGTTACAGCAACAGTGATCCCTGGCAGGGAAGACAGCAAAGATGACGCAGCCCTATGGGAGGATACTGCAGTTGTACACAGTCACCGCTCTGTTCTGCTTTGCAAGGAGAAGGCTGAGGAGGGTGAATGGGTGTAATGGGTTTACGTGGCAAGGTTTTGGGAGCGGGGGTGACCACAGGGGCGGCTTCTTTAAAAGTTGCTAGAAGCTTCCCCTGTGTTCGATATAACCAACACCAGCCGGCTTTAAGACAAACCCGCCACTGGCCGAGGCCGAGCCAATCAGCGACGGTGGTAGCGCCTCTGGGATAACAGATTTGAGAAAGAAAAAAAGTACCGGAGCGCAGAAGCCACAGCCGGAGAGGAGTGAGAACATGTAAGAGAAACAACCCTGCAGACCCCCAGGTCAGTGAAGAAGGAGGGGCAGGAGGTGCTCCAGGCACTGGCGCAGAGATTCCCCTGCGGCCCGTGGGGAAGACCACAGTGAGGCAGGCTGTGCCCCTGCAGCCCAGGGAGGCCCACGC